>JAKZAP010000014.1:13116243-13716243 GCA_023053575.1 Branchinecta lynchi | reverse complement strand
GAGAATGCTTCATTTGTCGCCGAGTTTTTTTTAACACTTATATGCGAAAAAAGTGTCGCCGAGATTTTTTTCGTGTGTCCGAGAATGCACTGTTTGTTGCCGAGATGAACCCTCGGGTTTTGGCCAGTGCTGATAGGTCGGTATAACACGGATCAAACTTCACCTTACTCGTTTAATCCGTCAATTATACCTCCGTGAGCACTGGCTCCACCTCCGGTTCATTTGAGACTTCAGAACACGGTGATATTCGGGAAGGAGTCCCTTTAACGTCCCAGAAAAAAAGGGAATAAAATAAGAATTCACTTCAATCTGGTCATATTTACATATTCACAGTATGCAAATGACAACTTTGTAGCCGAGATTAAATCTAGTTCCCGAGATGAAATGAAATGTCGGCGAGATCGCTACAAGAATGATGAAGAATTCCAAAATAAAAGAAATGGGAAAATGTTGCTGAGATTACACGACGTGCAGTCCAGAATGAACGTAGCCGAAAACGCGCGAAATGTATAGCCCCAAACTTTACCCGAGTTTGCACTGCTTGTCGCCGAGAATGACGACTTTGATGTCACCATGGTAAACACATCATGCTAGAGAAGAATAAGCTTCTATGCTCCAGGTCGGTAGCGCCAATCTCGGAGCGCCAATCTCGGCAGTCGAATTTTATATCACGTTGTAATTACTCAGTCCGCTAGTCACACGATGTTGTGCGCAGAAAGTTCGTTCTCAGAAGTTCTCTTGGCAAAAGCCCAAACTCCAAGCCCGATCTTAAAAATAGTGCAAGTCGGTAAGGCATTGGTACAAGCCCGTCTGAGACAGCGCAATAATACCTTTTGATGGGAAAGCGGAAACTGGGACACGTGCCAAAAAGTAGCAGGCCCAAGTTTGCTGGGACCACCTGTCATTTCGTCCACCCTTCGTTTCACCCACTTCCAAAACCCGACAGTTAGTACGTCCACCCGTCGGTTCACCTACCGCCAGTTGACCCACCCGTCAGTTGAGCAACCGTCAGTTCGCCCACTCGTGAAATCCGTCAGTTGGCCCACTCCTGAAATCCGTCTGTTCTCCCAATCTGGAAATCCGTCAGTTGACCCTACCTTGAAATACGTCGGTTTGCCCAATTAAAAAATCCAACCTTGAAATAGGTTGGTTTGCACAATTGAAAAATCCGACAGTTGGCCCAACTCTGCTAGATCATTAACCTCCATGAAGAAGGGGCGATCCCAAGGGGAATAATGAGAAGGAGCGGACGTTTTTTCATTTAATTAGGGTCAATTCGAAATGTCTTGGGTGCGAATGTTCTGTTTACGTAAAAAAGGGGAAAAGATTCCGTTCAAGTGAAGATGGGTGGATAGAAAAAGTTGTTCAAATAAGTTTTAACAAACTTTGTTATTTGATAAAGAGGTTGTCGCTAATCCATACGGAAAGTGAAATTTTTTACCAGGATATGCGGAAAGCAACTCGCCTCTTTTTAAAAACTTGTTTTAATTGCATCTGATTTGCATCTGTCTCACTTAGGTCTTCCAGGTTTCACCCTGTCTTGTAGGTTAATTGTTATAACTGAAGTCTGGCTGGATAACATGAATAAGCCTTTTAAACCAAAAGCGTCAAGCAAGGATACGTCCATGGACTTTTGGTCAAACTTCAACTTCAAGTGAAAAAGAAGGCATGAAATTTTTAGACACAATAAAAAAGCCATCAATCATTCAAATGAGAGGAGCCTCGCGAAACCCTTTAGAAGCAGGAGTATCCAGGACAGTGACAAAAATTGGATTAAAAAGCAAGGTCGAGGTGGATAAAACGCTTTAAAAGGACAAGGAAGACTTTTATATACCCCCCCCCCCCCAATTCGTTTCTCAGAGCAGGAGTTGTTTGCAGACGCTGGGGCAGCTGGTAGGTAATTTTGTTGTGCTATAATGGCAGTGCTAAAGAATATCTGCAAAGTTTACGTCGTTACGTAGTAATTAAGTCGTAAACAATTATTAATAATTGTTTTCGATCGTTAATAACTGGAAAGAATTAAACAATTGTTAAAAATTGGAAAAATTGTTAATGATTGGAAACAGTTGTTTCCGATCGTAATTTTACGATGTTTTTTTTCAGTACCGATAAGCTAACTTGGTGACGGAGAAGGATCAGTTGGAAAATGAATTTATTTTGATGAAAAGAGAATATGATCAAATTAACGGCGAGCTGCGAGCACTGAGAGATACCTACAACTTCAGGCAGGGACACGTGGATCAAGGAGAAACTGGACATGCAGGTATCCCATTTACGAGTTTCAAAATTTGTACTGGAAGGAGGGGGGGGGGGGAGAGGCTGGTGTCACAAGTCGCAATGCTGGTTTCAGCTGGTTTCATATCGGAATTTTGTACGCTTTGTATTGGATCAAGGAGAAACTGGACATGCGGGTATCCCATTTACGAGTTTCAAAATTTTGACTGTAAGGAGGGGGGGGGGGGGGGGGGGAAGGAAGGCTGATGTCTCATGGCGCAACGCTGGTTTCAACTGGTTTCATATCGGAGTTTTGAACTCTTCGTATTGCGATCAAGGAGAAACTGGAGATTAAGGTACCAAATTGACGAGTTTCAAAATTTGGTCCTGTAAGGATTGTGGGGGGGGGGGTATTCCTGGTTACAGACGTGAACTGCATATTCTTTGTCGAGAATCTCTTTACGGATGCATTACGATAACTTAAACTTTTTAAAGAAGTAGTATCCAGTGGACATGTTGAAACATATTACCATACCATTAGTTTCTGAAAACCACCACCGTCGTTCGGATTCCTAAATAGCTTCATACAGGCTGATAAGACGATAACAGCTTACCATATAGATAGTGAACACACCCTATTTTGTGTATTGAGGCTTATGATATGAGAAAATCCAAAGGAGAGCTATTAGCCAACACAGACTTGCATCAGGACTATACTTTAAAACATCTTCCCGACAATTTCACAATTTGCTTTCAAACACTGAATCTCTACTACTGGTGTTGTGACATCTGACGAAGACTCGCAGTGATTGGAGTTTAGTTCGCTGCAATTACAAGTTTGATGCCTAAAAGAAGAAGTATGCGGGGTGTTTGAAAGAAGACTTCGTCTCGTTTTGTCTCTAAGATCACATTTGTTTTCTAGGATAAAGTCAGAGAAATGGAGGACAAGATGGCACGAGTCGGCTCTGATGTCAGTTCTGCAACCGAACGCCAGCAATTGAAAGATATCATTGAAGAAAAGACTTCACAGATCGAAAGGTCTAAAGAAGAAATGTTTGCTCTCAAGGATCAGCTCTCAGCCGTTCGCGAAAGAGGTAAACAAAAGCAAATGCAGTAATGTTAATAATAATTTTTTGTCAAATCATTTACTCCCGGCTATTATAAGCCAATGGTTGTCATCCTTTCCGGATCTAGTCCGGCTATTCTTCACTATTGTCGTTCTTCACATTGCGGTATGTTAAGATGTTGAACGTGGAGGAAGTTTCCAACCCTCTGTTCTTACACCTTGTTGAGAGGATGGACGAGTGGAGGCGAGGTTTAATGAAGATAAGGGCACCTACGGTGTCCACTCTGTATTATGATTTATGGTAAGGACCAGTTTATATATTTAGTTAGGGACCCATTAGTGCTATATTATATGTGTCACACTCTTGTACATGATTTACATGAGATAAATTAACTATAGACGTTATGGTCCATCTCGGCTAGTAGGCCTCGGGCTTGACTGGGATATGTGAATTCCAGCTTCACTAGAATGTGTGAACCAGCTTGATTAGGGATTTCTGGATTGACTGCGGCTGAGCTATAGAATTCCCTGAGACTTTCCCTTGTCTCTCTTTGTCCGGTTTCCTGACTGGTCCCTGGGGCTAGTGGGCACCTACGGTGTCAGAATGTCTTCAGCTCACACCCGCAGGAGCCTTATCTTCATTAAACCTCGCCTCCACTCGTCCATCCTCACTACAAGGTGTAAGAACAGGGTTTTGGAAACTTCCTCCACGTTCAACATCTTAACAATGGTGTCAGAAGTGGGATGTAATCTTAACAATGGGGTCCAGAAGTGGGATTCGATCACCACCTACTTAACAATGGTGTCAGAAGTGGGATGTAATCTTAACAATGGGGTCCAGAAGCGGGATAACATCCTTAACAGGTACAAATGTTATCATATCTTTTCGTTGTATTACCTGGCTATGGGTGAGGGACAGGCGCGTATCCAGGAATTTATTTCGGGAGGGGGGGTTGCCTGCGGGTCGGACAAAAAAGTACAAAAAGACATACATCAGAGGAAAAAGCCTATACAAATGATTATTTTTGTATGGTTCGGGGGGGGGGGGCAACCCCCTACCCTCCCCACCCCCCCCCCCCCCCCCCCTGGATACGGCCTTAGTGAGGGACATACGTAATGGTCCACATGCCGCACAAAGCACCATCTAAGCTATTTGTATTTTTAGGCCGATGATTTCAGGAAAAAGCTTGAAGACTTTGACCGTGTCAGCAAAGCACAACGTAATATGAGCATGGATACGACAGTACTTGATAAGGAGCTTAAGGACCTGAAAACAAGGTTAGTAGGCTACAGTGATTTCTTCTCTATTGATGGATGATATGATGTTCCCAACTTATTTAAGTGGAGCTTGCTTTGACCCGCTGTTTGAAGCTCGCAGTTTGCTTAAGATGGGTGGTTTGATCCTAGCAATAGCTGCGTTTTTTATCCGAATTCTCCTTGTGATTCTCCTCGCAATTCTTCTATTTCGCGTTTTTCAACTATTCAGATGAAGCGAATTCTCCTTTTTCTTGCGTTTTTGTCAGAATCGAGAACGGATAAAGCCTCGCGATTCTGCAGAATCAAGAAGTTGCTCCGACGGTGAATTCTCGATTCTCCTCTCTCCGTTCTCTTCCCTGATTGGTAAACAGAGTGCGGAGGTTCAATATGCATAAACACATATACCGGGTTGCGGACGAGCTGCCAAGTCGGAGAAGCCAGTGGAGCAAAAACGGTAATTTGTACTAGAATCGAGAATTCAGAAGCAAGAATGGAGAACTGAGAATTCAGCCTTCAAAAACGCAACTATTAGATAAAGATTGATACTCCTCAACCAGTTAACCTGACACTAGGTGGCGCTGAAAGATCGAAGAAGAGAACCGAAATCTCTCAATCAACCTTTCACTTCTTACTCAAGGAACTCTATAATAATACGTCAGTTTATTCTTACAGTAACTAGCGTAGGATCGTCGATTGTACCCAGAACAAGTTGAACTAAGCAACGCCGGCGAATTTTTTTTAAATCTGTATTTTTCCGGAAAAACTTGCGACCGACAAATGTTTGCAGAATTTGATTTCTTACGTATAAAAGACCCGGTGTGCGGTCAAGAATACCGGCGCCCGACAAAAGCATTCAGAATTCGATTTCTTCTATATTTTGCCCGACAAGATTGCAAAGAACTTCATTTCTTACGCGTAAATAGAAGCCGATGTACCGACGAGACTTGAACTTTCGGCATGCGCCCGATAAAAAGTTACAGAATTTGATTTTTTTTTTTTGTGTAAAACGAATTCGACGTGCCGACGAGAATACCGACGCCCGACAAAACCATCGAGCATTTGATTTGTTCTGTGATTTGCTCGACTAGACTGTACAGAACTTGATTCATACGTGTAAAAATAACCCCTTGTGCCAATGAAACTTAAACTTCTTGGGTGCGCCCGACAAAGTTTGCAAAATTTTATTTCTTACGTATAAGTAGAACCCGATGTGCCGACGAGTCGACCGACGCCCGAGAAAAGCATAAAAAAACTATTTCTTCTGAATTTCTTATGTATAAAAAGAACCCGATGGGCCCACGAACCGAGGCACGACAAAAGCATGCAGAATTCGATTTCTCCAGTGCTTTGCCTGACAAATGTTTGCAGGATTTCATTTCTTGCGTATAAAAAGAACCCGATGTGCCGACGAGTCGACCGACACCCGACAAAAACTTAATTTTTTGTATTTCTTCTGGATTCCTTCTGTATAAAAAGAACCCTATGTGCCGACGAGAATACCGAGGCACGACAAAAGCATGCAGAATTCGATTTCTTCAGTGTTTTGCCCCACAAACGTTTGCAGGATTTTATTTCTTGCATATAAAAACACCCGATGTGCCGACGAATCGACCGATGCCTGATAAAAAGCATACAAAATTTCGCCCGACGAGAGTACTTTCTCAGAACCTTTGGGCTGGAGGGGGGGGGGAGTCCCCCCCCTCCCCCCCCATAGTGACGCCCATGCCAGTATATATCTAACTGAACTAAAGCTTCGTACCGACAAAATGTAGTCTAGACACAAACTAAATAGGGTTTAATTTTGTATTAATAATAATGACATTTGTTGCCGTATAATATCTTTACGGATAAATGCACAGCCTTTGCAGACCTTTACAGATAAATGCACAGTCAATTAAATGCCAAAGTTCGCTCCATTTGTCATTCTCTATATTACCTTAAAGGACACCTCGCACTATTTACTGTTCAACTTGCAGTGTTTTCAAATATTTGAATAGTTTAAAACTATGCTGTGGTTTCGACAAATAACCCACGGTTTTGACTGTTTTAAGCCTTTTCCGAGACCCGTTGACTTATAGCGAAAACAGGAAAACAATTTACATAACCGGTTTTTCTGTTGGAAAACTTCTTGCAGACAACCGTCAACAGCGTGATACACATCGAAGGTGGCAAATCACGGCAAGTGAGAAAACCAGCGTTAGAGGGGTTAGAATGTACCGTACGAAATTGGGGTTTCTGGGTGCGGAAATATATGGAGTGATTACGGAAATAGTTGCATTAGTATTATAGGTAAGACAGGTTCTTTAAAGGTTTATTTGGTGCATGAAATATTGTCGAAGCGAGCGTCTTCATAGCGGAGACGCGGATGCCTTACATGGCACAAACTTATTAATCAGGTAAATTGAAGCATTGTGATACACATTACATCTTACAGGCTCATGCAAGAAGAAAAGAACTATAAATCGAACCTCGCTCAACTTAAGATGCGTTTCGACCAGCGTCTTGCTTTAATGAATGAGGAGGCACAGTCGATGCAGTTGCAAAATGACAAGTTTAAAAGAGAACGTGACACGTTCAAAGACATCCTTGATGGCGCGCAGAAGATGATTGGTGAGCTCAAGGCAGATCCGAACAAGAGGAACTCTTCGTCTGAAGCAATGAGACACAGAGAGGTATGGGTCCAGTTGTTGTAACATGACGTCTTGTTCTTGTTTCTACCTCACAAATGACTGGTCAACAGAGGACCTGAATTCCTAGCACATCTGGAAGTAGCCTACCTTAAACTGTGATGACCGGAATTCAAGACCCCCCTCCAACTCCCCCAGAGTGACCGAATCCGGTCCGGTTCTATCACTGATGTATCTAGGGCTTACGCTTGTTCTTCCCACCAAGTCTTATCCCAATCGTCATATTCCAAGCGTGTCACAAAATTTCCGTTCCCTCCCCTCCCCCCCCCCCCCCTCCCCGACTCTCCCACATTGATCGGATCCTGTCGGCACTTGAAATGGAACATCTGATACCCGAGGTCTTTCAAGTTTCATTAAGATCCGATTCCCCGTTCAAAAGTTATAAATACGTCAATGTTCCGGATTCCCCCTCCTGCACTCTCCTCACGGTAGTCTGATCGGGGAAGAGACTATTTCCAAGTTAGTTTGGTCGGGTCCCTAATATGCCTTCCTAATTTCATAGTCCTAGCACATGTGTGAGCAATTTTAGTCGGAATCGCTGGAATTCCGGAACCCTCCCTCCAACTCCCCCAACACTGCTCGGATTCGGTCCGGTCATGTCAACTATGTATCTAGAGCTTGTGCTTGTTCTTCCCACCAAGTTTCATCCCAATACATCCACTCTGAACATGTCACACGATTTCCGGCTCCCCCCTCCAACTCGCCCAAAAGTCACCGGATCCATTCCGGACTTGAAGTGTGACATCTGAGACACGAGTTTTTTATAAATATCAAGTTTCATCAAGATCCGATTCCCCGTTCAAAAGCTATAAATACGTCAATATTCCCAATTCCCCCTCCATCCACTCCCCCACGGTGGTCGGATAGGGGAAGTGACTGTTTCCAAGTTAGTTTGGTCGGGTCCCTGATGTGGCTGCCAAGTTTCACCGTCCTAGCACATGTGCAAGCATCTTAAGTCGGGATCACCGAATTCCGGAACCCTCCCTCCAACTCCCCCCACAGTGCTCGGATCCGATCTAGTCTTGTCAACTGTGTATCTGGGGCTTGTGCTTGTTCTTCCCAACAAGTTTGATCCCGATCCATCCCTTATGAATAGGACACACGATTTCCGGTCCCCCCCCCCTCCAACGTCACCGGATCCATTCGGACTTGAAGTGTGACATATCAAACAGGAGGTCTTGCCAAATATAAAGTTTCCTTAAGATCCGATTCTCCGGTAAAAAGTTAAAAATACGTCAGTATTCCGGATTCCCCCTCCCTCCACTCCTCCCATGTGGGTTAAATCGGAGAAGTTACTATTTCCAAGTTAGTTTTTAGGGTCCCTAATATGCCTGCCAAGTTTCATCGTCGTAGCACATCTGGAAGTACCCTAACTCGAGATGACTGGCTTGACAGACAGACCAACCGACCGACCGACTGATAGACCGAAAAGTGATCGGTATATGGCAAATGAGCGGAGCTGCAAGTGCCATAAAAAAAGTGTCTGATACCCTCCCATCCGACAACTCTTTACCCATTTTTCAGAAGTGATAAGCTAAGATATCGATACATTTGTAGACTCAGGTTTCTTTTTCCACGTCGTGTTTACCTAACGCGAAATGTCCGTCGAACAAATGCGAGTTTCATCCCTCAGAGTACTCAGTTTGAGCGATAGGAATAAACGCAAAAATTAACAAACTCAGAAATGTCGTAATGCACTACTCTCTGCGATTCACGCTCCAGTCAACGCCAAGGGTTGAAGTCGAACCGCCAAGCGTTGTTTCCGAATAGGCCGTCGTTATCGGCTGACTAGCATCGTTTCTAGTCCTCTTCGACAGCACAGGCATCGTTGGCTTGGCATTTTTTTCGGAATCATAGGAAAACGGAATCGGATGATAGCATCACCTAAGGTCTTTTAGAAAGTTAGCACTGAAAGTTAGTGCAAAAAGTAGGCTACGCAGAAAAGTCACGAAGTACAAATTCTTATGCTGTAGTAATATTTCTAGTCTCTGAGCTATAAATTAAAGATCGAGGTTGATATCGGAAAATAGCACCGAGACGGCCATTGATCGGATCCGAGATATCCGAGCCGAAGGCGAGGTAGGTTATGAAAAATATCTACCGCACCGAGGTTGATATTTTGAATTGTGGAGTTTAAAATGGGTTGTTAAGGCTTTTAAAGCTTTTAACGGCAAGGCAGTGCCTTTCGTGGTTCGACCGAATTGTTACCCTTTATTGTTGTCGAATAGATATGGTCAGCAACGGACATAAGTGTTTCTTCGGGGATGGTTTCTGGCCGGTCTCTTGTTCTTACTTGTTACACCGGATTATTCTCCCTCCACTTCTTTTCGTGATTTTTTTGCTGAAACTGGAAACAGGTTCTTGTGTCACTTGCTTTCAAAACCACATTAGCATACATACGAAATTTACAGTGCTGGGACACAAAGAGCACCTGCTCCACTTGTCGAAATTATGTCATAACCATACATTGACGGAAAAATTCAAAATTCAAGATCAAATGTTACCCTTTTGGATGTTTCGTCATCACTTTCAAAACTCATGGACAACAAGGCCGAACCAGCACACGATGTCGTCCACTGCTTCCTGACCGAAGATTAAAAATTAAGTGTCTTTTTCTGTGTGTATATATGTGTTTTGTTTATTTTCTTTATTTTCGTCCTTTACTCCGCCTTTTCAAAATGGTGGGTCATAAATAAATTACTTATTACTTACTTACTTAGAGAAGTTTCGGTTGTTCCCCGTTGTTCCCTGGGCAAAATCTCGTTTTCTGTGTGTAGTGCTTGTAACTTGTGCTCTAACTTGGTGTTCTTGGAACCTCTTCACTGTCAATAGTTTCTCCGAGTAAGGATTAAAGTTAACTGCAGTATTTGCTACTGGAATTAATCTTGTTTCTACTGAGATAAGATTAATCTGAATTAACGATCGTTTTCAATTGTTTCCAATCGTTATAATTCTTTTCGATCGGAAACACTTAGTTTTGTTTTCAAATCATGAAATACAGACCTGATTTTTAAATTTTTTTTTTTTTTTTTAGTTTTACACAGTGAAAATAGTTCAACTGAAACGGTGAATCTGAAATCCCAATCTTAAACAATTGGAAACAACAACTTTTTCCAATCGTAATTTTACAACTGTTTACGATCGTTTTTTTTTCAACTGTCATTAAAGAACTGTTTACGATCGTTCTCAGTTGTTTTCGATCGGAAACAGTTGATGCAATTTCCAGTTCCTGAAATAAGACCTTATTTTTAACAACGGTAGTATGGAAGTTGATTTTTTTTTTATTGTGAAGGATCAAAATAGTTTAACTTAAATGGCGAAACGATTGGAAACAACTGTTTCCAATTGTAATTTTACAACTGTTTACGATTTTTTTTTTCATGTGCAATTAAACAATTGTTTACGATCGTTTTCAGTTGTTTTCGATCGGACAAACTTGGTTCGGTTTTCGAGTCCTGAAACAAGAACTGATTTTAGCAACGGTAGTAGGGAAGTTGAAATTTTTTGAGTTGTAAAGATCAAAACAGTTAACTGAAATGACTAATCTGAAATCCCAATCGTAAATGATTGGAACCAACTGTCTACGATTATTTTTCCAACGGTCATTAAACAACTGTTTACGATTGATTTCAGATGTTTTCGATCGGAAACAGTTGGTTTGGTTTTCAAGTCCGAAACAAGACCTGATTTTTAACAGCGGTAGTAGGGAAGTTGATTTTTTTAAAATTATAGATCAAAATATTCTAACTGAAGTGGCAAATCTGAAATCACAATCGTAAGCGATTGGAAACAACTGTTTCCAATCGTAATTTTACAACTGTTTGCGATGGATTTTTTTTAAAGTGCAATTAAACAATTGTTTACGATTGTTTTCAGTTGTTTTCGATCGGAAACAGTTCGTTCGGTTTTCAAGTCCTGAAACAAGACCTGATTTTTTGCAGCGGTAGTAGGGAAGTTGATTTTTTTTTTTTAGTTTGCTTCCAATCGTAATTCAAATCAAAATAGTTTAACTGAAATGGCGATCTGAAATCCCAACCGTAAACGATTGGAAACAACTGTTTCCAATTGTTATTTTACCTTGCTTACGATCGTTTTTTTTTCATGTGCAATTAACGAATTGTTTACGACCGTTTTCAGTTGTTTTCGATCGGAAAAAGTTGGTTCGGTTTTTGTGTAGTGAAACTAGAACTGATTTCAGCAACGGTAGTAGGGAAGTTGAAATTTTTTGAGTTGTAAAGATCAAAACAGTTAACTGAAATGACTAATCTGAAATCCCAATCGTAAATGATTGGAAACAACTGTTTCCAATCGTAATTTTACAACTGTTTGCGTTGATTTTTTTTTAAAGTGCAATTAAACAATTTTTTACGATCGTTTTCAGTTGTTTTCGATCGGAAACAGTTCGTTCGGTTTTCAAGTCCTGAAACAAGACCTGATATTTTGCAGCGGTAGTAGGGAAGTTGAATTTTTTTTTTTAGTTTGTTTCCAATCGTAATTCAAATCAAAATAGTTTAACTGAAATGGCGAATCTGAAATCCCAACCGTAAACGATTGGAAACAACTGTTTCCAATTATTATTTTACCTTGCTTACGATTGTTGTTTTTTTCATGTGCAACCAAACAATTGTTTACGATCGTTTTCAGTTGTTTTCGATTGGAAAAAGTTGTCCTGAAACAAGAACTGATTTTAGCAACGGTAGTAGGGAAGTTGAAATTTTTTGAGCTTTAAAGATCAAAACAGTTAACTGAAATGACTAATCTGAAATCCCAATCGTAAATGATTGGAAACAACTGTCTACGATTGTTTTTTTTCAACCGTCATTAAACAACTGTTTTCGATTGATTTCAGTTGTTTTCGATCGGAAACAGTTGGTTCGGTTTTCAAGTCCGAAACAAGACCTGATTTTTAACAGCGGTAGTAGGGAAGTTGATTTTTTTTTAATTATAGATCAAAATAGTCTAACTGAAGTGGCGAATCTGAAATCACAATCGTAAGCCATTGGAAACAACTGTTTTCAATCGTAATTTTACAACTGTTTGCGATGATTTTTTTTTTTAAGTGCAACTAAACAATTGTTTACGATCATTTTTAGTTGTTTTCGGTCGAAAACAGTTGGTTCGATCTTGAAGTCCCGAAACAAGACCTGATTTTTAACAGTGGTACTAGGAACGTTGATTTTTTTTTTTTTTTAAACCATCAACATAGTTTAACTGAAACCTCGAGTCTGAAATCCCAACCGTAAACGATTGGAAACAACTGTTTACGATCGTTTTCAGTTGTTTTCGATCGTTTTAAAATTGTTTTCGATTGTTCTCAGTTGTTTTCAAACGGAAAAAGTTGGTTTGATTCTCAAGTCCTGAAACAAACCTGATTTTTAGCAACGGTAGTAGGGAAGTTGAATTTTGTTGAGCTGCAAACGTTCAAAATAGTTTAACTGAAACAGTGAACCTAAAATCCCAATTGTAAACAATTGGAAACAACTCTCTCCGATCTTGATTTTTACAACTGTTTACGATCGTTTTCAGTTGTTTTCGATCGTTTTCAACTGTTTTCGGTTGTTTTCAGTTGTTTTCATTCGGAAACGGTTGGTTTGGTTTTCAAGTCCTGAAACAACACCATATTTTTAGCAACAGTAGTAGGAAAGTTGAATTCTGTTGAGTTGTATACGATCTAAATAGTTCAACTAAAACAGTGAATCTGAAATTCCAATCATAAACAACTGGAAACAACTGTCAAAATTTGTTTTGGATCGTTTTCAGTTGTGTTCAGTCGGGAACCATTTTCAAGACCTGAGTTTAACAACGGTTATAGGTAAGTTCATTTTCTTTTTAGTCGCAAACGATCAAAATAGTTTAGGTGAAACGCTGAATCTGAAATCCCGATCGTAAACAATTGGAGACAATTGTTTCCAATCGTAACTTTACAACTGTTTAAATTTGTTTTCCCAAAAGTTGTAAAAGACGTGGACATGCTTGAAGTTGAGATCCGTGTTTTTGCTATTTTCACTTTTCTTTGAAGCGCAAAATATTTATAAAACAGCTTTCAACGTCAAAGCCCCCTCTATGCTGCTAAAGCTTCATCTGGTCGTTTAATCGGAAATTTTGAAGAAAAAATTTTGCCCGTATATACCACATTGCAAATATTGCTTTTTGGGATCCAAAAACGTAAGTGGCGGGATACCTATGGCATCGCAAAAGTTTTCCGTCTGTCCGTCCGTCCGTCTGTTAGGGAATGATATATTTTGATGAAACTTGGTGTGAGGTACATTTAGGGGTGGGGGAGGAGCAAATGAAATATTTTTAAATAGATAATGTGATAGTCGATTTAGGGGTAAGAAGACATACTGGACACGATGATGAAAACAATGTTTTGCGCCGGACAAGTAGTTAGCCCGGAACTCGGCCAAAACCGGAAAGTCTGTTAAAAGTAAATATTTTATTTGAAGTTGATTAGATGTTCGATTCAGGGGTAGGAGGACTACTTGTCCGGCGAAAAACGGAAGCTCAAAAACCAACTCAGAGTATCTTTTCTCTCAAATATCGAACATCTAATCAGCTTCAAATAAAAATTTAACTTATAATAAATTTTCCGGCTCCAATCGGATTCCAGTCGAACTATATGTTCGGTGAAAAATGATTTTCATGCACGGATTCAGCATCTCTTTTTACCCCTAAATCGGATATCTAATCAGCTACAAATAAAACTTTAACTTTCCGGTTTTGGCCGGATTCCGGGCGAACTACTAACCCGGGTAGAAAATTATTTTAACACAAGTGTTCAGCATGTCTTCTTACCCCTCAATCAAACATGTAATCAACTTCAAATAAAACATTTACTTTTAACAGACTTTCCGGTTTTGGCCGGATTCCGGGCTAACTACTTTTCCTGCGCAAACATGTTTTTCACCATCGTGTCCATTATGTCGAATATCTAATCAACTTCAAATAAAACATTTACTTTTAACAGACTTTCCGGTTTTGGCCAGATTCCGGGCGAACTACTTACTCGGGTAGAAAATTGTTTTCACACAAGTGTTCAGCACGTCTTCTTCCCCCTAAATCGAACATCTAATCAACTCCAAATAAAACTTTTACTTTTCACAAACTTTTCGGTTTTGGCCGGATTCCGCGCGAACTAGTTGTCCGGCGAGAAAATGATTTTCACCATCGTGTTCAGCATGTCTTCCTACCCCTACATCAGACATCTAATCAACTTCAAATAAAATATTTACTTTTAACAGACTTTCCGGTTTTTGCCGGATTCCGGACTAACTACTTGTCCGGCGCAAAAATGGTCTTCACCTTCGTGTTCAGCATGTATTTTTACCCCAAAATCGAACATCTAATCAACTTCAGATCAAAACAGAAATGAGTTGTCGGGGTAAACAGACATACTGAATCCATATCTGAACTTGGTTTTCTCAGATTATTAGCTATTTGGCCTTAACCTGTTTCTGAATTTTAATAGTAAAAATGTTCAAGGAGTCTGGGGAAGACTGGATCTGGCGAAGAAAAGACCCAATTGTCATGACCAATATTAAATTTTTGGGATCCCATCGAAACCTTTGGTCTTGTTTTTCTTAATTGTAGAACTACAGCTTTATAGAAAAGTTTGATCAGAAATGAGAGTTTGAACACTTGAAACTTTCACGACAAAAACGAATAGTGCTTCCTATTGGTTTGTTTTTGGGATCCCAAAACGTAAGTGGAGGGATACCTATGACTTCGCAAAAGGTGTCCGTCTGTCCGTCCATCTGTCTGTCCTTCTGTGCGCACTATACCTCTCGAAGGGAAATGGAGATATTTACTTTGTGTGGGGATTCTTTGGGTCAAGAGTAAGGTCGAGTTCGTAGTTGGGCTCTGTAGCCCTACATTTAGGGGTGGGGGTTTAAATTATGGGGCAAATGAAATATTTTTAAACAGATAATGTGATAGTCGATTAAGCGGTAAGAACACATGCTGAACACAATGGTGAAAACCATTTTGTCATGGCACAAGTAGTTCGCCTGGAATCCGGCCAATACCGGAAAGTTTGTTAAAAGTAAAAGTTTTATCTGAAGTTGATTAGATGTTCGATTTAAGGGTAAGAATACATGTTGAACACGAAGGTGAAAACCATTTTTTCGCCGGACAAATAGTTAGCCCAGAATCCGGCCAAAACCGGAAAGTCTGTTAAAAGTAAAAGTTTTATTTAAAGTTGATTAGATATTCGATTTAGGGGTAAGAAAACATACTGGAGACGATGGTGAAAACCATTTTTTAACGGACAAGTAGTTAGCCCGGAATTTCTTACTCGGACATATAGTTCGACTGGAATCCGATTGGAGCCCGAAAATTTATTATAAGTTAAATAGTTATTTGAAGCTGATTAGATGTTCAATATTGGAGAGAACAAATACACTGAGTTGGTTTTTGAGCTTTCGTTGTTCGCTGGACAAGTAGTTTCGGAATTCGGCCGAAACCGGGAAATTAGCAGAAGTGGCAGGAAGTTTTCGTCGAAACAGAAATGAGTTGTAGGGGTAAACAGACATGCTGAATCCATATCTGAACTTGGTTTACTCAGATGATTTTTAAGGCTCTTCGGCCTTAACCTGTTTCTGAATTTTAATAGTAAAAATGTTCAATGAGTCTGGGGAAGACTGGGTCTGGCGAAGAGAAGACCCAATTGTCATGACCAATATTGAATTTTTGGGATCCCATGGAAACCTTTGGTCTTGTTTTTCTTAATTGCACAATCACAGCTTTATAGAAAAGTTGGATCAGAAATGAGTGTTTGAACACTTGAAACTTTCACTACAAAAACGAATAGTGCTTCCTATTGGTTGGTTTTTGGGATCCCAAAACGTAAGTCGAGGGATACGTATGACATCGCAAAAGTTGTCCGTCTGTCCGTCCTTCTGTCTGTCCGTCTGTGCGCACTATACCTCTCGAAGGGAATGAGATATTTTGATGAAACTTGGTGTGAGGATTCTTTGATTCAAGAGTAAGGTCGAGTTCGTAGATGGGCTCTGTAGCCCTACATTTAGGGGTGGGGGTTTAAATTAAGTGGCAAATGAAATATTTTTAAACAGATAATGTGATAGTCGATTAAGGGGTAAGAAGACATGATAAACACGATGGTGAAAACCATGCATTTTGTCATCGCACGAGTAGTTCGCCTGGAATCCGGCCAAAACCGTAAAGTTTATTAAAAGTAAAAGTCTTATCTGAAGTTGGTTAGATGTTCGATTTACGGGTAAATACATGCTGAATACGAAGGTGAAAACCATTTTGTCGCCGGACAATTAGTTAGCCCGGAATCCGGCCAAAACCGAAAAGTCTGTTAAAAGTAAAAATTTTTGTTTGAAGTTGATTAGATGTTCGATCTTGGGGTAGAAGACATGCTGAACACGAAGGTGAAAACCATTTTTTAACGGACAAGTAGTTAGCCCGGAATCCGGCCAAAACCGGAAAGTTTGTTAGAAGTAAAAGTTTTATTTGAAGTTGATTAGACGCTGAATTTGTATATGACAATCTTTTTTTTACAGGCACATATAGCTCGCTCGGAATCCGGTTGAAACGTGATTTTTTTATAAGTTAAAGATTTACTTGAATTTGATTAGAAGTTCTTTATACGGATAAGGAGATACGCTGAATACGTAAATACGCTGAATACTTTTTGTTTGACAAGTATGTTAGTTTGTTCGCAACTGTCTGGATCAAATATTAGGGATGCCATCGAAACCTTCGGTCTTGTTAATATTGTTGACTGAACTGAATCACAGAAAATTTAGTATTCAATTCAATTTCCTTTATTTAACGGTTACTGAAAACCATAAGAAAACACACAAAAGACACTCAAAACAAAAAGTACACTAAACTAAAACAATCAAGTCAAACGGGCTCCAGGTGGAACCTGTGTCATCCGCAGAGACCGCTCCCATTCCAGCCACACAGGCAGAGACAACCTCAAAAGCGGGGCGGATGCAGCCCGCACAAGTGGAATAGAGACCTGACTCCTGAGTCACCTGAGAATCCTGTTATGCAAAGAAAGAATGTTTCGCCTCCTTAGTTCAGGAAAAGAAGCCACCACTAACGTACCAGAATCACTGCAGTGTCTGGGCAGACCATGCAGCCGCCTTAAACCATTATTATAGAGAATCCGAAAAGACCGGTCAGTTTCCCCAGAGATGCTGGTCACAAGGGCCAGGCAGATAACTGGAGTGCAGTAGGCCCTGAAAAAGAAAATATTTTATGTCTTCCTCACATGAAGAGAATTTTTTATTCAGTATATTTGCACGTTTAAAAAAAAATGTTTCCATCTCAAGGGCGTCTTCCCCATTAAAAAATATATATTTGGTTTTCACCATGATACCCCGTCTTGTGGGTCCTGGTTTGTCTACGTGGCTCCGACAAGGGAGTCCTAGACTTCTAAATTATATTAAAAAAATTATTTATGGAATTGGTCATGGTACAAGTCCCTTGTGTAAAGTGCCATCAATATTAATATTTGCACGGACGCACAGCGATCTCGAAACGGCTGTTACGTTCTCCTCGTCAGTCAATTTACACGTCAGGTGGCGCCCGAGGTATTTGAATGACGTCACAAACCGAGAGTGACACCATTCAATAGTTGCGTTTTTGCGGTAACCGAGTATCTGTAACTCTGAACAATTGTTGTTTTCGCAGGTACCGGGTATCTGTTACCCTGGCGAATTGTCGTTTTCCTAGTCATCCAGTAACTCTGGTATCTGGAACGGAGCAACCCTGCCGAGCTCGGGGTTACCGAAATTCAGTAACCTGGTAACTGCATCCTTTTCATCACACAAGCAAACAAAATATGTCTTATTAACTGCCTTTGCAAGGGGCAAGTTTATTCTGATGGACGACTCTGGCACGGCTATCAGCTTTTTACCTGAAGAAGCTGTTTCTAATGGATTTGACCTAGGTAAGATTTTTTGGCTCAACATTCCTGCATGACTCCGAGAATCAAGGAATTTACGCTAACTGTCGTTTTTGGTTCAGTTACCGGATATCAGTAACCCGGTATCTGAAGAAACGACAGGAGTGCACTCAGTTCCCGGGTATCAGTTACACTAGGTTATCACAAAAACACAACTAATATGGCGTCCGGGATGCGTTTCAGTCGAGCTCCTTTCGGAAGAAAAGCCATACACTTCGTCTTCGCGATATTGAACACAATAGTTGCGTTTTTTGTCACTGTTCTGTTCGCTGTTTTCTCTCTGTTTTATATTTTTCCCGTTTTTGTCAAAACACGGAACACGCTGTCTCTCATTTTTCGGTTTTTGTATGCTGTTCTGTGTTCCGTGTTCTCTGTTCGCTGTCTGTTCTGCAAAACACGGATTTTATCACTGTTCAGATAGAAAATTGCAGAGGGATTCACAGATAGAAAAGAAAGAATTGCAGAAGTCTGGAGGATAAAGCTGGATCCTAAAATATGGTCGTTTTGGAATACAATTTGCAATTTAACAGATTTTCCGTTTAAGACATGCTAAGGATCCTTTATGTATTTTCGTCAGAACAGCGACAAAACACGAAACACGGAACAGCGTAAGCAAAACGCCGTTTTTACCCAAACCAGACAACTGCGAACATAGAACACAGAACAGGAACCAGAGACGAAAAACGCAACTAATATCGTGTTCAGAGGCAAACCTTTCACAAACAAGCAGCAAGGTATTCAGCGCAGCTACAGTTGGAGCCAAAAGACCTAAATGGTCAGCATACCTGATATTGTTATAACACTGACCATTCATGTAGCAACCAATACCTGTTTTAGACAGCTCCTTATTCAGCTCGTCAACATATAACTTATAAAGGAGTGGAGAAAGAAAACCACCCTGGCGCACTCTATTGACCACTGGTAAATGTGAGCTATAGCATCCACTCCATCTAACACGAAACTTCTGTACAGTAAACCACGATCCAAGAACTCGAATGATTCTCGGGTCGACCCCTTTCAGTCGCAGCTTTTCAAGAAGTTTCGAGTGATAAACACGATCAAACGCCATAGCATCCAGAAAACACGCAAATACGGGTGTTGAAAAATTAGATAAAATTGGAGAGAAGTCGAAGTCCTTCCACTTATCGACAAGCTACAGTTTAAGGCATAGGGATGGAGGCGGAGGTTGTGTTGAAAACGAATCTGCAGTCGGAAATTCCGATGGTAAAAGTACGATCTACGATCAGAAAAAACGGTTTTCGATCGTAAAAATACAACTGAAAACATCTGTTTCCAGTCGTAAAATAACAATTGGAAACAGTTGGTTTCAATCGTAAACAACTGTTTTCTTTCGTAAAAATACAAGAGGAAACAGTTGTTTTCAATCTTAAAATAACGATTGGAAACAACTGTTTTTGGATCATAAGAATACAATCGTTAACAACTGTTTCCAATCGCAAACGATTGGAAAAAATTGTTTCCAATCGTAAACAACTGTTTTCAATCGTATAAAAATATTCGTTTCCAGTTGTTTACGACTGGAAAGATGCCGCAGAATACAATTGTAAAAAAACGATAGTTTATGACTTGAATTATTTCCAAACAGGTAGTGAAATTCCATCTTTCAGATGAAAATATCAGTAAACACCTACAACTTGAAAACGATATTTTTTGCTCCGAAGTTATCAGTTGCATGTAGAGCATCGTTTCGTCGCGTATCGAGACTAGGACCTAAGCTGATGGTAAGGTCGTAGATCAAGGCAGATAAAACAAAAACTACTGTCGGGCGAGGATCAGAAGTTTGCTGCGTCCGTAAATCGCGATTAATATTTTTTTTTTAAATGCACCGGCAAACCTGATTTCTTCCTTTTTTTCTAAGTAAGCATGTCTTTTAACATGAAAAATATTTGTTTGCTGTAAATTCGGAACAAATTCTGGATGGTAGCTTTTTTCTTTACTTTTATTCGTATTCTTTAATTTCATTGGGATCGCAAAAAGAAGCTGGAATCGACTAAAACCAGGAAGGGAAGGGAACGCGAGAAAAGCAGGAAGGCATACTAAAACCAGGAAGGGCATACTAAAACGAGGAAGGCCTCCTGCCAGAATTCAATGCTGCGAAAAACTAGAAAGCCGCACCGTTCCCTTTCTCTATTTAGTATTCTTGGGGGGGTCGGCAACTTTTCATATTCAAAGTTCACCTTCCCTTCCTCGTTTTAGTATCCTGACATGGGTAGGCAGTAGGTTCAGTGAGGGGTCGGCAACTATACAAATTGTAATTCCCCTTTTCAATTCCCTTTCTGACGGTAGACGACTGAAATCCTCCGAGTCCAGCGAGGATTTAAGATATTCCAAGTCCACCATTTTCAAGGTAAAACGAGGGAGGAAAATTTTAAATTATTATTAAATATAAATTATTCGTTATTATTCGTAATTAATTCCTCGTTTTAGTAGCGAGTCACGGGTAGTAGCCTACCTTAAAGTACAAAAACGAGGAAGGAAATGGTGGATTCTAAATTATTAGTCTTTGAGATTAGTCTTCGGCAACTATCAAAAATGTAAGGTCCATTTCTTTCATCGTTTTAGTACCTTGTCACGGGTAATAATCAAACAATGAAGATTTCACCAGAATTCAAGGCTGCAAAAAAAAAAGAAGGGAAAGCTACACCGTTCCCTTCCTCTGATTCTTCGATGGGTCGGCAACTTTTCATATTCATATTTCACCATCCCTTCCTTGTCGTTTGAACTAAGAACTTTGGTGGACTTTAAATTTGTATGGTTGCCGACCCCTAAAAGACTAACAGTTGAAAATCCATCATTTCCTTCCTCGTTTCAGTATTTGAAGGTACTACCTGTGAAAAGCAAATAAAATGATGAAAGAAATGGTGGACTTTAAAATTTGATAGTTGCCGACCTCTCAAACAAGAAGAATTTCGAATTTCCTTCCTCGTTTTATTACTTTCAAGTACTAAAGCCAGGAAAGAAAAGGTGGACTTAATATATCTTAGTTGCCGACCCCCGCTGGACTAAGAGGATTTTAGTCGTCTACCGTCAGATTTTCCGCTCACATTTGAAAATTAAGTCTAAAACAAGAGCTACGAGCTCATATGGCACTTTTTACGAGTAGGTGGTACACGAAAGTAGATGAGAACGTCTCGAAGTACACCCGCCATCCAAAAATGCGGTTCGGAAAGAGAAATAGGATATTTAGTTTCACTCACTTCTGAGCAGTTCCGGCATAATCCCGTATTATCTGCAGCATAAGCGCACGACTGTTCAAACTTCCAAGTTTCAGCCCAATAAATCCACTCGTTCGATCCCTAGACGTGTTACACCATTTCCGGTACTCCCTCCATCTTCCCCTACCGTGGTCGAATCTGGTTCGGACTCAAAAATGGATTATCTAAAGCATCTGCTTTTATACCATCTATGAAGTTCATCTGATCATTTTTGGAAAATTCCGGTACCCCCCCCCCCCACACCGTTGGACCTCTGAATCCCCTCTTCCCCTCCATCACGTTTTACTGAAATCGGAGCATAGCTTATCTGCAAATTTTCAGTACCCCCCCCCCCCCAGGGTTCCCGGGTGGCTAAAATACCAGCCGATTAATACCGGCTAAAAGGTGATTTCTGCCGGTATGGTTAAAATCAAGTGGCATGGATAAAATCAAGTAACTGGCTAGAATCAAAACTGCTACTATGTGATTTTGATAGCACTCCGCTATTCTAAGACTGTCATGCTTCTTTCATGTATTGTCATACTTATTTCATGTATTAAAGATTGTAGTTCATGTTAGCCTAGAGAGGACGGAAGGATACAAGAATAATTTCAACATTGAATAGGTGTAGGCTAAGTCATATCGGCCATTATAATTGGCACTGAAGCTAGGTTCCTTCAATTATATGCACAAGTTTCTGCTGAGAATCCCTACAAAGCTACCGTGTAACATACTATCAACAAAACAAGAAGGAAAAGCCATAAAATTACAAGCTCAATTCTTGAAGTAGCCTATTTACTATCCGCGTATCGTATCAACATGTACAACAAATCGCCTCCGCAGATTCTAAAAGCCTCCTCACTTTAATATAAGACGGATCGAGCTCCCGGTATAAATAAATCGCAGGAAGCAACGTGACCTGATGACTCACTCAAACCCAAACCGGTTTTCTGGATTGGAGTAGGCGAGCTAATTAGTCCGGGAATCAACCCTGGTTGAAAAATATTCGGAAAACAATGAACAAACAACAGTAAAGATCGATACGTAGAAAAGATCAGTGCAGTTTGATTTTAGCCAGTTTTAGCCGGCAAAAATCGGTTTTTATTAATAAAAGCCGATTAAAACCGCCGGTATGGTAAAAATCAATTTTAGCCGGCAAAAACGGAACCCTGCCCCCCCCCCCCCCTACCTTGACTGAATCCGGCCCGAACACCAAATAAGAAATCTAGGCAGCACAAGCTTGGCACTGTCGAACTTGCATCTTATTCGGTCCAACCGTTTGGTTTTTGTGCATGTCAAAATTTTCCGACCCAAACTCCCCCAACCATGGTCACATACAGTTCGAACCCATGTCTTACATGTCGAGTTCATAGATTCTTATCACCCATTAAGTTTCACTCGAATAAGACCACTCGTTCGCAATTTGCAGCTGTTTCCATATTTCCCTTCCCTCGCTCCCCCCAAGATGCTGCCTGCAAAGTTTCGTTCTCTTAGTAAATCTGGAACTATTCTAACTCGCGACTACCGGAATTCTAGGATTCCCCCCCCCCCAGAGCCCCGAAACCATCTGGCTCCGTCAGTTTCGTATATAGGCCTAATGCATGTTCTCCCAATTAAGTTCCGTCCCAATCCCTTTGCTTTAAGCGTTTTTTTAGTTTTCCTCCCCCCCCATCCCCCGCAGGTATCGGACCCGATCCAAACTTGACACCGAACATCTGAGGCGATAGCTCCTCCAAACTGACAAGTTTCATTAAAATCCGATCACCCATTCAAAAGTTATGCATGCCACTAGATTCCTGACTCCCGATCCATACACTCCCCCCACGATGGTCGGATCTGAGAAACGACTATTCTCAAGTCAATCTGTTCGCATCCCTTGCATACCTGCAAAGTTCCATCGTCCTAGCAGATCAAGAAGTACGCCGGACTCGCTGGATCACTAGAAGTCCGCTCCCCCTAACTCCTCCACAGGGCCCAGATCCGGTCCAGTTATGTCAATCCCCCCCCCTCCAGAGCCCCGAAACCATCTGGCTCCGTCAGTTTGGTATGTAGGCCTAATGCATGTTTTCCCAATTAAGTTCCGTCTCAATCCCTTTGCTTTAAGCGTTTTTTTAGTTCCCCCCCCCCCATCCACCACAGGTATCGGACCCGATCCAGACTTGACACCGAAGCTCTAAGGCGATAGCTCATTCGAACTGACAAGTTTCATTCAAATCCGATCACCCGTTCAAAAGTTATGCATGCCACTAGATTCTTGACTCCCCATCCATCCACTCCCCCCAAGAAGGTCGGATCGGAGAAACGCGACTATTCTCCAGTCAATCCGTTCGGATCCCTTACATACCTGCAAAGTTCCATCGTCCTAGCACATCAAGAAGCCCACTGCCCCCCTAACTCCCCACAGTGTCCGGATCCGGGCCAGTTATGTCAATGACGTACGTCTGAGACACGAGGTCATCCTAAATATCAACTTTCATGAAGATCCGATCACCCGTTCGCAAGTTAAAAATACCTCAATTTTGGCTTCCCCGTCCCTGCACCCCCCCCCCCCCCAGATGGTCGGATCGGGGACTATTTCCTATTTAATCTGGTCGGGTCCTTGACATGCTTGCCAATTTTCCTTGTTCTAGCACATCAGGAAGCATCGAACTCGCGGGATCACTAGAAATTCGGACTCCCCCCCCGACCTCCCCCAAAGTGAGCGGATCCGTTCCGGTTATGCCAGTCAGGTATCTAGGACTTGTGCTTGTTCTTTGTACCAGGTTTCATCCGGATCTCTCCACTCTAAGCGTTTTTCAAGATTTCCGGTTTCCCCGTCCAACTCCCCCCAATGTCACCGGATCCGGTCTGGATTGAAAATGGAACTTCTGAGACACGAGTTCCTTCCATATCAAGTTTAGTTGGCAAGCATGTTAAGCACCCGACCAGATTAAATAGGAAATAGTCACTTCCCCGATCCGACCATCTGGGGGGGGGGGGAGGGACGGGGAAGACAAAATTGAGGTATTTTTAGCTTGCGAACGGGTGATCGGATCTTGATGAAAGTTGATATTTAGGATGCCATCGTGTCTCAGACGTCCCACTTTAAATCCGGACCGGATCCGGTGACACTGGGGGGAACTGGTGGAGGGAACCGGAAATCTTGACAAACACTTAAAGTGGAGGGATCCGGATGAAACTTGGTGGGAAGAAAAAGCACAAGTCCTAGATCGGTCATTGACATAACTGGACCGGGTCCGGGCACTGTGGGGGAGTTCGGGGGGGGGGGGGGGGGGGCGGATTTCTAGTGATCCCGCGAGTTCGGCGTACTTCCTAATGTGCTAGGACGATAAAACTTGGCAGGTATGACAGGAATCCGAACAGATTGATTTGAGAATAGTCGTTTCTCCGATCCGACCATCGTGGGGAAGTGGATGTATGGGGAGTCCGGAATCTAGTGGCATGCATAACTTTTGAACGGGTGATCGAATTTGAATGGAACTTGTCAGTTCGAAAGAGCTATCGCCTCAGATGTTCGGTGTCAAGTCTGGGTCGGGTCCGATACCTGTGGGGATGGGGGGGGGGGGAACTAAAAAACGCTTAAAGCAGCGGGATTGGGACGGAACTTAATTGGGAGAACAGGCCTAGATACGAAATTGACGGAGCCAAATTGTTTCGGGGCTCGGGGGGGGATTGGGGGGTTAAAGGGGGTTTCCTAGAATTCCGGTAGTCGCGAGTTAGAATAGTTCAAGATGTACTAAGAGAACGAAACTTTGCAGGCAGCATCTTGGGGGGAGCGAGGGAAGGGAAATATGGAACCTGCTGCAAATTGCGAACGAGTGGTCTGATTCAAGTGAAACTTAAAGGGTGATAAGAATCTATGACCTCGACATGTAAAACATGCGCTCGAACTGTATGCGACCATGGTTGGGGGAGTTGGGGTCGGATACTTCTGACATGCACAAAAACCAAACGGATGGACCGAATGAGATACAAGTTAGACAGTGCTGAGCTTGTGCGGCCTAGATTAGTTATTTGGTGTTCGGGCCAGATTCGGCCATGGTAGGGGGGGGGGGGATACTGAAAATTTGAAGATAAGCTATGCTCCTATTTCAGTAAAACTTGATGGAGGGGAAGAGGGGATTCAGAGGTCCAACTGTGTGTGTGGGGGGGGGGGGGGGGTACCGGAATTTTCCAAAAATTATCAGATTCGAGTGAAATTTAATAGACGGTATAAAAGCAGATGCTTTAGATGATCCATTTTTACTCCAACCAGATTCGACCACGGTAGGGGAAGATGGGGGGTAGCACCTCTAGGGATCGAACGAGTGGATTTACTGGGCTGAAATTTGGAAGTTTGAACAGTCATGCGCATATGCTGCAGATAATACGAGATTATGCCGGAACTGGTGTGACTGAAACTAAATATCCTATTTTTCTTTCCAAACCGCATTTTTGGATGCGGGTGTACTTCGAGACGTTCTCATCTACTTTCTTGTACCGCCTACTCGTAACAAGTGCCATATGAGCTCGTAGCTCTTGTTTTTTTAGTCGATGCTTCGAACTTCAGTATTTATAGGATAAGGTTAGAATAACAGCTATATCCTTTTGAAAATTGATATAGTATGGCTGGCTCTGGCCTTTAACCTGATGACCTCACCTGAGCCATACTACCCGTCCGAACGTCGTATACCGACACATCATACCCACCAATACGTTATTATTTCTGATTTCCAAATGCGAATTAGAATTCAAGCCGCATATCTTTATTTGCCGAAAATATTTATCTCTATACCATCCCACAGTAGGCTAGATTACAACCCAAAGCACTTTCATACTGACCACCTCTTCCGCAAATTTGAGCCACCCCATTATATCCACTCAGAAGGTACCATTTAGAATTTTCACTTGTGGATTAAAGCTACTACATTAGACCGATTTCTGCAGAAAAAATGTATCTCCCATAGCAGCTATGAGCTATGCCCTTCTTGGTTTTTGGTGTCTTACATCCAAATCCAGGGTTAACTGGTGTTTTCAGGCATAAGTTAACAGGCCATGAGCCTCCCCCCTCCCCCATACAAGTTAAACACAACCGTATACAGCAGAAAAGCCGCCTACCCCCTAGGATAGTTCAGGTCCTTTTGGATGGCCCACGTGTAGTATCAATAATTATCTAATAAACTCTTTCTGTATACGTAAATATAGTTTCCATCAAGAAATCCTGTCACGGTAGGCAAGCCAGTCCCTTATTGTTAACTATAAAACAAAAACTATGTAGTGAAAATGGACTATCTTGGATGACAGATGTCATCAGAAGAGTTGAGAAAGAGAATCTCAAACCTGCAATCTCAAACCAGTGTCGAGAACAAAGGTCTTCCACGGGACAAGCGGACGACTAGGGTCAATAATTAAGGTCGGTAGTTGAAAATTTTATGCGGCATTTTCCTCAGAATCGTGGCAACACTGTCGGAGATACGACTTCAGCACTGGCAGTTATCACGAATTTTATGAATACATATGAGACGAAAAGCTGAAACATATGCGTTTATTTATACGTTTCGCCTCATATTTTTCAGTTTCCGTTTGACTAGCCCCAATCAAAACCTTCGCAACAGCTTGTACTGATTGAACAACTTTGCATTTATTCTTTCTTTAGTGACTTTACCTGTCGCATCTGATTGTAAGCACCCGACTATTTCTGAACTAATTTTACCCTCATCAATATGCGCAAATGTCGGCTTCTTTTTATTAATCCCCTGGATTTCTTCCCTCTGCGTAATTGCTTTCGGTGAACCAGTCGTCGATCGTATAGGCAGGTATGAATCTTTGGGCGTAGTCACGGATTTTTTAGGCGAACTGATGTTTATGTCAAGTGAACTTGACCCCGTCAACGGGATGATGAGACCTCGTCTTGTGGGTCCTGGTTTGTCTACATGGCTCCAACAAGGAAGTCCTAGACTTCTAAATTATATTCGAAAATTGTTTATGGAATTGGTCACGGTACAAGTCCCTTTTGTAAAGTGCCATCTATATTATTAATTTCCGTGACAGGGGATATGAACTGGTCAAATGAATATGCCTTCGGGCGGGATCACTGTTCCCATGGCCGCCTTCTACCAGACTATTGTAGTGGTTTGCGAACTCTGTTCACAAGCCCCTCGGTAGCTCAGTGATAGAGCGACTGCCTTGTAAGCAGAGGGTCCTGGGTTCAAATCCCGGCCGAGGAGCATTTTTGTCCATCAGTTCATTACTGATAAACTGTTCCCATCTCAAGGTCGTCTTCCCCATTAAATTTTTTTATTTGGGAACTGGTTAGATCAATTTGCCTTCGGGTGGGATCACTGTTCCTATGACCGGCTTCTACCAGACTATTGTAGTGTTCAGGGGCGTCCCGAAGGGGGGGGGGGGACTGGACCCCTCCCCCCAGAAGGTCTGTGGAAAAAAATTCCGGTAAATTTTGACTGGTGCGGGTCACAGTTTGTGAAATTCACCTGAACTTGATGATTTTTACGGAGTCTACCGGAATTTTGGTCAGGGCATCTATCGAAATCTTGCTCAAGGAATCTACCGGAACTTGTCTCAGGCAATTTACTGGAGACCGGATCAGGGGAACTACCGGACTTTGCCCCACGGAATCTACTAGACTTTTGGAATCTACCGGAATTTTGCTCCGGGAATCTACCACAATTTCGCTCAGGGAATCTACCGGAGGGCATCTACCGAAATCTTGCTCAAGGAATCTACCGGAACTTGTCTCAGGGAATTTACTTGAGGCTTGATTAGAGGATCTACCTTACTTTGCCCGCGGAATCTACTAGAATTTTTGAATCAACTGGAATTTTGATCAGGGAATCTACCGGAACTTTGCTCAGAGAATCTACTGGAATTTTGCTCAGGGAACTACCGGAATTATGCTCAGGCCATATACCGAAATCTTCCTCAAAGAATCTACCTGAACTTGTCTAAGGGAATTTACTGGAGGCTGAATCAGGGGATCTACGAGATCCCCACGGAATCTACTAGAATTTTTGAATCTGCCGGAGTTTTGCTTAGAGAATCTAACGGACTTTTGATCAGAAAATCTACAGAAATTTTGCTCAGGGAATCTACCGAAGTCTTTCTCAAGGAATCTACCAAAGCCTTTCCGAAGGAATCTACCGAATTCTTTCTCAAGCAATTTATCGGAACTCGTCTCGGGGAATTTACAAGAGGATGGATCGGGGAGTCTACCGGACTTAGCTCCACGGAATCAACCAGAATTTGGTTCAGGGAATCTACCGGAACTTTCTTGCTTACCGGATAAGTATAGATACATAGCTTACCAGGATGACCCCGGCACACAACTTACCCGAGTGATTCTTGCAGACAGACAAGATAGCGTACCGGAACATTCTTCGTGTGATTCCGGTAATCGCCCAAGTTTCTGTAGCTTTCAAGAATTACGCAACCTACTGAAATCCATCATTTCCAGCTACAAATACTGTTACAGGAATAGTTTCACGTTACCGGCTACTCCAGTTTCGACAGCTTTCTCGACTCCGGTTAGGAGCTTTGCTTGATCAGATTAGAACAACATTTGTTGACGGTAAAGGATACCTTTTATCTTGGATAGCATATGCAGATGATTTACTCCTTCTGAGTAGATCGGTAAAATCCCTCCAAGCTAATGTCAATTTTCTTGTTAAAGTTTTTTCTGACCACGGCCTTCTTTTTCGACTAGAAAAATGTCAGTTACTAGTTCTGGGACCTAGGCCGAATGATATAATAAATAATTTGGTTTCAGTTTCTATTAATAATTCAACTTTAAAACCGTTAGATTTTTTCACTTATCTTGGAGTGCCGTATGGCCCCACACTTTCATTGTGCCGTGCTTGAGTTTCAAAAGCATTTAAGTGTAGGATTGCAGCAAGCTTTGGGGCAGTAATATCACTTCGCGATTATCTGTCTCGCCGATCTCTGGCAAAAGCTTTTAATACTGTTGCCCTTCCTGAGGCCCTTCTTTTTTCTACTTTACTTCCTTTTTTCACATCGAGTAATTTCTCTCACATTAAAACTACCTTCTTCAACTTCGCCAAATATCTTTGTCGGCTATCAAAATTTGAGACGAATTCTTTTATGATGGAGACATATCGATTAAAAAACCCAATCGATATCATAAAAAAAAACATGCTAATTTTCTTTCTAAAATTCCTCGAATCCATCACAACCTCACTGAGGCTGTAGCTGATGGTTGAGTTACTACGCATACGTTTTTTTATGGCACTTGAGCTTACTCAAGTGCCATATAGCGATTGTAATTTCTGTCCGTCAGTCGGTCTGTCGGTCTGTCGGTCCCGGTTTTGCTAGTTCGGGCACTTCCAGATAAGCTAGGACGATGAAACTTGGCAAGCATATCAGGAACTCGACCAGATTAAATAAGAAATTGTCGCTTCCTCGATCCGACCATCTGGAGGGGAGTGGAGGGAGGGGGAATCCGGAAAAAATAGGAAAAATGAGATATTTTTAGCTTACGAACGGGTGATCGGATCTTAATGAAACTTAATACATGGAAGGACTTCGTGTCTCAGACCCTCCATTTTAAATCCAGACCGGATCCGGTGACACTGGGGGGAGTTAGAGGGGGAAACCGGAAATCTTGGAAAACACTTCGAGTGGAGGGATCCGAATGAAACTTGGTGGAAAGTACAAGCAAAAGTCCTAGATACGTGACTGATATAACCGGAACGGATCCGCTCACTTTGGGGGAGTTGGGGAGGGGGAGAAGTCCGAATTTTTAGTGATCCCGCGAGTTCCGTGCTTCCTGATGTGCTGGGACGATGGAAAATGACAGGCATGTCTGGGACCCGACCAGCTTAAATAGGAAATCATCAATTCCCCGATTCGACCATCTGGGGGGGGGGGGGAGTGGAGGGAGGGTGAAGCCAAAATTTGAGGTATTTTTAGCTTGCGAACGGGTGATCGGATCTTGATGAAAATTGATATTTAGGATGACCTCGTGTCTCAGACACCTCACTTTAAATCCGGGCCGGATCCGATGACACTGGGGGGAGTTGGAGGAGGGAACCGGAAATTTTGAGAAACGCTTAAAGTGGAAGGATCGGGATGAAACTTGGTGGGAAAAACAAGCACAGGTCCTAGAAACGTCATTTACATAACCGGACCGGATCAGGCCACTGTGGGGGAGTTGGGGTGGGGAACCGGAAATTTTGAGAAACGCTGAAAGTGGAGGGATCGGGATGAAACTTGGTGGGAAAAACAAGCACAGGTCCTAGACACGTCATTGACATAACCGGACCGGATCCGATGACACTGGGGGGAGTTGGAGGAGGGAACCGGAAATTTTGAGAAACGCTGAAAGTGGAGGGATCGGGATGAAACTTGGTGGGAAAAACAAGCACAGATCCTCGACACGTCATTGACATAACCGGACCGGATCAGGGCACTGTGGGGGAGTTGGGGTGGGGGTCCGGATTTCTTGCGATCCCGCGAGTTCGGCATGCTTCCTGATGTCCTAGGGCGATGAAACTTGGCAGGTATGTCAGGAATCCGAACAGATTGGCTTGAGAACAGCCGTTTCCCCGACCCGACCATCGTGGGGGGAGTGGGTGGATTGTGAGTCCGGAATCTAGTGGCGTGCATAACTTTTGAACGGCTGATCGGATTTGAATGAAACTTGTCTGGTGAGCTATCGCCTCGGACGTTCAGTGTCACGTCCGGGTCGGGTCCGATACCTGTGGGGATGGGGGGGGGTGGAAAACTCAAGAAACTCTAAAAGCAGAGGGATTGGGACGAAACTTAATGGATGGAACAAGCATTAGGCCTAATTGAAATTGACGGAGCCAGATGGTTTCGGGGCTCTGTGGGGGGAGTTGGAGGGGGTTTCCTGGAATTCCGGTAGTCGTGAGTTAGAATAGTTCCAGATGTAAAACGACAACGAAACTTTGCAGGCATATTAGCGACCCGAATTATCTTGACTTAAAAACCTGACACAACATACCCCCGGAAACTTCCGTTCCTAGATCCGAGCATTTTTGGGGGAGCAAGAGAAGAGAAATATGGACTTCTATAAATTGCGAACGAGTGGTCTGATTCGAGTGAAACTTCATGGGTGATACGAATCGATGGCCTCGACATGTAAAACATGCGTTCGAACCATATGCGACCACGATTAGGGGAATTGGGGGTGGGGGGACTTTTGACATGCACAAAAACCAAACGGATGGACCGAATGAGATGCAATTCGACAGTGCCGAGTTTATGCGGCCTAGATTTGTTATTTGGCGTCTGGGCCGGATTCGGCCAAGGTAGGGGGGGGGGGGTACTAGAAACTTGCAGATAGGCTATGCTCCAATTTCAGTCAAACTTGATGAGAGATTGGGCCCGAACCGGCTCCGACAACGTTGCTGGGAAGGGGGGGGGGGTACCGGAACTTTCCAAAAAATGCTCAGATTCGAGTGAAACTTGGTAGATGGTATAAACGAAGATGCTTTAGGTGGTCGATTTTTTTTTATTCCGAACCAGATTCGGCCACGGTAGGTGGAAATAGAGTGAGTACCGGAAATCGTGTAGCACGTCTAGGGATCAAACAAATGGATTTATTGGGATGAAAGTTTGAACAGTCATGTGCATTTGCAATCGAGACGATGCCGGAACTGCTCAGAAATGAGTGAAACTAAATATCCTATTTCTATTTCCGAACCGCCTTTTTGGATGGCGGGTGTATTTTGTGACGTTTTCATCTACTTTCTTGTACAGCCTACTCGTACAAGTGCCATATGAGCTCGTAGCTCTTGTTTTTTTTTTTTTTTTTAATTTTTTTCTTTGATATTGCTTGTTGATCTGTTTTATGCGATACGGCCTTGTTATGTCATAGTAGTCGTTTTATATTTTTGGTCAGTTATGTATGTGTTTACTATGTTTTTTACTCTCCGATTTCTGGAGGAAATAAATTATTTGAATTGAATTGAATTGAATCCGCTAGCAAGGAGCGTCTGCTCCTTCCATTTGCAAATTAATATTCTTAAACAAGTTCCGACATTTCCATCTATTCACCCATGCTATATTTAAGTAGCAACAGGATTCCATGGATTACATGCTCCTATATTAAATACAAATAATAGTAATCACCAATTTTTCTACAAAGAAATAATTTTCTTATACTGTTTATACTAAAGAGTTAATTACCTCGAACCAACATCGAGGTCGTAAACATTTTTGTCAATTTGAACTTTCAAAAAACATTACGCTGTTATCCCGATTTAAACATATTTTACTTCTTTTTGTTGTACCTTTGAATCTTGAGATTTCTCTTATGTAATTTTTCTACAAGGAAATAATTTTCTTACTGAAAAAGGAATTTGTGCACTTTTAGTTAAGAATAAACTGAAAGTATCAAAGTCTTTACCCGTTTTATGCTATGTTTTTGCGTGATCCCGTGCCTTCCCTTTTTTATGTGGGACCATATCGCCTGTTTTATGATTTTATGGAGAATTACAAATCTGAGATACTAAACAGAATGAAAATCGCACATGACCAGATTTCTGCCAATATTCATGTTTCAAAACATAAGCAGAAATCCCAATACGACAAAGATTGCGAAAAAATCATAATATTTTCCTCAAAGTCCCCCCCCCCCGCTCCTGGTATAGGTTCAAAACTTCGTAAAGAGCGCGCAGATGGACATTATCTTTAACGTGCTCCTCTATTTTAAAATCAGTATCAAATTCCATTAGATTTGGTTACGGGCGTTTGGTCCCAAATAGAGGAAAATATTCACGCAAGGCGCTCGGAAGGTTGTATAGTGCTTTTTGCGTCCCATATATCCACAATTGTTCCGGAGTTTACCATATTCTAAGGAAAAAAGATGTTAAAAATTTGAGAAGTTAGGTTACCAACACGTATCCAACATTTGGCATAGGCTATGTGAGGCTACAGGAGTGCTGCGTGAAGCCGCCACCCTAAACTCCTATTTTTGGGAAATGACTTAGGGAAAAAGAGTAAAGGTTGAGATAAAATTCAGTGGAGTATCCTGAAAGGAAGCTTAGAACCTTCACTTTCTGCTGGTACCATAGTTTACTTGTAATTGTTCAAGGCTAATCTAGAGAACACGAAAAAATATAGGCACCCAAGTGATCATGAAGTTGCCCACTTTGCTTAAAAATAGTATTTTGCTACATGGTGAAGTTAGAGGCCAGCTGTTTGGTCAGAGAGGTTCCTTGACCTTTTGCAAAGAACAAAATTTGCTGTTTTCTTGGAATTTGCATGATTTTTCTGGGGTGGCAGCTTCATGATCCAAGGTGGCAGGATCATGTACCATGGCCAATTGGGGGGTGGGCGGTGCCATAGTAAGGGCAGCTTCATGCAACACTCCTGTATGCCAATTGCTATATTATTATATACCCAGCATCTGGCATAGGGTATCCAAAAATCAGGGATTTGTGGTAGACTGGATAATAGTATTCTAACAAGAAATCAAAATTCTCAGTAAGAAGATCTGCGACGATGGAAATATGTGTCAGCTCAAGTATTGGAGTTGTTATTGTATTTTTACTAATCTGGGAATACCCTCAAGATAGGTCAGAAGGAAAAATATTGGGAAAAAAAGAAGAAACAATCTTTCTGATAGGTGATAGGTATTCCTATCATTTTTGTACAACTGCGAAGTCTCACAGGGACATTGAAAGTTTGAGATTGTTATTACTAGATTGAAAGCATGACCGAAATACCAAGTGATCCTGTACTTGAACGAATCAACAAACATCAGCAACTGTCCCATCTGCAACACCCCACAGGCAAAGCGATCCCTTACCTCCTGAAAGTTGCTTCCTCAAATCTTAGAGACATTTCGTAGATCAGCATTCTTTTCGAGATGAAATTTAACCCATCACAACGCAGTTGAAAAATACCAGAGGAACATAAAACTCTCTGACATCATGCAGCCACGTAATAAAGGGTGTAAAGTTGAAGAGAACAATCTGCATACTGCAATAACTGCCAAAAATGCACTTTCTTGAAAATTTGGAACTCAAGCCTGAAAACACATGCGCCGAACGAAGTTTGAATTCTTCTGCGCTGGGAAATCTACGATTTTCCGTCTAAGGTTGAGATACTTCGGGATTGCAAGAGTTAGAAAACGAGACCCTATGAAACGATAACGCATACCATTCTAAATATCTTTATTCTTCGCCTATTTTATAAAAATTTATCGTATATACTGTCCTTGCTGCTTTAAGTATTGTAAATTTCTGATGTATCTTCCAAAATCTTTTCGTAGTTCAGTTCATTTTATTCATAAAAATAGAGAACACCATTAACTGTTTATGGCCCCACCGTAAGGCCTAACATAAGGCCTGGCAATGGGCGGGGCTTATTCATCATTCATATAATCTTAAGGGAAACAAACCAAAGAAATCAAAAAAAGAAAGAAAAGAAGGAGAGAAAAAAGAAGAAGAAGAAAAGAAGAATGAGGGCATAACAAACTGACAAGAGAAATTGACTAACGAACGATCTTCCATCATCAAAATGCCCTTGCTCCCCCTTCCCCCCCCCCCAAAAAAAAGGAAGGAAAAAAGAAAAAAATCAATTATGTTTTGGAACTTTATGTTCTCGATAAGAAAAAAGACTTGACCTGTGACTTGAATGCTGAAAGGGTAGACGCAACCCTTATCTCCTCAGGTATTGAGTTCCACAATGTGCTTGACGGAAAGTGACACTTTTACTCGATAAGTGAATTAGCGAACTCGTTGATTCAGGTACGTCAATGACTGCGAAAAAACAGCACCCAAAACGTCATTAAAATGTAATTTAGTGTTTTGTGTGAAGTTGAGCCGTTTGGCCATATTTTTTCAAGAAAACACCACTACGGTGCATTCATGTTTATTCTCAAACGGCTGTTATTGATAAATATTAAAATGTTTACGCACTCTGACAAGACCAGATCTCTCGACTCTAAACGCCCCGATTGTCTCGATAAAATAGTCCAAGAAGTATTAAAATGTGTGGGATCTCATCGAAACCTTTGGTCTTGTTTTATAATGGAAGGATCTGAAACATTTACATTCATTTTATAATTCCGATGGTTGTATTAATTACATGAAAGAGCCAGGCTGGTCTTAAGAATAAAAAAGACAAGAGCTACGAGCTCAGCTTGCATTAAGCATGGGCACTGTTCTGTTTTTTTCCGAAAAATTGAAAACAGGGCATTTTGAGAACAGAACAGAAACAGGAACAGGTGTCGTAGAAAACAGTTAACCTGTTCTGTTTTTCTTTAAAAACAGAAAATAGCGATTTTGTTGAAAAAACAGCTGTTTAAACAGTTGTTTTCTGTTTTTCCCACACTACGTATCCGAGTTGCGTGTTTGTTTCAGGCGAATAAAGTTCCCCGTCTCAGTTCTAAGCAAGGTTGTTACTAGTCAAACAATTACAGGAGAAACAAAAACGATACTGATACTAGACTTACAATGTTACAATGTTCGACACTGCGAGTGCATTGCATTGCTTTCGACCAAATACAAACAGACCGAGAAGGCCAATTCACTGGGCAGGACGGTTGCAGTTTGGAGGGGGGATCCCGTACATCATGTAACATGGGACTGAAGAAAACCCTCACCAAGAAAGGCCGAAATATAGCTCTAATAAATTTCGGCTGGCGTATCCGTTTTGCACTGTCTAATATTTTTAAATGTCTTTTCGTTATAATTATTTTAATTTCTTGATTCAAGGGATTACATATGCGAACTATCAGAAAAGGCCGACTCACTGGATGCGACGCTTGCAGTGGGGAGGAAGGCTATATAACGCGGCTACATTTTTAAGATAAAACGATCATGGGGATCGCAGAAATGCACCATTTGTTCAAAAATATTGTTTGCACTTGGTGGTTAAGATGTACACTTTAAGGGGTTTAAAGTTTCAGCAGAACCAAATCACTCGTTCCAGAGATTTGCATGTCACTTGATTACGGGAACTCACCTCCTCATCCTAACAATTTAATGTCTTTGAGGAAACAATTATAACACAATCAACATAAGCTCAAGTTTCTTCTGCCTTCTAGCCAAGAAATTGGTCATAAGTCTCCCCCCCCCCTTCCAGGTTTGGGCGAGGAATAACAGGCCTAAAGTAAAAAAGGAAAAACAATCTTCGACTTTTATAAAAGAAAAGAGTGTGAGATTACAAGTTTAAGGGAGTTTCTGCCAGCTTTCTTGGTTGTCTTACCTGCGCCAGCTAACATATATTGAGGAACAGACAAAGAACTAAATATCCCCACTCCTTTCCTTGGCCAAATATTTCCTGGGTTCCTGATGGTGCAAAACGGAAACGTCAGGTGGATCTTATTAGAGCTATATTGCAGCCCCTATATTCATTTTCGTTCCGTTTAAGTTAATTCTCCAGCTTGATAGGCTTGATCCTGAAGAAGACCCCTGCCAAGAAGGGCCGGAATGTAGCTCTAATATCATGCAGCGGATGCATCCTTTTTGCACTGTTAAAATAATTTGCAGTCATCTTGGGCTGAAGAAATATTTGGTTCCTGACAATAACAAAAACAGAACAGAAAACAGGTACCCCCAAAACAGAACAGAACAGAACACTGCCCATGCTTAGCTTGCATCTGCTCAGTCAAGGGGATTTCCGCAGTAGCTCCAGTAGGCCAACTGTTATTTTGACCACAAAATGGATGGTCACTGGCATATGAACTTCGAACGCTACCCTAACATTTTCATCCTAATCCCGCCACTCGTCTGATGCTTATAGGCATGCCTGAAAATATCCGGATTCCCCCTTCCAGCTCCCCATTACGTGTCACAGTCCAGTTTCGGCACACGAATCTGTCATCTAGAGCGTCTTATCTTACCAACCCATCAAGTTTTCAATCGAATTTGAGCATTTCCGGAAAGTTTGGTGTGACCTCCACTGAGGCAAACCAGTTCGGGACCCCGAAAAGGATCCTCTAGAATATATGACTTTTTTTTACCAACTTTCATTTGCGCGCCAAAAAGTGTACGGAATTGCCCTCTAACTCCCCCACCGAGCTCGAACTCGGTTTTAACCTGTAAAAAGGTCGTCTAGGGAAACTTTCCTTACCACCTAGCAAGTTTAACCGAAATCGGAACAGATTTCGAGAAATTTCTGTGCCGCCCTCACCAACCGTGGTCGGATCCGGTCCAGACCAGAAATTGTGTAATCTAGGGTGTATGACATTACTGTATTCCAAGTTGCAGTAAAAACGCACACCTAGTGTGATCCGAAGGCGAGCCACAAACTTTCCGGTGACCCCGTCCAGTTTCCTCCGCTTTGGCCGAATCCGGTCGGACACGTACATGAATTATCGGACATTTTCTTTTACACTCATCAAGTCTCATTTCAGTCGTATGGCCCGTTTAAACACGCTCCTCACAAGTTCCCGGATTTCCCATTCCTCCACTCCCCCGCAGATGACTAAATCCGAAAAACGAAATTTACCTAGAGGTTTAGGTCGGGTCCTTTACCAGTATGCTGGCAAGTTTCATCCTTATGTGGAAGTGCCCGAACTGGCAAAACTCGGACTGACGGATGGTAGTACAGAAACTGCTATAGCTATGTAGCACTTGGCTAAACGGTAAGTGCTAGAAAAACAGCTAGGATGTGAAGCAATAAGTTTTGTAGAGATACGGTTGGTGCTGGAAACCTTCTGACCTGCGTGCAAACAAGTGCAAAGGGTAGGCAGCGCCCGACACTCCGGTCGGACCACTACAACCGAACTGTGGAATGCTGCCCCAGATAGAGTCACCTGGAGGTCAGAAGTTGTCGCCTTATGCGCCACCATGCGCGGGATGCCCTAAGTCTAAGTAAGCAAGACTTGAATGAAAGAAAAAAAGAAAGTATAGTTACATATGCTTTACAACTTGAGCTCCGTAACACAGAAACATACAGGGCATATTGACGAACCGTCGGCAGATTTCAAGTTTCTCAACGCTGTCCGAGTTTTGATGGTGTGGTCATTATCTGAATTTTCTGCAGTTGTCTCGCTTCTTGTCAGTGTGTCATTTGTGACGGCGTAATCCTTTGTTATCTCACTAAGCACATTTCTAAGCAAAGTCGGGTTTCCCAGTCTTGTATATTTTTCTTCGCTCTCAGTGAATTTGTACAGGTCTGAAGTAATCTCCTATCTTGTTCCTGTTTGTCATTTTGCTATCACGACTGACTTGCACTACGCAACTGACTTATGGAAACATACCGCATCACTGGAAGTGCTTTGAGTTATATGTTTTATAATCTGGCATAATAATCTGTTTTCGTGATCCCCCTCTTGACCCCTTGTGAATAGAGAGATTGCACCATACCCGACGAAAACGGACGGGATCGTAACGAAAAAATTTAACATTAGGAAGTATAGGACTTTCAACTTTGAAATTAAATTATCGGCGTTTTATCATCATTCTGAGCCAGAAACTTGCTTGAAATGTTAATTGGGCTATTCCTTAACCGTATAATTCTATTTTTGCAAAATAGTTTCCATGGAAGTAAGAGTTTGAAAGCGTCAAAGCTTGTAAACAAAGACGGAGTCCCGTCCTATTGGTCGATTATGGCACAATTTTTCAAATCTGCGTTATCGCTGACCAACAGGATTCGAGCCCATGCTATGGAAGCGATACGAGAAAAATGTGTTTTTTGGAGAAAAGAAGGAACCAATACTACAAGAAACGAAAATTCCAAAATCCATTCAAAACATTTTGTCGCTTATTCTGTCAGCTATCACACGATACCAAATTTATCGTGACAGAGTTTACCCAAGTCGCGGACAACTAGTTTGCGGACAAGACACTTTTTTTCTTGTTTCTAGCCTACCTGGCAAAAAATGTGTCGGCTTTGAAGACTGCTCAAAACATTTCATAGGCCGTAAAATGTTCTACAAAATTAGTATCTTAAATCTTTCCGCCACCGTCAGTCTGGCTAAACAAACTTGAAACAAATATTTTCAATCAAGAACGGAAAAGCGTATACCTTCTCTTTACCAGTTTTAGAGTACCGTTCCGTAAAGTGATTGATAAGCAGCTTGACATATGATATAGGCATATGCAATATGTGTTTTAAGCAGCGAAACTTGTTTTGTCTGTCTTATCGTAGGAAGAACTCACAGTAGAGATGCCTTGAAGATGTATCCCTGAACTCTAAATTTGACTTATCCTTAATTCAAATAATTTTTAAAGTCCCCTTGCAAACGAAATCGAACATTAGCTTTTTTATCTTGTAGGTCATACTATTAAAATTTAGAAACAGATTAATGCCAATGGCTAGTCATCTGAGAAAACCAAGTTCAGGTATGGATTCAGCATGTGTGTTTACCTCTATACGTCATATCTACTTTAACGAAATTGATTGAAACTTCCTGCCTTACTTCTGAAAAATATCCGGATTCGGCTGGATTCCGGGTGAACTGCTTGTCCGGCAATAAACTAAAGCTCAAGACGAATTCAGCATATCTCCTTACCCTTAAATCGGACCTTAATCAACTTCAGATAAACTTTAACTTTAAAAACTATTTCAGGTTTTGGCCGGATTCCGGGCGAACTATTTGTCCAGCGAGAAAATAATTTTCCTGTACGAATCAGCATGCCTTCTTACCACTACATCCAACCTCTAATCAAACAAGTTGTTTTGCCTGTCTTACCGTAGAAAGAACTCACAGAAGAGACGCCTGGAGGATAATTAACTCTCGAAGTGCACTTGCAAAATAGATCGAACATTAGGTTTTTTATCTTCTAGATCATAACAGTCACAATAACACAAATAAGCAAACAGAAAACACAAATAAATTCGGAAACATCTAGAAAACTCCGTCTTCTTCAGTAATCCAAAACAATTGTTTTAACATAAACATAATATACAGTAAGGGGGTCATGATGTTTTCAATCCAAAGACAACTCAAACAACAAATAAAGCAAATGCTGCTTATCTATGTAGGTTATGTAAATAGGACAAGTGCAATGACCGTTAAAGAAACCGGTAAATGAAGGAACATGGATGAGTACAAACGGGTACTGGTCGCAACTTTTGAATATTACGAGCAACATCACGTGCTGGTATTATCCTGAGAGGTACATTTTCAAGAAGAAGAATATCCCCTAGACCAGGGCTGTACAACAGTTTTTATGGCACTTGCCCTTCGGCCAAGTGCCATATAGCGATCGCAATTTCTGTCCGTCCGTCGGTCTGTCGGTCTGTCCAGGTTTTGCTAGTTCGGGCACTTCCACATAAGCTAGGACGATAAAACTTGGCAGGCGTATCAGGGACCCCAAATGATTAAGTTGGAAACAGTCACTTCCCCGATCCGAGCACCGTGGGGGGAGTGGAGGGAGGGGGAATCCGGAATCTTGAGGTATTTTTAACTTTTGAACGGGTGATTGGATCTCGATGAAACTTGATATTTGGAACGACCTCATGCCTCAGACGACCCACTTAAAATCCGGACCGGATCCGGTGACTTTTGGGGGGAGCAGGAGGGGGCAACCGGAAATCTTGGGAAACGCTATGAGTGGAGGGATCGAGATGAAACTTGGTGGTAAGACACCTAGCAAACACTAGATACATCATTGACATAACCGAGCCGATTCGGGCACTGTGGGGGGGGGGAATGGAGGGAGTGGGAATCCGGAAAATTGAGGTATTTATAACTTTTGAACGAGTGATCGGATCTCGATGGAACTTGATATTTGGAAAGACCTCATACCTCAGACGACCCACTTAAAATCTGGACCGGATCCGGTGACTTTTGGGGGGAGCTGCAGGGGGCAACCGGAAATCTTGGGAAACGCTATGAGTGGAGGGATCGAGATGAAACTTGGTGTGAAGACACCTAGCAAACACTGGATACATCATTGACATAACCGAGCCGATTCGGGCACTGTGGGGGGAGTGGAGGGAGGGGGAATCCGGAATCTTGAGGTATTTATAACTTTTGAACGGGTGATCGGATCTCGATGGAACTTGATATTTGGAAAGACCTCATGCCTCAGACGACCCACTTAAAATCCGGACCGGATCCGGTGACTTTTGGGGGGAGCTGGAGGAGGCAACCGGAAATCTTGGGAAACGCTATGAGTGGAGGGGTCGAGATGAAACTTGGTGGGAAGACACCTATCAAACACTAGATACATCATTGACATGACCGAGCCGATTCGGGCACTGTCGGGGTAGTGGAGGGAGGGGGAATCCGGAATCTTGAGGTATTTATAACTTTTGAACGGGTGACCGGATCTCGATGAAACTTGATATTTGGAAAGACCTCATGCCTCAGACGACCCACTTAAAATCCGGACCGGATCCGGTGACTTTTGGGGGGAGCTGGAGGGGAGAACCGGAAATATTGGAAAACGCTATGAGTGGAGGGATCGAGATGAAACTTGTTGGGAAGACACCTAGCAAACACTAGATATATCATTGACATAACCGAGCCGTGCCTACTCGTAACAAGTGCCATATGAGCTCGTAGCTCTTGTTTCTTCAAGCAAAATAACCATAACTTTCCAGCGTTGATCAAATATTATCTGCAAGAATGCAACATATGGGAGTTTGGGAAAGTTCAAAGCCACGAGGCGGGAATTGCACTTACCCCGCATTACACTTACCCTGACTGATCATGAGTAAACCTGAACTGTCTGACATGGCAACCGTGTTCCAGAGTTGGATGAACAAAAGACAAACGACTTATGAATAAATCCTTATGGGTATCCCATAGCGAGAGGGGATTATACGATCCCCTAGGATTAGAGGTGGGAAAAGTTCTGGCTAAGATATAAAAGAGTTCTAGTTAGCACAGCAGATTTGTCCATTTTAACTACCACCAACATGCTAGTGAAGCTGGATTTCACATATCCAGTCAAGCTCGGGGCATACTAGCCGACCATTACGTATCTGAATTTACTCGTATGACGCCCTTTACAGGAGTGGACGTAAATAAAGTAGCACTGAGTCCCTAACTAAATAATGAATTGATCCTTACCATAAATTTAATGGAAGGTAACGGATGTCATGCTCAGACCGAAGGTGAAAGAGAACCCCGCGAGTGAAAGTATAGATAGAGCTGATTTAAAAATAACGGAGATGCAATGATAAACAAGATCAAAGGTTTCGATGGGATCTCAAAAATTTAATATTCGATACAGAAAATGGGTTTTGTCTTTGCCAGATCGAGTTTTCGCCAGACTCCTTGAACATTTACTATTACAGTTTATAAAATGATTAAGGCCAAATAGCTAATCATCTGAGAAAACCAAGTTAAGCCATGGATTCAGCATGAGTATTTACCCCTATAAGTCGAAACTTCCTTCCTTACTTCTGTCAAATTTCCAGTTTCAGCTGAATTCCAGGACAAACTGCTCGTCTGGCAAAATAATAAAGCTCAAAAAGGAATTAAGCGTATCTCCTTACCTATAGGCTTTACCTATGGCTTTGAAGACAAATAAATATCATATCATATCGAACATCTAATCAACTTAAAATAAAACTTTAACTTACAACAAATGTTCCGCTTTCAGCCGGATTTCGGGCGAACTGTATTTTCGGGTAAAAAATGATTATCATATACGGATTCAGCATCTCTTCTTACCCTAAATCATGGGCTACGTCTAATCAACTTCAAATAACATTTTTGCTTTTAACAAATTTCCAGGTTTTAGCCGGATTCCGGGCGAACTCCTTGTCCGGGTGGAAAACGATTTTCTCGTAAGTCTTGATCATGTCTTCTTACACCTAAATCGAACATCTAATCAACTTCAAATAAAACTTTTACTTTTAACAAACTTTCCGGTTTGGCCCGAATTCCTGGTGAACTACTTGTCCGGCGAGCAAATGGTTTTCATAATCGTGTTCAGCACGTCTTGTTACCCCTTAATCGACTATCTCATTAGCTGTTTAAAAAATGTTTTGTTTACCCCTTAACTTGAACCCCCACCCCTAAATGTAGGGCTACAGGGACCATCTAGGAAACTCGACTTTTGCCTTGCCCCAAAAAATGCTTACACCAAGTTTCATCAAAATACCTCATTCCCTGCGAGAGTTATCGTGCTGACAGACGGACGGAAAGACGGGCGGATAGACGGACAGACGGACAACTTTTGCAATTTCATAGCTATCCGTCCACTTATACGTCTTGGGATCCCAGAAACGGATATCCAGTGACATCACCAAGTCCCAAACTTCTTTCTCACCAATTTGACCAAATCCTAGTCTCTATTGTAGGTAATGATGAAAGTGAGATGACTTTTCCAGATACCACGATCACTTACCACGGTCGGATCGTGGTATCTGGATATCGGATACCACGATAAATGCAAAAACGCCTTTTGACCATGGTGTCAGATACCACAGTAACTGCGAAAACGACTTTAGACCGTGGTATAGGACACCATGGTATCTGCAAAAACGCAACTATTGATCACTGTTGCCACTTTTCTCTAACGGAAATTGTGACTTACGACAGCAAAAAAAAACAGGGATATTCTGGAGCCCATGAATCTGGGTACTTGTTGCCACGGATAAACGAGGAATCTCGCTTTCTCAACTTCATAGTTATATGCTTCAACTTTTTGCTTCACAATTGTATTTACTGGTATGGAACTAGTCACAGAATTCTGGCTTACTTTGTCGAACTTTGTCTTTGGCTTCTTCGACAAAGTAATTCTGCGATTTGTCACAGATGTCACACAAATCACGGAATCCGGCCAAAACCGGAAAGTTTTGAAAAGTTTTATCTGAAGTTGATTAGAGATTCGATAGTGGTAAGGAGACATGCTGAACCCGTACATAAAAATTATTTTCTCGAGGGACAATAGTTCGCCCGTAATCCGGCCAAAACCTGAAAAGCTGTTAAAAGTTAAAGTTTATCTGAAGTTCATTAAGGTTCGATATAAGGGTAAGGAGATATGCTGAATTCGTCTTGAGCTTTAATTTTTTGCCGGACAAGCAGTTCATCGGGAATCCGACCGAAACCGGATATTTGGCAGAAGTAAGGCAGGAAGTTTCAATCAATATAGGGGTAAACACACATTCTTAATCAAGACCTGAACTTGGTTTTCTCAGATGACTAGCCATTGTCATTCATCTGTTTCTAAATTTTAATAGTAAAAATGTTCAAGGAGTCTGGCGAAGACCGGATATCTACAAGACTCAATTGTCTGGATCAAATATAAAATTTGTTGGATCCGATTGAAACCTTTGGTCTTGTTAAATCAGGGTCCGCTGACCATTCAGGTTTTCTCGTCTTAACGCATACATTTTCCTGCGGTACAGAGCTATATTCAGATTGACGGAGACAATGAATAATCTGAGAATAATATGCGTTTAATTCAACATTACTGTCAGCGAAACGATTATGTAATGGTAGGAGGCAATGCCGTATCCCGGGGTGGGGGGGGTTGACCCCCCCCCCCCCACCCGAAACACAAAAAAAGAATGATTTATAGGCTTTTCCCTCTGATCTATGTGTTTTTGTACTTTTTTGTCCGACAAGCAGGCAACCCCCCCCCCCCCCCCCCCGAAAGGCAAAACCCCTCCCCGAAATAAATTCTTGGATACGGGCCTGGTAGGAGGTGATACGGGACTCGTCTTGAACTAAGTACCGTAATAAGAGTAGAAATGCACAGAGGCATAGTTGCACGTTTCCAGTTGCTGCGAGTAAACCACTTAGACTGATTTCTGGGTTTTGGGGAACCAGGCCATATTTTTACTGATATACTGAAAGACAGAGGAAGGTGATCAATGTCATACATTCTTCATGGACGTAGATAACCGAGAGATTCAGATTTGTTGAACAAATTACATGGTCGATGTTTGTGACACTACCAGAATGATGCTGACATGAATAATGCAGATTTTGTCAATAATTTTGTAATCTGGAAGAGAATCCGATGGAGTTTTACTGCGGACAAATATATATAGTCCTAGATAGAAGCATAATCTAGTCCCAAGTGTTTTTCGTGATACTTACCGTGCAAACAGTGATATTCATGAATATGATACGAGGAATAGTGAAAATTTGGTGATTGAGCTTCAGAGTAGCACAAGATCAGGATTTCGATTGCAGGTTCTTGGAACTGCAGTCTGGAATTCTTTACCAGTGAGCATCGGGGCGGCTGAGCTTCTTTTAGAGTTTAAGAGAAAATTAAAAGAATATTTAATAAAAGATGGTTGAGAAATGTATTTATTTGTTAGGGGGTAGGGGGTGGTAGGTAGGTAGGGTGGTCTGGCTGGTTGGGAGGAACGGTTGGTTGGGGGTGGTAGGGAGGAATCGGTGGATGGGTGATCGGGGTGGTAGGGAGGGAGTAGGGTTGTTGGGAGGTATATGTTTATTTTGGAGGTGATAATCTGAAGGAGTTTGGTCTGTTTTTTGTATTTTTTTGGGGGGGGGGTACGTTGTTTGTTCGTGTGTTTAGAAAATGGTAAAACTTTACTACTGCACGCCAGCAAAAACGTAGGTTTTTCCATTAGTGCAGTAGATGTAAATACAGAAGAGTTAAACTGTGTTTATTAATCAAATAAGTATCCTAAGTATCCTATCCTAAGATGTTGTACACATTCGTGTTAAGATCACCGGCCAAAATAAACTCATAACCACCTGCAACCGCATTGCGAAGAACAGACGAAATACGTACTTTAGCGCCACCGTGATTTTTCGCCACTGGGTATTTTTCGCCACTATAGGTACCGCAGCAGGTAAAAAGGGACAAAGACAGATCGCAGATAAGTGGTGGGATTAGTGATAGAATCTCAGAAGGATTTTGCGCCATTCCTTGCTACTACTTAGGCTATAAAGGATTAACTCTGGAAAAGTATTACAAGAAAAACTGCTGATTTGATATTATCGCTATATCGGTGACAGACTTTGTTTCGCTACAAGTCTAAGAATGAAGACAAAGAGTACCATGCCTGCCCCAAGGTTCTCTGTAGGGCAAAAGTGGTTTTGCGAGCTACGAGGGAATACTGTTTATCAGGCCCGTATCTAGGAATTTATTTGGGGGGGGGGGGGGGGGGTTGCCTGCTAGTCGGACAAAAAAGTACAAAAAACACATAAATCAGAGGAAAAAGCCTATAAAAATGATTATTTGTGTCCGTTTCCGTATACGGCCTTGCTCTTGATGACTCTCTCCTTGCCGATGCAAAATCTCCGGCCTCTCTGGGTACCTAGCGGAAGGAAGGCAGAAGTCCAAAGATCGCCGTGATTGGTTGACATAGGATTTGAGTCGTTGAGTTTGAGTCGTTACGAAGACGCTTACTTCTTCTTCCTGAGGATCACTGGCGTGTTTTGGACTTAGTCATATAGAGTATAAGTGCACACCAAAATAAAAGTTATTGAAGCCTCGCGAAGAAGTAACAGCGGCAGTAGCAACCATATTTAGAGAAGAAGTCTCATTTAGTACACTTAATTGGACTAGACATCATGCAAGTTTTAACGATGTTGTGCGAGTTTTCGTGTTTTACTGCATTGTATTTTCTGCAAATTTAAATCAAATGCTTCAAGAAATTTTCTGGCAAGGTTCTAAACATGTCATAAGATTTTACTTGTTGAATTGCTAGGTCAACTGGATTATTTAATGAGTTATGAGAGTGGCGAAATATTTTAGGTCACTAATCTCACTAAGCCTTCAGGTAACTAAACAAGATTCGGCGCGTCATAGGATATGGGTCGAAACCCAAAGTGGCGAAAAATACCCAGTGGCGAAGAATCCCGGTGGCGCTAAAGCACTGCTACGGAACAGACTTGAGGATCTCATATAGCTTTGGCAGATTTATTAGTGGCGGTTACAGATTCGTTGTCACATGAGAGATACGCGAAAATGAGCAGCATTTTTCCGAGGCACACAATGCGGAGATGATCATCCGAATGGTAACAAGACGGCGCAAGGAAATTTAGGCGGCGCTTGGTTATGCAAGTTAGGCCTCCTGAGGGTCTACCGATGCTGGATTTAGCTTTTGGCACAAAAACAAGACCGTCAGCAAAGGAATTTAACACTTGTCGAACTTAGTAGATGGTCTTGCAGGCATACTACATCAAAACCACTAAGCAGTTCATGAAGTAACGAGTCCTGTCCTTAGTACCATTTATATTAAACAAAACTATCGAAACTAGTTCACTCATTTTGCTTTTTCGGTTGCCAAATAGCCTTGAGAATGAGGCAAGTAATGCTAAAGGAAACTTGAGATCCGTCACAGACAGCAAATTTTGGGGTTTCGGTACTTGGGATGTCCCTTGAGGAATCTGGGGTCTCAGACCAGCCCACTGCTGGTCTCTGGCTGTTCTTCTTTACCTGATGTTATTTCGATTGTATTTTCTGTGTATTCGTATAAAGATGTTAAAACAAGAGCTGTAAGCTCATATGGCACTTGCATGGGTTAAGATGTTTTGATTGATCAAAAGTAAGTTTCGACTTTGCGGTTGATATGCGCACTCTAAGGGAGCTAGAATTTCATTTGTAAGCAACATCCTTGAGGCAAAAATGGTAGAGGGCTGATGGGCATCATGAAAATGCATATATTACTTAAAGGGTTTTTTTTTTCCTTTGCGGTCAAGATTGGTACTTTAAGGAGTAATCGGATTCGGGAAGTAGTAATTTCTAAGCAAATGTTGTTGAATCTCTAATATTCCAGCGAAGTTTCATCGTCCTAGCACATCTGGAAGTACCTCAGCTCGCCATCACCCGAATCCCAGACCCCCCCCCCCTCCAACTCCACCCACAATACCCGGAGCCAATCCGGTTCTGTAAATGAATCCAGAGCATCTGTTTGTTATTCCCACGAAGTTCTATCCCGATCACACCAGTCTAAGCGGGTCAAGTATTCCCCCCCCCCCCCCAATAATTGTCGGATTCGGTCCGGAAATGAAAAAGATCAACAGAGAGAAACGGCTGATGATCATCATGAAAATGCATAATAATATTTCTTAAAAGTATTTTTTTTTCCTCTGCGGTCAAGATTGGTACACATCAATACTGCATAGTGTTGGGCGATATTCGATACGATAATCTAAATATCGATAATACTGACCATATCGATATTTCGATATTGACTTTTCAAATATCGATATTTTAGTTACATTACGATGTGCAACAGCTCTATCATTCGGGATTTCAGAATAAAAGAACAAATAGGGATTTCAAACTTTTTTTTCATCTAAGTGGTTTACTCGCAGCAACTGGAAAAGTGCAACTGTGACTCTGTGCATTTCTACTCTTATTACGGTACTTAGTTCAAGACGAGTCCCGTATCACCTCCTACCATTACATAACCGTTTCGCTAACAGTAATGTTGAATTAAACGCATATTATTCTCAGATTATTCATTGTCTCCGTCAATCTGAATATATCTCTGTACCGCAGGAAAATGTATGCGTTAAGACGAGAAAGCCTGAATGGTCAACGGACCCTGATTTAACAAGACCAAAGGTTTCAATGGGATCCCACAAATTTTGTATTTGATCCAGACAATTCAGTCTTGTAGATATCAAGTCTTTCCCCAGACAAATTTTTACTATTAAAATTTCGCAACAGATGAATGACAATGGCTAGTCATCTGAGAAAACCAAGTTCAGGTATGGATTCAGCATGTGTGTTTACCCCTATATTGATTGAAACTTCCTGCCTTACTTCTGCCAAACATCCGGTTTCGGCCGGATTCCCGGTGAACTGCTTGTCCGGCAAAAAATGAAAGCTCAAGACGAATTCATCATATCTCTTTACCCTTATATCGAACCATAATCAACTTGAGAACAACTTTTAATAACTTTTCAGGTTTTTGACGGATTGTGGGCGAACTATTTGTCCGTCGAGAAAATAATTTTCATGTACGGTTCAGCATGTCTCCTTACCACTATATCTGATCTCTAATCAACTTCAGATAAAACTTTTCAAAACTTTCCGCTTTTGGCCGGATTCCGCGATTTGTATGACATCTGTGACAATTCTGCGATTTGTCACAGATGTTGGCTTCTTCGACAAAGCAAGCCGGAATTCTGCGACTGATTCCATACCAGTAAATACAATTATGAAGCAAAAATCTGAAGCATATAATTATGAAGTTGAAAAAGCGAGATTCCTCGTTTATACGTGGCAACAAGTACCCAGATTTATGTGCGCCAGAATATCCCTGTTTTTCTTTGCTGTCGTAAGTCACAATTTCCGTCAGAGAAAAGTGGCAACAGTGATCAATAGTTGCGTTTTTGCAGATACAATGGTGTCCTATACCACTGTCTATCGCTAACTGTTTTCGCAGTTACCGTGGTATCTGACACCACGGTCAAAAGGCGTTTTTGCAGTTATCGTTCTATCTAATATTCAGATACCACGATCCGACCGTGGTAAGTCATCGTGGTATCTGAAAAAGTCATCTCACTTTCAGCGTTACCAGCAATAGAGACTCAATCTTTCAACAGTACTCTTAGGCAGTCGGGTGTAGGGGTTGAAAAGTGATGGAGTATTTTCTTTTGATAATCAATAAGGGCACACAAAGATATGTTAGTAGCTATATCGTTGGACAAAATAACTTTGGCTCAGAGTATCGAATGGATTTTTTTCTTCTAGGCAACCCTCTCAAGATCGGAAGCTGCATTGGTGGAAGGGATGCAACCGTTCGAAAGTGTTGCAAAGCAGCATACAAAGAGAACGCAGTTTTACTGTTTGGAGACCGGCTGAGATGGAAACCCGACGGAGGCAGTTTCAGCATCAATTGGTATCTACATGAATCCTATGTTCCCGTCTTACCTTTGCAATTAAGTTTTCACGTTGTGAGCCCTTTTATTTTAAGACTTGATCAACGCTATATCTTTTTAACTAACCCTTGAAGCGATGATATGATTCTTTGGATATACTGCCACTTAATATGTAGCCCTATCTTATACTCATCTGTTCGAAGTGCAATGTTTTTTGGCAACTATAACTTTTATATATTAATTTACTGATCTGTCAGTTGTTCGATCTGAAGCAGTAAATCAAAATTAATTCTTACACCAGTGTTCAAGGACTCCCATTAATGATATATGCTATGTTTGCGGCTAACAAGGACGTTAGACTTCATTGAGACCACTGGGCTCTGGGTATATAATATTATATCTAACTGCTATTATCGGTGTAATACTTCCACTTTAGCAGCTGTAACGCCGCTGCAGCATGCATCAGTTTCGGAATCATACGGGTAAAACTGTTGACAGAAAGTGTCGGTGTTGTTGAAAACTACTAATCAGAAAGCGTTGAAACCAAGATATGTTGAATTGCCACGGAAATAAAAAGTGTTATATATAAATGTCGCACAACTGAGAACGCTGGGGATCCTGGGGAAACGTGAAGAGAAAGTGTTGAAATGAGCGAAAACTGCTTAGCCAGAACTGTTGAAACGTAGAAACGTTTATTTACCACGGAAATACCACTTTTCCTAAAAGGTTCGCACAACCAAAAACGCTCTACAAAAACGCTGGGGAACCTGGGAAAACGTTACTAGAAAGTGTTGAATCAGCAAAAACTGTTATTCGAAATCTGTTGAATCGCAGAAACGTTGAGTTATCACGGAAATAAAGTGTTATACACTTTCTAAAACTGTCGTGCGATTGAAAAAGTGCTGGGGGTCGAGGAAAAATGTTAACAGAAAATGTTGAAATGAGCAAAAACTGCTTTGCCACAACTGTTGAAACGTAAAACGTTTATTTACCACGGAAAGAAAGTGTTTTCGTCAAATGGAGATTGCGAGTGGGAAAAAAGTGTTGAATTTAGAGGAAAGTGTCGTAAAACTTTTTACAGTGGGTTCTGCTTGCTAAGATTATTGATAAAAGAGTGGAAGATTTCAAATCTTCCTCTAGGAAACTGGACCACTAGTGGTCTTCCCTCTTCGCGCAATCTGTGGTTATGTTTCTGCTGTGTTTAATGTAAAATTTAGCTACGTACGTCTTTTATCTTGCTGTTCTTGTTTTCTTTTTTTTTCTTTTTTTTGTACTCCGTCACTAGGGCTACACGCCCTCCATTGTTTCTCTTGACGGGTAATAAACGGATTGATTCATTGATTGATTGTTACTTCTACCAGTTTAAAAAACATTTCAGGTCCTCGGGTGATTTTAGATGGTTCGATGGTGTGATTTCAGTGATATATTATTTTTGTCCAGTAGATTTTTGATATTTCTATTTCACGATAAAAGTTGATAGAGAGAGTGATAGAGAGGAAGCTAAACAATAGAATTATTTTTCTGTGCCCGATGAAAAATTTGTAGCCTGCGTAGTAGTATGGTAGTAGTACGAAAACGTTGCATGTAATACTATGTAATAGCAAAGAATACTATCATTTAATGTTCCTCAGACTGGACCAATCTTATGTAGTAGTATCCAGTAGCATCCTGTCTTGCCATAGTAGCATCGGGTCTTGCTAATTAGTAGCATATAGTAGTATGCAGTAACACGGTAGCCTTGAAGTAGAAGCATGTAGTAGTATCGTTAGTACTACATGCTACTTTTTCGTACTACTTCATAGTACTATGTTGAGATGACTTTTTCATCGGGTGGTCAAGCTTTTGTTTGAATAAGGTCAAAGTGAGCCAAAATAAACTCAACATCCTCGCTATACCAACTGTAGTGTTACCAAGAAGTTTTCTGTCATAACATAATAAGGAGTGCCCTATTTTATTTCCGGCGAATTTGAGGAGGAGCAAGAGAGAAGATAACCTGGAAACCGAAGCACGGGAATGCAGAAACGTTAATGCAGTTATTAACCATTAGTTCTGCACAAAATCTTTATTGTCACAAATGTACTACATAAATAAGGTATGTAACTAAAAAAGTTTCATTAGCATGCAGTCACTCCAAGTCCGTTTGGAGGAATACAGGCAACAAGAACGGAAGATGTAGTGAAGGCGGTTGTGCTGTAGGAGATTGATGTTAAAGTCGACGCAAGTGTAGTGATATAGGTGAGGATGAGTCTTCCATCAGCTACCTCTACTGGTACTACACCCTCGGCAGCTTCGGAGAAGGAAGATTCAATTGGGCTAGCCTTCTCGACTGTTTGGTCACTAAAAAAAAAGTTAGATGAGTAACCTTGGTCAAAAGGAAATTCGTAGATAAGAAGAGGGTAGCCCGATTGTTGATGTCGTCACGATGAGAAAGATATGCGAGATTGGACAAAGGGGGTGGAAGATGGTTCGAAAAATTTATCAATAAACTTACTCTGATTCCGCCTTGGGACTTGCGACTGCCTTAGATGCGAAGACTTCCTGGGGCTTTGACGCAGCACCCAAGGCCAACAAGTCAATAGGGTTCTCCATCATCCATCTTCGTTTGCGGCAATAGCCGTTTGAGCTGTAGGTACCGAGAGTGGATGTCGTGACGGAAAATGTGGCATATGTACCGATGGTCTTGTAGCAATACCTTACACCCAATGTGCTGATAATTGATGTGATGACACTGTAACTGGTGACAGTTCTCGTTGCTCCAGTGATCAGGAAGCGTTCACTTCCGACAGCATCTTCGACCTTGTCCTCAGTAGAAGCGAGGGCGATGAATCCCAACGCGACAAAAATGATGAGTTTCATCATCCCTAGAAATAAAAATCCGTATACTTCTGCGTTCAAATAAAGCTCCTTTTGGTACAATGGCGACCTATATTTTGTTAATTCTGGTAAGAAATTAAACGAGAGAGAGAGAGAGAGAGATAGGTTTATTTAAACAACATCGTAGCTTACAGCTAATTGGCGTTGCTTCACTATACTAAATAACAAACTAACACACAAAAAAAACAAAAAAAGAAGAAAATAAGATAAATAATACTTCATCGTAATCTTGCTACATTCTGTTAGGGTTATTGCTTCTGTCAATGTAGAACAAACGAGTCGCAATGAGAACCCACACACTCAAACTCCTTCCGAAAGAAATCTGATTAAAAATGAGACGAAGGAATTTATCAACTTACCAATTGCTAGAAGCTTAAGAACAGCTCTGAACAAGTTGGAAGACGACTTCGAAGTGCCTGCCGTTCTTCTTTCTGAACTGCTTATTCTTTTAAAGTTATTACCTGGCCCCGATCCTAAAGACAAGTTTTCACAGTTAGCTTCCAATCATCGATACCTATAGCATGTATAATTATACATGTTCCACTCATAGACCTACTCGTTTTTTAAATGTATTCCAAGAAGCTCATAAGTGTATTGCAACGCGGAGCATTGTAGTCAACAGTCACTTCTTAGTCGTTGACACAACAAGAAAGTCCCTGAGAAATCGAAACTATGTAAGTGCTTTTCACTAATAATTATACTAGTTTTCATAGTTTTTATCGATGTTGTTTATTTTGGGCTCGTTCTTAGGTTTCAAAAAGAGACTCCGTGACAAAAAAAAATAAGCTGCACTTTTATCTGAGGCAGGGAAGCTTCGATGACTGGATATAATGATTGGCTGGGAGATGTTTGCTTACAGAGCAATTCATGATCCACATTTAAATTTGACACTGAAAATCTCAATCCCCCCCCCCCCCAGAAGGCCGTATTAAAATTGCTCCAGATCTGTTTGGGATCTGACTCGAACACGGAAGCTCTCTACTCCACGACAATCCCCTTGAGTACAATTTAACAAATGGTATTTTATTAGCCGAAGAAATCTTTCACTTCATGCAGAGGTAATACAAATACGAGACAATCCTTGATATTGTTTTTTCATATTAGAAATGCTCTGAAGGAAATAAAAGTGTTTTTAAACTAGAATGTATGCGCCCAGTGCGTCTGATGCATGGTCGAATTCATTTTGTTTTGTAAGCTATTAGTTGTGTGAAAAGACGGTACGGTTTAAAATGGAAAGAGTATCATACATTCTGAAAGTCTACTCCGAAAACGGTTCTTCTTCTTTTATTATGGCTACAAGCAAAAAGCCTAACGCCAATTGCAATCATAAATATTTCAATAGACATAATTAGCATCACGAGATTCGGGCTGATTGCTGCCAACATCTCCGCATTCCTTACCCTTTCGGGTTCCCCGACGGTAACCTGATTCATTCACTGCGTATAAAGAGCACACGCATTTCTGACTCGATTATACAATTACGTAAATATTCTTTGAGCCCAAGCTGACTTTGAAACATATATTCAAACATTGTTTACAACGGATATGTCAGCAACGATTCTTCATCAGCGATGTTTCAGCCCTTCTTGGCAAGGGTCCTCATCAGGCTGTTAATCTTCTAGGTCAACGTCGGGGAAGGAAACAAACCTGTAATAAATAACTGAAGCTTCTACCGACTATAAATATCTTATTAGGGTAAATTACTTTCAAATACCACTGTAAGGAAAAAACTAGTCCTGAGATTTAATTTTTGACACGGCCGCTGTTTTTGCTGCACGATTGGGGCGATGACTGGAAAGCTTTTTTTTTGTATTTTGATCAACTTCGGTTTTCTTCTTAATAAGGAACTGAGAACGTAAATATTATTTCATTAATAACCTCGTTCCCCGTTTCTCTTATGGAGTTTCTATTCTAGTCGGTAGGCTTCAGTTATTTATTAAAGGTTTGTTTCCTTCCCCGACGTTGACCCAGAAGATTAACAGCCTGACGAGAACCTTGCCAAGAAGGCCGAAATATCGCTGATGAAGAATCGTAGCTGACGTATCCGTTGTAAACAATGTTTCAATACCTACAATTATGTTTACGATTGAACCTCACCTTTGTCCGAGTTACAATGTTGTTGAAATAGTAATACTATTATAATATGTTATCCTTTCCTCGAAATATGGCGAGTATGTTGCCCACATGTCTCAACATTTCCTCCAAAAGAGCTGTTCAACTCCCCATACTGGGCGGGTCTAATTAAAATGAATAGATTTTACAGACGTGTATTGCACTTATAAAGATGGCCGATGTGAATCAGCCATCCGGGACACTGATGGTTTCGGAGTTTCGGATACCCTTCCCCAGATAATATTCCCAGATATTTTTTTTGATTATATATGTTTTATTTATGGCACTTGCCCTTCGGCCAAGTGACATATAGCGATTGTAATTTCTGTCTTTAAGCTAGGACGATGAAACTTGGCAGGCATATCAGGGACTGGACCAGATTAAATTTAGAAATAGTCGCTTCCCCGATCCGACTATCTTGAGGGGAGTGGAGGAAGGGGGAATGCGGAAAAATTAGGAAAAATGAGATATTTTTAGCTTACGAACGCGTGATCGGATCTCAATGAAATTGATATATGGAAGGATCTCGTGTCTCAGACGCTCAGACGTTCCATTTTAAATCCAGACCGGATCCGGTGACATGGGGGGAGTTGGAGGGGGAAACCTGAAATCTTGGAATATAGTTAGAGTGGAAAGATCCGGATGAAACTTGGTGGAAAGTACAAGCACAAGTCCGAGATACGTGACTGATATAACCGGAACGGATCCGCTCACTTTGTGGGAGTTGGGGGGTGGGAGAAGTCCGGATTTCTAGTGATCCCGCGAGTTCGGTGCTTTCTGATGCGCTGTGACGATGAAAATTGGTCAGGGACCTGACCAGATTAAATAGGAAATAATCACTTCCCGATCCGATCATCTGGGGGAGGGGGAGTGGAAGGAGGGGGAAGCCAAAATTTGAGGTAGTTTGATCTTGCGAACGAGTGATCGGATCTTCATGAAAGTTGATATTCAGGATGACCTCGTGTCTCAGACATCCCACTTTAAATCTGGACCGGAAGCGATGACACCGGGGGGGGGGGGGGGGGGCTGGATGAGGGAAACGGAAATCTTGAGAAAAGCTTAGAATGGAGGGATTGGGATGATACTTGCTGGGAAGAACAAACACAAGTCCTAGATACGTCATTGACATAACCGGACCGGATCGGGGCACTGTGGGGGAGTTGGGGTGAGGATCCGGATTTCTAGCGATCCCGCAAGTTCGGCATACTTCCTGATGTGCTAGGGCGATGGAACTTGGCAGGGTAAGTCAGGGATCCGAACAGATTGACTTGAGAACAGCCTTTTCCCTGGACCAACCATCGTGGGGGGAGTGGATGGATGGGGAGTCCGGAATCTAGTGGCGTGCATAACTTTTGAACGGGTGATCGGATTTGAATGAAACTTGTATGGTGAGCTATCGCCTAGGATGTTCAGTGTCATGTCCGGGTCGGGTCCGATACCTGTGGAGCATGGAGGGGGGGGGGGGGGGCGGAAAACTCAAGAAACGCTAAAAGCAGAGGGATTGGGACGGAACTTCATGGAGAGAACAAGCATTAGGCCTAGATGAAATTGACGGAGCCAGATGGTTTCGGGGCTCTGTTGGGGGAGTTGGAAGGGGTTTCCTGGAATTCTGGTAGTCGTGAGTTAGAATAGTTCCAGATGTACAAAGACAACTAAACTTTGCAGGCATATTAGCGACCCGAATTAATTGACTTAAAGAACCTGACACAACATACCCCCGAAAAACTTCCGTTCCTAGATCCGAGCATTTCTGGGGGAGCAAAAGAAGAGGAATATGGAAATTGACTTCTATAAATTGCGAACGAGTGGTCTGATTCGAGTAAAACTTAATGGGTGACACAAATCGATGGCGTCGATGTAAAACATGCGTTCGAACTATATGCGACCACGGTTGGGTGAATTGGGGGGGAGGGAACTTTTAATATGAACACAAACCAAACAGATGGACCGAATGAGATGCAAGTTCGACAGTGCCGAGTTTATGCGGCCTAGATTTGTTATTGGGCCCGAGCCGGATTCGGCCACAGAAGAGTGAGTTGGATGGAGATTGTCGGAAACTTTGAGGCTCGTATAGGGGTCAGACGAGTCCTTCAGTTTAAATGAAACATGGAACGTAGCGAGAGCGCATACCCTAGATGACATACTGTGGGCCCGAACCGGATCCGACAACGTTGGTGGGAGGGGGGAGGGTACCGGAATTTTCAAAAAATGCTCTTGACTGATAGATGGTATAAAAGAAGATGCTTTAGATGGTCCATTTTTTAGTCCGAACCAGATTCGGCCACGGTTGGGGGAGATAGAGGGAGTACCGGAAATCGTGTAGCACGCCTAGGGATCAAACAAGTGAATTTATTGGGCTGAAAGTTTGAACAGTCATGTGCATTTCCTACAGATAATCGAGACGATGCCGGAACTGCTCGCAAGTGAGTGAAACTAAATATCCTATTTCTATTCCCGACCCGAATTTTTGGATGGCGGGTGCATTTTGTGACGTTCTCATCTACTTTCTTGTACAGCCTACTCGTAACAAGTGCCACATGAGCTAGTAGCTCTTGTTTTAAATACTAGGAACTACAAAACCCTCCAGAATTTTACACCTGTTAAGATGTTTAACAAACCCCCAATATATATGGAAATATATATGTCTCAGTCATGGGCGAGGAACCCGACTACTCTTCTCATTTTTCTTTCTCTTAGCTAATGAGAAAATACCTTATTGTCAGACTATCATGCCCTTGACTTCAGATAATGTTCAAATTCAGATAATGTCTCTAGGAACTTCTGTCTAATTAACTTTTATTTCAACCAGGTTGTTCTCCTTTCTGTTCATTGGATTTGCTTTATCGTTCTCCTCAGCCATAGAGGTAGCAAATGGTGAAAACGAAGAAAGATTTTTCTTCCTCGGCAAGGCTACCACCACCTACACCAGCTACGTCATCACTACTACTTCCGTCAGTACCATATCCGTAAACTACTGCTACAGCACTCTTGCTTTTTATGGAACATACTCCACATCTGTGACAACTACAACATCGGGAACATTCTACAGCCCTGCAACTACAAACTGCAGAAAGCGACGATGGGCTTTGGAAAATCCCATTAACCTCGAACTTCTAGGTGTGGTCTCTCCACCGGTGGCCATCCAGCCATCAGAAATTGTCAATTTGAGGTACAGACATTAATCATTTCTAACTGAACAGAAACGGCTGTTTTACTATAAGATCTACGCCTCAGAAGCGAGTGCCTAATTATAGTTCAGACAAAACACTCAATTTACTTCCGCTGTGATACGAGTGGTTCAGTTATACGATAGGACTATGTACCCAAGTAGGTTCTTGACCATCTCTTCTTTACCCAGACACTTCAATCAATCAATGATTTCACTTCGAAAAGTGAATATTCTGAAAAGAAACGTAGTAATCTTGAAACAGAACTATAGACACTCATAAATCATCTTTTTTCAGGGTTGGAAAAGCTGAGACTGCTGAAACTGCTCTTATTGAATCCTCTCAGGGACAGGATGTTAATATTCAACAAGCCGCTGATGACGCCCGTTTCAACCTAGCTTTCGTGACAACGGTTGTTTCCACTCTTACCAGCACTACTTTCGTCGCTACAGCAACCAGCAAATCTACCATCAGGGTGGCTTGCATTCCTGCATCAGGATTCGGTTTGACTGCTTGCTAAAACCGTTGCTTAATCAAACATGTCTAGCATTATCATATTTATGGATAGTTGATAGGTTGAATAAGATGCAAATAAAATAGCTCTACCTTAGATTATACAGTTACGTTAAAGAATAAGCCTTCCTGACCCGTCTTTGTCGGAGTTACAGTTTGGCTGAAATAGTAAGACTGTTACTGACCTCAAGCATGGATTACTACTTAAATCTCCTTAAGGCCGTTAAAGTACGAACACACGATCAGGGTCAGGAGCTCCTTGACGGGAATTCCTGCCCGGATTTTCAGCACCATCATCACTTCCATATGGAAAAGTTGAGATTTTTTCAAATTTTTCATATGGAAGTGATGATGGTGCCGAAAATCCGGGCAGGAATTCCAAACCGCGAGCTCCCGATCCTGATTTTGTGTTCGCACTATTAATGTTAGTAAAGCATGCCACAGGGATCCAGATTGTCAAGTCGGACGAATAGAGATTCCCAAACAAATCCAGCCTACTCTCAGGTTTCGGTACCAAATTATTTCTTTTTGACCTCAAAGTGTCCTGTTAATTTGTGGAACCGCTCCTCCGGCCTACGTAGGCTTCGTCTGATTCACTAAACTGCAAACCATCTCTCTGACATTTGAGGTTCATCCCATTCTGCAATCAGTAGTTCTATTTGAATACGTTTGTCAAGCAATACGTCAGTTGGTCTTTATTCTAGCGATATTTCGGCCCTTTCGGCCAAAGGTTCTATCCAGGACAAGGCTAGAAACACGACCAAAGGTTTCGATGGGATCCCACAAATTTAAGATTTGATCGAGACAGTTAAATATTTTTATTTTTAAAATTTAGAAACAGACCAAGGCTTATAGTTGGTGTTGAAACACCTTCAAAACTTAGAAAATAATCGTTTTTGTATATTTTCAAAAGATCGTACAATCGCTGGTTCAGATATGGATTCAGCATGTGTGTTTGCCCTTCTAAGTCGTATCTATTTTGACGTAACCGATCCAAACTTCCTGCCTTACTTCTGCCAATTTTCCGATTTCGGAGGAAATCCGGAACTACTTGTCCGTATCTCCTTACCATCGAACATCTAATCAACTTCATATAAAATTTAACTTATAACAAATTTTTCGGTTTCAGCCGAATTCGGGGCGAACTATGTATCAGGGTAAGAAAGATTATTATAAATGGATTCAGCGTCTCTTCTTACTCCTAAATCGAACGTCTAATCACCTACAAATACAACTTTTGCTTTTAACAAATTTTCCGGTTTTGGCTGGATTTGGGGCGAACCTCTTGTCCGGTGAGAAAATGGTTTAAATGTTCGTCTTCAACATGTCTTCCTACCCCTTAATCGACTATCTGATTAGCTGTTTCAAAATATTTTGTTCGCCCCTTAATCTGAACCGCTTTCCCCACCCCTAAATGTAGGGCTACATAGCCTTTCTACGAATTCGATCTTTCCATCTAAAGGTCGATAGAGAATCCTCACACCAAGTTTCATCAGAATATCTCATTCCCTCCGAGAGTTATCATGCTCACAGGCAGACGGACAGACGATAAACTTTTGCGAAGTCCACTTCCGTTTTGGGGTCCTAAAAAGAACCTGTGATCACTTCAAATATAATTCGCTGTCATCTTCGGCAAAATTTTGACAATTATGTGTTTCAGCGGTGGTCCGAAGTGCTTGGGGCTGAGGGTGACGACCTAAAACAAGAGCTGTAAGGTCATATGCCACTTGCAACTGTATGTAGAAGTTAAGGGCTCTGTCACATTGATCGGGTCCCTGAAATGCCTGCCGTGTTTCGTCTTGAAAAACGCCATCATAGGAATTCCGGAAGGCACATTTGATGAAAAGTACTTTTCGCACTTTAGTGGAGCTGGAACTTCATTTGTAAGCAAAATCATGAGGAAAAAACGACAATGGGCTCATGAGGATATTCAAATCTATATTTCTTTTAAAAGTATATTTCTGACTTTGCGGTCAAGATTGGTACTTTAAGGAATAGCCGGATTTGGAAAGTGGCGATTTCTTGGCCAATTTTGTTGAATGTTTAATATTCCAGCCATGTTGTATTATGCTAGCACATCTGGAAGTACCTTAACTCGTGATCATCGCCATTACCCCCCCCCCCCCTCAAACTTCTGCCATAGTCGCCGGAGCAGATCCAGTTCTGAAAAGATTTATCCAGAGCATATATTTGTTATTCCCACAAAATTCCATCCCAACCCTCCAGTATCAGGCAGTCACGTCTTTTCCGGTCTCCCCCCCCCCCCCCACCAAACAACTTTTGTCGGATCCGGTCCGGACATGAAAAAGATCACCAGAGACATGTCCTCTGTTCAATTAATAAATTTCACTCAAATCCGATCACCCGGCCCAGAGTTACGCATAACTCAATATTCCGGATTCCCCCTCCCTCCACTTCCCTACGACTATCGGATCGAGTAAATTTTTATTGACAAGTCTGTGTGATCGGATCCCTAATATGCCTTCCTAGTTTCGTCGTGAAAATCATCAAAACTGACATCACCGGAATTCAGGGAAACTCCCCCCCCCCCAAGGGTCCGGATCCAGTCCAATTGTGTAAACGATTTATCTGGGGCAGATGCTTGTTCTTCCCCGCAACTTAGTCAGTGCCGTCAAATTCCGGAAGAGAATTACCGGTACATATAAAGGGGTCTGGAGTCCGTAAGTCCTACCCTTAGAACTTACAAAACAACAGGCAGGTAAACACAACCGTACAAGACATAAAGTGATCATCCCATCAAAATAACCAATGATTGGTTTAATAAATTATTTAACCCTTAGGGGTCGAGTAATGCTGTAAATCCTGCGAGTCATGGAACCTTTCAAGCTTTCAAAAGCTTTCAAGGTTGCAGACAAATAAGCACAGTCATGGACGACAGTTTGATCTGTCTGAAATTTCCAAACCACCTTATGCCTAGACCTTAGTCGTCATGGAGGCTTACCGACGAAACGTCCCCATGACAAAACGTCCCCTGGCGAAACGTCCCCGTGACAAAACGTTCCCGTGACAAAACGTCCCCATGACAAAACGTCCCCATGACAAAATGTCCCCATGAGAAAACGTCCCCATGACAAAAAGTCCCCGTGTCATAACGTCCCCGTGGCGAGAATCCGAAATATTTACTAATTTATAGCTTTTGAACAGGGAATCGGACCTTAATGAAACTTGATATTTGGAAAGATCTCCTGTCACAGATATCACACTTCAAGTTTGGAATGGATCCGGTTACTTCGGGGGAGATGGAAGGCGGGGACCTGAAATTGGGTGACATGCTCAGAGTGGTTAGATCGGGATGAAACTTGGTGGGAAGAACAGGCAAAGGTCCTATATATATTAGTGACAACGCAACGCGACTCCCCGTTCCTTTTTCATGAATCTGAAAGGCCCATAATCACATGTGCCTCAAGACAGGGCAAATCTTAGCTGATTTCCCTACCTATTACATATATTTGCAAGTGCCAAATGAGCTTACAGCTCTTGTTAAGTTCGCTTCGATCTTCAGGTGCATGATCGAGGTAAAACAACTTCAGAGGGTGCATTACAGATGTGGAAACATTCCTTATTGTCAGGAAAGATCGGACATAGAACCGGTTGCTTCGTAAATGTATTGTTATATATGTAGTGTAAATATGCCTTGCAATTGACTCGTAACTGATCAGTTCTAAGTCGTTTGAAGCAACATGAACAATCTGAAGAGACCGAATTGGCTCCTCAGAGAAAGGGGAAGCCCGCTGTAGCTAAAAGAGAGCCAAACAAGGAAAATGCAAAAATAAGCGTAGTGCCGTTATGCTGGATAAAATGACATGGGGAGCGAGGAAACAAAAGCGGATGGAACGATTGGTTATTTATTAGTTGGGTAATGAGACAAGTAAATCTAGGTTAGACGGTTTGATCGTTTAATAAAATCTTTTATTATCGCCAAATTAAATATCGAACAAAAGCGAGACCATGCCGCAGCGTAAACTAACATGCAAAACAAAACAGTTATATAAAAGATAAAACGAAAACTGACAAACTACTAAATCTTTGCGCTTAAATGACTATAGCCGAGAGCAATACTTTGGTTTGTTTCTTGAGTGTCGGTTAAATGCTGAAGTAGTCAACCGATCATGGTTTCAAAAAGTTTAAATTCTAAAAACATTTTTTGCCTGAACTGATGACGCAATCAGTAGTCTCATAGGCCTATCTATCCCTCAGCGATGAAAAAAAAAATCTATAACCGGGGACGTTTTGCCATGGGGACGTTTTGTCACGGGGATGTTTCGCCAGGGGACATTTCGCCGCAGGGGACGTTTCGAATGGGGACGTTTTGTCGACAACCCGGCATGGATAATTTGAATTTTTATACTCAATACTATACTGAAAACCAAATATTGCTCTCTAAGGAGTTTAGTAATTCGTATACACATTTTTCTTAAGTAAGTTTAGTTTATATATATTTTGACATATATTTTAATAATGAAATTTGAAACCGTTTTAATCACGGTTTGCATGAAGTTAAAGTTGTTGCCAGGCAGGCATAGACATGCCCGTGCAATTACGTAATCGGTGGTAACTATAAGCTCCGAACGCGCTCTGTTGAGTAGTTCAGTGGCTTAAGTGGCTTTAGCCCCAGTATTGTCTTGAGATTCGAAAGGACGACTTGTACGCAATTTGCAAACATGCGTTATTCTAGATGAGACAAGGCGGGAATTAAGCATCTCTAGTCTGAAATAAAAGCTGGAACTAAGATTATAATGCAGCTCCTTAGAGCAGACATTTGATGACTAACAGCTCCTTAGTGCCGTAACAGTCACACACAACTACCCCCTTAAGAACTTAGGTAGCCCAGATTTGGAAAGGTTGAACTTACTAAGTAAGGAACACTGACTTATCCCTGCTATGGATTACGGACCATAACCATACTATCAAAAACTTTAAAACACTTTCACCTTATAAGGTTTAATGTGTAGTTATTGAGTAAAAAAAAACCTAAAGTGAAGGCCTGTTATTTTTAAAATGTATTTTTAATTTATAATAAAAAATATCATTTATTGAATTTAACCATGTTAATATGTGTTCCCTTTTGATATAATTGATAATTTGATATTAATTCCCGTATTTCCCAGTTAATAGGATGCTAACCATAAACCTTTGATTTGAGTAAACCTTAGTTTATTGCAAATCTGAGTCGAGTAGTCTAGCTTTAGAAAGTTTAGACCTTAACAGGCTAAGCTGACCCACCTCCACATTCATAGGCTTTTTATCCATAGCACGTTCTTGTTTAAGGGTCGAAAACGGGCCTATCTGACCGGAGCTGACAAATCAGCTACCACACCCCAAATGACCAAATGATGATTTTTTGTTACCTATAGTAATGTGGAGGAACAACTGATGATTCTAAAGCTAGTGACGTCAACTAAAATTTAAATTAATTCCCGATGTTACGGTGGTGCCATCTGCACCCCGTACTGCTAACTTCTGCCGCCGTTACGCAGCGTTACTCCCTTTCCATTCGGTTTGTTTAATCCTTTATACTCAGGGTTGCCAAAGTGACACTTTTGGTGTCATTATGACACTTTTTGAAGTCCGTGAAACTTTCCACACTTTCAGGCCAAATTATGGCACTTTTTGCCAAAATGACACTTTTATGAAACTTTATGAGTATTAGTCATACAATTTTACAGAAATATATATTTCTGTTAGTTACTAAGCTGCATGGGTGACAAGTTTTGTCCAGAACTCTGATTAAATTGGTTACTTAAGACACTGATTGCTTAGAAGCAAACCTAAACATGATTGACGTAAATATTGTGATAGTTTGATATCTTTTCTGAACTAAAGGTTGTGTTTGTTTGCATCTCGGATTATACGCTGGGATTCTCAGGGCAACGACTTAGCTCTCAGAAGTCTCAGATCCCTTCTCTTGTTATGGGCAACAATGGCGTTTCCGCTGTTATTTTTTAGTATTTTTGGGAGGGGGGTTGATCAGTCAGACTATGGAATACCAAAAAGGACAAAATATTCCGAACGAAAAAAGTATAGGTAAAAATCAGGAGTAAATATCACAGCAAAATAAAAGGAAATAGATATTGATTGCAAGTGGAAAGAAATAAATGGTAAAATTCACTAGGCAAAATCATGGAGAAAAATCAAGGGTAAAATGCACGCAATTTCGATCAGATTTCACAAAGAGAAATCAACAGTAAAATTCACGGGGAAATATCAAAGGAAATTTCACGTTCCCGCTAATTTAAAAAGATAATCGATGGTAAAACTCACTTGGAAATATCAAGGCTGTAATTCACTATGAAATACTATAGGTAAAATTTACTGGAGAAAATCTAACGAGAAATTCATTGGGAAGAAATCAATGGTAAAATGTACTAGGAGAAATCATGGGGAAAAATCAAGGGGAAAATTCACGTAATTTCGACCAAATTTCACGAGGAGAAATCAACAGTAAAATTCATAGGAAAATATCAAAGGGAAATTTAACATTGCCGCTCCGTTAACTTAAAAAGAGAAATCGGTGGTAGAATTCAACGGAAAATATCATAGGTAAAATTCATGGGGAATTATGAAAGAGAAAATTCACTTTAAAAATTTACCAATGAACTTTTCCTCTGATATTCTCCAGTAAATCTACTTTCATATTTTTTAAGTGAATTTCACCCTTGATATTTTCTGTGAATTTTACCGTTGACTTCTTCCGCAATTTGAAATTTTCCTTTGATATTTTTACTGTTGATTTCTTCTCGTGAAATTTGATCGAAATTGCGTGAATTTTCTCTGTGACTTTTCCCTATGAATTTTCCCCATAGATTTTACCATTGATTCCTTTCCTTCTTAGATCAATATCAGATCCATATCTATTTTATTTGCATTTGCTTATGATATTTGCTCTGGATTTTTACCCATGATTGTTTCGTACGGAATGTTTTGTCATGTTTGGTATTCATATTGGACCACTGTTCAAAACCAGCACTTAATGTCCAGTTTTAAACGGCAATCGGATAATAATTGACACAAATTCTGAAAACTGACACTTAGAAACACATCTTTAGATATCGAGAGGTTGAAGGGGGTTGCGCTCCCGTTCCCCTTTTATATTTTTTTGGTAGAAAACATCTGAAAAGTGACACTTTTTGTGACACTTTCTGAATTTGTAAATGACACCGAATGGCACTTTTTGAGTGAAAAAGTGACACTCTCGGCCAAAAATATTTGGCAACCCTGTTTATACTGTCGTGACTCTGTACTATTTTATTAACTCTATGTTCATGGCTCATCCGGGAGCATGGATCATCTTCTTCATCCTTCTTTTCCGGGCCTCGACCGGGAACAACCCTTTTGATCTAAAGGTTGTTTATTTTTGTAAGTACCTTTATACCACAGAATAAAACCTTTTGTTTATTTTACGGACATCAGGTTGAGAACATCAAGTTGAGAGTGCTACTTCACATACAAATACAGTCATCGTAATACCGACATCCTCCCCCGCCCACCTATTTGCCCCCAAATTTGTTTTGTTTTTAATATTTTGTATTATGATGTTTATTTTCGTATAAATCATATCATATCATGTCGATCTGACTTATCAGCTATGCATATATGTACTTATCAAGTAAGCAAAAATATAACTAGAAATGCCTTATGAAAGGATACTGTTATCAAAATAACAGAAACCAAAATATTGGTTAACCAACGAGTCGGATCTGTCGCAAACTGTGGTACATGACCGTGCTTATTTGTCTGCCACCTTGAAAGCTTTTAAACGTCCAAACAACCTTATGCCTAGACCTTAGTCGGTATGGTTCCATGACTCGCAGGGCTTACAACATTACTCGACCCCTAAGGGTTAAATAACTTATTAAACCAATCATTGGTTAATTTGATGGGATGATCAATTTATGTCTTGTACGGTTGTGTTTACCTGCCTGTTGTTTTGTAAGTTCGAAGGGTAGGACTTGCAGACTCCAGACCCCCTTATACACCAACCGTTTTGTATTTCACGCTACTATAGCTAGGTCATAAGTAAGTAAGGAAGTAAGTAATTTATTCATAATCCGCCATTTTGAAAAAGGGGAGTAAATGGAAATAAATAAAACACATAAAGACACCGAAAAAGACACTTAAATTTCAATTTTCAATGTACGGCCAGGAAGCAGTAGATAACGTCGTGCACTGGTTGGGCCCTATTGTCCATGATTTTTTAAAGCCACGAGGAAACATCCAAAAGGGTAACAAATGGATCTTGAATTTTACAACTTCTCCGTAAATGTATGGTTATGAGATAATTTCGACATTTGGAGCAGGTGTTCTGCTTATTTAAAATAACATGATCTCATCTTTTTAATCTTTTTTAATTTAAAGTCGTTGACTTAAAACTGTCATACCGTGAGGAGGTTCATGCATTTACCGAGAGGGGGGGGGGGGGGTACACGGGGAGAAGTTTTAAGAAAGGTGCTTATAGGGGAAAAGCGAAACATTTGTGTGAGTGAACCTGTTTTCGTGTCAGGCTGCAACGGGTTCAGTTTTATCTCCACCTTGGAGTCTCTTCAGTTGAAATGGTCAAAAGAGGGGAAGAACTTTCAAGGAAAAATTCGTACCGGAGACTATGGAACAGTGGTTCAGCAAAGTCAAAGACAAAAACCGATATTGTTAAGGACAATACAGCTTAGTCTGCCCTCCACCCCCCCCCCCCCCCCCCTTCGTTTTCAATTTGTCGCAGTATCACAAAGGGCTCATAAATACAGCCTATAACTTAGAACCGGTTTAATTTTCTCGCGCAAGCAAAGAATTATACAAAGGCTCATTGCAGAATTTCGAAACAAATCATCCGATCGCAAAGGAGCTGCAACGACAATAGACGTGTGTCGCAAGTTCGAAAGAAACAGAGCTTACTTAGGACGAGTGGTCATTTGCATCTTACTTCTGATTATTGTTTACCAGATAGGTTTCAAACAAAGGTAGCTCAGAGAAAAAAGTTTCTTACCGCCACTCAGGCGATTCTGTTGACATTGTAGTAATCTGTTCATCACAGCCAAATAAAGACTTGAGCCAAGAGACAATGCTGCACAACCAGAGAGTATCTATGGAACATCTAGCATTCCTACCTTAAATTACCTTAAATCGCACTTCCAGCGAGAGTCTTTTGCTGGTTGGCGGCTTGATTGTTGGATTGTTGTTTTCACATCGGCTCCCTGGTGCAGCCGACATTCAGCATTTCACCAGTCCTCGTCCACACCTATTTTGAAGCCATCCAGGGCAGCAGCGTTGATGGTTTTTGGGAAAGGCTGTTCCAGAGTAGGAACAGTTCCTATTCCTACTAGCATTCCTTACTCATCTTCTATCATTCATAGAACGCTAATATCAACTTAGACGTCAGCGCATTTCGACGTGACTATGATGTCGTACAATTTGCTAGACATGAAAGATGTGGCTATGATCGGAAGAAATGTTAAGATACTCCATCCGTTCCACATTTCTAATGTATATACATTAATTAACCCACGCACGTATTGAACGTCTAATTTGAAGTATAGATGCTGTAATGGCTTACATAATGTACCAATAAAATCAGTAAGTAGATTGCTCAGATAATGCTGTTGCACATCTTACAATATTATTAGTATGACATACTTATACTGAAACCGTGTTCGTCACTCTCTTGACAGTTAGTGTCTGATGATGGCATATTTTGAGTTTTTCATATGCTATATGGACTTATTTGGTCTATGATCTCCCGGTGATTCACCGTCACATCCTGTCTCCAGACACCAGACTAATACACACTTCCTGCAAAGACCGGAAGTATATATTACCCGATTTTCTGGATGAAGGAGTAACACAAATATTTCCTCTTTGCGATCTCACCGAAACCTTTCGTCTTGTTCTTAATGGACAGGGTTGGACCCTGTAGTTTTTTGCAGGGCTGGGGGGATTTCCAAGACGGTTGGAGGTGAACACTCTTTATTTGCACACTAGCCTAGTAACAAAAGTATATAACTTGACGCTCTGGCCATTGATACGGTACTATTCAACCTTTCCACACCAGCTTCTCTCCTAGTAGACGATGTCAAAGTAAGCTCTACAAAACTCTAGCAGAGGTTTTAGAACTCCGTCGATTACGCGTTGGAAAGTAGCTGGTGCGCCACTAAGGCCGACCGGCATGACATTGAATTCAAACAGACCTTCTTGCGTGGTGAAAGCTGTTTTTGGCTTACTCTCTTCTTCCATCTCTATCTGCCAGTACCCCTTTTCGCAGTCGTAGGTGCTGATATATGCTGCTTTGGCTCCAACGGTTCGAATCCACTCATCCTTCCTCGGCATGGGGTAGGCAACCAGCTCGGATCCCTGTAATCGACACAAAACCTTATTGTTGAGTCCTTTTTCTTCACAAGGACCACTGGTGAACTGTATTCACTGATGGAAGGCGGATGATCCCATCTTTGAGCATGTTTTCGATCTCTTCTTTCAATTTCTCTCTGAACGCTTGGGGCACTCTGTATGGCGGCTCCTTAATGGGCTTTGAGAACTTTGTGAAGATCCTGTGTTTCGAGGATGCAATCCGACCGAGCTTGCCATTGAACAGGTGCTGAAGCTCCTTTAGAAGCTCCTGTAGTTGTCCCTTCTGTTCTCAAGCGGGGACATTGGGACTTCGTCCACCTTGTTCTCGTCGCTAGAGCGGGTCTCGTAGGTTGATATACGATCATTTTCCCCTGAGTCTTTGTCTAGATGAAGAAGCATGCAGACTGGCGTTGGCTCTTTTGGTCTTTCGTGCTTTCGGAGAAGGTTGATATGGTAGTTTTCGACCGCTTTTCTTGCTGAGTCGATTTCTATCTGGTAGGTGACTGGTCCTGCCCTCTTCAAGACATTGTCGGGTCCCTTCCAACGAGCGCTCAGTTTGTGAGAACCATCAGGAAGAAGGAGCAGGACTTGGTCACCGGGCTTCAACTATCTTAGAGAAGAATTTCTGTCGTAGTATTGCTTGGTCGTTTCGGCTGCTTTCTTGTTGTTCTCGTCTGCCAACTGAAGGTACCGCTTCAGTTTGTTTCTCATTTCGCGAACGTATGCTGCCAACGGCTTTTCTTTGTCCGATGAGCCGCACCAAGCCTCCTTTAGAACGTCCAGGAGTCCCCTTGGATTTCTTCCGTAAATCAGCTGGAATGGGGTGAAGCCGGTTGTGGTTTGTACTGTCTCATGGTACGCGAACAGAACGTACGGTAGGTATACGGTAGGTATCTTTTGGCGTGTCCAGTGCGAACTTGCGTAGCATGGTGATTAGGGTCCCGTTGAATCTTTCGGTTTTTCCGTTCGTTTGGGACCTGTAAGGTGTGGTCTTGATTGGTGCTATACCTAGAAGGGTGTAGAGGTTCTTCAGTGCCTGTGAAAGGAAATTTAACCCCTGATCGGTCAGAATTTCTTCTGTTATCCCGAATCGGGATATAGACTTCGCTAATTCCTGTGCTATGACTTTTGCACTTGTCCCTCTGAGCGGAATAGCTTCTGTGTATTTCGTAGCGTAATCGGTTATCACGAGGATATGCTGATGCCTGTTGCTGCTTTTCTCTAGAGGCACAACCATGTCCATAGCGATTCTAAGAAATGGCTCGCTTATTACTGGGCATCTTAAGCAACGGAACTTTCTCAATGGGCCTCATTCTGGACATACTTTCACGAATTCTCCATATGCATCCCTGGCCGGAAGAACCTGTGGCTAATTTTCTTATCAGTCCTAGATTTGTCTAGGTGGGCTGAAAGTGGAAGGCTGTGAGCAAGACGGATAACTGCTTGACGACACTCTTTTAGGACAAGGACTTGTTCCAAGCTTTCGTCTTTGCGCGCGCTGTAAAGAAGACGGTAAAAGATGCCGTCTTTTTCGGTGATATGTTTGTCCGCTTTTGATTCGACGTTTACTGCCGCTTGTTCGATAAGCGGTGACAACGTCTCGTCTCGTTTCTGCAGGGTTTGTATCTCTAGTTTTGAAAGGCTCGGAGCCTTTGTCACGTCGAAAGGAGGCTCTGTCGAGTCTACCCCTGGAACACTAAAGCCGGTCTAATCAGTCCCGATTTATGCGTTGCCTGTATCTTATCCTCCGGCGTGTCAGGCCTATAGAGGGTTTCCTATCCCTTGTATGGGTCTTGCTCATCCCTGACCTAGTGGCAATGAAAACTGACTTAGCTGAATCATGGGCTACGTTTTCCTCTTTGGCCGGTGGCGATGGCTCCTCTGTCTTTTCTAGACGAAGCAATCCTGGATCGACTGAAAGTAAACTTGCGAAGTTTTCGAAGTCCTTCTCGACTAGCAAATCTACTGGCAGGTTATCAACGAGACCGAATTTCATTCTCCGTGTCACTTGTGTGTCCTCTTTGAGAACGAAGGATATCGAGGTCAGCTTCGATGGGCACGAATGTTCCTCACCGTTTCAAAATTTCACCATTCTTTGACGACTCTCGCTAAGTTCCTGGGCCTGAAAAAGAGAAGATTTGACAAGTGTCTAGTCTGATGCACTGTCAAGACATGCGGTAACCGGTCGTTCATTCACTGTTGCTCGAACTTGGTATGGGCTATATTCGATTTCTAAAGGAGACGCTGCGAAGGCAGCCGTCTTCGGCTTCATTTCTTCTCGAAGTTTCTTATAGGATTTACTCTCGTGATGGCTTGGCTTTTGCAATGCGCGCAAGTAGTATCTATACGAATACCTGACCTTTCATATGCTGACTGGCCGACGCTCGTAGTTGGTCTCGTTGAGGATTTGACTGAACTTCTGTTTCCCGGTGACCGTTCCAATACCGGTGCTAGTGTTCCGGGGTTGAACGGACGGCTGGATCTGGAGCCTGAACGTCTTTACGTGCGGACACGTAGTTATCAGCAAGATCCGTAGCTTCTCGTAGATTGCAGATTTTCTTTTCACTAATCTCCACCTTCAGTTCAGGTATGGTAGCGTTGTTGAGCTGCTCAACTAGAAGTATATTCATTACGCGCTTAAAATGTTGACGCATTTTCGTTGAAGTCCGAAATCCTGTCACCGTCTGGTATCTCAAGCCATTTATTGAAATTTATCTCGGTCCTATACCCATAGGACCGGTATGTCTCGGATTGTGCCTTAGTATCGCTACGAAATTTCTGCCGGTAAGTCTCCCGCGTAACCGAAGATCGGTCCAGAATAGCACGCTTAAGCTCATCATAATCCCCTACTCTATCCGGTGGCAGGCGCAGGCTTCTTTAGCCTTCCAATTCAGCTGGGGGGCTAGCCTAGCGCCCCATAAGGTCCTATAGGGAGGTCTACCAGGGTTACCGTTCGTTCAAAGGTTTCGAAATATCTGTCGGGATCCTCATCTTCCTCCATCTTGGCAAATTGTAGCAGTCGAGCGGCTCATGTCAGCTGTCGAGCCACCTTGGCTATGATCAGAAGGTGAAGACCTGTGTTGGTCTCGCTCCCTTAGAACCAACTGGATCGGATTCTGCAAAATATAACCTATTGCAGAGATGGCGCTCGTATCGGTATATCCCTGAGCCGCAATATTTGTGTTCTAACTCACGGGCTGGGCAGGCGTGGAAGCCAAAACCGGTGTTGTGAAAACCCGGTTAGTTTGGCATGTACGGGTTCATACCGTAATTCCTGCCATAAGGCATTGGTGGAGCCTGTGGTTAGCCGCAGTTTTGGGTAGGGTACAAATTAGGCAGAGTAACTGGATGTGGGATTGACGGTGCGTTAGTAAACGCTACTGACGTCACTCCAAAACCGGACGGATCGGTTGTTTGATTTAATGCAAACTGGTTTCTATTACCCTGTGCTCCCGACGGGTACCGTTGCTACTAAAACTCATAGCTGCCGGGATCTGCGGCCGGTAGCTACTTGCTTGATCCGTGGATGCCAATGAGAATTGTGGCTCTGGCGGTTTTGGGAAGTTGGATGTTTCCGCGCTTGTTGCGGAAAGAGCTGTCGATGCTGGTTGGTCCATCAAAACTGGCCTTACTGAATTTTCTACCTGGTCTATCTCCAGCTCCTGCAAAGATCTGTTGAATTCCTGTTTATTATCTGTGGGGGACCTGTTTACTGGCATTTTAAGTATTGTCTCACTGGAATCGTCGTTTTCTTCAGAATGAATAAAATATCGCTCTAGGAAAAATCATCGCTTGCAGAAAAAAGTATGGAATTTTCTGAAGACGTCCGCGGACGCTGGGAAGCTAACTTAAATGGCGTAAAAAAAAATGTCTCGATCCCAATCGTATGGTATCTCCTGTACCAAATTTGATTAAGATGTATACGTCAAAACAAGCTATTTATCGTCGGATGCTTTCTTTGGCTCAACCAATGAACTACATGATCCAACAAACGCTTCCTCAGATTTATCCACAAAAACAGCGTACTCTTATAAATTACGGACGCTTGCAAAGTCAATCCCTTCTCCTAGCGGGGTCGAGTGAAGAGAGGGGCGACCTAAATCAACAGAATTGCGGTCTGAAACCGACCGTGCTTTGGCGCCCGAACGTCTTTTAAAGACAAGCTCGTAAAATTCTTCTCGTCGCTTTTCTGTCGAAGAGCGTATAATGCGCGACATATACTACAACAACGAAAAAAATTACAAATGAAGAAAGGACGTAGACCGTACAGTCTTTCACATCCAACATACAATTAACACAAAGATAATTATTCGAGTACCGTATTTGACGCTATAAGTTAGTAACGATCAGGACCATTCTCACCTTTTATTTGAAGCGGTAGGCCGAAGAGCCTTTTACCACTACTAAGGTAGACGACTGGTAGGCCAAACAGCCTTTCACCAGGTTGGTCCGTGAAACTGCGAATCGGGCGGAACTTCCCGTAGGCCACACAGCCTTTCACGGGAACGGTAAGACACTCGAGTTCGTCTCAACAAGGTTAAACTTGTTTTCAACTCCGCTGCACCACTGTTGGAGGTTTTGAACACTCTTTATTTGAACACTAGCCTAGTAACAAAAGCATATGACTTGACGCTCTGGTCATTGATACGGTACTATTCAATCATTCCACACCAGCTTCTCTCCTAGATGTGGATATTTACTGAAGCGCCCCGAGCGCTGCGGAGAGTCGCTGGTAAACCATGACAAAGACAACTTTCATTTTGACTTTTGAACAATTCGCTCTTGGGCAGCACACAAACCGAAATGGAAATTAGACAAGAGCGATTACGGTCAGCTTTAATGAACCGATAATTATTGCTTTTCCCGAGGATAGTAGCCTAACCATTATTGAGTTTGAACATTAATACCTACATGGAGTATAGAGTATTTACTTTCGGTTACAGCGTAATCGCAATAGCTATTGCTCGGAAGTGATGTTTGAAAGGCTACTTTCTGAAAGGTTGATCACTCCTGGGTATCAAGTTGATACTCGTCTGGCATGGATTGAAAATCTTATATGAAATGATTAGCAATAAATAATCACTTCTAAAACGAGTCGGTACTAGTGGAGAGGCAAAAGCCGTACTGGAAACATATCGAACCCGTCCGAAGGGTCAGCTCATCAACTACACTGTCAGAAGCTTCATAACAAACAACAGAAGGATACGCTGTTTCAACTGACAGTGCGTAACAGATAACACTGTTCTCTGTTGTGTTGGAAAAGTTGTACATGAAATGTTATGCATAGCAATCATTGCCAGGAAGAGCAAAAAAAAGCATCTACTGCCTTTTTCGTTTGTCGCCATGATGTCTGAAAATTCATCAGATACTTTTTGTCGAATTTTCGGCTCTTCCTAATGGCAACGCTTGTTATGCATAAAATCTTCAAATACAACAGACAACATCTCGAGTGTTATCTGTTACGCATTGTCTCTTGAAACTGCGCATCCTTCTGTTGTCTGTTATGAAACTTCTGACTCTTTAGTGAAGCATTCCAGCACGCCGTAATTCCCATACTGAAGACTTAGTGAACCGACGTACAGCTAGTAATTATATTTTTTCTTTAAAAAATAAAACAATTGTCAGGCAGATTTACTGGCAGTCTAAGACGTTCGTGGTGGTGCATTAATGTTCAACCATTCGCTAATATCAGCGTAGAATTTTACAAGCCAGTTCACGTTGGCTTCAGTTTGTTCAATGGCTTGGTCAAGGGTTCGAGTTGTTCCAAGCTGTGGAGCTTTCTCGTCTCTCAGCATTCTTAGCTAGAAAACAAGAAAGGATTACTAGTGGCTTCTTCGTATTTTTCCGACCGTAGATTAAACTGGGAGGTATCCAAAATATAATATATATGGTGTTAAAGCCAGGCTCGCCTTCCATAGTATCTTCCAGACTAGGTAGGCCTACATTTTTGTCGAGACAGATCCGGAAAACGAAGCCAGGCCAATAGTGTCTGGACGCTCGAGGCGCGGACACCCGTTCGTTTTTGGCCCGGATTCCGGAACCGATGAGGAAGAGATGAGCATAGTTTCCGGAAGAGTTGGCTTCACTGTATGGAAGATCCCGATATATATGAGGTGAAGCCTGGCGTTTACCCTTTGATCAGCTATCTAGGGATTTATTTTTAGTTTTCTTTCAACCGCTGTAGATGGAACCATTCAATTTTTGCACCAAAGTCCTGCAAAGTTTGGGGTCATATTATTCTGTAAGAATCCGTGGTTTGATAATGCTGTAGACAGACGATCTGTCGGTCACGGAGTAGAATTCCTGTCAGGATTTTCTGCACCATCGTCAGTTCCTGACGGAAAATAAAATTAGTTTTTCTCAATTTCATCATGAAAGAGAAGAAAATCCGACTGGAAAACCTGATCCTCTATTTGCAGCATAGCTGGGCCTTCTGTTGAGCTCTCAACCAGTTTAAGAGCCCATTGGTCCATCCTCATCTCTCATCTGACACTTTATACTTCAAATATTTTTTTCTTTGCTCCAACCTGCCCAATCTTAGCTATGTATCAGCGCTAAGATATACTAGTTCTCATTTCGCTGTCAGTTCTATGGCAGTTCTATGGTCAAACAAGGTGGAGTAATTTCGCCCCTTTTATTCAATGTGTTTATTGATGATCTTTGCAAACAGTTGATGGAGAGTCTCGTAGGTTGCAATATTTCTGGTGTATTTTTGAATTCGATAGCGTATGCAGATGACATGGTTTTACTTGCCCCGTCGGCAAATTCCCTAAACCGCCTTTTAAGCATTTGTTCTGAGTATGCTGGTTGTCATGATATTATTTTTAACTCAGAAAAATGTAATTATATGATTTTTATTCCGAAATATTTTAAATCTTTGATATTCCCTGCTATACGGCTTGGCGATATTGTTTTAACTCAAGTTCACAAAGTCAAGTATCTAGGATATGTTTTAGATGATGATCTGTACGATGACTCAGCCATGTCAAGTCAATATCGTGGCCTTTGCCTGCGTGCAAACCATTTGATCCGTAATTTTAAATGTTGTAGTCACCCAGTGAAGATTCTTTTATTTAAAACATATTGCACGCAGTTGTACTGTCTTCCACTGTTTGATAATTACCTGGAATCGACATTGAGTAAGCTGAAAGTTTGTTTCAATAGCGCGTTCCGACAGTTGTTTTCGTATAATCGACGTTACTCTGCTAGCCAGATGTTTTTAGATAATGAGATAGAGTCGTTTAATATTATGAGGCGGAAAGCGCTGGTTAATTTTGTAACGCGCCTTGATCGGACTCGAAACCCAGTCCTGCAGGCTGTTCACCAGAATGAGGATTGTCGTTCCGGGCAGTTTTATCGTCTGTACCGCAGACTATGCTACTGCCCTGAACTGCCAGATGGTTAATGTGTATATAGGCTATAGTGTCCAGTTCTTTTATTTATGTGACGTATAATGTCATGAATTAAATATATTGATTGATTGATTATGCGTTTCAGATATGTGAATGTAGAAGTTTAGGGTAGCGTACTGCGCTCATTGGGTGAGGGATAGAACAGTCCGAGCAAGTATCTGCGTCAAAAGAAGAGAGAAACATACGTTCTACTGGTTCTACTCAGAAGCGTTACTAGCCAAAATGTTTGGGGGGAGGGACGAGGGATTTACCGACTGGCTGGTAATTTTTACCGACTTTTTCTGCAGAAAATAAGACTGTTTTCAACAACAAAAATGATATTTTTATAAAAAAAACACTGATTTTCCGAAAAATCCACTGATTTTCAGAAAAACCGACTATTTTGACGAAAAATCGACCAATTTTCAGAAAAACCGACTGTTTTCATGAAAAAAAATCAAATGTTTTGACAAAAATCGCGGCACTTCGCGCCGACTCGGTATTTTTTACCGACTGGCCGACAGCTTTGAGGGGGGGGGGGGGTCGTCCACCCCCCCACCCCCCCCAGTCGTGACGCCTCTGGTTCTACTGCATTCGTCAAATATACTTGACAATGCAAAACGATTACGTCCGCTACATTTTATTCGAGCTATATGTCTGTCCTTCTTAGCAATGACTCAATCCAGCAGCAAAAACGGCAGCCGTGTCCAAAAAATAGTCACACCACCAGCTTTAACTTCAAGCAATTTCAAGGAAGAAATTCACAAAATCGGATACTTGAGGGAGAATCTTTAATTGTTTTCCTACAAGTTCTTTTTCCAGCTTGAGCGCGGCTTGGTCCTGAAGAGGACCGTTGCCAAGAAGGGCCAAAATGTAGCTCTAATAAAATGTAGCTGACGTATCCGTTTTGCACTGTCAATATGATCCGCAGTCAGCTTGGGCTGAAGGAATATCTATAATATATACGCTAACTAGCTAGCTAGGAATATCTATATTATATACGCTAACTAGCTAACTAGCTTATGTGATGTATTTGACTAGTGTTGATCTTTACCGAGAGCTCTGTTTACGTGTACCAACTATTCGTATTGTCCACAGATAAGTTATATTCTGTTTATATTTTAAAGATTTTCCTTCCGAGTTTACTCCAAAAATAAGTCGTGCCCAAATAGTTTTCTTTACAACGAGGACTAGAAGGAACACGCAAATCCTATGTTTAGTTCAGGAGTTTAAAAGTCCTAGCAAAATACCCCCCCCCCCACCCAGAAAAAAATAAAAAAAATAAAAAAAATATGTTTCATCTGTATTCTGGTATTTCTGGTGAACAGACCAAGCTCCGACAAAAAGATACGGTAAAAGGGGGTTATTTTAGTCTTACCTCGTCTAGTTCACTTTGTCTGTTGAAGAACCTCGCAATGGACTTGATCCATTCCGTTGCCGTAAGGTAGCCTCCATTGCTAAAAAAAAATAAACGTTTAAGTACAAGTAAACCCGTACCAAACGCTCAGTAATTGGTTGATCCGTTTCTAACTGAAACCGAAACAAAATTCAGAGAAGAAAGTAAATCAAGAAATAAGATCAATCGTAAATCTGCCGGGCTCGCGCTCAAATTGTCTGTGTCAGAAAGTTACTTGAGAGTCGGCAACAAAACTATCCAATAACCAACATTTTAGTACATTTATTTTTTCGGTGGATTCTCTAGGAAAAAAATGTTAGAAACAAGCAAAATTGTTTATTTACTTCCTACCCGATAACGCTGAGGGCTCTCTAGTTGTAACTTCCTCAGATAAAAGTAAAATAATTCTGAAATCGTGTATTCAAGATGACTTAGACCAAAACGGTTTGAATAATTGGGGTTTTCTAGTTCGAACAAGTGACATAGGCGAACAATCTAAAATCTAGAAACTACCATTTTAGTAGCTACTTCACAGACTTACTTACAGTTTTTGTGGATGAAAATTATCTGTATAGACAGGTCCGAAACTCCACAAACTAACTATACTGTTCGAGACTCGGACGGGAATTAAAATCTAGAAACTAACTTTTAGTAACCTAGACTTTCTTACAGTTTTTCTGGATTAAAATTATCTGCATAGACAGGTCCGAAATTCCACTAACTAACTCTGCCGTTCTGGATTCGAGCGGTAAAACTCCTAGAAAATTCCTATTTCAAATTTCGCTGATCTATGAATAACAAACAATACAAGAGTTTACTGTGAAGAAACTTTGAAACTACTTACTATTCTTTGATTTGTTCCCAGTTGTCCTGAATAAAGCCGAAGCCGATATTCCTACCGACGACGTTGGTGGCGAGACCTCGGTACACACTAAGGGCATCTTGTTTCCGAATGATGGAACCAGGGGTAATTGTCCATCGTAGAAGGCTGGAAGAGAAACACCATTTAAAGTTTAACTGAACAGCTAACTTATTTTTATACCTTTGATTTGAATCCACTGAATTATTTTGACTCCTGTAAGGGATTTTTGTTTTTTTCGTCGGGAATCTAAAAGTGACGTTGGGAATCTCCGCTGGTGTTCGAAAAATAAATTTACGACGAGCCGCTGAAAATTTGAATGATAGCAAAAGCGTGCGTTTCAATGGCCACCAAAGTGAAGATTTTGAAATGTTCGATTCGAGACTGCAAAATCACATCGGAAGATAGCCCCTTATTCCGTGCTAGCCCGTATAAGTTTCCTTTGTGGAAGGACCAAGTCAACTGAGAGCTAAACATTTCAAACATAGAGGTACGTCCGTATAGGTGCAACAGTTATGGAAGAGAAATTACGTCAGCTACAATTCAATAATCGTGGATAACAAAGCAACGAAGTAACGCGTTTTTGTCGGTTCTTCTAGCCTAAGTAAGTAAAAATATGATGGGTAACCAGTCTGTCGTATCTTAGCCCTATTCTGTTAACCTTTAAACTGAAAATTTGCTAAGTCGTCGCAATATCGTCTAAAAATTTTAAACGCAGAGCAAGAGGCATTTCATATTCCAATTCACCCTGAAGTCAATACTGTAAGTCGTCCATTCTCAGGCGATAGCGGCGATGATAATCACTCCAACACAAGGATGCGCAATTTCAATAAATAAAAGTAATTACACAAAATCGAATACTTATAGTTGGTATGGCTGCCAAAGCAACGTAGTATTCGTCTATCTATGTTTAGTCATTGTTTTAATACATGTTTCCCAATCAGCTTGGTCTCAAGGAATACTTATATTTTCAAAAGATATATGATAATCGTTGTATACCGCTGAAATAATCTTCTGAAAGCAAAGTGCACGCGGAAACTATATATCAGTGCGGACGATCACCTCGCTGACATTCGGTTCAGTGTTAAAAGTGTACTGGCATACCCTAATTACTGCATGTGTATTATACTATTTATATTTTAATACTTTGTCTGTCAAAGTTACAGAATATTTCCGATATGACTTCACTAAAAGTAACGTAACAAACAATGTTTACTTTTAAGTTTTACAGAAACACAACACTACTCACAACACATTTGTCTGTAACGTTAACAGATAGTGTGTTATCTCCTATTTGTTGAAAATTTGCATCCTTGTGTAAATGTTACGAAACTCTTAACAGTACTTGGGTTCCGCCGCCCTGATGATAGCAGCATGACCACACAGTCAATGCAAAAGAAAGAGCAGACAGCTGCTCTATGACCCTTACGAAAAGCACGGGTAGTGGAAGAATCCTTACACCTCGCCGAATGCTGATTGAGAAGGTTGGAACTATTTTAAATATTGCTGCTAGAAAAGGTTTCGCAATGCAGTGACGGGATTTATCCTTAAGAGATCACTCTCACTCTGTACTCCTAAAATAAGTGGTGTCAAAACCAAGAAACAGTAGTTGCGTTTTTTATCGAAGTTTTGTTCGCCGTTCGCTTAGCCGGTTGCTAAATTTTCGTTTTTGAACGCCGTCGAAGTTCACCATTTGCTTAATTAATGTTTTTACGACTCCGGCGATCCTTGCCAGGTCGACGTTTCTTCGACGATTCAAGCAAACTTCGAACTTGCTAGCGCACGGAGTTCGACGGTCAGAGCAGTGCTTCCACTTTGCAGGATTTATCCTGAAATTCAGGATTTTTGGGTCCCTCCAGGATTTTTTTCAGGATTTTTGAGATTCCAGGATTTTACAGGATTTCCGGACGCTTCGGGATTTATCAGGAATTTGCTGTTATTTTTAACAGACTGCAGTAAGAGTTAGGGATTTTTGAGAAAAAGCAACCATAAATCTAGTTTAGCTATGAAAACGAAGGGATGCGGCTTATTTCTTTCGTTTTAATCGTCTGATCGTGTCTTCATTTCGGATAGCAAAAAGACACTTTGATCATCAGAGTTTTCACAAAATTTCGCCTGCGGCGCATTTTGTAGTTTATATTCCCTATTTAAAAGAGGGGGACCGTCATTTATAGTAGGCGTTGAAGGCTTGGAATATTTTTGAGTATAAACCACACTAAAAGCTAGAATTTAAGTTAAATTTTGCCAGAAAAAAAGGCGTGTTTAAAAACGTTTGCCTGCGGGGCTTAGTATAATTTGTCCTGGGTACAGACGTTGCCGCTGCTCCTGTTGTATGTACATTTTCAAGTCCCGTCTAGAGACGCCGTCTTTAATGGTAGTGTTGGTCAGAGGCGTTACTAGCCAAAATGTTTGGTGGGGGGGGGGGGGGGAGAGGGCAAGGCATTTACCGACTGGCTGGTAATTTTTACCGGCTGTTTTTATAGAAAAAAACGACTGTTCTCTAGAAAAAAACGACCGTTTTGAAAAAAAGTCGGCTGATTTTCAGAAAACCCAACTTTTTGATAAAAAAATCAACTGATTCCCTTGAAAAAAAATCAACTGTTTTGACGAAAAATCGCGGCGCTTCGCGCAGACTCGGTAATTTTATACTGACTGGCCAACAACATTGGGGACGGAGATGTCCCCTCCCCCCCAGTAGTTACCCTGGTGTTTGTATTTGGTCGTTTAATATTCATTTAGTTCTTACGGCAAAAACGTTCTAGTCCTCCCAAACGATAGAGACGAAAAATTCAGATACGTTTGCTCAAATCCTCCACATATATATATAATCTTAACAACTATCCCTTTAATTAGTACGGACACATTTATTTTTTACGGCAGGATTTCTTGCAGGATTTTTGAACTTTCCGAGCAGGATTTTTCAGGATTTTTGTGGTTCCCGGCAGGATTTTCGAAGTGGAGCAAGTGGAAGCACTGGGTCAGAGTTCGAAGAAGGAACTGTGATCGGCGACCAAAAACGGTATTTAAGTAGAGACCTTTGAGGTTGAAGGTAACTTCAAACTTCGATAAAAAACGCAACTAGTGTTGCTCCCACAATTCTCGGATCTACGACTAGTCGGAAATGATAGGCTGTAGCCTTTAGTGTCCGAACGGGCAATAAAGTCACGTTCTCAGATTCCTGCAATGGTTTTGTGTCATCATTATCAATTCCGCAAGGAAATGCTGAAGTTTCCTTCATGACGGAAGTACCGGAAGTTACCAGCGTTAACTGTTCGTCCGACTAGTGACGTCAGCACAGTCCATTAAAGTAAAATTAGCAACAGTTCTGTTTTTGTAGCTACCATAGTATCTGATACCCAGGGGCGTCACTACCCTTTTACCTTTAGGGGGGGGGGGACGTCCAGTTTGTGCCGACGGACTAAGAAATGTGCGGACAAAACAAGCCGTTGCCGCGAACGGCGTACATTTCCCGTCAGCACTGAGCCGGGGTAAAGCTAACTGTAATGCATCAGTTGAGATTATATTTTTTGATGCAATTTCGTATATTAAAGTCAAATATTTGGTAAATTTTCCAACGACTGTACCAAGAACAAGTTAAAATAAGCGCAGCAGGCGAAATTTTTTAAATCTGCCTTTTTTCCGGAAATATTTAGCCATACCTACCATACAAGTTCAAGCTTTTAACGTATTTCAGACCCCCACGAATTTCGGTTCTAAAACGCCAAATCTTCACCCTCCCCCCCCCCCCAAAGTGACGCCCCTGCTGATACCACTGCAACTGGATCTGCTTTTTGTCGTTTTTGCTGTTGTCATGGTAGACCATCACATTACAAGTGACCAACTTCTTTCCCACCAATTTGACAAAAACCTAGGATCTCTATGCTGGTGATGAAGAAAGTGAGATGACTTTTTCAGATACTTCAATCAGTTACTACGGTCTGGAATGTGGTATCTAAATCTCAGACCCCACGGCAACTGACTAGACCCCACCCAGTAACTTCAAAAACGATGTTTAACCGTGGTATCAGCTACGATGGTACCAGCAATACGGAACTAAGGTGGCCTTACCGTCTAAGAAGAATAACATCTCTTGTACACATCATAGACGACAGCATCTGATCTTTTTCTGTGGCAACGTTGGTTTCGTTGTAGCGTTTGGCGAGGAAATCAAACTCGGCAACGTCTCCACGACGAACGGCTGTACATGTGACGACGCCCTTTAGGTTGGGAGACAAACTGAAACATATAGCCTTTAAAGTTTAACTGAAAAGCCAACTTACTTTTGTGTCGTTTAACTGAATACACTGAATTATTTGGATTCTGCTAAGGGATTTTTTTACTTTCCACTATCTGCTCTAGTTATGACGTTCAGAATATCTGATGTCGGCGCCACAACGTAAATTCTACTATGACGCGAGAAATTTTAATCTCAACACAAACGCGACTTTTCAGTGGGCCATGGTGAGCTTGGTGAAGACTGCTGAATGCCTGAACAAAACAAAATTCTTCTGTCTCTCTCGCGAGGCATTCAACGCAGATACAGGCGCATAGATGTACCACAAATCACTCCGGAAATTCCACTATTTGGAAATCGATTATTCGTGAACAGCGGAACAACGAAGTAAAGCATTTTCAGCGGGTCTTCAAGCCAATTTAAGTGAATAAGTGGGGATGATGTCTCTACGTAGACACGACACTACGAAGACACGACAGTACATCGAAACGAAAAAAGTGTCAGTAAATGGACACGTCACTACAGAGACACGACGGAACGAAGACCGACACTACATGGACACGACGGTACAAGTACCGACACTACGTGGACACTACGGTACAAGTAGCGACACTACATAGACACGACGGTACAGGTACCGACACTACGTAGACACTTTTTGGTTTTCGATGTAGTGTCTGATTTTGTCCTCGTAGTGACGTGTCCACGTAGTGTCGTTCGATGTACCGTCTCATCTCCGTAGCGTTGTTCGATGTCCCGTCGTGTCCACGTAGTGTCGTCTTTTTTTTGGTCCACGTAGTGTCGGGAATTTTGTCCATGTAGCGTCGGATTTTGTCCACTTACTGACGTGTCTACGTAGCGTCGTGTCTATGTAGGGGCGCGCACCCGAAGCACCCGAATAAGAGATGGGTAACTAGAATTATCCCAGCCCTTTTCGGTTAATGTTTAAACACACGAATTAAGCAGAACGATAGGCTACATTAGAGACATCCTATGAAGCTGCGAAGTCAGGGTCGACAGACAAAATGAAGGATCTGTAATCGTCTTTCGCAATGGCTCTTTTCTGGGGAGCACAAGGAAGAAAGAAGACAACTAAGTTGGAGGACAAGATCCCTATTCCAAAGAACGAGTCACCCATGATGGATGCAGGAAATGTTCACTTTTCGTAGTAGCTAATGATATCAGCTAAGATTTGCACTGTATTGAGGTACAGATGATTATGGGCCCTTCGAAATCATGAAAATGTATAGGTTAGTCAAAAATATGCCAGGCATTTTATGGTTACAATGCACAGTCTATAAGGAGGTTATAAATATATTTTGTACGCAAAAAGCACTGTCTCACAAATGATCATGGGCCTTAGAGGATTACGAAAGTGAGTCTTAGTTCAGGAACACGTCCTCGCAATTAACAAGTTTCCTTCGGAACCGACGGTCACCCATGATGGATTTAGAAAACGTTGAAGTTTGCGACTAGGCGCCAGGACTTTGGCGCGCTTCACCGCTCTTGCCCGTGTTTCGCTTTGATAGAGTCTGTCGGTCTCCTGCCAAACCGGAATCGCAGTAGAGAGGCTAAACAATGCTCTCCCCCACAGGTTACGCATCACTCTCGACAGTGTTCAGCCTATACATTAAGGGTCGAGTGAACATTTGGGATACCTGCGACTCCTTACCCGTCATCTTCACATAATTTGTCTCGTAAGTCCAGCCCAAAGTGTGTTTTTAAAGTGTTTTTAAAGTATATGTACAGAACACAAACGTGTTATTTTATTTGTGTAGTGTTTTAGTTTTTGGATTTTACTTTGTTTTCTTTTACTCCGCTGTAACTAAAAAGTGGGACATAAATAAATAAACAATTAATGGGAACTACTCCATAGCTTCCCTCCTTCCACTCATTCGGCGTTTTCGTCCCTTAAAGTTTAACTGAAAAGCCAACTTACTTTTGTGTCATTTAATTGAATACAATGAATTATTTGGAATCTGCTAAGGAATTTTTTTATCTTCCACTATCTGCTCTAATTATGACGTACAGAATATCGGCGACCGTCCCCTCAACGTAGATTGTACTATGACGCGGGATATTTTCAGCTCAACAGTGGACTCATTTTCAGTGGGCAGTGGTGAGCTTGGTTAAGACTGCGTCGTGCCCGACCAAAAAAAAAAATCATAAATCTGTCTGGTAATGCATAGAACACAGATGCAAGCGCATAGAGGTACCATAAATCAAACGGAAATTCCACTATTTGAAAACTGACTATTCGAGTATAGCGGAACAACGAATTAACGTATTTTCAGCGGGTCCTCAAACCAATTTAAATGAATACGTTTTGGGTAACTGGATTGTCCAATCTCAGCACTTTTCAGTGTAACTCTAAGGACCGGAGACGCTTTGCAGGTACCATTCGAAGAAGATCATGTTTTGTCCGTAGATGGGAACTAACCCGCACTTCTCACGCGGTACGCTACAGAGAAGTAAAACACACATGGACAAATTACTGTAATGTGCAATTCTGGTCTCTTAAATTTTTAAACCGAAGATGAATTTGCCGAGAGCGGTCTAGGAGACGCTCATCTCTTCTTTGTACATGTCCAATTGCTGCCACTGTAGAAATCAGCATAGAACCAAGAACAAATAATCAGATAGAACCTCCGTCTTTGGTCCAACGCAGCGACTATGGATTCTCCGACAAAAACTGAGGGGAGCTAGAGGTGCTAGCCCTAGCTTCGAGTTGATACGCGCCTACTTCCGTGTTCGCCCTTGCTCATCACAGAACAGTAAGTGCAAAAGGCACGTTTGACCCGCTGTGGAGCGCGTCCAGAGAACCAATCAGCTTTGACTTTAAAAGTTTCTTCTACACGGCTTTATAGCGATATAGCTATTTGTAGAGGTAACGAAACGTGATGTGCCGCGTAGCTCCTAACCTCAGCTCGTTTGCATGGGGCAGGGCACGCGGAAACATTCGACTCCGCATGGTCATATTACAGAGATAGGGAGACAGAGGTTGCATCTGATTATTATTTCTTGATATATCTAAGCCCGTGAAGCTACGGACGAATACATACACAGCTGTGTTGGAAGGGTCCTGCTTCCATTCCTCAAACTTGACCTTGGCCTTCTCGACACAGTCAGCGTAGTCAGTTCCGCATGCAGTATTGACAGCAATTGATCGGAGGTAAAGGTCTAGATGCTTATCTGTAGGCTTCTCATCAAAGGTAACGTAATTGTAGACTGGGAGAGCGAGTGACCGAATGTAGTCCTGGAAACCAGAAAAGGTGTTTGTTAGGCTTCTAATATTAGACTTTCTAAAGTTTCAGTGCTACACTATTGTCATTTTTTCTTGAAACGTGTTGTATTTCCATTCCCATGAAGTAAATTAGGATGCAAAAGCTCCAAATCTAGAAAACGACTTCGACCCAACTATAGCCCTGTTTCTGCTGGAAATAAATAGAATTTGTGATAACAGAACACAATCGCAAGTTTACACCGAACAAATTGCAAATATCCACCTACTTCAGGCTGTTCAGTTTGGAGGTTTTCGCCCCTTTGCGCATATCTAGTCAGTTATTAGTTTATTGTTCAAGTCCGGGATTCTAAAGTCCTTCCATGAACATAATATATCACCAGTGAACAATAGCAGTAACGTTCTTGTGAATTTCGCGCCTTTTAACACGGTAAGTTGAACCTTCACCTTGAGTGCCTTCTTTCGATTTGTATGGTACTTGCAGCCTGGCTCAAGTGCTATATACTCATCGCAATTCCCGATGAAAATTTGTCAAAGAATTAGTTTTGTGGAGTTTTGATAGCATACAGTAATGATTGATTTGATTGATTGATTGATTTGATTGATTTATTTAAAACATAAGCACAAAACGTGGCACAGTGCCAAATAGCGTACTTACTTAGTCAACAGATGAAGCTATATAAAATAAACACAAATAATCAAATTATAACTTTCAACAATTCGCAACAAAACCCTAATATCAGTATACTATACATGTTATAAGCCTTGCCGATACAGTATACAAACAAGAATAATCATAATCATCAATAAATAAAAAAAAAACAAAAAAAAACAAGATTATGACTACCTTTGGATTACCCTTGCGGTAGTGTTTTGTTGTAAACTTCAACAAATTTTGGGACGAAAATATTCCGATATCGCTCAGTGCGGCAACGCGGGGGGCCGGTCTTGGAACTCGCTCAGCACAAGATCTCTCTCGCCGTAGGCGCTCAGGTTCGAAGGGAGGTGGGAGGAAAGTGAGTACAGTGGGGTGTTCCCTTGAACTTAGACCGAAATTTAAACAAAGCTTTCCCCTCCTTTCATGTAAAGTTTGAAGTCCCAAATGACTTAGGAGATAACAATGAGGCATCCTCGGCTCTCTATAAATAATACGGAGAGCTCGTTTCTGGCTACTCTCAAGTGCTTCCGAATCATCATTTGTCAGGCAATAATGCCATACAGGACACGCGTACTCCAAGATGCTTCTGACTAAAGTACAATACAGAACAAGACCAAAGGTTTCGATGGGATCCCAAAAATTCAATATCTGATCCAGACAACTTGATCTTGTATTAGCCAGATCCAGTCTTCGCCAGACTCCTTGAACATTTTTACAATTAAAATTCAGAAACAGAATTAAGGCCAAATAGCTAATCATCTTAGAAACCAAGTTCAGATTTGGATTCAGCATGTGTGTTTACCCCTATAACTCATATCTGTTTTGACGAAAACTTCCTGCCACTTCTGCCAATTTCCCGGTACCGGCCGAAATCAGGGTATCTTCTTTCCCCAGTAATGAACATCTAATCAACTTCAAATAGAAATTTTGCTTATAACAAATTTTCCGATTCCAGCCGGATTCCGGTCAAACTATATGTCCGGGTAAAATACGATTGTCATATAGGGACTCAGCATCTCTTCTTACCCCTAAATCGCTTATCTAATCAACTAGAAATAAAACCTTGACTTCCAACAGTTTTCCGGTTTTGGCCGGATTCCGGGCGAACTACATGTCCGGGTAGAAACTTGTTTTCACATAAGTGTTCAGCATGTCTTCTTGCCCTAAATCGAACATCTAATCAACTCCAAATAAAACTTTTAATTTTGACAAACTTTCCGCTCTGGGCCGTATTCCGGTCGAAATACTTGTCGGTCGAGAAAATTGTTTTCACCATCGTCTTCAGCATTTCTTCCTACCCCTAAATCGAACATCTAATCAATTTCAAATAAAACTTTTACTTTCAACAAACTTTCCGGTTTGGGACGGATTCCGGGCGAAATACTTGTCCGTCGAGAAAATAGTTTTCACCATCGTCTTCAGCATGTCTTCCTACCCCTAAATCGAACATCTAATCAATTTCAAATAAAACTTTTACTTTCAACAAACTTTCCGGTTTGGGACGGATTCCGGGCGAAATACTTGTCCGTCGAGAAAATAGTTTTCACCATCGTGTTCAGCATGTCTTCTTACCCCATAACCGACTATCACATTAGCTGTTTCAAAATATTTTGTTTGTCCCTTAATTTGAATCCCCTCCCCCACCCCTAAACGTAGAGCTACAAAGCCCATCTACGAACTTGACTGGTCCGACGACCCAACGAACCCTCACACCAAGTTTCATCAAAATATCTCGTTCCCTTCGAGAGTTATCGTGCTTACAGACGGACGGACAGACGGACGGACGGACGGACAGACGGACAACTTTTGCGATGTCATAGGTATCCCTCCACTTACGTTTTGGGATCCCAAAAACCAGTTGCTCTTAATGAACGTTGAATTTGGGTAAGGGTGTTGATGACTGACATCGCTCCGTATGCCTTTTTCACCAGTTGGTTGGTGTTTTATCTACCAAGTCAAGTCAGAAGTGACGGTTACCCCTAAAAGCAGTGATACGAACGCATATGACCTTTCGGTTGAACGCGTCAAACCCCAAACAACAACCCCAAAAAAGTGTAATTTGAGGCACAACTAGGCCATGCTCAAGGTCAGGATGAAATTCTGACCGGCTCTTAAGGAAAGAAAAAGTAACTATGGCTGATTTATCCGTATTGACGACCATATTAGAAATACGAGCTTGGACTGCTACATCCTGGAGAAGGGTTACTGCAGCTCCTTTTATTTTTCTCCAAACTATCTCAACCAACGTTAAATCATCTAGGTATTTCCATCTCTCATCCGTTTCCTTTGCAACATCATCAATAAGTACAGGGAAGCACAGTGGTCCCAATACGGTGCCTTGCGGCACACTACACAAAACTGCAATAGGTAAACACCTTGATATTTGACCACTTGATTCTGATTTGTCAAAAAATCTTTTAAAATATCAATAATAAAATGTGGAATTTTTTTCTCATGCAATTAAAAATTAAATGCGGTTAAAACATCGTGATCTACTAAATCAAAAGCTATTTTAAAATCTATCGCGATTAAATTAGTCCATTTGTCAGGTGTGTCTAAATTTTTTTTAAATAAAATCAATCAAACTAACAAGATAATGAACAGTCGATGTTTTGGGTATGGTTCCAAACTGTCTAGCATCAAGCTGATGCAGCAAATGACTTTTCAGCCACTCCGCGACAATTTGCTAAATACACAAGTAAGAGTAATTGGACGGGCACCAGAGAAATCATTTTGGCCACCTATTTTGTAATGGGAGTAAGGAAATCAAATTTCCAAATTTTCGGATACTTGCTTGTTACTGTTATTTCGGTGGGTATATCCCGACACTCCCTGGTATCCTGAAATGTACACCGCCCAGGCGATTAGTAAGATTTGTAGGTTTGTGTCTAGAGCGTTAGAATATAGAAAGCTTTCCGTAGATTAGTTGTATGTTGATTGAAGTTTCTGTGTATTAATAACCTGTACCTGTATATGGCCTTCGGGCTTTTTCAAATACAATTATTATTATTATTATAAATATGAGACAGGGGTTCGGCTACTGTTATAATAACTGTTACCCCTACATGTTACTATCAGCAAGACTGGATGCTACTGGATAATACTGCTTAGATTTGCCCAGTCTGAGGCACATTAATGATAGTATGCTGTACTATTACATATCAACACATGCAACTTTTTTGTACAACTTTCATACAACTACACGGGTTGCAAATTTTGCATCGGGTTCCGTCTGCCGGGCGATCTGTTCCACAATTGCGAGTTACGGTACTTCCAGATGTGCATGGACGACAAAACTTGGAAGGCATATCAGGACCCGATCAAACTGTCTCGGAAATAGTAATTTTCTCAATCCGATCGTCGTGGGGGAGTGGGGGGAGGGGGAATTCGGAAAATTGAGTAATGCTTAACCTTAGAACGGGTGATCGGATTCTAGTGACATTTAACAACTGAATAGAGAACATGTGTCTGATATTCTTTTTCATGCCCGGACCGGATCCGTTGAGGGAGGGGGGATACGTAACCTGCTTAGACTGGAGAGATCGGGATGAAACTTGGTTGGAATAAATAAATAACACATCTTCTAGATAAAATCCTTTACAGAACCAGATTGGATCCGGATACTGTAGAGGGTGTTGGAAGGGGGGTCCAGAATTCCGGTGATCGCGAGTTAAGGTACTTCTAGATGTCGTAGAACGATCAAAATTGGCTGGAACATTAGAGATTCGACGAGACTGGCTTAGAAATCGTCACTTCCAAAATTCGAACATTCCTTAAAGTACTAATCTTAAACGCGAAGTCCAAAAAATACTTTAAAGCAGAATATACATTTTCATGATCCCCATGAGCCCACGCTAATTTTTGCCTTAAGGATTTTGCCAAAAAATGAATTGCTAACTCCCTTAAAGTGCGCATCTTAACCGCAAAGTCAAAAAACTACTTTTGATCAAACGATACAATTTGCCGATTTGCCTGGCCAAGAAGGGACGAAATATCGCCGATGAAGAATCGTAGGTGACGTATCCGTTGTAAACATTGTGTGAATAAAAGATACAATTTGGCCGATGATTATTTGTGCCACAAGGATTTTACTTAAAGTTTAAATGAAAAGCAAACTTATTTTTGTGTCATTTAGTTGAATACACTGAGTTATTTGGATTCTGCTAAGAGATTTTTTTTTATTTTCCACTATCTGCTCTAGTAGTGAGGTTCAGAATATCTACGGCTCTCCCCACAGAGCAAATTCTACTATGACATGGAATGTTTGAATCTGAACACAAACGCTGATTTTCAGTGGGCGGTGATAAGTTTGGTGAAGACTCATTAGTGGCTGAACGAAAAAAAAAAAAAAATTTTTAGTCAAGCATGCGAAACAGGTAGTACCGAAAATCTGACAGGGAAATTCCACTATTTGAAAATTGATTATTCGTTAACAGCGGAGCAACGAAGTAACGCATTTTCGTCGGGTCTTCAAGCTTCTTAAAGCGAATAAGCGAGGGGTAACAAGACTGTCCCATCTCTGCCCTTTTCAGTTAAACTTTAAAAATGAATTTCCAGTACCCTTAATATACGCACTTTAACCTAAAAGTGACGAAAAAAAATACTTTTGACGAAACAACATGTATTAATGATCCCCAAGGGCCTATTATCGATCTCAGGGGTTTTGCTTACAGATGAATTCTAGCGCCCTTGAAGTGAGCATCATTACAGCCAAGCACAAAACTAAAATACTTTTACCAAACGATGCATTCCCGGGATTCCCAAGGGCCATTGATCATTCTTATCTCAAAGGTTTTGTTTACAAATTGTCAGGACAATCCCACGAATTGGCAAATACCTACTTTCAGCCTCTGAACCAGCTTTGCGAGTGCCAAATGAGCTTCTAGCTGTTGTTAATATCATGTCAAGGAAACGATTATTCTCAAGTCAGTCTGTTCGGGTCCCTGATGCGTTTACCAAGTTTTATCGTCCTAGAACATCGGGAATCTCCGAACTTGCGGGATCGCCATAATTAAGCCCCCCCCCCCCCTAACTCTCCCACTGTGTACCAATCTGGTCCGGTTATGTCAACGGTGTATCTAGGATTTGCGCTTGTTCTTCCCACCAAGGTTCATCCCGATCCCTCCACTGAATTCGTTTCCCAAGATTTCCGACCCCCCCCCCCCCCCTCCAACTTCCGCCAAAGTCACCGAATCCGATCCGGATTTGAATTGGGTCGTCTGAGACCCTGGCGTCTTTCCAAATATCAATTTCATTACGATCCGATCACCCGTTGGAAAGTTATAAATACGTGAAAATTCCGGATTCCCCCCTCCTCCACTCCTCCTCTGACCTGACGTGGAACATCTGAGACGATAGCTCCTTCCACTTGTCTAGTTTCATTGAAATCCAATTGCCCGTTAAACAAGACCAAAGGTGTCGATGGGATCCCAAAAATCTAAGATTTGATCCAGGCAATTCGGTCTTGTCTTCGCCAGGCTAATCATCAGAGAAAACCGAGTTCAGATATTTTATCTACATATCTATACCTCTATAAGCCGTATCTATTTTGACGATATTGACCGAAACTTCCTGCTTTACTACTGCCAAATTTCCGGTTTCGCCCAAATTCCGAGCGAACTACTAGTCCAGCAAAAAAAGAAAAATTCAGAAACGAAGCCGGCGTATCTCCTTATCCCTATAAAGAGATCTAATCAACTTTAAATAAAATTTTGACTTAAAAAAAAACGCGGGTACAACCGGATTCCGGACTAATTATATGTCCGGGTAAAAAATTATCATTATATACAGACTCAGCGTCTCTTCTTACCCCTAAGTTTATCATCTAATCAACTTCAGATAAAGCTTTTACTTTTAACATATTTTCCAGTTTTGGCCGGATTACAGGCGAACTAGTTGTCCGGCGAGAAAATGGTTTTCCCCATAGGGTTCAGCATGTCTTCTTACCCATAAATCAAACATTTAATCAACTTCAAATTAAACGTTACTTTTAACCAGCTTTCCGGTTTTGGCCGGATTCCGGACAAACTGCTTGTCCGGCGACAAAATGATTTTCACAATCATGCTCAGCATGTCTTCTTACTCCTAAATCAAACATTTAATCAACTTCAAATGAAACTTTTACTTTTAACCAACTTTCCGGTTTTTGCCGGATTCCGGACGAACTACTCGTCCAGCGAGAAAATGGTTTTCACCATCGGGTTCAGCATGTCTTCTTGCCCATAAATCAAACATTTAATCAACTTCAAATGAAACTTTTACTTTTAACCAGCTTTCCGGTTTTTGCCAGATTCCGGACGAACTACTTGTCCGGCGAGAAAATGATTGTCATCATCGTGCTCAATAAGTCTTCTTACCCCATAATCGACTATCACATTAGCTGTTTAAAAATATTTTGTTTGTCCCTTAAGTTGAACCCCCTCCCCCACCCCTAAATATAGAGTTACAGAGCCCATCTACGAACTCTACCTTACCTTTGACCCAAACAATCCTCATACCAAGTTTCATCAAAATATCTCATTCCCTTCGAGAGTTATCGTGCTTACAGACGGACGGACGGACGGACAACTTTTGCGATGTCATAGGTATCCCTCCACTTACGTTTTGGGATCCCAAAAACTGCCCGTGCCACTAGATTGCGGATTCCCAATCCCTCCACTCCTCCCACGATGGTTGCATCGAGGAAATGACCCTGACACACGTTTCATCGAGATCCGATCACCCGTCCGTACGTTAAAAATATCTCATTTTTCCGGATTCCCCATCCCTCAAGCCCCCCCCCCCCCAGATGGTCTGATCGGGGAAACGAATACTCGCAAGTAAATCTGTTCGGGTCCCTGACATGCCTGCCAATTGTCATCGTCCTAGCACATCAGGTAGCTCCGAACTCGCGAGATCACTAGAAAACTCGGATCCCCCCCCCAACACTCCCAAAGTGATCGGATCCGGTACGGTTATGCCAATCGCGTATCTAGGACTAGTGCTTATTCTTTCCACCCTCCAACTCCCCCCAATGTCACCGTTGATTTTAAATGGGATGTCTGAGACAGGAGGTCCTTCCATAGATCAATTTTCATTAAGATCCGATCACCCGTTCGACAGTTAAAGATACTTATTTTTTCCGGATTTCCCCTCCATCCACCCCCCCCCCCAGATGGTCAGATCGGGGAAGCGACTATGTTTAATTTAGTCTGGTCCGGTCCCCGATATGCCTGCCAAGTTTCATCGTCCTAGCTTATCTGAAAGTGCCCGAACTAGCAAAATCGGGACAGACAGACCGACGGACCGACTCACGGGCAGAAATTGCGATCGCTATATGGCACTTAATATAAATGAACATTTTTAATATAAATGAACTTTTTTTGAGAAAAAATGACGGAATTTTTTTTTTTTTTTTTTTAGTCATTTTTTTTTACACGAGAAACCGAGGTGCGGTTTGTAGCTGTAGCGAATAAAGTTTTTATCCTTTTTATAATACGACTCCTTGCAAGAAACCTACGAGGTTCTGATCCCCTTGGCTACACTCAACCCATGTCAATCATCATCAGTGATATGAGTCATATCAGATCATTTTTGCATCCCAACCCTTTGACTGCTGGGGTGTCCGCTGCACACCCGAGCCCACATCCGGAAGGGCAGTATGTGCCATTGAGTGACTTTACGAAGGAGCCTTTCCGCCTTGGCCAGTAGATGAATTTTTCGTTAATTATCTGCCCAACTTAATGAGCGTGTTCCACTCTACTTACCGTAGTTACTACGCATGACGTCATGAATTCGGCTTCTTGTTGTCAAGGCTGGAACGCATTTTTAGAGGCTGGAGCATTTCTTGTTAAGTTGTTTTTTTTTCTGGAGGGGGGTGGTGGTGTTCTGGCTTGTTTTTTTTTTCCGCGAGTGCCCCACGAGCTTTTTTAGGAATAAGGGCTTCCGTTCATTCCTGTACATTCTTGTGTGCAACTTACACCAAGCTTCGCTTCGGTCTCTGTAGCCGCCAGAGGTTGACCAGAAGGTTGTTCCGATCATTCATGTATGCAACTCACCCCAAACTTCGCGTCGGTCTCCGTACCGACCAGGAGGTTGTTTCGATCATTCATGTAAGCAACTCACCCCAAACTTCGTGTCGGTCTCCGTACCGACCAGGAGGTTGTTCCGATCATTCATGTATGCAACTCACCCCAAACTTCGCGTCGGTCTCCGTACCGACCAGGAGGTTGTTTCGATCATTCATGTAAGCAACTCATCCCAAACTTTGTGTCGGTCTCCGTATCGGGCAGGAGATTGTTTCGATCATTCATGTAAGCAACTTACCCCAAGCTTCGCGTTGGTCTCCGTACCGGCCAGGAGTTGTTTCGATCATTCATGTATGCAACTCATCCCAAACTTTGTGTCGGTCTCCGTACCGGGCAGGAGGTTGTTTCGATCATTCATGTAAGCAACTTATGCAGCGTTTACAAGTACAGGAAAACTTGAACAGAATCCGATCTTGGTGACAGGATTACGTTCACACGCAGAGGGAAAAAATAAATTCTTCAAACCAGAAAATCTGACAAAAACAAATTCACTTGTCAACAAAAAATGTTTTGATATCATTTATGACATTAGTACTGATGATTGCTGCTCTTAAAAGCTAGCTAGACTTTTTTAGTACTTTTTTCCAGCGCCGCCGACAAGATTCCTTTCAAGTAGAACGGAATTCCTTTCATCATGAAAGGATTCCCGTCCCGCTAGACTTTTTCTCTACTCGTCTTCACGAACGGAATCCTTTCGAGTCGACCGGAATTCCTTTCTACTCGACGGGATTTCTTGTCCGTGCAAACGCTACATTACCCCAAGCTTCGCGTCGGTCTCCGTACCGGCCAGGAGTTGTTTCGATCATTCATGTATGCAACTCATCCCAAACTTTGTGTCGGTCTCCGTACCTGGCAGGAGGTTGTTTCGATCATTCATGTAAGCAACTTACCCCAAGCTTCGCGTCGGTCTCCGTACCAGCCAGGAGGTTGACTAGCCTCTCAAAATTATTATCAGCCGTCTCCCATGGAAGCCACTCTCTTTCCTTTCCTAAATACTTCGTGGCGTCCAGGGCTAAGGAATAGTTGACGTAACCGGCACTGGCCAAATTCATCGTATCGTCGATGATTTGGGCGCGATTCATGTTTCCAATTTTGGAGTGATCAATGTTGAGCTGTGCGAGGAGGAGGTCCCAGTTGAACTTATCATAGTTAACGCGGTAATATCCTGGAAGGATGAGGCCCATTAGTTCGAAGATGCTTTCCCTCACTGTTTTAGTACAAATAAAGGCGTTTTATGAGGTATAATTGTGTCCCACACATTTACGAGTTACAACTCACGGTAACGCCGTTTTGTCTATTTTTTGTGCGGTTATCTCAAAAGTAGATTTTGTATTTTAAATGTAAAATAAAATTAGACTATCAAAATAAAATATCAGTTGGGGGGGGGGGGGGGGGGGGGGCTCTTGACAAAGTAGCTCATTTTATTACTTGGCCTCCTTGCCGCCAAATTTTAATTTCCATGTTCGAGTTACAAAATCGAAAATTATCTCGAGAGTTACTCGCCAAATTTGAGCCACACAAAAATCGTTCATCGCAGAAACGCAAGTTCTTCCCAAGTATAGAGAGATTGCATGAGTAGGAAAGGAGTAATTTGGCATTGTGAGTAAAGGACTTTCGAGTTTGAGACTGAATTATCCATGCTTTATAACTGTTCAAGCCTGTAAATAGCCGGAAACATTGAACTGGCTTTTTCTTAATTGTATAATCACAGCTGTATAGAAAAGTTTCATCGGAAATGAGAGCTTGGAGGATTCAAACTTTCACTACAAAAACGAATCCTGCTTCGTATTTGTTGGTTTTTGAATGACACGTCACAGCCCGACCATTAGGATTTGAGATTCTGTTTTTATGTCCAAACTTAGCTGCAAGCTGTCACTTCAAGGAAACTCCTTTGTAAAAATGGAATTATAAAACCAAGGAACAGTCCAATTAACGTTTCCAGCATGTTCCTGTCTCAGAATGATGACCAAACGCCAATAATTTAGTTTCAAAGTCGAAAGTCCTATACTTCCCAATGATAAATTATTTTCTTATGCTTCCCTGATGGTGGTTTAGCAATATCCGTTTTCGTCGGATAGGGTGCAATATCTCTATAGGCCAAACAAGGATCTTTGTGGTCTTTGTTTTTCAGTCTTCAACCGACTCTCCGCGTTCAGCGTTCTCTCGACTTTCGCCCGATCACCGTTACACTGGTTTGTTTGGAGGGATACCTATGACATCGCAAAAGTTGTCCGTCTGTCTGTCCGTCTGTCCGCACGATAACTCTCGAAGAGATTGAGATATTTTGATGCTACTTGGTGGGAGGATCCCTTGGGTTAAAATACAGGTCAAGTTCGAATGGGCTCTGTATCCCTATATTTGAGGGTGGGGGAGGGGTTTCAAATTAAGGGGCAAACAAAATATTTTTTGAAAGCTATTTAGATAGTTGATTTAGAGGTAAGGAGACATGCTGAATTCGAATACGAAATTTATTTTCTCGCCGGACAAATAGTTCACCCGGAATCCGGTGAAAACCGTAAAATTTGTGAAAAGTTAAAGTTAATATGAAGTTGATTAGCTTTGATTTACGGACGAGGAGAAGTCCAAACATGAAATTTATTTTCTCTCCGGACAATTATTTTTCTCTCCGGCCAAAACAGGAGAATTTGTTAAAAATAAAAGTTTTATTCAAATTTGATAAGATGTTCGATTTGCGGGTAATAAGACATGCTGAATTCGCATAGGACAATCATTTTCTCACCGGATGTATAGATCGCTCGGAATCCGGCTGAAACCAGAAAATTTGTTAAAAGCAAAAGTGTAATCTGAAGTTGATTAGACGTTGGATTTAGGGGTAAGGAAACATGCTGAATTCTATTTTGATTTATTTTTTTGTCAGACAAGTAGTTTGTCCGGAATCCGGCCGAAACCGGAAGTTGGGCAGAAGTAAGGAAGGAAGGAGATACGACGTAGGCTATAGGGTAAACCATATGCTGAATCCATATTTGAATATTTGCAGCGCAAAACGGATATTTGAATATATCTGAACTTGTTGAAATTCAGCTGGCGTATCCGGTTTGCACTTTCAAATGCGAACTTGGTCTTCTCCGGTTATTACCATTGGCCTTAAACTGTTTGTAAATGTTAAAAGTCTGTTGAAGACCGAATATCTACAAGACCGAATTGTCGGGAGCAAATATAAAAATGTTTGGGATCCCGTCGAAACATTTGGTCTTATTGTCTTTGGCAGCTTAACTAAAGAGTATTTTGGTTATACTTTTGTTTTTCTGCTACACAAATGTCACAGTTCGAGTGTGGTGTGGGTTCATTTTAATTATTATTATTATTAATTTACAATACATCATAAAGATCCGAAGCAGCATGTTTTAGTTCATTGTCTTTGGTCGTTCAAACACATATTTTATCATTTTATCATTAGGTTAATTTAGCCTGACAAGACCTAGTGTTTATTGCATGCTATGTTTGACTCATTAAGGACTTGATAGTTGCATATAAACCATTGATTCGCGTATCCATGATTTAAGTATCAACAAAAAACTATTGCATTAAACTTATAGGTTATCGTTATAATTGTTAATATCTAAGGATGCACGAAAAAGCCATTGGCCTTAGCTCTTTGAACTCTTTTCGCTCACCATTAAATTCGTAAGAGCCTGATCACACGGGGCTGAAACAGCGACCGACTTTCGATCAACGACCGATCTACGCGCGTAATTAACGGTTGAAAAAAAATACCCAAAACAGCTGCCAATTTTCCAAATAGGTGCGTATTTTCACCACGGTCACCGTTCAGGATAAATATATGCTTTGGGAATATGACCTTTTGTGACACTGAGACAGTAAACAGAATGTAATTGGGGAATTAGGTCACACTTGACGAGTCTTTAGTCAATCCAGTTGAAATTCTATCAGACCAATGTGACGTGCATGATTTTTACATGAATCTTCACAGGATTACTGAATGATTTTGGGAAAAGGTAGAGTAATTTTCTAATTTCAATATCGTATGTTCTGTTTAGATCTGAAATTCGTTTTGTTGTTTTTCTCAGAAAAAAGTAGCCTAAGAATTTAAATAATTTGTTCATTCAACTATCACTGAAAAGTGACTGAACAACACTAAGTGATTAAATTCTCTTCTCGGCGTTCTCACTTTACTTACATTTAGCACTTTGTATTTTTTTTATGTTTTCATTTGAAACCAAAAATATTTGAAATACATTCTATTTGCTTTTTTACTTAAAACTGCCGATTTGCCTGAAAACTGTACCTATTCAGTTATTGTAATTCTAGTCCAAAAATTACAAAACAACAAAATTTGACTTTGACACACTAGCAAGAAGTTTTAGTTTAATTTTAGATATTTTGTTACAGATAAAAACAGTTTCCAGGATTAGGTTTTGTTCTTAATTTTCCCGTGAACCCTCGAAAGTGGATCTGTCGTTTGAGCAGATCAGCCGCTGTTTACGCGCGTATTTATGCCCTTGTGAAAAAGCTATAAGGGCATTGGTTGAGTCGTTCATCACTATTGGGATGGAAGGACATTTTCGCACAGGCGGGAAGGGAGCCGCAATTTTTATCACTCACCAAAGACTTGATAGTTGCAGATAACCCACTGATCTGGATTGGCTAAAACGGAGGGGTAGGTCTGAGGAACATTTGAGTTGGATAGCCACTTTCTTGTAAGTGTTGGTGTTGCCTCGAAGCTTTGAGTGAATGTCAACGGAACGTACCAATAGTAGCCTTCTTCGTAGCCGTCGTATGGCACAGCGAGGTAACGTTTCTGCAATGAGAGACGTTGCAGTCAAATAATGAAAACTAGAGAACTGATGCTGAATTACAGTATATAACACAAGTGGACTCATATCTAACAAGACCAAAGGTTTCGATGGGATCCCAAAATTTTAATATTTGTAATGTATAAACTACATTTCATATTCGGACTCAGACCGTCCCTTGCCCTTAAATCAAACCTCTAAATAACTTCATATTAAATGTTGACTTTTCACAAATTTTCCGGTTTGAGCCGGATTCCGATTGATCTATACATCCGTTGAGAAAATGATTTTCATATGCGAATTCAGAATGTCTTCTTACCCGCAAATCGAACATCTTATCAAATTTAAATAAAACTTTTACTTTTAACAAATTCTTCGGTTTTGGCCGGATCCGGCCGAACTAATTGTCAAGCGAGAAAATACATTTCATATTCGGACTCAGACCGTCTCCTTGCCCTTAAATCGAACCTCTAATCTACTTCATCTTAAACTTTTACTTTTCACAAATTTTACGGTTTTCACCGGATTCGGGGTGAACTATTTGTCCGGCGAGAAAATCAATTTCATATTCAAGTTCAGCATGTTACCTTACCCCTATAGAAACTATCTCAACAGCTTTCAAAAAATATTTTGTTTACCCCTTAATTTGAAACCGATCCCCCACCCAACAAATATAGGGCTACAGAGCCCATCTTCGAACTTGACCAGTACTTTGACCCAAAGGAGCCTCCCACCAAGTTTCTTCAAAATATGTCAATCCCTTCGAGAGTTATTGTGCGGACAGACGGACACCTTTTGCAATGTCATAGGTATCCCTCCACTTAATGAAATGATAATATCTTTAAATACATAAAAATAGCTTTAGATATGTCAATGCAAATAAAGACACTTCAAGCATTATCAATCAACTCGACAGGTCAATATTAATTATCTGATAACAAAAAATAAACTACATTAATAAACAAAAGTCAGGTCAAAATTACATACCGTATCTCGTATAAAATTTCTAAATAAAACAATCAAGTTCGTAAATAAACTACATAAATAAACAAAAACAAGTCAAAATTGCATACCGCAGCTGGGAACTGTTAAACTGTTTAATAAAGTATGAAGTACGTTTTGGGATCTCAAAAAGTCATTGCAAGGAACGGTCGGCATAGGGAGTGGTAAGACTGTAGATTCGTGAAGTTTTTTTGTTACGGTAGCATTATTCTGTCTTGTTTATTTTCTAACCGGTTGGCGCTAAGGTACCATTTTTCTTTCGTTAATTTTCACCCGCGTAGTATCTTTTATATATCTAACTTTTTGGGCTACTGCTTTTTCTTGTACTCTGTTACGTTCACTTTTCCTGCATCGATGTTTCCATTAGTTGTTATGGCACTTTAATTGTACATCCGGTCAAATGCCGTATACCGATCCCTTTTTGGCCTGTTGGTCTGTCTGTCAGGGCACTGTTCTCGAGTTAGGGTGCTTCCAGACGTGCTAGGCGGTGAAACTTGGTAGGTAATCAAGGACCCGACCAAACTAAATTAAAATAGTAGTTTTCCCGATCCGACCACCGTGGGGGGAGTGGAGGGAGGGGGAATCCGGAATATTGACATATTTTTAACTTTTGAACGGGGAACCGGATCTTAATGAAACTTGATAGTTGGAAAGACCTCGTGTCTCATCTGTCACACATCACGTCCGGAATGGATCCGGTGACTTTAGGGGGAGTTGGAGGGGAAGACCGGAAAACGTGTGATACGTTCAAAGTGGGCGGATCTGAATGAAACTTGGTGGGAAGAACAAGCACAAGCCCTAGATCCACAGTTGACAAGACCGGACCGGATCCGAGCACCTTGGGGGGAGTTTGATGGAGGGTTCCGGAATTCCGGTGATCCCGACGAAAGATGCTTACACATGTGCTGGGACGATGCAACATAGCAGGCCTGTTGGGGACCCGACCAACTTAACCTGGAAACAGTCACTTTCCCCATCCGACCACCGTGGGGGGAGTGGAGGGAGGGGGAATCCGAAATATTGACATATTTATTGCTTTTGAACTGCCTGAATCAGATCATAATGAAACTTGATATTTGGAAAGACCTCATGTCTCAGATGTCACACCTCGAGTCCGGAATGGATCCGGTGACAGTTGGAGGGGAGAACTGGAAATCATATGACATGTTCAGACAGGAAGGATCGGGATGAAACTTGGTGGGAAGAACAATCACAAGCCCTAGATACACAGTTGACAAGACCGGACTGAATCCGAGCACTGTGCAGGGAGTTGGAGGGAGGGTCCCGGAATTCCGGTTGATTTCGACTTAAGATACTTACATATATGCTATGACGATGAAACTTGGCAGGCGTATCAGGGACCCGAGCAAGCTAACTTGGAAATAGTCCTTTGCTAGATCCGACCATCGTGGGGGGGGGGGGGAGACGGCGGAATCTGGAATTTAGGGGCGTGCATAACTTTCGAACAGGTGATTGGATCTTAATGAAACATCAAATCTGGAAAAATGTCGTGTCTGAGATTCCCATGTTAAGTCCGGACCAAATCCGATGAATGTGGGAGTGAGGAGTGATCGGGATGAAACTTCGTGGGAAGAACAAGCACAATCATTGATAGAACTAGACCGGATTCGTCAACTGTGGGGGGAGTCGGAGTCGTTACTAGCCAAAATATTTGTGTGGGGGGCAAGGTGTTTACCGACTGGCTGGTCATTTTTACCGACTGTTTTTTTTTCAGATAAAAACGATTATTATTGAGAAAAAACTACTGCGTTGCCGAAATTCGGCTAATTTTACGAATAAATACTACTTTATAGGAAAAATCGACTTCTTTGACGAGAAACTAAGCCGTTCCAAGAAAAAAACGACTATTTTTACGAAAAATAGCGGTGCTTCGCGCCGACTCGTTCTTACCGACTGGCCGACAACATTCCGAGGGGAGTCCTCCCTCCCTAGTCGTGACGCCCCTGGTTGGAGGGGGGTTTCGGAATTCCAGTGATCTGGAGTTAAGTCCCTTCCAGGTGGGGTAAGACAATGAAACTTGGCAGGCAAATCAAGGACCCGACCAGATTAACCTGGGAATGGTCAAATTCGTGGGGGGAGTAGAGGGAGGGGAATTCGGAATCTTGAGGTATGTACAACTTCCGAACGGGTCATCGGATCATAATGAAATTTGATATTTAAGCTACGTTTACACGGAGGGTATTTACCCGTACTCCTCGGGTACTTTTCCCCGCAACAGCAACAAATCCTCGGGTATTTTGGACTTCAATTTCGCGAACTTTTTACCAGGATTTTTTTGTCGAAGGACGTCAGAAACAACAAAATTGGATTTCGAGCAATAATTTTGATTATATCCATATAAGAAGTGATCCAAATGGACACATGTTGGTGCCCATCGTCAAGAAATATCCTTGATCTTTACAACCTTGGAATCCATTGCCACTTGGCAGTAGGCTACTCTCCCTTGAAAAATACCTTGGTACCGTGTGAAAACTTTCCTCTCTCTTCTCCGGGGAAATATATCCGCAGTGTAAATGATCCTTTAGAAAGACCACATGACAAATGTGTGGTCCCGTGTCAAGTCAGGACCGGATCCAATGAATCGGGGGGGGGGGACTGCAAACCTTTTGACACACTTCGAGTGGAGCGATCGGAATGAAACTTGGTGGGAAGAACAAGCACAAGCCTTACGTACATCAGTGACAGAATCACACCGGATTCGGGCACTGTGGGGTAGTCAGGGGGGGGGGGGGAATTCCGGTGTTCGCAAGTTAAGGTACTTCCAGACGTCCTAGGACGATGAAACTTAGCTTAAACATTAGTGACTTGACATGATTGGCCTAGAAATGGTCAGTTCCGTCATCCGACTACCGTAGGGTGGAGCGGAGGGAGGGAGAATCATGGATCTTGAGGTATGTATAACTTTTGAACGGGTGACCGGATCTTAATGAAACTTGCTTTTTGGAAAGATTTCGTGTCTCAAATGTCCTATTGAAAGTCGGGGATGTAATCCGTTGAATGTCGGCGGGGTGGGGTGGAGGGGAGAACGGGAAATCTTGTGACGCGCTTAAAGTTTAGCGATTGGGATGAAACTTGGTTGGAAAAACAAGCACAAGCCCTAGATACATCAGTGACAGAACCGGACCGGGTTCGGGCACTGTGGTTCAGATGGAGGGGGGGGGTCCGGAATTCCGGTGATCGCAAATAAAGGTATTTCCAGATGTGTTAGGACGATGAAACTTGGCTTGGAAATTTGATACTTGACAAGATTGGCTTAGAAAGTGTCAGTTCTCAGACCCGACTATCCCTGAATGTGCTAATCCTAGCTGCAAAGTACAAAAAAAAACTTTTTTAGCAACATATACATTTTTTTTATCTCTATTTATCTCTATTTTTTTATCTCCATAATTTTTTTTTCTCGAATGTTTGTGCTTACAACTGGATTCCTTAAAGTAAAAACAGTACTTTTGAGTAAAATATAAATTTTCATGCTACCGATATGCTTATCATCCTTTTTGCTTGTAGAGTTTTGATGACAGATGAATTCTAGCGCCCTTAAAGTGCGCACAGCGAAATGCATTACCAGAGGATACATTCTCGTGATTTACTTACAAGGACCCATGATCATTCTTATCTCAAGGGTCTTGCTTACAAATTGTCACAAAAAACCCACGAATTGACGAATTCCTACTTTCATCTTCCGACCCAGCCTCGCAAGTGCCAAATGAGCTTCCAGCTCTTGTTTAAATCTTGAAACCAATATTTTATCCTGAACCCGTCTAGTGTACATGTCAATATGTGAAAATTTTAAGGTTCTTTAGTGTGTTTTTAACAAATTTTTTAACAAAAAAATGACGCAAACATGTCTATATATTTTGTTTTATTTGGTGTTTTAATCTGTGTCTTTTATTTTGTTTTCTTCTACTCCGCAATAGCCAAAAAGCGGATCATAATAAAAAAAATTACGGTTTTAGTTCGCTAACGGTTTCAGGTCTACCCTCTAAACAGAAAATAACCTTTATTTTTAAGAAAACAGTTTCGTTACCTCTATTTATATTTTAGAACATTTGGTGACTTTTATCGGTATATCCTTGGATAACTACGATTTCAGTCTTAGACCTGTTCCGGCTAAGCTTGACTTATACCATACAGAGGAATGAGTGGCCAATAAAACACGTTTTTCTTACGGTCGAAAATCGGCCTATACATGAAAACGTATGGATTACTCGTATCACAATTAAAATTTACCCCAAGTTATACACAGTATCTGCCTACTAATGAGCTTAATCAGTCGTGAATTAGCTCTCGTGCGAAGCGGACGGGTGAAATATCTTGTCGATTGATTACGAAGATTACGTCACAGCGTCCTATCCACGGTCAATGCAGGGCGTTCCGATTTTGATTGTTAGATTCTAGGTTGTTTTTTTTTTCTTTCAGTTTTTGAATAGGGTATAACGTAGGCTAGTGTAGGTTAATCATAAGAAAAGGAAAAAAAATGTAGGATATAATAGTGTAGTTTTAAAGAAAGGTTGAGAGAAAATGAGCACGGTAAACGGTGAGAAGATGACTTTAAAATTGTTGAAGTCAACCAATAATTAAATAATTTGTAATTATTAATAATAAATACACCACAGTTACCAATTAGCCGCTCAACTTCAACACATCGATTTGGGTCTGTATTCGGTCAAGTGCGACCAACTGGATAGTGTAATAGAAATATGGATTCCTTGAATAGTGATGAATGTGAAACAGTTTCCACTGACTGTATCTTTAATCTGGTTTGATATTCGAGCCAGCACATAACACTGCATTGGACATATGTTTCCCATGAAGAAAACAATAAGCCTTAAGAAAATCGAAAATTTCAGCTGAAAACTAATAAATCAAATTTATTCTAGAAAACATGAATTCTACCCCCCCCCCCAGGTTCTATCAACTTAATGTTGTACAGTTTTTTGTTCTCTAGACGGTGTAAAAATCATTTCTGTTTCAATTTGTTTGCGGTCAAACCTTGTATTCCCGATGAAAAATTTATCTCAAAATAGTACTATGAAGGAGTACGAAAAAGCAGCATGCAGTACTAACGATGCTACTACATGTTTCTACTTCAAGGCTACCGTATATAGTATTACATGCAACGTTTTCGTACTACTACCTTACTACTACGCAGGCTACAAATTTTTCATCGGGTTAACTGTCTTATATGACTAAAAAAGCTTTATATACCTGCGATACAACCAAGTCGCCCTTGGAGGTAGTCCCTCGCTCGACCTTGACAACGGGAAAGTTCTTCTGCAAGGACCAGGTATCAAGAATATCCTTGACGCTTTTGCCATCCAAATCCACGCTATTTTTCACAGCGGCGTCGTCTAGAAACTTCCAGAGATCGTCGGCGGTGGCAGTGTCATATGACCTTGCAATGAAAAGGTCGTAAAACTCCAATTCATATTATTTCGAAACCAGAAGTGAACATTTAAAGGACCTTTCTTACATATAATACTAACGCAACCTATTTCCTTATGCACTCCATATATTTCTAGACCCGGATATCCCAATTTTGTACGGTAAGTTCTGACCGCTCTGACAAGACCAAGCTGATATTTTCACTTGCCATGTTTGCTACCTTCGATGTGTATAAAGACGCGACGTTGCCTGCTAGAATTTTTTCGTCAGAAAAACCGGCTATGTAATTTTTTTCCCTGTTTACGCCATAAGTCAACGGGTCTTGGAAAAGGCTTAAAACAGCCAAAACCGTAGGTTATTTGCACAGCCTAGTTTTAAAGTATTCAAATATATTAAAATACTGTAAGTTGAAGAGTAAACACTGCGAGGGGTCCTTTAACGTGGGTGATTCACAATTACTTAGGTTGCCATTCCATTTATTGATCCTGCATGTATACACTCAGGCTATCAAGGAATTTATTTGGGGGGTGCCTTTCGGGGGAGGGGGTTGCCTGCTGGTCGGACAAAAAAGTACAAAAAAGACATAGATCAGAGAAAAAAATCATGTACAAATAATTACTTTTGCATGTTTGGATGCGGCCCTGTATACACTACAATGTTTAAGGCAGCGGAGTTCCCAGGAGGGATCAATCAGACCACTCCGGAAAATTACTTGCAGGATACTTCATCTACATATTTGCACTATCATTATCTTAATTTCTATTTCAAATAAACCTGAATTTTAACCTTCAAAGCCTGCCGCGGTGATGATCCAACATAACGTCGTTTCGTTGTTTATTTACATTTTTCGTTTTCCTGCTCTTGTTTCTGTCCAGAGCGAAACTCACTTTATTATTTTATTATTGGGAGCTTGGTCGACCATATCCTTGAGTCACGCCAGTTCGAATCTATTTCCGAGGATATGACATATCTTGCGTTAGATGTAGGAAATCGAGGCTGAGTTTAGGATTTTAGGTGCTAACGGAAGAGGTGAGAGCCAATCAGCATCCGGGATCAAGCAGTTGGAAATTACAGAATGAAGAGTTTAACAATTATTACAAAACTATAGGCCTAAACACACCTGTTAGTTAAGTATGCCGTCAGTCCCTCCTTCATGACTGGGAGTCCAAGCATGTCTTCTGCCATGCGAATAACAGAACCACCTGAAGCACAGGAAAAAATTAGCCAGCAAATATAAATAATTTGTGAAGTGGGTTTCATTTTCTCCGGAAGGATGGATTCCCGAATACGCGCCCAATAGGTTTGATAATGATAATAAAAATGTATTCATAATTTATTTTGTTCCTTATCCATTCAAAATTGGCTGAGCAACTCGCCACTTCCGAGAAGAAATAAGAAATAGAAAGATTCGCGATGCCTTGCCTGATGCGAACGAGCGTAGGGTATAGGCAGAGCAAAATACACTAGGTCATAAAAGAAGTGACACACACTCGAATAGCAGCGATAGTAGCACCAGTAGCGATAGTATGTGAACACAGCAAAAAAAAAAAGATACATCGTCCCCTGTTTCCTCGATGTGTGCAGACCGCATCTTAGCTTTCCTAGAAATTACTAAATTCATAAGTTTTCCTCGCTTAAATGCCGCAAGCGCTATGAATATGACCTGTTTGCGAAGCAAGGAGCAGAGGTCTTGACGCTACTCCTTAGTGTTATTTTGCTCTGGGTATAGGTATAGCTACGCGGAACATCACAATTCGTTGCCTCTACAAACAGATCATCGCAGCATAACCTCGGAGAAAAAAAGGCGGGAGTAAACAGACTATTAGCTATATACCATTGTTACCTCACGTGTGAAGCGCTGCATAGGGGTCACACACGCCTACTATTTATTTCCCTCTATGATGCGCACTCGCTAAGAGGGCGTCAACTTAAAGCTCAGCAAGTAGCTCTAGCTCTCTCAGTTCTATCGGGACATCCAAAATCAGTGCATGGGACCAAAGATGGAGGTTGTATTGGCTTATGTTTTGTTGCCACTGATTCGGATGGAAGGTCATTACAAGAAGTCATAACCCTGTTCTGACCCCCGGCAATCCTTAACTTTAAATCATACCCACGTTGTCCACTTCCTGTTAGGAAACTGGCTTTCGAGATCATACCAAGCGCTTGTAGCTTATACAGAGTAGACTAGAGTAGATTTTTAATTCTAAAATGTAACTTGCAGAGTGTGAACGCCGAATTTGACGTCTACGTCCAAACATAACTAAACACTCCAATCAATTTGTCAATTCAATACTAATTAAGTAATGAATAGACAGAAAATTGACCAGAGGTGGTGGAAGCGATCAAGGTTCTTACTTTTCTCGTAAGAGATAGGGTCGAAGAGTTCGTTGACTTCGTCGGGGTTGTTCACCTCCATTATCATAGGATGCGAGCTGTTGAGTCCGTCCATTTGCATCACGTAATGAAGAGCTTCTGAAAGGAATTGTTCTTCCATCTTCATGTCAGCCTCTACCTGTAAGACGTGCTGGCTTTTGTTTCGACTTGTTTCAGTTTACCTTTTTTGAGCTGCAGACTCTTAGTCCAAAAATTTATTTCATCCCGACTCTACTTCGGATTTCAGCAGGTTTTACCCTCTTTTTCCTTGATTTAGGTTTCTTGCTCATTGCCGAAAGTTCAACATTATTCTGCCTGACGTTGTCAAAGCTTCCTTTTATCAAAATCATAAATTTTATTAATGGTGTGGGGAGAGTGAGGAGGTTCAAGTGCCAAATAGACATTAATCAATTCGTTTATTTACACCCGTCGTGTAAAAACTATGAAACCAAAATTCTTGCACATTTCTTCTGGAAGGAAACAGTTCACGAATAGCTATTTCGTTTCGTGAGCACTTCTCTTGAGAAGAATAAAGAGCACAGAATCGCAATTAACCGCAAACAAATTTACAGCAGAAAAAGAAATCAACATTGAGACGAGGGCGGGAACGGGATTTTGTCCAATGGACGTTCACCCACACTCCGCTTATGTCGGCATGGGCATTCTTGTTCTGCGAAAGACGGTAACTTAGGAGAGGCCCGTCGACGACTTTTTGTGTTGTTCTGTGTTTTTTTTCATTGGTCGATGAATGATAGCCGAGAACTATGTTATTATTACACATTATACTTACGCTGTCAACTCCCTTGAACTCCATGTAAGTAGCAAATCCCTCATTCAGCCAGATGAGATCCCACCAGTCAGTAGTGACCAAGTCACCAAACCATTGATGAGCTAACTCGTGGGCGATTACAACAGCAACACGCTGCTTATTTTTTGCTGAAGAAATACCAGGCTGATACAACACCGCTGTCTCCCTGTAAGAGAAATGTGTCGTCAGGTGTATTTTCCAACGAATTCATACTTGAAGTCGAACCCGTTCTAGATCTCTGTTATAAGGTTTGAAGCCAAGCTGACCATTCATTGCAAACAACAATAGAAAAACAAGATTTTCGGTTGTTTTTTATCAGCTAGTTTTATCCCTCTAGTATGATGTGCGAAGTAGCCTATAAATAAAATTTCGAATATTTCCGTTGCAGTTGCGGCAAACGGTCCTCAGCGAAAAACATACTAAATCATAAAATCCACCACAATACCAACAAGAAAACAATGCGGAACGAACAGACCATAAATGACATTCAAATAAAAGTAAAATAACGAAAGATAAAATGTGCGTGTTAAAAGTGTATCTGTACAAATCTGTGAACATTTACATTTCTGAGATCTGTGTATATTTACAATTTACTGATTGTTTGTACAATTATCCGCCTTGGAAAGCGCAGACGCTTTCACCCAGAAATCGGCCGATTCCTCCAAACCACCACTAACTATCAAACACTTCAACTAAACTCTTCCCCAGAACTGCCAGTCTGGCCTAGCCAGGGCCTGGACACTGCTAATTTTCTAACAGGATTCGTGCGCGATCCGCGTAATAGTCTCTGCTCTGTTTGTCCTAACGGGGTTTATGGCAAAGATGTCTTAGATTTATGGCTCAGTTACTTGTTCAACGCCTCACGAATTCGAACTTCACAATACTGGCTGCATGTTTAGTGGGTCGTGTATTACTGGAAAGGATATTTATAGTAATTGACAGGTCTGGGGGAGCACAAAGTGGGTACAGTATTGTGTTTCCCTGTGGTGTTGTGGTGGAATTTATGATTTAGTTTGTGTTTTCGCTGAAGACGGTTTGCCCGAAGTCCAACTGAAATATACGAAATCTCATCTATCCCTCAAACATCATCTTAGAGGGATAACTAGCCGATCAAGAAAAATCCAGAATATCACTTTTTTCCTGTTTTTGTTGGTCAGTTCTCTGTAAAAAATCAGTTGATATTTTCTATCAACACAAGTCTAATTCGAAACGTTCTAGATCATCGGTACGTTCTTTATTTGCTACCGTGAGTTCCCAGACCACAAGAAAGACTTTAAGCTACTCCTACGGCTAGAGGGCTGCTAAGTATGTATAGACAGGCACAACGGTTTCAGGTCGGTTCGTAATCGAAAATTTAACATGGTAGATGAAAGTATTTATCGTTATTTATTCTTCACTATGAAATGTATATAAGGGTCCAGACCGCGTTCATAAGTGGACAGGAACAAAGTATAACTGAAAGCCTGCACCGTTTCATTATATCGTCTGGATTGCTTTCTAATATATTCCGAATCCAAACCGCATGAACCCGTCCTTGGTTGTTAAGTATCGGAGGGTAGAGCCCGCATTTAAACGAAACGCGGGCCCGGTTTAACCAGGACGGTCTGCGCCAAGATGGATATTTTCCCAACCTTCTCCACTTCATTTTACCATAAAACTTATAAACACTTTTCTAAATATCAGTTATCTTTCTTCTCCCCCCCTCCTTTTCTCTCTACCCCCGATCACAGCCCGGCTGAGCTTCGGGTAGCGAATAACCTCGTCCGGGTTGCAGCGCTTCGGGTTCGGAATACTAGACAATTCCGCGTGCACTCAAACTTTACGAGCAAATGAGCCAATTCGAGGGTCCCTTTGATATGGAAGTGATTTAACAAGATACAAGAAAAAGAAAAAGGTGAGCTATGACCACCCAGTTTCTACTTCTGAATTATCAACTTGATCCTTCACGGAAGCAATACTGAGAATCATGATTTCTGTTGCACGGGTGTTGATTTAGCCTGGAAAGAATCAAACGAATGTTTAGGGACTAGGTTTACGACTCCTATTGATTCGCCAGAATTCACGTCTCACCTATATGTAATCAGGCCCCAGTTTTCCATGGCTCCAGCTGAAAAGTCCGGAATCGCAATCATATCTTGCTTTGGTAGGGGATACTCGATTTGGAAGAAATCCTCGAGGTAGAGAAGGATATCGGATGTGATGCTTCGGGCGTAGTCAGTCTGATCCTCGGCACCTGGTCTCGACCAGACGGCAACTTTGGTGTCACCTGCACATACATGCAAAATTATTTCTAAGGAGAATGTCCTAACTCCTTCAAGTCCGGCGGTTTTCTCCGACAGATCCACTTCCTGATCCACGGAAAGTTTAGTCACTACCCTCTAAATCATTGCATGCTGTTTCCATTTTCTGTATCTAAAACGTCTTCACTCAGAGCGTCTGAAGATAAACATGAACCTTTATACCCTGCCGATTACCGGGAAAGTTGTGGTCAAGCCACTACCACCCGATCCCGAAGTCCCCCTTTTCTTGACAAAAATTGCCTATTCCACTTTCAACTACCTTCACCAAACACTCCAATGGAAGTTCAAAAACCACCCTTTAAATTAAGGCACGCTACACTGTAAAAAGTTTTTCCGTATAAGGATTAAAGTTAACTGCAGTATTTCCTTCTGGGATTAATCTTATATCTACTGGGATAGTAGATATATTCAGTTTTCATTCAGCACTGGCTGAGTTAACATATCTGCTGCGCGCTGTGTAATTGCTAGCGGTTGACGTCATAGCAGTGACAGTGATTTGAATACGGATAAATTTGATTTGGATAATCTGAATGCAGCAATTTGGGATGTCGGAGTACGGTGGAAAAAACTGACAGGCTCCCACGTTCCACCGGGCCCCCATCCATAAGGGTGTCTGCCTCCGCATGACGTGGCCCTGTCCACTAAAGATAAGTAAACTTTCGATTTACTGGATCATTATTTTCATCATGGTACAGTTTCAGAAGGGAGATTTGGCGGTAGCTCAGTTCAAGGGATATCCCCTTTGGCCAGTACGGATTGTCAGCGTTACGAACCAAGAAAAGTCTACACTGAAATTCGTTGTATTTTGCTACGGATCCCATGACTTTCAGACTGTGGTGGAAGCGAATCTTCTCTCGTATGATGACAATTATTCGGAAGCTTCGAAAAGTACGGCTAAGGGCGTAAATCATGCTTTCCGCGAGTGTGAATCTTCTCCTGATCTTTATTGTCAGTTTTTGAAAAAGCAAATTACAAAAGGCCCTGGTGCTGATCCAACTGCTTCGGGCAAAACGTCTGCACTTCGAAACCAGCTTACTTTGGCACAAGATGAAGTAGTAAAACTTAAGGCTGGCCTGGTTAAAGAAATCGAGAAAAAAGTTCAGGAAAAAATTGCTTCCGTGGCAGGAGCAGGAGGCTCATCACAACAAGCCACTCTAAACCCTGAACTGATTGTTTCGGAAATTTATGATTCGATCACGCTAGAGTACAACGGAAAGTTTGAGAAAGTTGAAAAAATGTTTTCATCTCTGAACAGCCAGATTCAGTCAATAGAGCTTCGGGTCGCTACTATTGAGGAAAAGTTGGACGATTACGATCAGGAGCGTTTGCTTGATTCTTTGGTGCTTTTTGGAGTGAAACAGGACCCCGGGGTTGACCTGGGTACTGCTGTTCTGGAAATAGCAAAGAGAATGGGTGTACATGTTCAGAAAGAACAGGTGTTGTCCGTGTACCGTTTTAGTCTTCCGAACGCCACGGGGAATATCCAGACACCTACGCCTGTTGCGCCAGTTCTCGTTAAATTCGCGACGAAAGATATGGCGTATACTGTTTTCAAAGCGAAATCAAAGCTGGCAAAATCGGGTGTATTCGTCGCTGAATATCTCACGAAAATGAGAAAAGTGATTCTCGATGGTGCGAGAGACAGGTATGGTGTAAGGAACGTATGGACTGATCGTGGCCGTGTTTACAAACGTGAGCAAGGTGATATTCACCCAACACGCATCCACTCACTTGTTGACACCCTCTAGCTTTTAGTAAAAGTTGATTATTTGTGTTTATTTGTATTACTATTTCTTTGTATTATTCAGTTGCTTCAGCATTTGTGATGATTTGCGTATTATTAGTTTATAGCCTTTTCGCGGAATTTTTGTTTTTTTCGCGGGAAAGGAAGTTAGTTTACTTTTTTATTTATGTTGAGTAATTTTTCTTCATTGAGTAGATTTATGTGTAATCCGCTCCGTATTGAAGATCATTTGGAGGCACAAATTGGACGTGATGACTTGCCTATTATTGGTTCAAAGCCTCTTCGCGAAAGTTCCTATATATTGCCGTCGCAAGTTAGTTCAGACATGTCGCTCTGTCTTTGCTCGTGGAATTGCCACCTTACTACAGGATATTTAGATGTTCTGCAGTTAATTGAGAAATCTTCTTCAAAATTTGATATTATGGGTATTTGTGAAACTTTTTTGAGTGCTGACCAATCTCTCTCGGCTTATTATTTTCCAGGATACGATTTTGAGGTAAGAAACCGATCAGCTATGAACCGAGGAGGCTTGGGATTTTTGATTAAGAAGAATATGAGGTATATGGTGAGGGAGGATTTGGGTGTTTGGATAGAAGGTAAGTTTGAAAGTTTTTGTTTAGAATTGGAAATTGAAAGAAAAAAAGTTTTAATTAGTATGGTGTATAAGCCGCCCAGTGCTCGATTGGATGAGTTTGTCACAGGTTTTGATGAGTTGATGAGGTTGGTTTCGTCTACAAGAATGGATTTTTTTTGTATGGGGGATTTTAATTTTAATCTTTTAGAACTTTCAGGTGATAATTTGGATTTTTTTAATTATATGGTTTCGAATGATCTTTACCCTTTAACTTGTGTACCCACCCGAATTTCTAGTCATTCAGCGACCCTAATTGATAACATTTTCGTGGGACGTAGTTATTTGAGTCAAAGCTGTTCTGATGTGATTATATATCCTGGCTCGGACCATCTCCCGGTAATTGCTCATGTGACGTGTCTTAAAAATGGACGTATCCCGTCAAAGAAAATACTGACACGTGATCTGAAAAAGCAAAATCTCAATAACTTTGCCGTGGAGTTGAGTTGTATTAAGTGGGACTCAGTCCTTGAGATTTCCGATGATTCTTCTCTAGCTTATGACCAGTTCATGTCCATTTTTCAACCGATTTATGAGAAAACATGTCCCTTGCGACTGGCAAAACAAAAGAAGGAGGATCCCCGCAAGCCGTGGATTACGGAAGAAATAATAGACACGATAAACAACAGAAATATGTTATATGAGCAATATCTGAATAGTCAGGATGACGGAGATTTTGCAGATTTCAAGCGAGTGAGAAATAAGGTGAACAGTATGAGAAGGCAAGCAAAGAAGAAGTATTTCGAAGAAAAGTTTTCTGATAATAAGGGAGATACAAGAGCCACATGGCAAGTTATTAATGAATTCATGGGAAATCAGAAAAGTAGCCAGTCGCCATGCATTGATATAAACGGAAGTTCTGTGAGTGATAAAAATGTAGTCGCGAATCATTTTGGCCAGTTTTATTCTCAAATTGGCTTGTCGGTTCAAGAGAGTGTAAGGTGTGACAGGGTAAATGTTCTCAGTGAGGAATTCGAGGACTCTCGTGGTGACAGTGTTGAGTTCCAATTTGAAAAGTGTACAAATGATGAAGTGGTTAAGATAGTGAAAAAACATAAAATCGAATTCTGCTGGGATAGATGGCGTGAATCTTAGAACTTTTAAAGCTGTGATGATGTATATACTACCATGTATCCTTCATATTATTAACCTGTCTCTGGAAACAGGGACCTTTCCAGAAGCGCTGAAGCAAGCTAAAGTTATCCCACTTTATAAAGGGGGTGCCAGGTCAGATGCCGGTAATTGGAGACCAATCTCGATACTGCCTCTACTTTCAAAAATTTTGGAAAAAGTGATTCATCGTCGTCTATATGACCATCTCACGAAACACAGCTTACTCAGTGACACCCAATTCGGGTTTAGAAAAGGTCACTCTACTAGTCATGCTGCTATTCATCTTGTTGATTTTGTAAATAATTGTTTAGAAAAAGGTGAGATCCCCCTAACAGTATTTTTTGATTTTAGGAAAGCATTTGACACGGTAGATTTTAGAATTTTATTGCAAAGGCTAGAATGCTTGGGTATTAAAGGAGTGAGTCTGAAGTGGTTTGAAAGTTATTTGTGCGGGAGGTCTATTAAAGTGATGATTGATGATGTTTTTTCTTCCCCTTATCGAGTGTCGTGTGGTGTGCCGCAGGGGTCGGTCCTTGGTCCACTTCTTTATCTGGTTTACGTAGATAGCATGAGGTTTTATCTTCCGGATTGTTGCTTAACGTCGTTCGCTGATGACACTGCAGTCACGTTTTCTAGTCGTTGTTTGGATAGTCTTGTGTTGAAAGTGAATGGTGTCCTGAGAAATTTCTCCGTATTTACTAGATTGAGTTTGTTATCAGTAAACGTTGCTAAGACTAATTTTATTTTATATTCTAGAGTTGGTAAGCCCAGTGATATTAATGGTAGAATTCTGTTTGATAATAAGCCTGTAGTTCAGGTTCAGGAAATCCGTTATTTAGGTTTTTACATTGATTGTAATCTTTCGTGGAAACGCCACAGCGATGTTGTTGCAACAAAGGTTGCCCGTGGTCTGGGAGCAATTCGACGTTTCAAAAATTTTTTACCTCCGAGAATTTTATTGCTTTTATACCACGCTTTGATTCACCCATATATTTCGTATGGCTGCATGTTATGGGCAAGCAATTTTTATGTGAATTTTAAACGTGTTCAGATTCTTCAAAATAAAGCGATGCGTCTTATTGGTGGATATGTCGAAGGTGCACACAACACTGCAGCTTGTTTCAAAAAATTGCAAGTGCTTAATGTAGGACAGCTGCGGGAGTACCAAGTCGGAATTTTTGCTTATCAATGTTGGAGTGATGCAAGTCCAGAGGTTTTTCGTGATTATTTTAGTGACAATAGATCTTTGCATCATTATGAAACACGTCATGCTAGTGACTTCGTTGTCCCGCACAGAAGTGGAACCAGGGCCGGCTTCCCTACTAGATTTTCAGGGCCTAATGTGTGGAACTCTGTTCCGGAGAGCATTCGGGCGGCTGAGCACCTGGGGCTATTTAAAAATAAATTGAAAAAGTATTTGTTAGGCCAAGGTTCATAGTTTTTTCTTCTTGTTTTTTTTATTATTTTTCTTTTTTCTCATTATTATTAATAAATGAGTTGATGAGAGATTGGTTATTATTTCTTGTTTTAGTGCTTTTTCTGGTATATTTTGTATCTAGTTAATTATTAGTTAGGATATGAGTTTTATGTACCCGCCCAACCGCAAGTGCTTTTTTGTACCTTTCTTGGGGCGGGTACTGGCAACATAGTTAAATGTATTTGGGTCGTAAAATAAACTGAACTGAACTGAACTGAAGACTAGCCCAAGTTAGAGATAGTTTTATCTCATTAGAGACAAGATTAATCCCAGTAGCAAATACTGTGTATGTTTATGTTTATGTGTTTTATTTACTTTCTTCATTTACTCCGCTTTCTGAAAACGGCGGGTTATAAATAAATTACTTACTTACTTACTTTACTGTAAGATTTTTTGTTACAGTGTATTAGTGCTTTCGGTTTCTTTGTCCGTAGCTTGCGATGAACTTCTTTATCCTGGCGACCAGCCGAAGAGTTGAGGTAATGTCGTTACAAACGGGTAGCGGGAGGGGTGGGGGGGAAACTGCACTGTCAGAAGTTTTATAACAGATTGCGCATAACACTTTCAAGAATAACACCTTTTCACTTAGAAATAAAGTGTTATGACCAATTAATTTATACTATTTCGTGCCTAGATCTCCAACAACACCTTCAATATGTAAAAATACTACACTGTCAGAAGTTACATGACGAGAACAGGAGGATGCGCGGTTTCAACAGATAACACTTTGGGATGGTATCTGTTATGTTTCTTTCGTTCCCGTTAGTATTTTAACCAACTAGAGTATCAAATTAGTGGAAGGCAACAAGGAAGTTAACACACAAATTATGGACCCTTACAAGTGAAATATGAATTCCATGCTTTCTACAAGCATTACTTATTGTAATGTCACACTGAGCGTGTTCAACCCTCCTACAAATAATAACTATTAGTTACTATTTCCGTTCTAGCCTCACCAAAAGTTACTAAGCAGACCGCTACAACCTTCTCGAAATAGTAACTAACAGTAACTATTGCTTACCACGCTCGGGAGCGTAGTTAGCGTAGTAACTGCGGATCTCTGTAACGTGATTGGTCAGATTCTCCCGTGGCATGATATTCTGCTGCAAAATAGAAAAGTCGTTCCAGCCTTGACGGCAAAAAGCCAGAATTCGTGACGTCGTGCGTAGTAACTACGGTTAGTAGGATGGAACACGATGAATACAGTTCAAAGGATGAAAGTCAGCTTAATGGGTACATGTCGGGTTGCATGGAAGACTGCACTAACCTGCATCTTTAGCGTCGTTCTTTGTGAAGTCAGAAATGACGAAGGCTACCAAATAAGTTGACATGGTCACTGACTCCTCATATATGTCCCATTCATAGTCTGACTTATCAGCACTGAAACACAAATATTTCTTTAATCTTTCGTAAGCTTTCACAGTCGTAACTTTTGAAGCAATGAGTTTAATCAAGAATAGCTAATAATAGGAGCTACTGTCCTTAGGCAATGCCCGGCGCAAACTGTCAATCAGCTTCTAGATACCTCTAATAGGACCTTAGTGTCAGCTTGGTGTCAGTGTACCAAACCTATCCTAAACGAAAACTGCAGCTGTCGAGTGCGTTGCTAGTGCACGTTGCATAGCCGGAAGAAAGTGAATTTCTACTATGCATTTGTGTTGTAAGTCATTCTTATCCTGTTCAAGGTGCTACTGTGGAGCAAATATCTGCGTACAGCGATACGAGGAGACTTCAGTACTGCAAACCATGGATGGAAACATCCATGGCCCAGAAAGGAATGTATGTTCTCCGACAGGATTGCTGTCAACGGAGCAGAAAGGCTGAAATGCCCCCCACCCCAGCCAAAGGCGTGATCTACTAAAACCAGGAAGGGAAGGGAACGCGAGAAAAGCAGGAAGGCATACTAAAACCAGGAAGGGTATGCTAAAACGAGGAAGGGCATCCTAAAACCAGGAATGCTTTTGCAAGAATTCGCAGCACTGTTCCCTTCCTCTATTTAGTATTATTTGAGGGTCGACAACTTTTCAAATACAAAGTTCACCATCCCTTCCTCGTTTTAGTATGCCCTTCCTGGTTAGTCGCCTACCGTCAGAACGAGAAATGAAAAGGTGAATTACAATTTTGTAGTTGCCAACCCCTCACTGAATGCCACGACATGTCAGGATACTAAAACGAGGAAGGGATGGTGAACTTTTGAATTTGAAAAGTTGCCGACCCCTCAAATAATACTAAATAGAGGAAGGGAACGCTACTGAGAAATCTGGTGACAGCGTTCCTGGTTTTAGGATGCCCGTCCTCGTTTTAGTATGCCCTTCCTGGTTAGTCGCCTACCGTCAGAACGAGAAATGAAAAGGTAAATTACAATCTTTATAGTTGCCGACCCCTCACTGAACTTAATGACTACTCGTGTCAGGATACTAAAACGAGGAAGGGATGGTGAACTTTTAATTTGAAAAGTTGTCGACCCCTCAAATATACTAAATAGAGGAAGGGAACACTGCTGCGAATTCTGGCGACAGCCTTCCTGGTTTTAGGATGCCCTTCCTCGTTTTAGTATGCCCTTCCTGCTTTTCTCACGTTCCCTTCCCTTCCTGGTTTTAGTCGATCCCGCTAAAGGCAGGATTCGCCACAAGAGTGTTATTGCTCTGCAGTAATCCTCCTTGTTAATTCCTCCCCATCACACACCACCTACTTTTCCATCTAGGCTATCTCGTCATGGCGATTCCTTTACCGGCATCATGCGCCACTCGGTCTTTGTCCCCTAGCTTCTGTTGCCGGTGGTGTTAAACCAAGGTCAGGCTTCGATGCAAAGTAGCATTCACCAATAAGGGAAACTTGTTAATCTCGCTTTAGTAGGCCCGGGCGAATTCCAGCTCCGCTAGGGTGTGTGAAGCAATGTCCGGGCTGCTTGGTGAATTGCGGCTGAACCGATATACCATTATCCCTTTTCTATGGTTTCCTTACTGTAGTAAGCACGTATGGTGGCAGTCTACATCTTCATCGCCCGTCCCACGGATCTCAACATTCACCCAACACGCGGCCATCATCATAGTTGAAGGCTGTCTATGCTTTATAGCCGTGACGCCGCTGACATCTACCCTTCCTAATTCTTCAGTGTTATTAGCCTATTGCAATATGGTAAAACTGCCACGAGAAGTTTTTTTTCTTTGCAGCACTTACCAAATGTGTAAGTTAATTTTCCGTCTTTGAACAAAATGTGTATGATGGAGCCGAGGGTGGAGTATATATCAAAGGAAACCAAAGACGAGAAAAATAATCGACAAAATCATGTTGTAAGTTTAATTGTTGGGTATATACTATTTTGAGAGTCAACGAGCATGGCACTTCAAGAACAGGCCCACTTAGGTCTTTTTGCGATCTCTATAACGGCTAGCGGACATGTTTGAAAGTAGTCAGTTTGTCGTAAAAATCCAAACGGCAGTGAAGGTCGGGCGAAAACAAGTCGCTTCCAGAAGCTTTGGTCAGGAAGTTAAATAAGGGTAATCTTACTGTGGTACGGTTTGGCTGATGGGCATGTTCGAGATCGACGTCATTGTTTTCTTCCTTCCCAGCGTTACAGAAAACTTGGCTTTCAGATTTGGCTCATCGAAGCACGGAAAAGCTCTGCGGGCATCCGTTGGCTGGAACTGAGTGGTGGCAATAAACCTTGAAGCAAACAATGTATGAAAACATGAGCAATCGTCGGTTCCGAGCACAACTTGACAACAGAGCCATCTTAGCAATGTGATTACCAAATGCTGCTCTCCGCGGCAGCCGAAGTTATGTAGACTAGGCGGGTTGCCGAAGGACACTCTCCGTCGCAACACCGGTCGGAACTCCGGCACATTAACCCTAGGTTCACACAGAGCAAATCGTGGCGATGAACGAGATTTTTCAATCGAAGCTACAGAAGATTTTTATCGCTTGGATGTTCACACTGAATTTTCGTCGGCAATTGAATTTAATGCGAAAAGAAATAAAATAAATAAAAATAACCCTTAAATAATTAAATAATCAAATAAGAAATAATAGATTTTTCTAAAAGTGAATCTTCAAAAGGGTCGTCCATGTTGCTGTTGCGTGCATAAAATCGAACTGTCACCCGATTAAAGTTGAATTATCCCAGCATCGAAAATCGCCTGACGAAGCAACAGTTTGGCCGCGAAAACCTCGTCAATGGCCGATATCGCCTCAGTATGAACGTCTGTGTGAACCTAGGGTAATGCGCCAAACGAGTCGTTACGTTAGGAGATGGAGTCACAGCAGCCACCTAACATACGACCTGGGACTCTCCTTGCATGCACCTCTGAAGGATATGTAAGGGATTAATGTCTAAGGGAAGGTCTTCGTAACTTACATAACAATTACTATGATTCTCCACCCAAGTTGCCTCACGACCATGCCTTCTCCTCGAGTCTCCCGAGATGACTGCTTTGTCCGATGCTAGATTTTTCCTAGTCTGACACGAGATAGAAATATTTGGGATGCCACCTATCTACAGGTCATGGTCAGGTGACAATCGTCTGCTTTATCAACTAGTGTAAGCACAAGCAAGCTGTCTGCACTGCTACCATCATCTTAGAATTCGACCGAACAAGAAGCGTTCCAATGGCAGTCATGGGTTCCGGCGAAGAAAATAAACCCGGCGACCCCCCCCCTTAAATAAAAAAAGACAATACCAAAAGAATCTCCTAGTCCCAAATAATCCCTACGTCATCAGCTCGATACCCGGATTAGCTCATGTACCTGCTGACGGATACATAAGAGTAGGATAACTGGACGCAACTTCATTCGCAAACTTGACTGTACAATAATGTCTGAAGTAAAGTGGGTATCCAGTAACAAGTGTAAGAATAAGCTTGTCCGTGCACAAAGGGTATGTGAAGCAAAAAAGTGCTGGCTGGATGTGTTCTTAGTTGTGAATGCGTTAAGTGCAGGCAGCACAAAGATAAACAAGGGAGGGGAATAGAATACTCAGTGAGGGGGCAAGGAGATCCGCTGAATCCATATCTGAACTTAGTTTTCTTGCTGGACAAATGGTTCATCACCAACTCGGCTGAAACTGGAAATTTGGTTGAAGCTCAAAGTTGTTTCTGAAATCTATTAAAGATTCGGTATCGGGGCAAGGGGACATGTTGAATCCATTTTTGAACTTTATTTTAACAGTAAAAATATTCAAGGAATCTGACGAAGACTGAATTGGGATCCCATCGAAACCTTTGGTCTTTTTCTTGTTGTACCAGAAGTCGACTTAACTTAGACTAAGATCATGGGAAGTCAAGTTAAATGTTTAGTTTTTCAAGGTGAAATATTTTTTTTTTTCGCCAGGGGGGGGGGGGGGGGGGTCGGTACCGGGTTTTTGTTTGGCACCGGGGGGGGGGGGGGAGGGTTGGTACCGTTTTTGTTTAGCCCGGGGGATTTTGTTCGGCGGGGGAGGGTTATCGCCTAGACCCAGCAGTCATCGTGCCTGATGGAACACTCTCATCCGGTTCTTTATTGCAGCAAGAAGCTCCCCAAGACCTCCACCTCACCCCGGCAGCTGACAGACGCCGAAGGAAGTGTGCACACTGTCAGAAGTTTCATAACAAATAGCGTATAACACTTTCAAGAATTACACCTTTTCACTTAGAAATAAAGTGTTATGACCAATTAAGTTTACACTATTTCGTGCCTAGATCTCCAACAACACCTTCAATTGGTAAAAATACTAACGGGAACGAAAGAAACATAACAGATAACATCCCAAAGTGTTATTTGTTGAAACCGTGCATCCTTCTATTGTCGTTATGTAACTTCTGACAGTGTAGTATTTTTACCTATTGAAGGTGTTGTTGGAGATCTAGGCACGAAATAGTATAAACTTAATTGGTCATAACACTTTATTTCTAAGTGAAAAGGTGTTATTCTTGAAAGTGTTATGCTCAATCTGTTATGAAACTTCTGACAGTGCAGTGGGTGCACCAGGCACCCAGCCGGCAAGTGGGTTTATTTAAGTCGAGTTCGGTGATTCCTAACAGGTCGCATAAAAGCGGCTAACAATTTTTATGGAAGTTGACTGCACAAGTTCATCGCAACGCAAAAGAAAAAATATGGCTGAATAGATTCACTCCTCCACCTCTTCTATGGGCACTATAACAAAGAGACGAGACTCGATAATCCTTGCAGTACAGTCTTTGGGAAACACTCCTCTATTAATCAAGAAGAAAACTACTATTAATTATAATTATAAACACAATACTAACTTCTGTTCTCCTTGCTGATTAACGTATGATGACCGGTAAAATCCTGCCATGATGTCGTTCAAATTCGCACTGTAGCTCATTGAAATGTTGTATTTCATATTTTGTTGCATCTTTGTAGTAAGATGCATCTTGAAGAACTGAGTTAACGAGTCGTACTCTGTGTGCATAACGCTGGACGAAGAGGCCATTCCTGGACCATCCACCTAGAAATTTCCAAATTTATCAGGTTTTGTCCTGGACGGTGGACCGCATATCGAACGCTCGAAGTTTAACAATCTTAGAAGCCATGACGTAAAAGGTGACGTAAAAAATCCGATGTTTTCTTATAAAAGCCATTTTGGACATTAACAAAAGTTGGAAGCTGATGTGGCACACGCAAGAATAAGTAGCATGTCTATATAAGCTAAGGTTCGTTCTGTCGAGCTCGTGGACGGGTAGAAAAACGCTTGAGGTACAAATGACAATGGGCCTTTGAAGAACATAACAATGTATCGTGACTTAGTCCGGGCGTGCAATGGAGCATCTTGTCACGGTTCGATGCCCCTTTCTTTGTTTCGTTAGTTCCAGCGTAAGTGGACAGCATTACAGTTTGGAACAATGACGCCATCTACGTAGTCAGCGTTAGAAATATAGCGTGATGCCATTCTGAAGGGATTTTGCCCGATTGATTCTTAATCATGTTCTTGGTCTTGTGAAGCACTAACTGAATTACAAAGGATTTATTTTACTTGCTTGAGAAGCAGAGAGAGAAAGAGGAACGTGAGTTGAGCCTGATATTCCTTTGCCTCATATTGTTGATTGGTGAGAGAGTGGAGAATAAGGTCAGATCCACCGATCTTAAGACAGTTTTGTCGCGCTCTTCCCCAGTTCCCAAGGATCCTCTTGAAGACATAGCCTAACCTCCACCCTCAAAACTCCATCACATCTGTGATATGTCCTCTTTCAGTTATTAAGTTTTATTCAGACCGGATAACTCTCTCGAAAGTTATGACTGTCAAAAGTTTCCGGGAAGCAGGTTCGTCACGACTGAGGGGGGGGAACCCCCCTCCCCCAATATTGTCGGCAAAAAATAACCGTGTCGGCGCGAAGCGCCGCGATTTTTGTCGAAACAGTGGTTTTTTTCATGAAAACAATCATTTTTTTTCTGAAAATCAGTCTATTTTACGTCAAAACAGTCTTTTTTCCGAAAATCAGTCGATTTTTTTTTAACTTTTTTTTTTTTGAAAACAGTCGTATTTCTGCCAGAACAGTCAAACAGTCTGTACAAATTACCAGCTAGTCGGTAAATGCTGTGTCCCCTCCCCCCAAACATATTGGCTAGTAACGCCTCTGCCGGGAAGTGCTCACTTTCAGCGTCCTAGCACTGCATCTGGCAGAACCTAGACTAGCGATCACCAGAATTCCAACCCCCGCCCTTGGTGACGGGACCCGGTCCGATTGTTCAAATAATGTTTCTAGGGCTTATGCTTGTTCTTCCCACCAAGTTCCATGCCAATCCTTCCACTTTAAGCATGTCATGAGTTGTCGGGTATTCCACCCCCACCCCCCTACAGTTATCGGATCCGTTCTGGACTTGAAATAGGTGCTGCAAAATATTTTGTACATATGTGTAAAATAAAATTAGTCTTATCTAATAAAAAAGAAAAAAAGGGATATCTGTAACAGGTGTTCTTGCCAATTATCAAGTTTATTTCAGATCCAATCATCCGTTCAAAAATTATGCATGCACAATATTCCGGATTCACCCCTCTCCACTCCCCCCACGATGGTCCGGTCGGGAAGTGCTACTTCTACGTCAATCCGCGTCAATCTACGTCAACCGTAAAAACAGTCGGTTTCTCGTAAAAATGGTCGTTTTCTCTTAAAAATAGTAGTTTTTGTTAAAATCAGTCGATTTTTTTCTTCAATAATAGTCGTTTTTATCTGCAAAAACAGTCGGTAATCGGGTCCCTGATGTTCTTGCCAAGTTCCATCCAAGTCGCCAGCTCTGGACTTGAAATGGAAATAGGACATCTGTGACAGCTGCTCGTGCCAATTATCAAGTTTATTTCAGATCCAGTCATCCGTTCGAAAGTTATGCATGCACAATATTCCGGATTCCTCCTCCCTCCACTCCCCCCCACGATGGTTGGGTCGGGAAGTGCTATTTTTACGTCAACCTCATCGGCACATCTGGAAGTACAGTAAAATGGAATCACCGGAATCCCCCCCCCCCACTCCCCCCACAGTGACTGGATCAGATCCGATTTTGTAAACGATGTATCCGGGGCTTGTTATTCTCACCAAGTTTTGTCTCAATCCCTCCAGTCTAAGCAGGTCACGAGATTTCAGGTTCCCCCTCTACCTCCCCCCCCCCCGTCCCCACACACACAGGTATCGAATCCGGTGCAGACTTCAAACAGAGCATCTGAGACGTCCTTTGTCCAAAAATCAAGTTTTCCTTCGAATCCGATCACCCGTTGAAAAGTTAAGCGTGCCTAAAGATTCCGGATTCCTCCTCCTTCCACACACCCCACGATGGTCGAATCGGGAAACTGACTATTTCCAAGTCAGATCGGCTGGGTCCAGAGCAAAATAGTACGAGGGAGTAGCGCCAAGACCGACGCTTTCCATGCTTTGCAAACGGGCCATACTCATAACGCTTCCCACTACGCTTGTGGCATCCAAAGCGAGACAAACTAGCGGGTTTCTAAATTTCCAGTAAAGCAAAGGCGCGATCTGCACACACCAAGGGAACAATGGAGGCCGTATAATTTTTTACTACGTTCAGATTATGAAGTTACCGGAGCCAGCGATGGTGAACGACTGAGTCCGGATTTGTTAAGTCTTGGCGCTACTCCCTAGTGTTGTTTTGCACTAGCTGGGTCCCTGACACACCTGCCAAGCTTCATGCTCGTATGACATCTGTAAGTACCAACCGACTGACGGAAATGCGATTGGTAGATGGCACTTGAGCCGAAAGATGCAAGTGCCGTTAACACGAAAAGAGAAGTGTGCAAAATAATTCAGACAGTTCGTACCGTCAGTTTTAGAACACACGCCATCACAAACTTTCCCAACAAAATTTCTTAGCGAGGCAAACAGGAACGGACTTCTTCTGGTCAACTATATATTATGCAAGAAAGGTAATACAAAACGTCGCAGTTTTGATCAGAAACATTTGAATTTCCCGCCAAGGAGTTCAACGAAGTCATCAGACCGACTGGTACAGAGCAAAACAAAACTAGGGAGTAACCAAAGCAAAATAACATTATGGACTAGCGCCAAGAACTATAATACAAAGCAAGAGAAAAGGCTTTCGCCTCTAAATAACTCTAAGAAATTTTGAGTAGTCGAACTGATCAGAGTTAAAAATCTCATCAACAATGCACTTAAAACTATTGATCGATTCAGCATTAACCGCATCTTCGGTAAGGCTGTTCCAAGGATCAACAATTCGGTTGCCAAAACCCCACTTAAAAACGTCCTTGTGGGATCTTGACTTTGTAAGCTTGTACGCATACCCCCGATGATGACGGTTAATGCTGAATCTTACTAAATCGCTTTCCATACTTCACAACCGGGCCATACTTGTAGCGTCGCCCACTGCGCTTGTGGTATTTAAATCGAGACAAACATGCTGATTTAGAAATTTTTCTAGTAAACCTAAAATGCGGCCTGTACATCGACGAAACAGAGTAGGTTGTATCTCCTTTTTTGCTATATTCAGAATTTTAAGTTATCGTTCCCTATCGTTAGTGGTGCTGGTGTCGCTGTACTTCGACCGTGTGTCACTTTTTTTCAAGTCTTGGCGCCACTTCCTAGTGTTATTTTGCTCTCGGAGTACCGCCAAGACTTGACAAAATTGACACAGACTCGAATAGCAGCGATACAAGCACCACTAGCGATAGAGAACGTCCCTACTGAAACTCATTCAATTGTTCACTAGCGCTGGCTCTGATAACCTTGTGTTCTGAAGATAGTAAAACAACGATACTATCTCCGTTGTTTTTTTTGTGGGTGCAGACCGCACCATTGCTTTACTAAAAATTTAGAAACCTGGAAGTTTGTCTCGCTTTAAATGCCGCAAGCTTAGCGGGCGGCGCTACAAGTATGACCCGTTTGCAAAGCATGGAAAGCGTAGGTCTTGGCGCTACTCCCTAATGTTTTTTCGCTCTGGACTGGTTAGGCTAAGCCTACTACGCAGTTTACTAGGAAATACTTTGTGTGCGAATCAGCAGCTAATTAGCTTATTTGAAGAGAAGCTAAAGGCCAAGTAGTGGGGAATCCAAAACTTTCTGGCATGCTGACCTCCCGAGTTCGGTCGCTTGCCAGAGAAAATGTCCCAGATAAGTCCGATTCCGAGCCGAATCCGGCCATTTCGAAAACCAGAAGAGCTGGTAACTCTTGCTCCTACAGTCGGTAAAAACTAGCTTCTTTTTTCCAAACCTGCGACGGAGTCATTACTACTTTGAAGATGCAGACCTCTGGCCATTTAACCAATCGCTGCGATAGTTAACTGGGACGCAAGGAATAAACATCGCTGGTCTGCTGTATTCCGTAGAACCATTGTAGTCCGGCTAGACTGAACCCTGTACGCACAGTTACCAGCGGTTACGTGTTGACTATCACTAACCATGGTAAGCAGGAGTAGCTTTGCATTTGAGTAGGAAATTCCAATTTAAAAAGTTAATAAAAATTCAACCAGGAACCAAAATCATTTACTTGTTTAATGTCGCTTTAAACCACTCAGTGTTGTAATTTATGCAGAGTATAAGAAGTGGTAATTTGCTCGACTGATCACTACACAAGAACAATGACCATTAAAAAGGATGCTGGTGTGCTTGGGACCGAAAACGGACATCTTTTGTCATGTTTCTTTTCGGTTCAGCAATTACACGACATCCCAACCTATTGTACTTTTTCGATAACAGGAAATAAGGACAATAAACGTTAATGGCTACCTACTATAAATAATACTATAGAAGTGCAATCAATCGACCAAACTAATAAAATGTCAGAAAGATTTTATGACTATGTTAAGCTGTTGAACACCAAAAAAAAAAAAAAGTAGGTGAATTCCTTGCGTGGAAATAAAGATAAGCCTACCTTGATTGTGTCCAGGTGAACTACCATATCGTTGGTGTGAAGGATTACCCACTGGGTTTCTTCCAAACACGTCACTTCAATGACCACATGGCCGTCGATTGTAAAGTTACCTTCTTCGATCACAGGTAGAAGGCGGAGATGGTAATGGGTGGGTTTGAGGCTAGAAATGATGTTTTAAGATCGAAGTTTTTTTGTACGGAAGATTTTTTCCATCTTTATACCTGCTCAGCAGCTGGGAGCAACACAGGCTTTGCATCCACTCCGTGGCTCTAAGATAAGTGTAATATAATATTTAGAGGTGAAAGCCTTTTCTCTTGCTTTGTATTATTATAATGCCGTTGGTGCGCTGGTAGAGGACTAAAACTTTAGATACCCTCTAGTTTATACTTCAAGAAACGGATAATTCCGTTTCTTGAAGTATAAGTTTCATTCAGGCACATTTTTTCGACCCCCTGTTTACCTCCTATGCTTTAGAGTACTTGTTTCTAGAAAATTGCACATGTTATCCTGGGATATGTTGTCCTGGGACAGAAACTTTGGACAGACCATTTTTTTGCTAAATAGCAAAATAAGAAAAAAAATACCCCTTAACACGTTATTTTTTTTAAAACACTCGTAGTGGTATCCTTTCTCTCTTTTCTTCTTGTTTCTGCTCTCAGGAAATAACTGTCTTGCAAAGAAGACCAACTTTACTTTGAGCGTGTTCCAACCTACTTACCATAGTTACGACGCACTACGTCACGAACTCTGGCTTCTTGGCTTCAAAGTTGGAACCTATTTTTCTATTTTTGCGAATATGCTCCACGGGGTAATCCAGCCAGTCACGTTACAGAGATCCGTAGTTACTCGCTTACTCTGCTCCCGAACATGGTCAGCAATCAGTTACTATTTCGAGTAGGTTGGAACGGTCACCATAGTAACTTGTACGCCAAGTCGCAAACTCTTGTACGCTCAATCACATTCTGCACCTTGCTGCGATACTCCTCCTAACCCTCGTTTTATTAGATGAATCTTTTTCTTCACCAAAAACTTGTCATGGATTCCGCCAAATTTGTTTGGTATAGTTCAAACCTGTGAGCACTCGTGCTGCTTGGCTGAAGCATATTGTTCTCACGCACGCCGAAGTCCTGGTAGAAGTTTGAGTACATGCCTGGCAAGCCACAGCCTGTCTAGCAGAGTAATTATGTCGAAGAAATTCTAGTCTGGTCCTTTGACTGTTTTCCGTAGCTGATATTCCTAATGCTCGCCACCTGTTACAACAGCGATGTGCTGTCTAGAGTTTTCTAGAAAACAAGGCTCTGAGACCCTACGATTTTTGTAAAACAACGAGACTCTTTCAGCTCAAACTGACTGCAGGTTATGCATGCAGAATTTCCCTAAATGGAAAAGTCAGCTAAAATCCGACCAGGTGCTATTTCGGCCCTTGTCGGCAGGGGCGTCGCAAGTGCATTTTCGGTGGGGGGGTGCAGAGCCAAAATTTTACCGAATCTTTCAAAAATTTTACCGAATCCTAGAACTAAGAATTCGAGCTTTAAATTATGGAACAGAAACGATTACATAGGAAGAGTAACAAAAAAAAGGCAGCATGAACGACAATAAGCCAAGTATTAGGCAGCGTTTGGCGAGCCCACATGGAGAATATATTGCCGGGAATGATTGCAGTAACAGCTATAATAACCAATAGAAAACTAAATCGAGCGCCGCAGGCAAAAATTTTCAAAATCCATTTTTTTTTGTAGGCTAAAATTTAACTGCTCCTCTTACAAATTCTATCATTTACCGTTGATTAAATACTGAGACTTTAAGAAGTTCCAGAAACCGGATGGATTGACGTCCCGGCAGCAGCAGCAACTGTAGTCTAGTCAATATACTACCTATAATCACATAAAGTGAGCGCCGCAGGCCAAATTTTTTTTTTGATTTTCCTGCCAAATTTAATTTCCATCCAAATTCTAGCTTTTAATGTTTCGAAATCTCAGTGTAAAACTGGCTTAAAACCCCCGTCAAATGACGGGCCCTTCTACAAAATAGAGAATATTACGAAAAGTGCTGCAGGCGGAATTTTCGAAATATTTATGATTAGATATTCTTTTTAGGATCCAAAATAAAAGTAAGGACTATCGATGATATCATAGATCATCCTATTTGTCTACGACCAGTGCTTCACTAGACCTCTTTTGAGTTTCGAGGTTCGTGGTAAATTCCGAATCCTGGCAATTCCAACGAATAAGTTACCGAATCCCAGTTATTATACCGAATAAGTTTAGACCGATAGCGTGTTCGAGATTCTGTATAACTACCGTATCCCGTTATTTTACCGAATTGTTTTGGTATCGAAAGACTACCGAACAATATTCATATTCGGTATACTTTCGTCGAAAGTGGAACAAAGTCAGGATTCATGGTTATCTTCCTAATCCTGGAAATTATACTGAATAAATTACCGAATCCCAATCATGATACCGAATAACGAACCAATAGTTTATTCGGGAGTCTGTGTAACTACGGAATCTCCATAAATATACCGAATAGTTCCGGCATCGAAAAATTACCAAATGATTTCAGTAAATTCTCTCACCAAGTTCGTGATAACTACCGAATACTGGCAATTATACTGAATTCCGATCATTATACCGAAGAGATTTGTACCGATAGCCTATTTAGAATTCTGTATAACTACCGAATCCCCGTAAACCGAAATAATACCGAACAATTTTAATAAAACTTTGGGCCTCTGGCCCAAAATTTTACCGAATCTCAAAAAGGTGGGGGGGTGCTGCACCCCCCGCACCCCCCCCTTGCGACGCCCCTGCTTGTCGGCAAGGGTCCTCGTCAGACTGCAGCCAAAATAAACGAACCTTTCAATAAACCAAACGATACTGTTGTGGGGAGCTACTTCTAAAGCGTTGTGTAGGGGAGTATTAGTGCTGAGGTTTCATTTTGGAGACTGCTGCTATTTTTGCTAATCGACTTGGTCGCTGACATGGGAGGGGACTTTCCGCATTTTGGATAGCTTTGGCTTAGTTGTGAAAAAGGGTCTGGGGGTCTACAGCAGCTGCGTCCAGAATGAAGTCTCACGACCTGTTTTTCCCAAACAGCAATTCTTAAAGGACCTGTCTTACTTATAATACTAACGCAACCTACTTCCAGAATCACTCCATATGTTCTAACCCCAGAGACCCCAATCTCGTACGGTACATTCTATGTTTCCTGTTTTTGCTACAAGTCAACGGGTCTCTGAAAAGGCTTAAAAAAGCCAAAAGCGTTTGTTATTTGTTGAAAGCACAGCATAGTTTTAAAGTATTCAAATATTTTAAAATACTCTTAAGTTGAAGAGTAAATAGTGCTTTAAACAATAACTCCACAAATAGGATATCTGTATTTTCCAGAAACTTCATTTGTTTTATTGCAGGTTCATTTCTTCCAACGGCAGCCTGACGAGAAGTTTTGCCAAGGAAGGCCGAAAAATCACCAGAGTATATTTTAGCTGACTTATCTATTTAGTGCAGTTATAACACAAAACTAAACAACAAGAGCAACTATGTTGAATCGGAAAATTCCATTTTGCTTAGAGCCTGAGTAGAGGTTCAGATTAGGCAAACATTGACCACTATCTTCCCTAAATATCGTTGGAAGTTTCTTACGTCTTTGGAAGTCGGTAGTTAACATCGCCAGGTGGCCTAGTCGTTGTCGTTTGGGTTGAAGGGGTGGATGTCGTCGCAGTTGTCGTGACAGCCGTTGTCAACTCCTCACTACCTGGAGGGGGTGGAGCCAAGTAGAAGACCGTAAGTCCTACTGTAACCATGCCACCAACGAACAGTATGCCTGCTGCGATCACAGCCCATGTTGGCAAAGTGACCTTCCCCATAGTGCCCGACTTGTGTTCAGGGTCTGCCTAAAAGAGAATCAAATAATGGTCGAAGCCGTTACCTGAAACTAACCACTGCAATAGCCCTAGCTTCTGTGAATACAATGGTTCACATGGATCCGTGACAATCTCTGTCACAGCAGAGGTGTGCGGCTGACTAAGTTTTTATGGCACTTGCAGCTTCGCTCCAGTGCCATATACCGATCAATTTTCGATCTGTCTGTCGGCCTGTCGGTCCACTGTTCTCGAGTTAGGGTACTTCCAGAAGTGGTAGGACGATGCAACTTGTCATGCGTATCAAGGACCCGACCGAACTAACTTGGAAATAGTCAGACCTCGATCCGACCACTGGGGGGGGGGGGGGGGTGGAGGGAGGGGACATCCGGAATCTTGAGGTATGCCTAACTTTGTTACGGGTGATTGGATCTTAATGAAACTTGAAATTTGGAAAGAGCGTATCACTGGTGTCCTACTTCATGTCCGGAACGGATCCAATGGATGGGGGGGGGGGGGGGGGGGGGGGCAAGGGGGGAACCGGAAACTTGCGACACGCTTGGAGTGAAGCGACTGGAGTGAAACTTGGTGCGAAGAACAACCATAAGCTCTAAACACATCATTGACAGATCAGGACCGGATTCGGGCACTGGGAGAAGTTAGAGGGGGTGGGGGTCCGGAATTCCGGTGATCGCGAGTTAACGTACTTACAGATTTTCTAGGACGACGAAACTCGGCTTGAGCATGAGAGACTTGACAGGGTTGGCTTAAAAAAACAGTTCACTGATCCGACCATCGTGGGGGGGAGTGGAGGGAGGGGAATCCTGAATGTTGAGGTATGGTATAACTTTCAAACGGGGGATCGGATCTTAATGAAACTTGGCATTTGGAAAAACCTCGTGTCTCAAACGTTTCATTTCAAGTCCGGACCGGATCTGATGAATGTGGGTGGTGGGTAGAGGGGGCCCTGGGTGCCTCTGGTGGCACAGGAGGATCTAAGGTCTAAGGTCTAAGGGTAGAGGGGAGGACCGGAAATCTTTTGACACGCTTAGAGTAGAGCGATCGGGATGAAACTTGGTGGGAAGAACAAGCACAAGCTGAAGATACATCAGTGACAGAACCTGTGTGGATTCGGGCCCTCTGGGAGGTTTTGGAGATGGGGGGGGGGGGGGGGTGAGGAGGGTCTGGAATTACGGTTATCGCGATTTAAGGTACTTCGAGATGTGCTATGACGATGAAACTTGGCTTGAAAATTAGAGACTTGACAAGATTGGCTTAGCAATCGTCATTTCCTGGATCTGACCATCCCTTAAAGGAGTTATATGATCAGCATTCTAGCACTTGCAATGTCTAGAGTCTCCCCCCCCCCCCCCATTTTTGCCTCAAGAATTTGCTTACAAGTTAATCCCATAAAGTACAAACAATAGTCTACTTTTAAGCAAAAATAAACATTTTCATTATCTCGATGACCCTATCATCTTTTTTGCTTTAAGGGTTTTCATTACGGATGAATTTCTAGCGCCCTTAAAGTGCGCATCATCACAACCAAGTGAAAAAAAATAAAATCCTTTTCACCAAACGATACATTCTCGGGATTTCCAAGGGCGCATGATCATTCTTACCGGAAGTGTTTTTCTTACAATTGATCACAACAAACCCTCGAATTGGCAAATTTCTACTTTCATCCTTTGACCCAGCGTGGCAAGTGCCATATGAGCTTCTAGCTCTTGTTCTGAAGAGCTTCTATAAACTATCTTCCATGCGTTGGCGATATTCTCTCCCCTTACTAGGCACTGGACAAAATCCAACCCTAAATGAAACGGCGATTCTAGCAGTCTGAAAAGCTTCGCTGCTTTACCCCCATGTGTTCTTGTGAATGGGCTAAAACTCGCTTGGCTTTCTGAGGATGTTCTTGGGCTAGGCTAGTTCTAAAAATAGACGTGGACGCGGTTCTGTACCTGGAAAGTGGCGAAACAGCGAGAAGTTGTAAAGCGCAACAGAGGCACGAACACTTTCTGTTAGTTCTGGCGCTCAGCGGATTTTTGCTTTGTATTTTGGAACGCAAATCCGTGAGTACACTGCAGAAAGATAACCGCCGTCGAACACTATCTCCGTCGAACATAGCGGCCACTATGACAATATGATTCCCCACTTTTACGAGCCATGATACTGTTCAAAATCTTGCACTGTCATATCCACGGTTACGTTATCTTCTACTCATAGCAACGAGTCTACTACTCCCTCGAGAATATCAAAAATGTTTGGAATTTTCTGCATGCAGTTACTATTTATTTTATTTGTTTAATTAGTTTATAACCTGTTGAAAGGACACAATATTGGAGTACACATAATGAGAAGGAACAACAAGATCTACGAGCTCATATGGCACTTGTTACGAGTAGGTGCTGCAAGAAAGTAGATGAGAACGTCGCAAATACTCCATTCAACCTCCTAGGATCTGACCTAGAAATAGGATATCTAGTTTCATTCGATTCTCAGCATTCCCCGCATCGCCTCGAATCATCTAGGGCAAACAACAGGGTACAAAATTTCCGGTACTCCTCCCCTCAAACTCCCCCTAATGCGGCCGAATCTGGTTCAGACTCATAAACTCTAAAGTATCTTCTCTTACCGGCTATCAAGTTTCGTGAGTCTGAGCATTTTTTGCGAAACTACACATATCTGCAAATTCCGGTTCATCGTCCTTCTACCCTGGCCAGATCCGGTCCGAACCATAAATAACAAACTATGCCGCATAAATCGGTACCTTCCAAGTTGCATTCATTCGTTCCATTCCTTTGGTTTTTGTGCATGTCACAAAACTTGCAGACTCTCCCCCCCCCCCTCCAACTCCTACAACCATTGACACATGTGCTTCTAAGACATTTCTTGCCTGTCTAGGTCATTAGTTCTTATCACCAGAAAAGTTTTAATCAAATTGGACCACCCGTTCGTAACCTACGGATATCAGTATTCCCAGACTCCCCTTCCCTCAACTCCCTCGAAAATGGTCGGATCAAGAAACAGGAGTTTTCCTAGGGCAGTGTTTCCAGGTCCATAAGTCTACTTGGTTGGGTTACCAATATGCCTGACAAGTTTCATCATCCTTAGCACATCGGGAAGTATCCTAACTCGCGATAATCGGAATTCTGGGAAACCTCTCCAACTCTCCCCAAAGAAACCTGATATGGTATGGTTCTGTCAAGAATAAATCTCGGGCTTCGGCTTGTCCTTCCCATCAAATTCCATCCCGATCCCTCGACACTAAGCGTTTCACTAGAATTTCGGTGCCCCTTCAACTCCCCCCACAAGTATCTGATCTGGTCCGGTCTTAACCTGGAACATCGGAGACGACACCTCTTTCCACTTGCCAAGTTTCATTAGAATCGAATCGCCCGTTCAAAAGTTATGAATGCCACTAGATTCCGGATTCTCCATCCCTTTCCTCCCCCCACGATGGTCAGATCAAACAAACGACTATTCTCAAGTCAGTTTATTCGAGTCCTTGATATGGCAGCCCAGTTCCATCGTCCTAGCTTATGTGGAAGTGTCTGAACAAGCAAAAGCCGGACCAACGATATTGATATCTTAGTAGAAATTGCGATCGCTATATGGAACTTGGCCGAAGGGCAAGTGTCGTAAAAATGGAACAAAAAACTACAATTCACTAAAGAAGAAGGGACAGGCCGTAATGTGCGGGGAAGCTGAGATGGGACGTTGTGGAGACTTTTTGGGATCCCAAAACGTAAGTGGAGGGATACCTATGACATCGCAAAAGTTGTCCGTCTGTCCGTCCGTCCGTCCGTCTGTCCGTCCGTCTGTAAGCACGATAACTCTCGAAGGGAATGAGATATTTTGATGAAACTTGGTGAGAAGGTTCGTTGGGTCGTCGGACCAGTCAAGTTCGTAGATGGGCTTTGTAGCTCTACATTTAGGGGTGGGGGAGGGGATTGAAATTAAGGGACAAACAAAATAAACAGCTAATGTGATAGTCGATTATTGGGTAAGAAGACATGCTGAACACGATGGTGAAAACCATTTTGTCATCGGACAAGTAGTTCGCCCGGAATCCGGCCAAAACCGGAAAGTTTGTTGAAAGTAAAAGTTTTATTTGAAGTTGATTAGATGTTCGATTTAGGGGTAGGAAGACATGCTGAAGACGATGGTGAAAATTATTTTCTCGACGGACAAGTATTTCGCCCGGAATCCGGCCCAAACCGGAAAGTTTGTTGAAAGTAAAAGTTTTATTTGAAATTGATTAGATGTTCGATTTAGGGGTAGGAAGACATGCTGAAGAAAACTATTTTCTCGATGGACAAGTATTTCGCACGGAATCCGGCCCAAACCGGACAGTTAGTTGAAAGTAAAAGTTTTATTTGAAGTTGATTAAATGTTCGATTTAGAGGTAGGGAGACATGCTGAAGACGATGGTGAAAACTATTTTCTCGACGGACAAGTATTTTGACCGGAATCCGGCCCAAACCGGAAAGTTTGTCAAAATTAAAAGTTTAATTTGGAGTTGATTGGATGTTCGATTTAGGGCAAGAAGACATGCTGAACACTTATGTGGAAACAAGTTTCTATCCGGACATGTAGTTCGTCAGGAATCCGGCCAAAACCGGAAAACTGTTGGAAGTCAAAGTTTTATTTCTAGTTGATTATAAGCGATTTAGGGGTAAGAAGAGATGCTGAGTCCCTGTGTGACAATCGTATTTTACCCGGACATATAGTTCGACCGGAATCCGGCTGGAATCGGAAAATTTGTTATAAGCTAAATTTCTATTTGAAGTTGATTAGATGTTCATTACTGGGGAAAGAAGATACCCTGATTTCGTCTTTGAGCTTTCTTTTTTCGCCGGACAAGTAGTTCTGGAGTTCGGGCGGAACCGGGAAATTGGCAGAAGTGGCAGGAAGTTTTCGTCAAAACAGATATGACTTATAGGGGTAAACACACATGCTGAATCCAAATCTGAACTTGGTTTTCTCAGGTGATTAGCTATTTGGCCTTAATCTGTTTCTGAATTTTAATTGTAAAAATGTTCAAGGAGTCTGGCGAAGACTGGATCTGGCTAAGACAAGACCCAGTTGTCTGGATCAGATATTGAATTTTTGGGATCCCATCGAAACCTTTGGTCTTGTTATGGTACTTGTCCTTCGGACAAGTGCGATATCGTGATTCTGTCCGTCCGTCGGTCTGTCGGTCCGTTTTTGCTAGTTCGGGCACTTCCACATAAGCTAGGACGATGAAACTTGGCAAGCAAATCAGGAAACCCAAATGATTAAGTTCTGATCCGAGCATCATGGGGGGAATGGAGGGAGGGGGAATCCGGAATCGTGAGGTATTTATAACTTTTGAACGGGTGATCGGATAGCAATGAAACTTGATATTTGGAGAGACCTCGTGCCTCAGATTAGCCACTTAAAATCCAGACCGGATCCGGTTAGTGAGGGAGTTGGAGGGGGGAATCAGAAATCTGGGAAACGCTTAGTGAAGAGGTCGGGATAGAATTTGGTAGGAAAAACAAGCATAGGCCCTAGATACGTTCTTGAAAGAACCAGATCTTATCGGGGATCTTTCGGGGGGGGGGACTTGGAGGAGGTTTACCGGGATTACGGTGATCGCGAGTTATGACACTTCCAGATGTGCCAAGGACGATAAAACTTGGTGGGCATAATACTGACCCTACCAAATAGACTTAAGAACCCGACACGATACCTTAAAAAACCTTCCGTTCCTGGATCCGACCATTTTTGAAGGAGCTAAGGGAAGGGGAATCCGGAAATTAATGACTTCCATAGGTTGCGAACAGGAGGTCCGATTCCAGTGAAACTTTATAATAATGATAATAATTTTATTTAAACCCTCCATACAAATACAAGGTAAAGGTCGGAGGAGTTGGTAAGGAAAAAAGTTGTGGGTGATAAGAACTGATGACCTATATATGCAAAACGTGTGTCAGAACCACATGCAGCCATGGTTGGGGGAGTGGTAGGGGGGTCTGGAAACTTGTTGACGTGCATAAAAACCAAGCAAATCGGTCGAATGGGATGCAAGTTGGACAGGACCGAGCTTATGCGTCATAGACTCATTGTTTGGCGTCCAGTCTGGATCCGTTCGGTAGAAGGAGGATGAACTGGGAAGCGGAAATTTGCAGATATGCTCCGGTTCGAATCAAACTTGGCGAACGTGAAGAGGAGATGTCAGGAAAAATGCCGGAAATACTCAGACTCGAGTGAAATTAGATAATCCTATTTCTAGGTCCAAACCTATGGGGGTTGCAGGCGGTATGTTCTGACATTGTCATCTACTTTCTTGCAGCACCTACTCGTAACAAGTGCCATATGAGCTCGTAGCTCTTGTTTACCGAAAGTTCCAGTGATGTATCCGGAAGCTTTTAACGCGAAATCAGGTGCCTGTTTTTGTACCAAGGGGGTAGGAAAAGAAGGAGTTTTGCATATCGGTAATAACAAGAATGGAGGGAAAGAAGATCTTTTTGGGATCCCAAAACGTATGTGGAGGGATACCTATGACCTCTCAAAAGTTGTCCGTCTGTCCGTCCGTCTGTCAGCACGATAACTCTCGGAGGGAATGAGATATCTTGGTGAAATTTGGTGTGAGGATTCTTTGGGTCAAGGCTAAGGTCAAGTTCGTAGATGGGCTTTGTAGCCCTATATTTAGGGGTGGGGGGGTTCAAATTAAGGGGCAAACAAAATATTTTTAAATTGCTAATGTCATAGTTGATTATGGGGTAAGAAGACATGCTGAACACGATGATGAAAACCAATTTCTCGCCGGACAAGTAATTCGTCTGGAATCTGGCAAAAACTGGAAAGTTGGTTAAAATTAAAAGTTTTCTTTGAAGTTGATTAGGTATTCAGTTATGGGGTAAGAAGACATGCTGACCACGATGATGAAAACCCATTTTCAACTAGCTCATCCGGAATCCGGCCAAACCGGAAAATTTGTTAAAAGCGAAAGTTTTATTTGATGTTTATTAGATGACAGATTTAGGGCTAAGAAAAGACGCTGAGTCTGTATACGAAAATCAAGTTTTTACCCGTACATATAATTCTTCCAGAAACTGGTTGAAACCGGAATTTTTTTTATAAGTTAAAGTTTTATTTGAACTTGATTAGATGATCTTTATAGGGATAAGGAGATACGTTGAATTCGTATCTGAACTGTTCTTTTTTGCTGGACAAGTAGTTCGGTCGGAATTCGGCCGAAACCGGAAATTTTGCAGAAGTAAAGCAGGAAGTTTCGGTCAGTACCGTCAAAATAGATATGGCTTATCGAGGTATATCTGAACTTGGTTTTCTCAGATGATTAGCGTGGCAAAGACTGGATCTGGCGAAGACAAGACCCAATTGTCTGGATCAAATATTAGACTGTTGGGATCCCATCGAAACCTTAGGTCTTGTCTCCTTAAAACTGAAGAAATGCCAGAAAAATAGAATGATCAGTGAAACTACTGTAAAGTGTTAAAAGGGCTCTTTTATTACTGCCCTATGACTAATGTTTAACAGCCTTTACCACTATGTCCATTCTAAACTGCATCAGCTGGTTTTATCTGGGACTTTTATCGGACTGTGAATTCTCAGATGTCAAACACTACTTACAGAAATATCATAGCTTCTAAAATATTCCATTCCCCGCCACACACAAACTACCGTACTCCCTAACGAAGCCAACCTCAAAACGTTTGAATTACATCACTGTAGGAACAGCTGTGTAAATTTTAGCATTTATTAAAGGCATCCTGTTTTTCCAAAGCTTGGAATGAGGCTACAACTGTTCGTCACAACATAACCGAAAGTAATCTGGAACTCACGATGTGCCAGTTGCTACGTCTAACGATTCCTTCACAGCTTTGCTGCTTGCAGCTAAAGTATTTTACTAATTGTGTTCGGAGATTTTAATAGTATCTGCAGTAGTGATTTCGATGACCATTCTCTAAAGGGCTTTACATGCTCAAGTACTGCAATTTTCCTCAGCCCGAATCGGCTTTCGGTTTTGCTCACTACTCTTTTGTGACGCTAACTGTGGCCGTTTCAGTCATGGACACGAAGTTAGAGACTCTATAAACAGTCTGAAAGTGTATTTTGCACACTGCGTAAATTCGAGCGTGATTTGAAATCCGAGAGTATTTTTTACGCACGTATTTCGGCTTAAAAAGATTTCTAGCAATTTGTGCGTATTTGAGAAATCGGTCATATTTGTATATAAACACATCCGTATTGCCAGAATCTTTACAAGCCCAAATACGTGCGGAAAATACGCTCCGATTTTACGCAGTGTCTAAATATACCATGCAGGGACGATTTACGGAATTGAACGGACAGTACTGTGGCGGACGAAGAACGTATAGAGGCACAGTAAAAATTACTAACAAGACCAAAAGTTTCGATGGGATCCCAAACATCTAAATTTGATCCAGACAATTGGTATTGTAAATATCTGGTCTTAGTCAGACTCTTTGAACGTTTTTATTATTAAAATTTAGAAACAGAACAAAGCGAAAAACTAATTCAGCAGATCTACTTACCTCTATATCGAACCTCCAATCAACTTCAGATAAAACTTCAAATTTTAAGAAATTAATCGGTTTCCACCGGATTCCGGGCGAACCATATGTTTGGATAGAAAATGATTGTCTTATACGAATTCAGCATCTCTTCTTACCCCGAAACCGAATATCTAATCACTTCAGATAAACATTTTTTACTTTTAACAAATTTTCCAGTTCTGGCTGGATTCCGGGCGAACTACTTCTGCGACGAGAAAATGAATTTCATATGAATTTTCAGCATGTCTTTCTTACTCCAGAATCGTACATCTAAGCAACTTCAAGTACAACTTTTACTTTTAACAAACTTTCCGGTTTTGCCCGGATTCCGGTCGAACTGCTTGTCCGGCGGGAAAATGATTTCTATATTCGTGCTCAGCATTTACTCCTAAATCGACTATCTCATTAGCTATTAAAAAACCTTTTGTTCGCCCCTTAATTTGAAACCCCTCCCCCACCCAGGGGCGTCACTAGCCTTTTACCTTTGGGGGGGGACGTCCGATTTTAACTAACTGTAATGCATCAATTGAGATTATTTCTGTGATGTAATTTCGTATTATAACAAATATTTGGCTTTTCATTTTAGCTTTCGCTAAAAAGCGAAGCTTCCAGCGAGTTATCAAGAACAAGTAAACTAAGCGCCGCAGGCCGAAATTTTTTAATCTGCCTTTTTTTCGGAATAATTTAGCTATACCTACTATACAAGTTCTATCTTTTAACGTGTTTCAGACCCCACGAATTACTAAAACGCCAACTAAATGAAATACCGTTCTTCCAAATAAAGAATACTACAAAATTGCGGCGCAGGCAAAACTTTTGTGTAAACTAACTGTAACCAGCTGAGATTATTCCTTTGGTATATTAAAGTTCATATATTCGGCTTTTCATTTTAGCTGAAAATTGGAAAATTTGCTAAAAGTAAAATTTTATCAGAAGCTGGATAGATATTGAATTTAGAGGTAAGAAAACATGCTGAATCCGTATCTTACAATTAATATCTACCTGGACGTATAGTTCGTCCGGAATCTGGCTGAAACCGGAAAATTTGTTTGAAGTAAAAGTTTTATCCGAAGTTGATTAGAGTATCAGTTTAGTGGTAAAGAGGCATTCTGAATCCGTATTCGAAAATTGTTTTCTCGCCGAACAAATAGGGCAACCGGAATCCGACTAAAACCTGAAAATTTGTTGTTAATTAGATGTTCCATATAGGGGTAAGGGGACATGCACAATTCATGTTTCAGCTTTATTTTTTTGCCGGATAAGTAGTTCATGCGGAATCTAGCCGAAACCGAATAGTTTCGATCAATTTCTTCCAAGCAGATTTGACGTATAGGGGTAAACACACATGCTGAATCCATATCTGAACTTGGTTTTCTCAGACGATTAGCCATTGGACTCAATCTGTTTCTAAATTTTAATAGTGAAAATGTTCAAGGAGTTTGGCGAAGCCCTGAAATTGTCTGGATCAAATATTGAAATTTTTGGTATCCTATTGAAACCTTTGGTCTTGTTCTTTTTGTTTCAAAGAAGATCATGTCTACCACAAGAAGGAGCTTGCTCCTTCTCTCATCATCGTAACTCGTAATAACTTCCGCGGAACACAACCCTAGTTCGACAAGTTTACACCTGTTATGCCACTGGTCGCAGATTTTGTGATTTGTCACAGTACAGGTTTTCTACTTATCCCCAGATTAACAGCTGTGAAAAATTTATCACAGTAAATCAAATTTATGCCAAAAATATCACAAATTCTGCAATTTCAAAGCATTTTAGGCAACTTCAAGGTAACTCTTTTCGTAAAAGGATTTTTTTGTTTTTACAATTATTGGTTCCTCTTGCAAGAACATATTGGAACCGCAGAAGTTTTTTGTTTAATCTGAAAAAGAACCGAATTTTTTGGGCGACAGAATGTCAAAGATTTTTGCGGCCAAATGTCACAGGTCCCATCAGAGAAAAGTGGCAACACTGGTCTACACCGCGTTCTTTGGAGATACAGATAGCAACAGTAAATATACCTGAGGTTCAGCTGAGAAAACGATCGTTGCCACTACCAAAGGCAAACTGAAACCTTATCAGCCAAGAGCCGAAAAAGCTGTTCTTCCTAAACTGTTATCTGAATCTGTGACAAATAGTGTGTAGGGATTATAAGCGGAGTATGATCAAGGGTCAATTATTGCTTGGGGAATACTAATATTTGTTATTTGCCATTCTTTCTCTTTCTAGGAATACGTGCTCCACCATCCCCCCGCAGCAAAAATTCAACAAATTTAATTCATCAGTTATGTGTAATTCCTCTACCCCATCATTGATAGCAACGTGTCGGCTCTGCTTACGGGATTGCTTAAAATACGGAAGTAAAGAAAAAGCATTGTGCAGGAGAGCATCAAAAAGAAGAAGGTTTCGAAAGAGAGGAAAGGCGCGATAAGAAAAAAAGAAATCTGAACACTACATATCATGTAGAAATACGAGTAGGCTAAGGACCAGACTGACCCGGTCCTTAATTTGGTTACTAAAACACTGAAGTACATTAGAAAATCGCTGAGAATAAATCATTGCAGTGAGATGCCCAATGCGGTGTTTGTAAAGTTTTTCACCGCTCAGATTGGAATTTCTGGACTTTGTGAAAATCTGTGTTCCGAATTACCCTTCAAATTATCATCCGATATTTACTATATCATCATGTCAGCGTAGTTTCCCGATTCCACATTTTCAAATTTATAAGGAAAGTCTTGCTTTCGATTAAAACGAAAAAAGCAATAAAGTTAAGTTACAAGTTACAGAATTTTTATAAACAGATAATATAGGGTAACATCGACTTAGCCTGCGGATGTTTACGGAAAAAATTCGCCATTGACTCCATACAAAATCCGTCTGATCCGTTCTTTGGAATGAATGAATGAAGGGTTTATTGAAAAAAAGTGGAATCTTCAATGCCCAGAGGCAAACCTGTAAGGATTAATCACCCTCGAAACAAAACATCAACAACAACAAAAACTTCGACAAAAACAAAGAAAATAATGGAAAAAAAAGAAAGAAAAGAGCTTGACTTACTGAGTCTGGGACGCCCAACCAGAAAAAACAACAAAAAAACTGAGACCGTCTTCACTTCCTACTTTTTGTGACTCCTCCATCCTTCAGTGACGTTAATTTTAATGTACTTTTAACACACTTTTACTTTCGCCCTAATAGTTGAAAATTAATTTTCTCATCCTAGTTCTTGAGATCGTAAGTGGAGGGATACCTATGACATCGCAAAAATGTACTTCTGTCCGTCTGTCTGTGAGAACGATAACTCTCGAAGGGAATGAGATATTTTGATGAAACTTGGTGTGAGGATTCATTTGGTCAATGGTAAGGTCAAGTTCGTAGATGGGCTATGTAGCTTGACATTTAGGGGTGGGAGACGTGATTCAAATTAAGGGACCAACAAAATATTTTTAAACAACTAATGTGATAGTCGATTATAGAGTAAGAAGGCATGCTGAGCACCATAGTGAAAACCATTTTCTTGCCGAACAAGTAGTTCGTCCGGAATCCGGCAAAAACCAGACAAATTGGTTAAAAGTAAAAGTTTTATTTGAAGTTGATTAAATGGTCGATTTAGGGGTAAGAAGACATGCTGAACATGATAGTGAAAACAATTTTCTCGCCGGACAAGTACAACCGGAAAGTAATTTGAAGTTGATTAAGTGTTCGATTGAGGGATAAAAAGACATGCCGAACACGATAGTGAAAATCATTTTCTCGGCGGACAACTAGTTCGCCCGGAATCCTGGCAAAACCGGAAAATTTGCTAAAAGCAGAAGTTCGATTAGATGATAGATTAAGGGGTAAGAAGAAAGGCTGAGTCGGTATATGACAATCATTTTTTACCCGGACATATAATTAGTCCGGAATTTGGTTGTAACCGGAATTTTGTTTTGTATCAAACTTTTATTCAAAGTTGATTAGATGTTCTCTATAGGGATAAGGAGATACGCTGGATTTGTTTCTGAATTTTCTTTTTTTGCTAGACTAGTAGTTCGCTCGGAAATCGGGCGAAACCGGAAACTTTCCAGAAGTAAAGCAGGAAGTCTCGGTCAGTACCGTCAAAATAGATATGGCTTATCGAGGTATATCTGAACTTGATTTTCTCTGTTGATTAGCCTGGCGAAGACTGGATCTGGATATTAGATTGTTGGGATCCCATCGACACCTTTGGTCTTGTTATAAATCATTTTTTGATCAACTTCTTTAAACAACTACATAATAAGCCCATTCAATTTTATGAATTTATATTAATTTCAACCGTCTTCGTTGCTATCAAGTTTATAAATCGTGTTTCTATTCATACCTGCTACTGTCTGGTTCGAAAACTCTAGCTTTGGTGACAACATCCCCAGCTAACTTGGCATAAGCTTGCAACCTTCTTTGTTTAAGCATTTTGTTTCAACAAAAGAAACCAATATTTAATTTGCTGTACTTCCACCCTAGTAGTTGACAATTAATTTTTCATTTTAGTTTTGATAAATCATTTTGACCAGTTTTCTTTAAACAACTACACCTAAGCCCATTAAATTTTATAAGCTTATAATCGTTTCGACCGGGAATTGCGACCGTCTTTACTGCTATCAAGTTTATAAATCGTGTTTCTACTCTTATCTTCTACTGGCTGTTTAGACAACTCTAGCTTTGGTGACAATATCCCGCGGGTACTTGGCATAAGCTTCCCTTCATTATTATGCAGTTTGTTTCAACAAAAGAAAATACGAAAGTAAATATTTCCTAAGAAGTTTCCTTTCCCAAATTAAGGGTGCATAAAATATTATTAAACCGGCAAACTATTTTGGTTCGGATCAGAGAAATTTCAATGGGAAAATCCAACAAATTGCAAAGTGTTTGTTTATCACCCTGACTTGGCATTAATATTTGCTATACGGTTTGTGCTGGAATTCCGTTTGCAGCATCTCATTGTTCGGTTTTCAGATAAGGAATATCTTAATGAGTACTATTGTATGCATCTCTATAACCCACTAAAAAGACAAGACAAAAACATCAAAACAATAAAAACAAGAGCTAGAAGCTCACATGACACTTGCAAGGCTGGTTCAGAGGATGAAAGATGGAATTTTACCAACTCGTGAGTTTGTTCTGATCATTTATAGGCTATGATCATGGGCCTTGGAAATCACGAGAATGTATCCTTCCGTAAAACTAATTTTATGTTTGCCCTTGGCTGTAATGATGCGCACGTAAAGGGCGCTAGAAATTCAGCTGGAAGCAAAACCCCGCGGGCAAAAACCATAATGGCCCTTGGGGTTCATTAAAATACATTATTTGGTCAAACCATTATTTGGTTTCACTTTTTGGTTAAGATGCGCACTTTAAAGGGTGCTATAGTATCCATTTGTATGAAAAATCCTTGAGGCGAAAAGGACCATGGGCATAGTTTTCTTAAAAAGTACTCTTTTTTACTTACTTTTAATACTTTATGGAACGGTGGGATTTGGGACGATTTTTAAGCCAACCTTGTCGACTCTCTTGTGTTCCAGCCAAGTTTCATCGTTCTAGCACATCTGGAAGTACCTTAACTCGCGATCACCGGAATTCTGACCCCCCTCCAGCCCCCCCCCCCACCAGTGCCCGGATCTAATCCGGTTCTGTAATGATTTATCTTTGCTGGATCCGGTCCGGACATGAAAAATAAAATAAATGAAACAAATCAGAGACATGTCCTCTTTTCAGTTATTAAATTTCACCGGAATCCGATCACCCGTTCCAAAGGTACGCATGACTCAATATTCTGGACTCACCCTCCCTCCACTTCCCCCACTATGATCTGATCGAGAAAATTACTATTCCAGGCCAGGTTCCCCACTAAAGTGTCCGGATCCAGTCTAATTGAGTAAACGAATTATCTAGAGCAGATGCTTGTTCTTCCCAGCAATTTCCATTCCGATCCCCCCATTCTAACCGTTTCACAATTGCGGGTCTCCCCCTACCAAACTCCCCCACAGCTGTCACAGCCGGTCCAGACTTCAAATGGGACATTCAGAGACATTTCTTCTATTCAGTTAAATTTCATTCGAATCCGATCATCCGTTCCAAAGTTACACCCAACTCAATTTTCGGATCCCCCCCCCCCCCCCCCGATGGTCGGATCGTGAAACTGAATGTTTCCAAGTTAATTTGGTCTGGTCCCTGATGTGCCTGACAAGTTTGATCGTCTTAGCACATCTGGAAGTAGCAACGATTGGTTTGACCGCCCGACCGACAGACGGAATTGCGATCGGCATAGTAATATATGCCGAATTCTCAAGGCCTAGTCAGTTGTTTAGTATCGGAGAGTAGTCCCCGACTTGAGTCGAGGACTAGAGATGCTGACTAGGTCCCGCAGAAAATGGACATAGCTCCTTTCTTACATTCAATAATTATTTTATTACAATCAACTTTAGTGATCTTCTCTTCATTCAAGACGGAATTGCGATCGGCATATGGCACTTAAGCCAGAGCCGGCAAGTGCCATGAAAATACCAATATGGAAAAATGAAGGCGGCAAGCACGGCGTGATCGAGGGGAAGCTAAATATGGGAGATGGTTAGCTAGGAGTTAGCTAAGAGCCGACAATTTCTTTAGATGGATAAGAAATTGTCTATTTTTGAAAGTCACGAAGACGATCTGATACAACAGACGTCCTCCCATGGAAGTAAAAAATCGAGGTTTATGAGTTTTTTGTTTTTTTTTTAACAAGGGTAGCATAATAATTTATTACGTGACTGAACCTTCCGGCATTTTGCAACTAACAAGACGAAAGGTTTCAATGGGATAATAAAGGGGAATATTAGTTGTATATTTTCGGATCCGTCAGGTGGTACATATCCCTAATCCATTAATTAAACATACCCTTGAGGTGTGATTCCTTTCTGTCTTTAACTTATGGTCTAGCCCAGATTACGACGAGAATTCCAGAGCATCCAACATTTTCTTTCTATACACCAACATTTTCTTAAGTTTTATCGGAGGATTTTTGTACAGACCATCCAACATGTTCTTTCTATCAATCAATCAATCAATTTTATTTCAACCCTAAGAGCACTAGGAATTGGAACAAGACCAAAGGTGTCGATGGGATCCCAAACATCTAAGATTTGATCCAGACAATTCAGTCTTGTCTTCGCCAGGCTAATCATCAGATAAAACCGAGTTCAGATATTCTATCTACCTGTCTATACCTCTATAAGCCATATCTATTTTGACGATATTGACCGAAACTTCCTGCTTTACTACTGCCAAATTTGCGGTTTCGCCCGAATTCCGAGCAAACTACTAGTCCAGCAAAAAAAGAAAAATTCAGAAACGAAGCCGGCGTATCTCCTTATCCCTATAAAGAAATCTAATCAACTTTAAATAAAATGTTGAATTAAAAAAATGCGGGTACAACCGGATTCCGGACTAATTATATGTCCGGGTAAAAAATTATCATTATATACAGACTCAGCGTCTCTTCTTACCCCTAAATACATCATCTAATCAACTTCAGATAAAGCTTTTACTTTTAACATATTTTCCGGTTTTGGCCGGATTACAGGCGAACTAGTTGTCCGGCGAGAAAATGGTTTTCACCATCGGGTTCAGCATGTCTTCTTACCCATAAATCAAATATTCAATCAACTTCAAATGAAACTGTTACTTTTAACCAACTTTCCGGTTTTGGCCGGATTTCGGACGAACTGCTTGTCCGGTGACAAAATGATTTTCACCATCATGCTCAGCATGTCGTCTTACCCCTAAATCAAACATTTAATCAACTTCAAATGAAACTTTTACTTTTAACCAACTTTCCGGTTTTTGCCGGATTCCGGACGAACTACTCGTCCAGCGAGAAAATTGTTTTTCACCATCGTGCTCAGCATGTCTTCTTACCCCTAGATCAAACATTTAATCTACTTCAAATGAAACTTTTACTTTTAACAAACTTTCCGGTTTTTGCCAGATTCCGGACGAACTACTTGTCCGGCAAGAAAATGATTGTCACCATCGTGCTCAGCATGTCTTCTTACCCCATAATCGACTATCACATTAGCTGTTTAATAATATTTTGTTTGTGCCATAAATTGAACCCCCTCCCCCACCCCCAAATATAAGGCTACAGAGCCCATCTACGAACTCGACCTTAATCTTAACCCAAACAATCCTCATACCAAGTTTCATCAAAATATCTCATTCTCTTCGAGAGTTATCGTGCTTACAGACGGACGGACGGACAACTTTTGCGATGTCATAGGTATCCCTCCACTTACCTTTTCTGGATCCCAAAAATATACACTCACTAACAATACAAATAAAACACAAACTAACAAACAATAAATACGACACGAACATAAATCATGAACAGTTAAAAAGTTTAGTGAAGCACGGATCGAATGAATTTAGGAATCTTTTTGAAGATTGAAGATTTTGAACAAGCTTGGGTTTCGGGTCCTTCTTGCTTCGCGTGTTAGGTCCATGAGAGGGTGAACGAAGTCCGGAAGGATGGTCCTGTGGTGTTGAGAATTCAAAATTTGAAATTCAACAATTTTGTAAGCGTTATCGGGGGATTTTGTTCTTTCCGAGGATTCAGGCTGAGACCGGAACGAGATCGTACCACATATCTACTCGGTAGTATTACGAACTAGTCTTCTTATCTCCATTCCGACACGAACATTTATTAGAAGTGGTGAATTTCCCATTTTCGATCGATTCTAGGGAACACGGCTGACCTATCAACTACGTAAAAATGATGAAGCAGGAAGATCGAGTTTCTATCTATTCTTATCACAAGACTGAAACTCCGGACTCAAGATAAAGATAGCCATAACACGATGCCTACCGAATTTAAGTTCTAACCGGAATCCAAGGCCGTATCCAGGGGGGGTAGGGGTTGACCCCCCCCCCCCCCAAACAAAAAAATATACATCCCTCTGATCTATGTGTTTTTTGTACTTTTTTGTCGGACCAGCAGGGAATAGCCCCTCCCCCCGAAAGACCCCCCCCCCGAAAAAAATTCCTGGATACAGGCCTGCCGGAATCCTTCGGTGCCATCATCCAAGCAGGAAAAATCGTTTCAGCATGTCAACTTACCCGACAATCGACACCCTCAACCACTTTATAACGTAATTATAGGAAGTACACAAATTCCAGGTTTCACTTTCACCGGATTCCGGTCAAATATCGGTCCGGCCGGAAAACAAAGTAAAGCATGTTCCTGTAAAGACCAGTGGCCTATTCTTAGCATTATATGAACAGTACCATTATTATTATTATATTTATTCAGTGTGTTTTCTTAACTCTTTCGACACTCAACTGATTTCAGGCAAAACTTTTACCAAAAAAATGTCAGGATTTTTGGACGGACTACTAGTCTGGCGCAACAACAAAATTGATACATGGATTCGGCATTAATGTTCACTGCTACATTGGATCTCTAATAGACTTTTTATACTTTTGACAAATTTACGGTTTGGCCGGATTGCGGACAAACTTACTTGTCCGGCGAGAAAATCAGTTATAGATCAGGGTTCAGCATGCCTCTTTAGCCCTAAATCTACTATCTTATTAAATTTCAGAAATATTTTTTTCGCCCCTTAAACTGAAATCCCTCCCCACCCGTAAATGTAGTGTTACAGGGCAATTCTAGGAGCTTGACCTGTACTTTGACCCAACGGATCCTCACACCACGTTCGAACGAAATATCATCTCCTTCCAGCAATATCGTGCTAACAGAAGACCGATGGTCGGGCAAACTTTATGAAGTAATAGATATCCTGTCACAAACGTTTTGGATTCCAAAATGCTAACAAAAACAAACATTTAAAATAAACTGTTTGTCACTTTGTACTAACAATCTAATAACCAGTGCCGTCTTTTACTTTCGGTGGACCCTAGGCCATCCATGGATTTGTGGCTCTTTTTACAGAGTCAAAACGTAAAAACGTCAACCATTAGCACAGACTGTTCTTGGTCGAGCCACACTATGGTCACATCTGAAAAAGTTTCGGTAACGTAAATGACGAGGGTGTGTAACCTGGATCGTAAGGAACAAGGCAATACGGCTAGCAACCATAGCCTCATTTCTCAGCAATTTACACCGGCCGCTTTGCCTCTGTTTTCCCTTGGCCCCCCAACACCGGCCTAACTGTCCTAAGGGTAAAGACGGCACTGCTAATAACAAAAAAGAATAGTAAACAAAAATAGAAATAAATACTACACACGGTGAATTCCGTTCGTCAAAACCGAAAAGGGCTGGGATAGAACAATCTAGTTACCCATCACTCATTCACTTAAATCGGCTTGAAGACCCGCCGAAAATGCTTTACTTCGTTGTTCCACTATTCACGAATAGTCGATTTTCAACGTGTGATCTGTGGCACCTCTATGCGCTTGTATCTGTGTTTTATGACTTACGAGAAAGATATGAGTATTTGTGTGTGCACTAAGCAGTCTTCACCAAGCTCACCACTGCCCACTGAAAAGCCCCGTTTGTGTTGAAATTAAAAATTTTTCACGTCATCATTTACGTCGTGGGGACGGCCGGAGATATTCTGAACGTCATAACTGAAGAAGATAGTGGAGATCGCTTAGCAAAATCAAAATAATGCAATGTATCCAGTTAAATGACACAAAACTAAGTTGGCTTTTCAGTTAAACTTTAAGGGTCTTTTTACACAAACAAAAATCGTATTTCTTGCTTTACGGGCTAAGATTCCTTTTCCGCTCAGTGCTATTGTTTGTGTGTACCCATTTCACATCAATTACTCTTTAACTCATCTTTCTACAAATACGTCTAACTTTCACATTCGCCTTTGATAAAGACTTGGACATGCGGTCGGAAATCCCAGGCACGAACTCTGAAATCCTGTTGGAAAAATGGTAGATTTCAAATAGTGAAAGTGCGGGAAATCCTGGCAATAATTTAAATTAATGTCAAGCATAAGAAGCAAACACTCGACCCCGAATGGTTTTCCGCACGTCGTTTTTAGCTATGAAAGATATGGCAAATTCTCAACCTTCGCGTACGAAACTGATGAAGGTGTAGAAAATACAGGGAGGATTCCAGTCCATAACTATGGTTTGTATGAACCATAAGCGGTAGTTCACCCATCAATAAGTACTCCTTCATACGAACTTGACTACAAATTTATAACTGGAGTACTCTGCCGCAGACCCTATACTAAGTGTTGATAATGTGGTCGCGAACCTTAATAATGAGGATGTTGTACATCCTTGGAAGGGATAAGGGATTGTTCGATTTTGTATCTAGGTTATTGTTGTTTTGTTTTTGTAGTCGTCTTTTTTCTCCTTTGTGCTGTTGATGGGCAAGAAAGTATTTCATTCATTAATTCATATTTAGTTGTGCTAGATGGATAAGTTAGACGGGTAAGACGGACGGATCCCGATGAAAAATGTATCTCAAATTAGTAGTATGAAGTTGTACGAAAAAGTGGCACTCAGTGCGAGCTGATGTCCCCCGTCAAGGGACAAGGCTAACGTGTTACTGCATTCTACTGCATGCTACTATTAGCTGGACTGGATGTCACTATAGCCAGACAGGATGATACTGGATACTTCCAAGAACAAATAAGAGTTACGACTGCTTAAGATTGGCCCAGTCTGAGGACATTAACGACCAGACCCAAGTAATAGGCCCGTAAATATTCTTTGAGCCCAAGCTGACTTTGAAACATTTATTCAAACAATGTTTACAACGGATACGTCAGCTATGATTCTTCATCAGCGATATTTCGGCCCTTCTTGGCAAGGGTCCTCGTCAGGCTGTCAAAACGTAGAGACAGCCTGACGAGGACCCTTGCCAAGACGGGCCGAAATATCGCTGATGAAAATCATAATAGGCCCAGTCTTGAGGCACATTGACGTATTCTATTGGACATTCTGACGTTTCTTATCTTGCTTATGCATACGGCTTGCTTCTGATTAGCAATGGTTTTGCGAAGAAAGACCTTCTTTCTCTCCGAAAAATTTATTTTCGTTACGTACATTCCTTCTTTACCCCCCCCCCCCCCCCTTGACATCGGAATAGAGTAATTATTCGTCGGTGTTCCAGATATTCTGGAGAAATTGCTAACGCTACAATGAAAGCTGTGGGGTTCAGCCTACTCTCGGTTTTCACCACACCTACCCCTTACCCCTGTTTATGTGCCAGTGCTTTTGTATGTATAGTTATTTTCTTCCTTTCTTTTTCTTTATTATACTCCACTTCTTTTTCCTCTGGAATTTTTGGGTAAAAAATAAATTATCATTATTATTATTATTTAATTAAATGATAGTATCCTTTATTGTTACATATTTTTCATCGGGTTTGAGCTTGTTTCTAGCGATGTCTCGGCCCTTTTGTGAGGGTTCCTCATCAGGCTATAGCTGGAAGAAACTAATGCCATGTTTTGCTAGAATATGTCTCTGCTGACTCATTTTCTTGAACTATTGTCATAAATGGTCAACGCTCGGCTTATAACAAGGCGGGAGCTATGATATAAAATAAAGTAGTTAGATGTCGCCACCTATGACTTTCGTCATAGGTCTCGATTGTCAACCACTCTCGCTCCCTCTCGATTACTAATACCCAAAAAGTCGTCATGACGTGGTGCGTCTTCACTTTCTAGATGGCAGGATATGCTATCACTTGACTTTCTGATTAACTTTCGAGAAGCGGCCTGGAACTGAGCCCATCCTCTTCTCCCCGATCATGTATTGAGAAGCGTGCATTTGTCCCCATTTTGTGTCTCCTTTACAATTACGATCATGATTTTTATGAAAGTCGGAGGTGTTCTCGATACTTATCCGTAGATCGCTATCAAATAATCACCGGTCAAAGAACGTAACACGCAAGACCTCGTGCTACCAATACTGGTCGCATATACCGAGGGGTTGCGCACTGGCCGATTTCGTGTACACCATGAGGCAGAGGCAGATGAGGCACGTGAGGCAGGCATGAGGCACGTGAGGCAGGCATGAGGCACGTGAGGCAGGCATGAGGCACGTGAGGCAGGCATGAGACACGTGAGGCAGGCATGAGGCACGTGAGGCAGGCATGAGGCACGTGAGGCAGACATGAGGCACGTGAGGCAGGCATGAGGCAGACACAATGAAAATACAACTTGTGTAGAATTGAAGTCATCGGACCAAAAAAACTTAGCAACGTCAGTGTCAAAATGTCACAACATTTTTGTTTGATATTACATATCGATTAAGCAATTCGTTTGTGGCGAATCTCTGAAAGTACCCAGTACCGACAGTACTGCTCAGGCCACAGAGTATCATGATAGTAATATAAGAGGTCTAACTCGCCTATCTTGCAATGTAACAGATGGGATGGAAAAATTCCCGCGCGCCATCTGCAGAAGATTCTCATTTGACCATTTGATTTTGGCCTACATTTGACGGTTCGTTTTGACACCATAGTCATTGAGTGTGAAACCCTGACTGGTTTTACAGTAGACCCAGGGGCATCACGAGCCCTTCCTTGTAGGGGGAGGGAGTGGGGAGGGGCAGCTCCAAGATTATACCAGAATTGTCCGAGATTTTACCTTGGAATTTACCGGAATTTCTTTGCATTCCTACGTCATTTCTTTGAAGTTTATTCACTGCCCAGATCTTAAGATATTTTTCTTCATCCGGAGAAGGGGGGGAAATAATCATTGAAAACATGCATCCATGTGCGACCCTGTATTCAGCCGAACGCCGAAACTTTGGTTACCTTCTTAGCCATTTCTGACATGTTATTATGGCACTTGCCCTTCGGCCAAGTGCCATGTAGCGATCGCAATTTCTGTCCGTCCGTCGGTCGGTCCGGGTTTTGCTAGTTCGGGCACGTCCACATGGGATGGGGGGATGGGGGGAGGAACTATATTTTAGGGCGGGTTTGGATGCGAAAAGTTTAGAGGCACTAGTTTGTTTAAGGGGGAACGCACTACCACTTGGGGAAAAAAGGAAATACATGGGGAAAAACAGGGTACGTGATGGTCCATACTTTTGCCCTATGTGTGGTGAAATTGATGAGAGTCTGTTACATTTTATGTGTGAATGTGGTGAGTTGGGGGGATTAAGGGAAGAAATGTTTGGGAGGGGTGCTTTAGGGGAGGAAGGGTTAGTAGATCTGATTGGAGACAAGTGTTTCGCAGTAATCAGAAATTTGGCAGTGTTCGTCCGGTTGGCAGCGAAGCATCGGGAGGATCTAATGTAAGTGTTATTAAGCTATATCTAGGATTGTCATTTTTTGTTTTTGTTGTTTTGTTTGTTTTATTGTAAGTGATTTTTTGTGGTAGTTGCTATGGCCAGTTGGCTTTTTGCAATAAATATCATATCATATCATATGCTAGGACGATCAAACTTGGCAGGCATATCAGGGACCCCAAATGATTGTTGCATCATTTCCCCGAAGTAATGAGGCAACCTTTGTCCGGCTTCGCCGACTAAAGTGTTGCGAGAGCAACACTTTGGTTTTGTTTCTTCGCTGTCGGTTAAATCAAGGTTCAATGCTGTAGTTGTCAACTTATCGAAGCTTTTAAAACGGATTGTTCTAAAAAGAAGAATCACATGATCAATTAAAATATATTCTTTAGCGTTGTAAAAACAACAATAAAATAATATTAGAAGAAGGGATTAAATTGAATTTGCGGCCAGTTGAGCTTTATCCTTTTTAATCCGTAGACATCGTGACGGATGAAAACTTGGAACAATATCTTATATAATCTAGTTGGTATTATAAAGCTATCCTTAACTTTTCAGGATTAAAATACCATAGATGACGCTATCAATTATTACGAAACTACCTCATTGTTTTACATTATCGTTTGTACCCCTTGCGTAAACAGTTAATCATAGGTTATAGTGATAGACCATCGATACAAACTTTCTTACCGTCACGTTTACAGAAATTGAATACAGTGTGCACTAATTTGTAAAAATTGCTAGCCCCTCGTGAACCGATTCCTACTTACAAGTCCCTCTCCCGTGATAGAAATCAAGTTCACCAGAAACAAATAATGGGTACACCAGCTAGCAAAAGTTGCAAACCCCTCATCGCTGAAGATGATTGTAGCATAACACCCGATTATTACTTACAAGTCCCATGCATGTCTTACAATTGGGAACAAAAGTGTTCTTACCATCGAATACACCGGAAACAAATAACAGGTACACCAACTAGCAAAAGCTGCAAGCTCCTCATTGCCGAAGATGATTATGAGCTAACAGTCGACTGCTGCTTACTAGTCCCTTACATGCAGGGGCGGATCCAGCCTTCCGTTCTAGGGGGGGGGGGCGATTATTACCGAAAAGAGTGGGGGTAGTGACCCTTTTGTCGGCCACAAGGCTGATTTTTTTCGCGTTTTAAGTGTCCCTGTCAGTCTCTTATTTAACGAAAATGTGGTTTTCATATATTACAATAATGGTAAAAACTGTACTTGATCAACTGACAACTGTTTACAAGAAAATTCAAGCTCCTGGCTCCACTTGTAAAAAGATTTTAGAGTCTAGTTACAGTAGTTAGAACATGCGTTAATGCAGACTTCCGTAAGTGCAGTAAAACAAAACAAAAAATTACAGCCAGTATATCGCCCCCCTCGCCCCCCTCTGGATCCGCCCCTGCTTACATGTCTCACAACTGGTATCGCCTGTTTTTGGTTTCAGTGTGTACCTTACTCCTGAAGTTGTCAACCCCTTGAAACTTCAAACTGGTTTATCTCATGAAGGATTTTTGTTCAAAAAAATGGATGACATATACTTTGATCAGCTCATCAAGGGCTATCGATTGCCCTAACAACAACAAAAGAATATCGGAAAAAGGGACTAAATTGACTTCGCAGTCAGTTGAACTTTATCCTTTTCAATCATAGACATCGTGACGGATGAAAACTTGGAACAATATCTCATATAATCTAGTTGGTATTATAAAGCTATCCGTAACTTTTCAGGACTAAAATACCATAGATGACACTATTAATTATTGCGAAACTACCTCATTGTTTTACATTATCATTTGTACCCGTTGCGGAAACAGTTAATCCTAGGTTACAGCGATAGACCATCGATACAAACTTTCTTACCGTCATATTTATATAAATCGAATACAACAAGCAACAATTTGCACAAATTTCTAGCCCCTCGTGAACCGATTCTTACTTACTAGTCCCTCTCCCATGATAGGCATCAAGTTCACCGGATAAAAATAATGGGTACACCAGGTAGCAAAAGTTGTAAACCCCTCATCGCTGAAGATTTTTGTAGCATAACAGCCGATTATTACTTACAAGTCCCTTGCATGTCTTAGAATTGGGAACCAAATTGTTCTTACCATCGAATACACCGGAATCAAATCACAGATACACCAACTGGCAAAAGCTGCAAACCCCTCATTGCCGAAGATGTTTATGAGCTAACATATTTCGACTGTCGCATATAAGTACCCTACATGTCTCACAGCTGGTATCGCCTATTGTTGGTTTCGTGTGTACATTCCTACTGAAGTTGTCAACCCCTTGAAACTTTCAAACTGGTGTATCTCATGAAGGAATCTTTGTACCAAAATACGGATGTCATATACTTTAATCAGCTCACAGATCTCGTAGCTGAGCGAAAATTTTCAAAAATCCCTAAACTTGTCACCAGAACGGGCGATGAGGCACGTGAGGCAGGCATGAGGCACGTGAGGCAGACATGAGGCACGTGAGGCAGAGATGAGGCACGTGAGCCAGGCATGAGGCACGTGAGGCAGGCATGAGGCACGTGAGGCAGGCATGAGGCAGGGAACTTGTACACCATGAGGCACCAGTGCGCAACCCCTCGGCATATACTGATCCCAGCTAATAGTTGCGTTTTTGTTCGGCTTTTGCCTTTCCCTTTTCAGCTTTGGCTTTTTATCGTTTTCAGGACTTTAGTAACATTCTCGCGTTTTCGCAAGTTGCCGTTACTACTAAGGACTTTTCACTTTTCTCGGATGAAAACGCTATTTTGACAAATGCGATTTTATTTGTATTTTACTTGCACTTCAAATTTTTCATCTTTAAAATCCGAGACAGTCTCGAAATACTGATTTTCACTTTGAATCAAATGGGATAATATAAACTGGCCAAAGTAGCGAGGCAAAAAGCCAAAAGGAGAGCGTAACTTGGTCACCTACCAAGTTTGCCTTTTAGCAAAAAGCCGAGGGAAAAGGCGAAAGTCGGCGTTTGGCTTTTTGACAAACACGGGAAATTGTCAAAGAGTGCTTAGGACCATTTTACGAAAACGCAAAAAAAGTAAAAAGCCGTCGAAAAGTCGAGTGAAAAGTCGAACAAAAACGCAACTAATGCTTCGAATGCACGATTAGGGTTCCGTCCGGGCACTTTCATCCTCATGTTAAAAAGATTCAAGTGAAGAGGTCAAGTGAAGCACTCGCCATAGACAAAAGGCTTATCTCTGATTTCATCGCTAGTCCTTACTTTTATTTTGGATCTCAAAAAGACGCTCTAACGACAAATATTTCCAAAAAGTTTGCCTGCGGCGCCTTTCTTGGTGTTCTTTATTTTGTCGAAGGGCGCGTCATTTAGCTTGGGTTTTACCAGTTTTAGACTTGGTATTTGAGAGACATTAAAATATAGAATCTGCGATCTGGAATTCTTGGGATCTTTCGGTGTTTACTCCACGGTAAAACACAAAATTTATATGCGAAGGCGGAAAATTTTGCAGCGCAAAAACAAATTGAATCTAAAAAATTGCGCCTGCGGCGCTGGATTTAATTTTTTCTCGGGCATAGTAAATAAAGGCGGCTATTGGAAATGTGTCCGACAATATACGGTCAAACTGGGCTTCGCGAAAACGCCACCTACACTGTAAAAAGTTTCTCCGAATAAGGATGCAGTATTTGCTACTGGGATTAATCTTACCTTTATTTGGATAAAATTAATCCGAATTAGGGGTAATCTTATCTCAGTAAAGATAAGATTAATCCCAGTAGCAAAAACTGCAAGATTTTTTTTTACAGTGTAGTACCGTTAGCTGTCCAATCATCTTTCATGCTGCCGTTTAGTTTTACTGATTGTACCGAATCTTTTCAATTTAATAATTTAAAGATCGAATTCTCAGTGTCTAGTATTCGGTTGAACTTATTAAAGATTTGGTAAACAAAAAAAGCTCTGCACTCCCCCCCCCCCCCAACGAAAATGCACTCGCGACGCCCTTGCTCAGACGTGTCACTACGGTCACCAGATAAAATCAAGCTACGCTTGGAGTCAAATATTTTTCCTAGTAGGCTACTTCATTTATTATTGATAAGTACGTACCACAGAATCGGCAAATCCTTCCACATGCAACTCAAGTGGGACTCATCACTTGGGACGGAGACGAACAAAACATGAGAAAGTTACGCGCGTACACGATCCTGCTGGTTGGACTGAGCTCTCGCGTGATTTGGCAGTTCATTTTTTGGCGTCACGTAATATAATTTTCAAATTACCCTAAAGCACTTCGCTACTCCGATTAAAAACTGCTCCGACAGCTTGTTGCTCGTTGCCAGAAGTAATTCTTGCATTTATGGCGGAATATAAACGTTTATCTCTTCTCGGAACGTCCGCTGAATCTAAATCCCCCCCCCCCAAGTAAATTAGCGAGGTAATCATGGCTGTGAATTAGCGAGCTTGAAAAGCATGGATCTGAGTAAGGATTAAAGTTAACTGCAGTGTTTTCCACTCGGATTATTCTTATCTTTACTGAGACAAGACTGATACGAAATAGAGATAACAATAATCTGACTAGCAAATACTGCAGCTAACTTTAATCCTTACGCGGAGATACTTTTACAGTGTAGTTCTGCCACCATCCGTCGTTTAAAAGATCATTTGGTTCAACGTCGTCTTATTACCACGTTTATGACTGTCCTGTTGTCAGTACGATCGAAATTCTTGAGGTGTTATTCTGGCTTGTTCCAAAAGCAAAAAAGTGGGCTTACCACATTTTTTCGAAGATTTTTCCAACAGGTTTTCAAATATATTAGATGAGTAATACTACATAGATGGCACTTTACACAAGGGAGTTGTACCGTGACCAATAAACCAGAAACAGTTTTTTCGAATATAATTTAGAAGTCTAGGACTCCATTGTCGGAGCCACTTAGACATACCAGGACTCTTTTTAGTTTTCACCATGAGACCCCGCCTTGTGGGTCCTGGTCTGTCTACGGGGCTCCGGCAACGGGAGTCCTAGACTTCTAAATTATATTCGAAAACACTGTTTCTGGTTTATTGGTCACGGTACAAGTCCCTTGTGTAAAGTGTCATCTATGTATTATTATAAATTTCCGTGACATGGGGATGTGAACTGGTTAGATGAATTTGCCTTCGGGCGGGATCACTGTTCCTATGGCCGGCTTCTACCAGACTGTTGTAGTGTTTTGCGAACTTTGTTCTCAAGCCCTTCGGTAGCTCAGTTGGTAGAGCGCCTTCCTTGTAAGCAGAGAGTCCTGGGTTCAAATCCCCGCTGAGGAGCATTTTTGACTTTCAGTTCACTACTTATTAAATATTAGATGAGGTTTCCGAGCCGGGTTCTCTGATGACAACTTTCGTGAGAAAAACAGTAGGAGGCTGGGTCAAAGTGCATGGTAAAGAAAACGGGTCTAGGCGAGTCCCACTGTCAGAGGTTTCACAACAGATAGCATGCGCGGTATAAAAAGCTAACACTTATGATGTTAGCTGTTATAATTTTCAAACGTTACGCATCAAAACTTATGCATACAAGAAGAGCCAAAAAATTACTGGAAAAAACATCTGCTGACTTGTTTGTTTATCATCACGATATCGGAAAAGTCAGCAAAGTCTTTATCTGCGTTTTTCCGTCTCTTTCTAAGCAATGCTTATTATGCATAACGTTTCAAAATCATAAGAGATTGCTTTCATATAAACTTGGACAGAATAACATGACCTCATTTCCACTATTCTCTACAAAGTTTCGATGTAACTAAACTAAAATTACAAGTTAGACTATAGCACGGACACTGACATCCCTTGCCGGGCTCTTATGCGGTTTCAATAACATATCAAGTGTTATCTGTTGAAACTGCGCATCCTTCTGTTATGTCATGAAATTTCTCACAGTTTTGTCTCACCTCCAGCCCCGACAAAAAAACGCCGGTACCAAGCCCCCCCCCCCCCCCCCCCCCCCGGTAACACACACACACCAGGACCGTTGGAATATTGACACTGAGAATATAAAATATACCTTAGTAAGGTCGTGGGAACTGGGTGGGTGCAACTGGTACTTCAAGCATTCTTTCTAATGCAGCGTTTACAAGTACAGGAAAACTTGAGGAGAATCCGATCTTGGTTTACCCGCAGAGGGAAAAAAAATAAATTCTTCAAGCCAAAAATCTGACAAAAATAAATTCACTAGCCAATAAAAAAATTTTTCGAGAGCGACATCAGTACTGATGACTGCTGCTCTCGAAAGCTAGCTAGACTCTTGTGCCTGTCTTTTTACCAGCACCACCGACGAGATTCCTTTCAAGTAGACCGGAATCCCTTTCATCATGAAAGGATTCTCTTCAAGATAGACTTTTTTTCTGGTCGTCTTCGCGAACGGAATCCGTTCGAGTCGACCGGAATTCCTTTCTACTGGACGGGATTTCTTGCCCGTGTAAACGCTACATTAGAAGGGATGCTTCTGGAGTCCTAGAACTTGGACAAAGACCTAGGAGGAAACTTAACGTTAGAAAGCCGGCCGACGGATCGCCTATGAATCAGGTTACACAAACGATTTCCAATGTCTTAGCTGTTAAGACACTATATTACCAAAGAAAATAAAAAACAATAATTTAAATCTTATTTGCAACTTCGTTTGCCAACCAATCGGCAATATCTGAATAATATTTACCCGCCCATTCAACATTTGCCTGGGCCCTTTCAACGGCAGCGCTGAGGCCAGCCACAGTTTCTGGCTCGTTTGCATGAGCATCGCGGAATGCCACCAACTAAAAGAGATGGGCCAATCAGAATAGGACAAATTTGGACGGACAAGATTTAAAAATGACACACAATTTACACATTCTTAGAGAATTATTTATTTGTAGATCGTTGAACCCTAATATTTTACCCAACGTTATAATCCTAGTTAGTTTAAACTAAACATAAGTTTATAAGAGATGAAGCATATTTTATAACTGTGTTATTATCTTACTTGCGTGGATGCCGGTCAAATGCTATCATGTAAAAAAGAAACGAAATAAAGTACAATATCTATTTACAGGTGACATTTTCAACTAATATTCCTTTTGCCTGTTGGGCGGAGAAATAACTACTTTTAAAGATTGGGACATTCATCTGGCTTTCAAGCGCAGACAATTTCTCGTAAGATGGTTCCGATGCGTTCCATAAAATATGATATCAGATGATTGGTAAGCTTATACAAGGTTTGTGTGTGTGTGCTGTAATCGGTGGGCTTGACAAGCAATAGTTGCGTACTTGATCCAAATTCTCCGTTCCGAATTCTCGCTTCTCTCGTGTGTGGTTGGTTTAAGCTGTACGTATTCTCGCTTACTAATGTCAAATGGTTTGTCATTTTTGTTTATTTTTCACAAGAGGGTAGTTTTTATTTATTTATTTGGTAGATAGCAGGTCATTTTATACAGGTCAAATAAATTAAGTTATATTATTTTTGTTCGGATTATAGGGTACGTACTTGTTGTTCGTCCAGTAAGATTTTTAAGAAGCACTGCATGTTCGAATTTTTGTTGTCCACAGTGCTTGTATAACGTATTTGTATTTTTGTGTAAAATTAAAAAACTTGAACTTGAACTTCTGAATTCTCGATTCTCGTACAAATTACTGTTTCTGCTCCTCTGACTTCTCCATTCTCGCTTTTGGCAAAAACACTAATTTGGCAGCTCGTCCGCAACGTGATATACGTGTTTATGCATATTGAACACCCGCACTCTGTTGACCAGGAGAACGGAGAGAGGAGATCGAGAATTCAGCACCGGAGCAACTTCTCGATTCTGCAGAATCGCGAGGCTTTCCCCGTTCTCGATTTTGACAAAAACGCACGAAAAGGAGAATTCACTTCATCTGAATAGTCAAAAAACGCGAAATGGAGAATCGCGAGAAGAATTCGGATCAAAAACGCAACTAATATTTACAGCCAACATGTTACTCGCTCCCCTCTCAACTCCGACCAGCCGACAGGTATAGATGCGCTCGTTTGCTTATCTCTTCACATCAGCCTGGACCCAGCTAACTTTTTCGACGTTTTCATCAGACAGAGTTAGACGAGTAACGAGGGAATGGACACATTTTTATAATGGATGTTTCGAAGTGTTAGAGCCACTTTCCTGCAAAGTAGGTTGTTAGCTTGCGATGTCGCGTTCACACTACTCAGTGTAAAACACTGTCGCAATACTCTATATGACTAAGTCCAAAGCACGCCATTGATCCTCAGGAAGAAGGAGAAAGCGTGTCCGTAACGACTCAAAATCAACGACTCAAATCCTGTGTCAAACAATCACTGAGATCATTCGGAGCAGCTTCTGCACTTCTGCCTTTCTTCGGCGAGGTACCCGGAGAGGCCGGAGATTTTGCATCGGCAAGGAAAGATAGTAATTCTAGATTGTCGGCAAAGTATAATCACCGATCCGTTTTTCAATATCAGAGCGAATTGCAGGTTTTATTCGTTCTCTTGACGCTAGCCATACTTTGTATAGGGCTATGTTGCCCCATGTGTAAATAAGAGTACCAAAATGTATGTATTACATGTTGTGTCTTCTTGTCTTTTTTTTTCTTTCTTTTCTTGTCTTTTCTTTCATACTCCGTTTGTGACTTGTGTCTTAAAAATGGGAAATAAATTTCATTCATTCATTAATTCATAGTCATCAAGAGTATTCAGACTTCTGTAAAAACAGAAATTTTCCCAATATTTTCTGTAGTACGAACTTGTAGCTTATACTTCAGCACTTTGGACTAACAATGTTTTCCCCTGAAAATAACACAGAGACCTTGTGAAGCTGGGAAAGACTTACCGCATCGACTTCGCTTTCTTTGTTGAAGTAAGCGGTCACGGACGTCAGCCATCTAGCACCAACACTCGCGGAATAGCTGCAAATGATAAGTACTGTTAAATGGCTCGAGAGCAGTGAGGTTGATGTACTAAAGCCGCTTTCGATTTAGCCTAGTCCCAGTCCTGTCCGCTTAATGTCTTTTGGGATCCCAAAACGTAAGTGGAGGGATACCTATGACATCGTAAAAGTTGTCCGTCTGTCCGTCCGTCCGTCTGTAAGCACGATAACTCTCGAAGGGAATGAGATATTCTGATGAAACTTGGTATGAGGATTCGTTGGGTCATCGGACCAGTCGAGTTCGTAGATGGGCTTTGTAGCCCTACATTTAGGGGTGGGGGTTCAAATTAAGGGCCAAACAAAATATTTTGAAACAGCTAATATGATAGTCGATTATGGGGTAAGAAGACATGCTGAACGCGATGGTTAAAATCATTTTGTCATCGGACAAGTAGTTCGTCCGGAATCTGACCAAAACCGGAAAGTTTGTTAAAATTAAAAGTTTTATTTGGAGTAGATTAGATGTTCGATTTAGGGCAAGAAGACATGCTGAACACTCATGTAAAAACCATTTTGTACCCGGAAATCTAGTTCGCACGGAATCCGGCCAAAACCGGAAAATTGTTAGAAGTTAAAGTTTTATTTGTAGCTGATTAGATATCCGATTTAGGGGTAAGAAGAGATGCTGAAACCGTGTGTGACAATCATTTTCTACCCGGACATATAGTCCGACCGGAATCCGGCTGGAGTCGGAATATTTGTTATAAGTTAAATTTTTATGTGAAGTTGATTATATGTTCCTTAATGGGGAAAGAAGATACCATGAGTTCGTTTTTTAGCTTTCTTTTTTCCCCGGACAAGTAGTTTCGGAGTTCGGCCGAAACCGGGAAATAGGCAGAAGTGGCAGGAAGTTTTCGTCAAAAGAGATATGACTTAGAGGGGTAAACACATATGCTGAATCCATATCTGAACTTGGTTTTCTCAGATGATTAGCTATTTGGCCGTAATCTGTTTCCGAATTTTAACTGTAAAAATTTCCATGTCTCCATATGCAATATGAGGCGGGGATAGGGCGGCGAATGCAGCAAAAGGAAAGACAGCTCAGGCCTACTTACAAGCTTTTGATTTGTTCCCAGTTATCTGTGATGTAACGGAAGGCCTGAGTACGGCCGATAGGGTTCTGAGCGAGATTTCGGTAGATGGCATCGTTGGCATCGCTGCCTCTGGGTATGGGAGAGTCGACATCGGTGGCTGTCCAGCCAAGAAGCCTGCAAATAGTGTGAATTAAATTTGAGGGGAAAGTAATACCGCTGAACCTGGAGCACAGTGATACTGAACAGTTCGGTTTCGTCATTGAATATAAGAATTATATCAATTGGCAGAGCCTACGTAAAGTTAATATTCTAACTAAGAATGGAAGCAAAGGCTTACTTGGCAATTAGCACCGCATCAGTTGAGCAGGTCAGCGCAGTGGCAATGGATGCCTTATCCTTGGAAGCCTTCAGAATCTCAACTGCGTTGTCGAAGTCGCTCGGGTCTCCATTGCGAATAGCGGTGCAGAGGACTGTACTCTTCAAATTTGGTGGAACGCTGTAAATATAGTTCCACATCATTTAAAGCACAACTCTCACTAGAAATGATCTTTTCACGATGATCTGGCTCAGAATTATCAGGTTTTCAAAAATACCATTAGGTACTTGCCACGTTAAATGATTTTCTTGTCAGCGTTTGTCGACTCTCCGACGTTGCGGCTGGACACGAAGTATTTGGTAACTGAATACGCAGTGTTCAAATTTAAAAGTGGAAAACTAAGCAAAACAAAAAAAAAGAAGTGCCAAACAGAAGGTAGGCCTGATGGTCTGCCATACCATATCTTCCAAAATGAAAACAACATTTAGAGCTTTTCATGCCCTTATGTGTGAAAGAGTTGTCGGTGGAACATGAAGCTTTCAGCAAAGTTTGCGTCACGTGACGCAAACTTTTCAAAACCAAAGAAAGGCAAAAGGCGGGGTTTTCAGAAGCTGTTCCCATGAGAGAGCTAAGAATAATGTAAAAGGCTGAATAAGCAAGAGTCCTTTAACGAAGCTCCAGGCTCCCTCCCCCTCCCAATTCCTTGCGAACTAAACACAAGTACTCAATGCATCCTTTCAATTCGGTTAGTTTCGTTTTCGCTCAGTCTGGAAAGGATAAACCTAAATCAGCGAAATGGAAAACTCCGCCTTTCAATCACAGCAATGAAGCCATGTTCCAGCCTGGTTTCAGCAAACATTGAGAGAGAATTAAGCCGCAAAAATCGAAATTTGAGGGCGACTCTAGTGGCCTGGAAATATCCGCCATCTTATATGCCGGCTGTTTTTACTACGTCTGCAAAACTCGCTCCACTTTCCAGAGGAGTTTTCGCTCTCTATCAGTTCCAAAGGTAAGCGAATTGTCCTGAGCCTCGTTTTTGTTGCATGCTGCAGGTCCACTTCTCGGCCGATTCTGGGCTGCTTCTTTCTACATCCGTTTTGCACTGCAGCGCTTCCGAGGAAGACGGCAGCGCTTCTCGAGAATCAGCGACCAAGTCCGTGCTTCCCTGCAAGATGCTGCAGCGCTGCCGCTTCAACCAAGAAGAAAGTGAATCCAAAAACACATATTGTGCAAAAGCAAAGAAGTGCTGCAGCAGCGATGCGGCAGCGCGATTGCAACAAAAGCGAGACTCAAAGCGAACCCACGACGTGAGTAGAAAGTGATCCAAGAAAGTTATATAGACGGAACCGCTTTCCGTGAATTCATAGGCGCTGCGAACATTCGTTTTGCTATTCGGAATTCCACGATAACGCCAGAGTTGTCATTGGGAGCGTGGAAATGTTTACATGCTGGACGAGTGGCATTTCGAGGGTCATACAAAATTAATCGTACACTCAAAAATAGGTGGAAAAAACAAAAACAAAAGGTTATATAATGGAAGCCTTCCATATGCATTACGAAATGTTTTACTATATCGCATTAGCATCATGGTTGTTGACCTAACAACGCACAGAAATTGTGTCACGTAGTATTTTCTTGCTGTATATATGTATCTCCCCCCCCCCCCTCAAGGTCCTGAAAAGTACTTTCGTCGGGCGAAGCCGGGCGAAAGGTCACTTGTCTGTCGGTGCGAAGCGCCAGCAAACACAGAAAAAATAAAATTTTGTATGCATTTTGTCAGGCGCCGGTCGACTCGTCGGCACGTCGGGTTCTTCTTACACGCAAGAAATGAAATCCTGCAATCATTTGTCGGGCAAAAGACTGAAGAAATCGAATTCTGCATGCTTTTGCCGTGCCTCGGTATTCTCGTCGGCACATCGGGTTTTTATACATAAGGAATCCAGAAGGAATACATTTTATGTTTTTGTCGTGCATCGGTCGACTCGTCGACATATCGGGTTCTACTTATACGTAAGAAATCAAATTCAGAAAACTTTGTCGGGCGCACCGGGAAGTTCCAGTCTCATCGGCACAGTGGGTTAATTTTACGTGTAAGAAATCAAATTCTGTACAATCTAGTCGAGCAAAACACAGAAAAAAATCAAATGCTCGATGGTTTTGTCGGTTGTCGGTTTCTCGTCGGCACATCAGGTTCTTTTCACACGAAAAAAAAAAAAAAAAAAATTCGTGCCGAAGGTTCAAGTCTCGTCGGCACATCGGTGATACGTCGGTATATTGTACAACGTAAAAAATAAAGTTCTTTACTGTCTTGTCGGGCCAAACACAGAAGAAATCGAATTCTGAATGCTTTTGTCAGGCGTCTGTATTCTTGTCGAACCATCGGGTCTATTTATACGTAATAAATCAAATTTCTCAAACATTTGTCGGGCGCAAATTTTTCCGGAAAGATACAGATTTAAAAATTTCACCGCCGTTGCTTAGTTAAACTTGTTCTCTGTACAGTCGTTGGAAGCTTCGCTTGTTAGCGAAAGCTGAAACGAAAAGCCGAATATGTGAATTTAAATATATAAATTTACATCAGAGGAACAATCTCAACTGATGCATCACAGTTAGTTTTGCAAAAAATTTCGCCTGCGGCGCATTTTGTAGTATTCTTTATTTGGAAGAACGGTGTTTCATTTAGTTTTTGTTTTAGGATAAAAAATTCTTCGGGTTTTAAACACGTTGAAAGCCGGAAATTGTATGGTACTATAGCTAAATTCTCCAGGAAGAAAGGCAGATTTGAAAAATTTCGCCTGCGGCGCTTTTTTTAACTTGTCTTGGTACAGTGGTTGGAAGCTTCGCTTTTTAGAAAAGGCTAAAATGAAATGCCGAATGTGTGAACTTTAATATACGAAGTTATACCAAAGGAATAATCTCAACTGATGCATAACAGTTAGTTTACACAAGAATTTCGCCTGCGGCGCATTTAGTAGTATTGTTTATTTGGAAGAAAGTGTTTCGTTTAGTTGGCGTTTTATGATTGAAATTCGTGGGGGTCTGAAACACGTTAACAGCTAGAACTTGTATGGTAAGGTACAGCTAAATTTTTCCGAAAAAGGACAGATTAAAAAAAATTCGCCTGCGCCACTTAGTTTAACTTGTTCTTGGTACAGTCGTTGGAAGCTTCGCTTTTTAGCGAAAACTAAATTAAAAAGCCAAATATGTGAACTTTTAAATACGAAATTGCATCAAAAGAATATCTCAACTGATGCATTACAGTTAGTTTTACCCTGGTTCTATTCTTCGAAGCGGCAACGGCGTGTTTTGTCGGCACATTTCTGAGTCCGTCGGCACAAACCGGACGTCCTCCCCAGAGGTAAAAGGATAGTGACGCCCCTGCTTGGCAGGTCTAGCAGGTGCTTGGCTTATACAGAAAGGCAAGTCCTAACCGTCCTGACATCTTCCTGCCGTAGGATATGCTGGGCACGGAACGGAATACAATGGATACAGCGCAGAGTGCAGTAGACAATTCCCAACTGCAGGGTCCACAGTATGGAATGGTTATCAGTTGCTATGTGACTGGTATTTTGCTGTGTCGGGCTGTTGTTGTGTCCTTCGGGTTGTTGGAGACGAGTGTTTGTTATCACGTTAAGCACCGTTCAAGCTTAAGTTTAAGGCGCAGAATTCCTGAATTATACTTGCTATCCGCGAATATCTGTGGCAGACTTTCATCCCGCCAGGCTTGCTGTAGTAAAAATTAATAGGAACGGGTTCTATTTTGTGTGTTAAAAGTTATACATGACCAATCACAGCTTGCGTTTCCATGACGTGACTGTCAAGGAAGAAAGAGAGAAACGGATAAGGAGAGATATTTGTAATATAACTGAAACTGAATGAGCTCTTTGAGTGGAAAGTCAGTCATACTAAACTGTACAGCTAATTGCGTTTTGACAACTACAAGCTTTTACCTTATCTTAAATAATTACAGCAATCCTGGTAGGCTCAAAACTAAATCTAGAAATCTGCAGTGGTCCAACAGACACCACACATCAACAGATATTATACTGAATTTACACAAAACCGGTCGAAGCTGATCTAAAATTCCACATTTCAGGACGTTCAGTTTCATCAGAGGTTAGGTTCTCTTGGGATTCATTGTCAGGCTCAAAGCTCCGTTTGGTTAATCTGCGCATAGGTGGGCGTATAACTTGATTTTCAAGTTGAACGGAAGAGGAGGATAAGGCTTGCAAGGCGAAGTATTTTTATTCATGTTACAACACAAGCATGAACGGTCCTTTAGGAAACAAAAGAACAACTCACGAGCTGGCTCCCACACCGCTGTCGGTGACCCAAGCGTCATAAAGCTGATTCGAGTTGGAGACACAATCTGGTAGTCCAAATTTGCAAGCCCACTTTACAGCCAGAGTTCGGGAGAACAGGGGAAGGAGATCTTCTGCCGAGCCTTCTTCGAATGTCAAGAATTCATAAAGAGGCTTAACAAGACGCAGGATGTAAATCTGAAAGAAGGTTTGATATGGGAGTTCTTTCATTTTGTTTTCCCTGGAATTACTATGCAATTCAGGACCATTGTATCAAAACGAATTAGTTACAGCGCAAATAGCCATAAGCAAACATGCAGATGAATGTACTTTGAATGAATAATTATAAGAAACATATTCCACTTATCCCTTCTAACAGACTTTAAATTTCCTTCAAAGCCGTCAAACGGCACCTAAACATCCGCTCTTTTTTGCCGTCGGTCAGTTCAGTAGTGTTGTCAGAATTCATGGGGTTTACCTTTCTCAGGATTATACTACCTTTTCAAGCCAAGCTTCAATTTACAAACGGGAGAAGAGATCACCACTGGTAATACTGCCAGTACATTTAGTTAGTTAGTTAACTACATTCTGAAAATGGTTTAAGAGTACTGCACTGTTAGAAGTTTCATAACAGCTAACTGAAGGATGCGCGCTTTCAATACACAACACTTGGGATGTAATCCGTTGTCGCGACAACGTTATGCATGAAATTTATGCAGAACAAGCATTGCCAGGAAGAGCCGAAAAACCACCAAAAAGCACTCTTGAGTTTCCGGATATCCTGACGACACACAAAAAAGTCAGCAGACAATTTTTTGGCAGTTTTTCGTCTCTTCCTGGCAATGTTTGTTATGCATAATATTTCATGCATAACATTTGTGACGACAACAGATTACATTCCAACTGTTGTCTGTTGAGTGATTTCTGTTGAAATCGCACATCCTTGTCTCGTCTGTTTTGAAACTTCTTACGATCTGAACGCGTCTGGAAAGCTGAAACGGAAGCTGAAACTGGAAAGCTGGAAAGCACTCGAGCACTCGAGTACCCAAATTAAATCCAGTCCCCACAAAACATGAAAGGTACCGAAGGAGTTTTGTTCCAAGTTTTGTTGAATTGTACAACAGCCAGTAAACTTAGTCATTATTTTTGTTGAATTTGTTAGTTTTAGTTTTTGACCCTTTTAGAATGTTTTATTTTGTTTTATATATATTTTTAAGTGAAATTACTTTTGACGTAATGATTAAAAATTTACTTTGATTGAATTTGAAATTTTTTTTTTTTTTTTACCATTTCTTTAAAGTGATTTTTATTTGTTTTAGAAGTTTTTGGCAAAATGTTCGCCGAATGAGCCCATCGTGTAAATTGTGGTAGTTAAGTTTTGTATCGACTGATGAATTTGTTACGAATTATGTTGCAATTATTATTTGACTGACAAATTGATTCGAGTGTTTAGTTATGTTTGGACGTAGAAGTCGAAGATTTTAGAAGATTTTTATTTGTTTTAGAAGTTTTTGGCAAAATGTTCGCCGAATGAGCCCATCGTGTAAATTGTGGTAGTTAAGTTTTGTATCGACTGATGAATTTGTTACGAAAAATGTTGCAATTATTATTTGACTGACAAATTGATTCGAGTGTTTAGTTATGTTTGGACGTAGAAGTCGAAGATTTTAGAAGATTTTTATTTGTTTTAGAAGTTTTTGGCAAAATGTTCGCCGAATGAGCCCATCGTGTAAATTGTGGTAGTTAAGTTTTGTATCGACTGATGAATTTGTTACGAATTATGTTGCAATTATTATTCGACTGACAAATTGATTCGAGTGTTTAGTTATGTTTGGACGTAGAAGTCAAATTCGGCGTTCACGCTGTGAAAGTACTTTTTAGAATTAAAAATCTACTACTACTACTACTACTACACGTATGCACTGAATGTTGGTTCAGAACAGATCTTCAAACCTCGAGTTCTTAGGCTTGGTTCATAAGGAGTTTTACTACGGTTCCCCAAGTTTTATTAGCCTGAGTCAATGTTGCAACGTTGCTGAATCAATTGCTCAGAACGGGGCTCCTGTCTGAAGGAAGAAGAAGAAGAAAACCACTAGAACAAAGAACCCAATCTAAAAAAAAAAGACAAACGGATTCCGGTCTATGAAAGTAGCATTGTGCTCATCCGAATATTTGCATCCGAACCTCGACTACGTCCAAATCTCACTAACCCTGAAGTTAGCATAGGCATCCTGTCCGACGATCATGCTGTCCAGGAAAACCGCGTTTGCATCAAAAGAAGACCAAGGTAGCCACTCCCTCTCCATCTTCAGGAACCTTGTGGTAGCCATGGCTGTGGAGTATGTAATGTATCCTTGCTGTGCCAAATGGAGTGCGTCATCCACGATCTGTGCTCGGTTGATGACGTTGATAGAATCTTTGTTGGTAGACAGAGCTTGGGCGATCTTCAGCCAGTTCATGGCGTCGTAATTGACTCTGTAGTATCCTAGAGAGTAGCAAGGACATTTCAGGTTTGTTAAAAGAACGACCGCACTGATAGCAATATTCTTAGCACTAGCTCCGAGTGAAAGAATGTGAATGCACCCCTGGAATGCCGGCTACATCGTGTCTTATCCTGATGTTGCTTCAGCACGTCTCGTTTTGCTGGATCTGCCCAGAGCTGCACTGTAAAAAGTTTCTCCGTATAAAGATTAAAGTTAACTGCAGTATTTGCTACTAGGATTCATCTTATCTCTATTTGGTATTAATCTTATCTGCGTAGAGATAAGGATAATCCGAGTAGCAAATACTGCAGTTAACTTTAATCTTTATGCGAAAAAACTTTGTACAGTGTGGTTCTTATTCGAAAGAAGAAGTGTCGCAGCTTCGACAAGAGTTGATTATTCCATCTTATCAATTTTTGTTCCAAGAAAGAACGTTCTTTCTCATACAGCTAACTCGCTGGTATTTTTTAAAGAGAGATAATATTGCGGAACAATGCCAAAGCAGTCTTTAAGAAAATCAAGGAACAAAACTAGTGATTTCTCGTTAGTACCATTTATTTTTGCCCGCACCATAAATTAATTTAGGCGAATAAGAACCCACAAACAAAGGCATCGTAATAATATCAATTAACTGTAAGATGTCTGAAGGCATTCAGAACAACGTCTTTTAGTATTTACCTTGCGAAAGCTATACAGTTAACCATAACTTGCCACTGGGATCGAAGATATCGTACCGCTCTATTGAAAATGTGTTGGATGTCGTCAGTGGAAAGGAGGAACTTGGCAAATAGAAAGTTGCTTATCCGAGTTTCCCTGCTTTTTATGACATTACTTTCATCCTGTTTTTTTTTTTTTTTTAACCTGTCGAGCTTTGTTGGCCGATCTTCCTACTTGGCTACTTCCACTTCTTCCATGCTTCTCAAGAATCGAATGGACCTCGTCCGGGTAGTTCTCGGGCCAGAATAGTAATATATTCTGGCCCGAGACCAACTCGGCCGAGGTGGTTTAGTATATGGGAAAGGAGGAACGGATAGGCTACGTATAGTGCGGACTGAAGGCGAGGTCTCATATTCCAGATTTTTTTTCCCGGATTGCAGGCATTCGTTTTTCGTTGAGATGGTTCAGGAAGGTGAAGCCAGGCCAAAAACGGCTCCAGCGTGTTGGACACGGGCTCGTTCCAGCTCCTCTCCGTAGTTACTTAGGAGTAACTACACGTGACGTCACGAATTAACTACTACCTCGAACGTTCGAAGTTACAACGAGACGAGATAACGCGTGTTTCTTGAATGCAAGAAGAGATGAGGACGGCATTTGGAAAGATGAACAGAAACAAAAATTTGTTTTTGCTGCATAAGAAAGGCTAGATAATTGTTTTGAAACAGATTCTTCAAGTGAAGGAGAAGAGGAGCTAATGCTTCAGGCTTGTAAATGGAACCGTGACATTGGCTATGCCCGTTAATTGTTTGTCTCTATTCCGGTTGTGTCTTTTTAGTCGCTAAATCCGTATTTTCACATATAATTGTATCCTAGCCGGAATCGCAACAGTCTTTCTTATTTCCGTGCCAATTTTTAGCACCATGTCTAGTCTTTACCAGGAATGGAACGCCGAAAATTCTTAAATCTAGAACCCAATGATGTCAAAGGTGGTTAACAAGGTTCATTAATAAATTTTTAGCTTTTTCTCTGTATATACAGCGACAATAACAGTAATAATAATACAAAACAACAGAAAAGGCGTTCGCCTCCAAATACGAATTTAATATATATTATTATTAAAGTTTCATTTGAAATTTAGTAAATTACCTATATTATAAAAATTGCCATCTGAATTACAGGCATTTGAAATTCATTCCTGCCACAGTCCCAATCAAGTCACCAGACCGACCGCGAACGGTAAACCGTCAACGAGGTTGACTAGATTTTTTTTTTTCGGATTAATCAGCGAATCAGAGAAGTGCTTTTTCTTAGTTTTTTATTTTGTTTAGTTTCTTATGAGTTGTTTGTTTTTCCTGTATATGGCCTTTGGGTTTTTCAATACAGATATATAGATATATATATATATATTTGACCAGAAGCTAAAGGCCAAGTACAGCTGAAAATCACACAATAATGTCCTGTTTACTTTAGCAATTACACCTTGTCTCACTTTGCCGCCCCGAGGCAGCAGAGTTGTAAGTTAGTGAAAGTTAGCTTAAGACGGTCGGGTACTATCTTTAAGAAAAGTTACTTCGAAGTAACGCTCTTCCTTGTGCTCCCGGTAACTTTTTGACAAGCTGGAACGGTGAAAGTGACTGAAAAGTAACTGTTTAGTAACTTTCGGGCCGAGCTGGAACGATCGCCATAGATTCCGGTTGTTTGGAAGGTGCCGTAGAGGTAAGATATTCGAGAAACACAGTAAATATACAAATATAAGAAGGAAAGGGAGAGTGATTCACAGTTATGATTCAGGAGCATAAGATATTTTGAGTTAGAAGGGGACATGTAGGAAATGTTGAAGAATAGCAAAATCTACTATCATGATTATCACGAAAATCTGGAAGGGTTGGTTTGACTGTGTGGAAGCCCGAGATATCTAGGAATCTGGAAGGCCTGGCTTTGACTGGTGCGACACGCGAATCGAGTTTTCGTACCTGTTTAGACCATTTGGCTCTGTTTAGATCCTAGTATACTGTCAAAAATGTGATACTGTTTAACACATTCTCGGACCATCTACACACAATCCCTCGGCATATTTTACCTTTTTGGTCAACGTTGAAAATAACAAAATCACCGTCATCGAGACCAGCGACTTGGACGGTATCCTGGTTATTCGGGAGCCACTGGTTCTTCACTTCAGTAAAGTCTTGGGTATAAGACACAGGGACCCACCAGTAGTACTCTTCAGCAGCTCGGGGGTATGGGTTTCGCAAGAAACGTCTCTGAAACAGGAAAATAATCACGGCAAATGCAGATTACACGGCGACAAGTCACACAATTGACAAAAACTGTTTCGAAATTACGATGACATAAACATACTACTTTACTGGACTACTGGAAGAAAGACAAATCTGGACGCAACGACAAGGTAGAGGGCATTACATAAATCTGGAAGGATCGAAGATGTTAACTTTGTGACCTATTTGCAGTGTATGACCGAGTTAGCCGACCAGATAATATAACCAGATAATGTCCCCTTGTTTGGCCAACAGAACCGATCACACAACCAAAGTGCAGAATGTGCTGCTAATATGGAGTGGGGTGGAGGGCTACCCACACCAAAATACTAACCTGAGAAACGGTTGCGATACCGCTTCCATACTGCCTATTGACGGTGATAAGTGGGAAGTTCTTCTGGTATACCCACGTGGACATTACGGCATCAAGACCGCCAGCTGGGAGGACAGCGCCATCTTCAACTGCTGCCGCATTCAAGTGGAAGACGAGGTCCTCAACTTTAGCGTTCTGGTAGGACCTACAGACAGAAATACAACATTATTCCACATGTAATCGATGACAAATTTGTGGGTGTCATATTTGAACCTAGTCATACAATTTTAGAATCGCGAACTGTGCAGTATAAGCCAGCAAGGATTTTCTGCAGTATGAACTCTGATTTCGAAGTAGGATAAAAATAAAAAAAACTTATAGTTAAAGCGCCTTGATATCAATGACTGCTGGATAACAATCAGGCGTTCTGTCACGAAACCCCGACTAGAGAACACAGTTTCTTCATCGCTCTGACCTCAGTGTTCTACTCGATCACTATCAAATAAGCTGTCGTTCGTCACCGCCAACGTGTAACAATACCTCAAACATCCCTCAGGCGATGCCCAAGAGTTTCGCTTTAACCCTTATTAAAGAGCCCTTCGTGTCTGTAATGCAAATGCAACCTACCTCCATACTTGCCACGATTCGCTATTTTCCATGCGCATTATGGTCCCGATGAGTGTTCGTATCTCATACTGTCGATGCGTAAAACCGGTTATCTGAATTTTGCCTAGTTTTTGCTAGAAGTCAATGGGCCTGGGAAAAGGCTTGAAACAGCCAAAGTCGTGGATCAGAAATTTCATAAGAGACAACATAAGGATGCGCGGTCTCAACAGACAGTGTGTGACAGATAACACTTGGGATGTTATCTCTTGTGTTGGAAAACGTTGTACATGAAATGTTATGCATAACAAGCGTTTCCAGGAAGAGCCAAAAAAGCATCTACTGACTTTTTTGTTTGTCGTCATGATTTCTGAAAATTCAGCAGATGCTTTTTTCGGCTCTTCCTGATGGCAATGCTTGTTATGTACAACATTTTCAAACACAAAAGACAACATCCGAAGTGTTCACTGTTATGCATTATCTGTCGAAACGGCGCATCCTTCTGTTGTCTGTTCTGAAACTGCTGACAGTCTAGTCTTACAGTATTCAAATAGTTCTGAATATTGGCACATAAACAGAAAATAGTGCGAGGTGTGCTTTAAGGACCGTTCAAGCTTACGTTTAAGGTGCAGAATTTCTGAGTTATACGTGCTATCCGCGAATATGTGTAGTAAAATTTCATCACGCTGAGGCTTGCTGTGGTAAAAATTAATAGGAATGGGTTCTATTTTGTGTGTTAAAAGTTATACGTGACCAATCATAGCAATGCGTTTCCGTCACGTGACTACTGAAGAAGAAAGAGAGAAACAATTTGTAATATAAAAGTACTGAATGCAGACTGAATGAGTTCTTTGAATGAAAGTCAGTCATACTAATTTCTACACCTAATTGTGTTTTGACAGTTACAAGCTTTTTACCTTATCTGAAATAAGAAGAACAATCCTGGTAGGCTCAAAACTAAATCGAGGAATATACACTAGTCCAACAGACACAGCAGCAGATATTATACCGAGTATTGTACTGGATTTTCGTAAAACCGGTCTAGGCTGATCTAATATTCCACATGAAAGTCATCAAAGGTTATGTTCTCTAGGGGTGGATTGTCAGGTTTAAGGCTCAGTTTTGAAGATCTACGCATACGTGATCCAAACGCCGGAGAGCGGCGTACAACTTGATTTTCATGTTGAACGGCTGCAGAGGATAAGGCTTACGACGCGAAGAACTTTTATTCGTCTTACAACATAAGCGTGAACGGTCCATTAAGTACGCGTTATTTGCTACGGGACATTATACTTTACACCCTCAAATTGTGTTCACACAAGGCTCAGCAGTTTCCACGCATAATGCGAGAGTGTTCTCCATTTTTAAGACTTTCCAACGAGACTACTCGCAAGGAGGTTCAAATTGCACTGGAAAGGTAGCTGTTTAATTCAAGTTTAAGACCTGGTTTCATTATCAAAGATATTATGTAAAGTTGAAACGCCTGCAGCGAAACCATACAAGCCTCTGATGCTGCTTCACCGCACGCAACTAAGGCAAAATTGCCAGCTCCCAATTGGACATAAAACCGCTTGTCTCACACCAGGACATGCGGAGACTCGAGGCTTCCAAGCTAGATGAAGACTAAGAACTGAAATATAATGGACAACAGACAGAAAGGCGGACTTACAGTGTTCTCAGATAATTCCTGATTCCCTTCTGGAAGGTATCTACGCCGATAGCGTGTTCGATCATCCGAAGGACTGAACCACCTAAAAAATAAAGGTGGGTCAACTACGTCCAATCAGTCTTTAAAACTTGTTCCAAGGCTCTATGACGACTTCGTCTCTGTGACCTGTCTACTTACGCGCGGACCATTTTGTTTCATGCTACATTTAATGTCAAGCACTGCTTGTCAATACAGGCTACTATTACATAAATTTGGTGAGATACTAACCACTTTTCCGAACTTATAAGCTGCCTCGAAACACCTGTCGTCAATTCCATTAGTGTACACTGCTTTTCAGCTCGGACTGAGAAATCTTAGAAGCTTTCGTTTTTAGAGTGAATAAGGCTACTTCTTGGCTAGAGGCTCTCCATTCCAGCCTTTTTTCAGGAACAAGGCTAACACCTACTTCAGACAATCACGCGTTTAAGGCGGGGGGGGGGGGGGGGGCTCATTTTAGAGCCTCAGACACACGAGAAGGAAAGTTGCCCCGGAACTTGTTTAGTTTTCGTACTGAATGATGAAATGGCAAAATCAGGACAGGAACTCCGGTCAGCCATGACAAGATTCCAGGCCGTGCCCAAAAGGTTTATATTGAGGTTTCATATCATATTTCTAAGCCCTCGCTGCTCCCAGTCACGACCAATTTCTCAAAAGAAAAAAAGCAAACCTTTTTCGTAGGCAATGTCATCGAAGTACTTCATGATGTCATTATCATCAATCGGCAGGTAGAGGGCTCTCGAGCTTTCCAAAGAATCTAATCCCCTCATCACGTACTGAAGTGTTTCAGAGATGAAAAAGTGTTCAGGGTTCCATGAGGGTCTTACCTACAACACGAACATAGGTGTCTCAAAATCAAAAGACAGTGAAGCCCCTCCCTCTCTCAGAGCAGAAACAATTCAGAAGTTTACAGAACTCGAACCAGGTGTCATCTTGCCAGGGTTTCCAAGTCGAGAAATCCAAAGCACTGAATTCGGATTGGTGGTGAAAGGTTAGCGATATGCAAATCAGAAGAGCGAGTTTGAGCAAAATGCGTAGATCACCACACATGGAATGTAAAACAATGGGACATATTGCAGTATCTGAGCGAGTTGCAGGTATTTATTGCAGTATCTGGGTGAAAACTAAGTTGTATCGGAATTCCATACAAGCATGACGTCACACCCATTTAATCTTTTACCTCAGAAAACGAAAAATTGTAGTTTATTCCTATTGGTGAATGTATATGTTTTAATACATACATAGAGAGCAGAGCGGCCAGCGAGGCGCCGGCCGCGCTTACATTTATAAAACGACCTAGGGACAATCAAATCCTATGCTGGGTCCTCAATCACACAATGTAACTATCTGCGTCACGACTGTATCGAATTCCGATACAATTTCGTCAACACCAGTATCTGAGCGAATTGCAGGTTTTATTCGTTCGCTCGATGCTCGACACACTTTTTATAGGGCTATGTTGTCCCATGTCTAAATAAGACTATCAAAATCTGTATGTTACATGTTGTGTGTACTTGTCTTTTCCTTCTTTCTTTTTGATACTACGCTTGTGTCTTTTGTCTTAAAAATGAGTAATAAATTTCATTCAATTATTTCTTCTGCCCAAGCTGACTGGGAGTCATATCTAATGGGAATAAACCCTTAAGTGACGTTGATGATTACGAAATTTTATTAACACAGCAGACAAAAAAAAAGCGCAGTACAAAGAGGAGATTTAATGATTATCTGGGAAAGTTTTTTCTTGGAGGCCTCATGGGTCTCTTACCTACTGTAAGGCCTCTTACCTTAAAGTCGCTACGAGCTATTTTTTCTCCTTCAACATTTGCACTCGCCCACATTTGTATCAATCAGCTGGTTCTACCCTGCTCTTACTTCAGCCCCAGTGCCATATATGCTTGGTCAGAAAAGGAGGGAAGCCGGGCTCTCAGATAGATCCAAGGACTCAGATGTTTCCTCCTTTTTTTTTCTTTTTTTTTAGAGAGCAAGGTTGGTCACTACTCGGACCTATTCTAAACTTTATCCTGTACGGGATACAAATGTAGCAATCAGGGTTCATGGACCTCTCCAGTACAGGAAGTTCAGTATGCGGCTGAGTGAATAAACGCAGGTGGAATTGTTGCAGGCCTTGACCACCACACTTTTTAAGGACACCCGATGAGAAATTTGTCTCGGAATAGTACTATGAAGTAGTACGAAAAAAAGTTGCACGCAGTACTAACGATGCTACTGCATGTTTCTACTTCAAGGCTACCGTGTTACTACTACTATATGCTACTATTAGCAAGACTGGATGCTACTATGGCAAGACATGATGCTACTAGATACTACTACATAAGATTGTACCAGTCTGAGGCACATTAAATGATAGTATTCTTTGCTATTACATAGTATTACATGCAACGTTTTCGTACTACAACCATACTACTACGCAGCCTACAAAATTTTCATCGGGCACGCACCTCGAGTAGCCACTTTCAGTCGTTGGTTCGGTTGCTTGCCGTTACGATGCCAGTGTTTGTGCCAGGTCGTGTCGCTTGTGTATTTCTTTACATCTTAACGTCAGATCTATACTTCGGTTAACTTATGGATTCTTTATTTGGTATTACTTTAGTATCTTTCGACATACTTCATGAATCTTAGATCAGCAATTAAACATCCTATTTTCGTACACTGTGTTCTGTGGTTGGCTCGGAATAGGATTATTTCGGAACGGTTTATTTATCTGTACGCGCCACAGAAACCCAGCTCGGCTGGTCACGCTATCTACCAGCCAGGGAAGTTTGAATGGCCTATTTGGAACTGAGCTTAAATTTTGAATTTTCAAGTTAAGTTTGTAGGCTATGGTGATTTGTTTTGAAAAGAGAAGGTGACGTTAAAGAGTCGAAGAAAATATTAACGGCACCGAGTGGAGGAGGAGTCGTAGCCCAAAAATTAAAAATAGGAATTTTGTAGAAAAGATGCTACACGGGTTTAAAAAAGGAAAAAAATAAACGGGTCTCCAAGTTTGGCCAAGTATGACGGATTGACGTCAGACTCAGTTAGCCTCCTCAGACGGGTTCCGGCTAACGCCCCCCTGCAAAAACCTCACGGGCATACCCCCCCCTCCCCACGCCAAAACTTCCCCTGTGAAAACCCCCGGTGACCCCCCCCCCCCCCCCTCCAAACAAATTGTTAATAAAATTAAAATATATCTTAAACTGCAATTTTTATTAAGATTTTCACAACTTACTATATATCTGCAATCGAGGGGAGGGGGATTGGTACCTTACTGGGTTTTAACCCGAGGGTTTTCGCCTAGACCCCCTCAAACAACTAAGGGAATTCACAATGCCATTATAAAAAAAGTGCGTCCGTTGCACTGCGGGCTGTTTTTGGTCTTTTCTCACCAGTGACAGGTTCTTCCCCTATAATACATTTTCCATCTCCCCGGTGATTTCTCTGGAATAACCAGACATTAGTTAATCCAAAAACGGGTTGTATGACTGGAAGGCAATCACCAGGGAATATAAAAACGCCTACGGGTAAAACAAACACCATCGCTCAGAAATCCAAGGGCAAAGACCGATCAGGGTTCTGACAAACTGAACAAGTGCGCAAGCGCTCAGACGTGGAGTGTCAAAGTAAAATGTTTTATCACATTTATATACAAACAGCTTTAGAACCAAGAGACTTCTCATCCCCAATAACCAAACAAGTATTGAAATAACCTTGTCATCACCCCCCCCCCCTTTAAAAGCTTTAAATGTAAACAAACCGCCAGAATAAATCCAAAGAAATGTTGAAGATCTTGCACGAATTGGATTTGTTCGAACACTGAATGGTCTGCCTGCCAGTCCCACCCTTTACAGGTCTTGTCCATTAGCAAGGTAAGAACAAGTGCAATAAACCAATTCGTAAAAGACTAATGCCCCCTTTGTCACAATTCATTAAGAAGGGCATATCATCGATCATATGACAAAACAGTCCAGTTTCCAACTGTTCATTAAAGATTAAAGTACGTCGCGTCGTCTTATTTGTTGATGTTACACAAAATCCTCATCCATAGATATACCTCCCCAAATATACAAGAGTTGGACTTGAGACCTGTCATAGACAAATTAAACTCATGGGAAATCTGGGCCCAGCTGCCCATGAACGGGAGGGGGGTGGGGGGTTGGGACCCATCAAAATGTGTATTTACATATTTTTTCCTCAAGTATACCAGCTTAGAGTTTGATTCCAGTCACGGATCAAAACTTATTTCACGGGCAGTTTTGGGCCCACTTGCGCATGAGCGGGGTGGGTGGGGGTGGTTCAACTCTCCCCAGTCCCTATGATCCAAAAGCACAAAGAAATTTCATCGCCTTATCTCCTGTTATTGACAAATCAAAAACATTAAATGGGCAATGTGGGCCCAATTGCCCCTGAACCAAATGGGGGGGGGGGGACCCGGAACAAGTAAAAAGAGACCCCAATGCTCACAATCCCACCAAGATTCAACTTGATACCTGTTGATTCCTCGCAAGGGTAACGAACTTTACTCCTGGGTAATCTGGGCCCAGTTGCCGTAAACGGGGTGGGTGGGGGAGGTGCAATTTTAAAAGCAATTTCCCAGCCCTAAGATCTACACGTCCAAGGAATTTCATCGTCCTATGCCCAGTTCTGGTCAAGTTATGAACTCTTTTACTGGGCAATCTGGGACCATTTGCCCCTGAACCGGGTTGGGGTGGGGGGTCGGACCCCCGAAAGGCACAACTAGACCCCAATACCCACTAGCGTACCAAGTTTGAACTTGATACTTGCACTGGTTCACGAGTTATGAGCTCCACAAAATACGGTGAAAACCGGAAACCAAAAACCGAAAGCTGCTACAGCGCTCGCAATAGTGGAATGTTCCAAGGAACACTCCACTAAAAACGAGAACAAATAATGCTAAACGAAACGATTTCAAATGTCGCCGGTGAAAGTCACCCCGCGTCTTGCATGAAGAAACAATAAATTTGTGACCTAGAACTCCTGGAAGGGACTACAGAGACACTTACATTCTGAGCACCCAGTCCTTTGTATTCGAAGAGGGTGGCAAAACCTTCATTCAGGAAAATCATTGACCACCAGTCAAGGGTCACCAAATCGCCGAACCACTGATGTGCTAGTTCATGAGCGATAATCTGAACGATACGCTTGTAAGTAGTAGCTGGCGTCGTCTCTGGACCATCGTACATCAAAAGGTTATCCCTAAAAAAAGGACAATAAATGACTCCTATACCACACCTTATTCCTATTCCGAGGACAGCGTTCCTCAATGCTGCGCAGATTTCCATTCATTACGTTCTATTTTTTCACGTAAGGGTGAAAACGTAAGGCTCAACGTAAGGGTCAAACGTAAGGGTCACGTAAGGGTCAGTCGTACAAGACGACGGTTAGAAATCCGATCAACTAAAGTCAGCATTAAAGCCAGGCTTCACCTTCCCGATTTTTCTTCCGGTTTGTAGATAGATACCCGTTTCGATCGAGCTGTAATGGAGGATGAAAAAAAACCGTCCAGAAGTCCGGACGTTGGTCCCAGATTCCTGAATCTGGAAGGGTGTCATAGAGGCAACAAGTTTCGGGGACAAATTAAGTACGCAAATGGTTGGGGTGGAGGAAAAAGGGGAGTGATTGGGAGTTTTTCTGGGAGGTAAGACATGAGCAAAAGGCCGAACGGAACATCTACGAATAATAGTGAAATTAGCAGTCTTATTTCATGATATCCAGAAGAGTTGTCTTGGCTGTATGGAATGTTCAGATGTCTGGTAACGAGGAAGTTCAAGCCTAGGGGTTTTATAGTAGAGGGGAAGGCAAAACTATAAGGACGCGATAAACTACTCTGCCAATTTTCGCTGAGTCCTTCAAACTAATTAGAATCGTCTCAGAGCGTCAAAAATAGTGAAATTCGCAGCCAAGCAAAGGCTTGTTCCCATCCCTACAAACCATAATTAATTTGGGCACACGGTCGTTGCTTGTGATTTCTTATACAGGATCGGGAGAAGGACATAGTCTTTTTGGGATCCCAAAACGTCAGTGGAGGGATACCTATGACACCGCAAAACTTGTCCGTCCGTCGTCCGTCCGTCGTCCGTCCGTCGTCCGTCTCTCCGTCTGTCTGTAAGCCCGATAACTCTCGAAGAGAAGAGATATTTTTATGAAACTTTGTGGGAGGACTGTTCTGGTCAAGGAAAAGGTCGAGTTCGTAGATGGGCTTTGTAGCCCTACATTTTGGGGGTGGGGGAGGGGGTTTAAATTAAGGGAGAATCAAAATATTTTTAAACTTTTAATGAGATAGCCGAGTAAGAAGACATGCTGAACAGGAATATGAAAACCATTTTTTTCGCCGGACAAGTAGTTGGCCCGGAATCCGGTCGAAACCGGAAAGTTTGTTAAAAGTAAATATTTTATTTGAGATTGATTAGGTGTTCGATTCAGGGGTAAGAAAACATGCTGAACATGTGTGTGAAAGTTATTGTGTACTCAGACAAGTAGTTAAGTCGGAATCCGGCTGAAGCCGGAAAATTTGTTTTAAGTTAAATTTTTATTTGAAGTTGATTAGATGTTGGATATAGGGGTAAGGACATACAATGAATTCAGTTTCAGTCAAACCGGAAAATTGGCAGAAGTAAGGTAGAATCGTTTCGATCGGTTCCGTCAAAATGGATATGACTTATAGGGGTAAACCCACATGCTGAATCTACATCTGAATTTGGTTTTCTTAGATGATTAGTTATTTGGCCTTACTCTATTTCTAAATTTTAAAAGTAAAAATGTCTAAAAAATTCTGGCGAAGACTGGATACGGCTAAGACAAAACCTAATTTTCTGCATCAAATATTCATTTTCTTGGGATCCCATGTTAACCGTTGGTCTTGTTTCCATTGCATTCTTATTTGCTCTGCAACCGCAAGCTACGAAATTTCAATGGCGTATGCTGCTAGTCCTAAATCCTACCGTTTCTGATAAATGTTCGCTTTAGAACCCGACCTCCCTAATTTATCCCAATAAATTCTAAAGTCTGAAATGAGAGATAAGAAAACAGACAGGCAGTGAAAATTTACACGCTCTGACATAATCTAAAGCCAACTGTTATCTTGGGGATGAGTCTTCAATTTTGTTTGTTATCACCTAAACTGTTTGCACAGATGTTTGTCGATGCTCAACACGAATAAATTTGAGATAAACTGGCACAATACCAGATTTCCCATTAACGCAAACATTTACTTTCTCCACTTAGAGCGCGAACACTTGATCAGGATTGGGAGGTCTCGGACTGGAATTCCTACCCGGATTTTGGCACGATCATCCCTTCCATATGGAAAAGCTGAAGTTCTTGCTTAACTTGATGATGGAAGTGCAGGAAATCCGGCTGGGAAAACCTGATCGTGTGTTCGCACTATTGCACGCAGGCCCATATGCAGGGATTTATTTCGGGTGGAGTCTACCGCCGGGGGACCCCCCCCCCCCCCCCCTCCGTCCTGGATACGGTCTACAAAAGCTACGGCAAGAACTGATATCAAAGATGTCGCGCCCTGTTTCGTTTATTTGAATCGATTCAGTCAGAAACTTGACTTATTCGTGAATTTCTTTCCTTCTAACTCAGTTTTATTTGGGTATGCTGCAATCCCTGTGTAGGGATTCAACCTTGGTGAAAATCTTAGACCAGTTTACAAACTGTATCGCTTACTGTATCGTAAGATGAAATGCCTCCTGGCAGAGGCGTTACTAGCGAAAATGTTTGGGGGGGGGGCGACGCATTTACCGACTGGCTGGTAATTTTTACCGACTTTTCTGCAGGGAAAAACGACTGTTTTCAACAACAAAAATTACATTTTTGAAGAAAATCGACTGATTTTCAGAAAAATTCACTTATTTTCAGAAAAATCGATTATTTTGACGAAAAATCGACCGATCTTCAGAAAAACCGACTGTTTTTATAAAAAAAATCAATTGTTTTGACGAAAAATTATTTTTACCGACTGGCCGACAGCATGGGGGACGTCCCCCCCCCCCCCCCCCCGTCGTGAGGCCCCTGCCTCCTGGTACTAAACAGATTAGTTTTCATGGCACTTGAGCTTACTCAAGTGCCATATAGCGATCGTAATGTCTGTCTGTCTGTCGGTCTGTCCGCATTTTGATAGTTTGGGCACTTCCACATGACCTAGGACGATAAAACTTGGCACGCATATCAGGGACCCAACCGGATTAACTTGAAAATAATCAATTCCCCGATCCGACCATCAGTAGGGGAGTGGCAAGATGGGGAATCCGGAAATTAGTAACATTCATAACTTTGGAACGGATAATCGGGCGTGCATTAAACTTGACAGGTATCAAGAACAAGTGTCTTTCATTGTCAAATTCGGATCGGATCCGATAACTGGGAGGGGGGTGGAAGGAGACATCCGAAATCTCCTGAAATACTTTTTCTAGTTTTTGTAAAGTCCGCGTCGCTTTAAAGTCCGCATCATTACAGCCAAGTTCAACAAAAAAACACTTTTTGGGATCCCAAAACGTAAGTGGCGGAATACTATGACATCGCAAAAGTTGTCCGTCTGTGCGCACCAGAACTCTCGAAGGGAATGAGATATTTTGATGAAACTTGGTGTGAGGATTTTTTGGGTCAAGAGTAAGGTTAAGTTCGTAGATGGGCTATGTAGCCCTACATTTAGGGGTCGGGGAGGGGGTTTAAATTAAGGGTCTAATGAAATATTTTTAAACAGATAATGTGATAGTCGATTATGGTGTAAGAAGACATGTTGAACACGATGGTGAAAACCATTTTGTCATCGGAAAAGTAGTTCGCCCGGAATCCGGCCAAAACCGGAAAGTTTGTTGAAAGTAAAAGTTTTATTATTTGAAGCTGATTAGATTTAGGGTTAAGAAGACATGCTTAACACGACGGTGAAAACCGTTTTTTCGCCGGACAAGTAGTTAGCCTGGAATCCGGCCACAACCGGAAACTCTGTTAAAAGTAAACTTTTATTTGAAGTTGATTAGATGTTCGATTTAGGGGTAAGAAGACATTCTGAACAGAATGGTGAAAACCATTTTCTCGCCGAACAAGAATCTCGCCGAACAAGAATCCGGCCAAAACCGGAAAGTTTGTTAAAAGTAAACGTTTTATTTGGAGTTGATTAGATGTTCGATTTAAGAGTAAGAAGACATGCTGAACACTTATGTGAAAACAATTTTCTACCCAGACAAGTAGTTCGCCCGGAATCCGGCCAAAACAGAAAGTTGTTAAAAGTTAGTTTTAATTTGTAGTTGATTAGATATTAGATTTAGGGGTAAAGAGATGGTGAATCCGTGTATGACAATCATTTTTTACCCGGACACATAGTTCGACCGGAATCCGGCTGGAGCCGGAAAATCTGTTATAAGTTGAATTTTTACTTGAAGTTGATTAGATGTTCAATATTTTGGGGAAAGAAGATACGCTGAGTTCGTTTTTTAGCTTTCTTTTTTCGCCGGACAAGTAGTTACGGAACATTTATTCAAACAATGTTTACAACGGATACGTCAGCTCTGATTTTTCATCAGCGATATTTCGGCCCTTCTTGGCAAGGGTCCTCGTTAGTGTTGGGCGATATTCGATATCGATAACGATATATCGATATATCGGACCAAATATCGATATCGAATATCGAAAAGTAAATATCGATATCGAAAACGATATTTTTTCATTCATAATTATTGTAAATAATCCAACATAACCTACATTTATATATCCGAAATTGGAGCAATATGTTTTCGTAATTCAGTTCTTATTTATTCAGAGTTTGAGATGATGCAAGATGGTATTTAACGACAATTTCGTTAGTAAATTTTGGCGAAACGAGACGTATCCTATAGCGAAACATACTAAAGAAATATCGATATCGATTATCGAATATCGAAAGTGAAAATATCGATATATCGAAAAATCCAAATATCACCCAACACTAATCGATATATCGAAAAATCCAAATATCGCCCAACACAACACTAGTCCTCGTCAGGCTGTCAATCTGAAGCTTCTACCGACTATAAATATCTTATTAAGGTAAATTATCTTCAAGTACCAGTATAATGAAAAAACTAGTCCTGAGGTTTAATTTTTGACAACGACGCTGTTTTTGCTGCATGATTGGGGCGATGACAGGAAAGGGTTTTTTCTGCATTTTGATCAACTTCGGTTTTTTCATTAATAAGGGGCTGAAAACTTAAATATTATTGTATTAATGACCTCGTTCTACGTTTCTATTATGAGTACTTGCCTGAATCTATTACTTTGAATAATCACTGCACGGAAAAACTAGTGCTGAGTATAAATGTTTCAAAGTCAGCTTGGGCTCAAAGAATATTTAGTTCCGGAATTCGGCCGAAACCGAGAAATTTGCAGAAGTGGCAGGAACTTCAAAACAGATATGACTTAAAGGGGTAAACACACACGCTGATTCAACATCTGGACTTCTTTTTCTCAAATGATTAATCTGTTTTTTCTTTTTCTCAGATGATTAATCTGTTTTTGAATTTTAATGGGAAAAATGTTCAAGGAGTCTACTTTTTACTTACTAGTGTATAATAAATGTAAGTGTCAGATGAGCTTTCAGCTCTTGTTTTTTTTAGTTTTGTTCCCCTCTACAACAAATTGTATCGCCATCTGCGATCTGAAGTAGCCAACCGTTTTTTTTTTATTTCAAACACCGTAATGGCCATTATTTAAATGGCAAACTATAGTAAATTATATTGTATACATTTTCGGTAAATCTTTCTAGTTTTTTTCGAGAACAGAGTACACCCACCATGAGGACCATCCACCTTGTCAAACTGAGATTTAAGGTAAAAATATAAATATTCCGTAGTAATCCAAATTAGAAATTTCAGCTGATTTATAAAGTATTTTTTATAAATTCTTCATACATTCCTTGTGTCCGCTTCCTATGCTCAGTCCTTCTCAGCTCTACAAGTTGTTTACAATTTTTCGGAAATTTTCCGCTGTAAACAACTTGGCTTTCAGAAACTTTTCCAGTTGGCTAGGCGATGCATGTCATTGGTGCAATGGTTTGAAAAAGAACAGCTACCCTGAAGGAGCTGCACCGCAAAGCTAATGTTTCATTGTTTCTGGAGATTGTGTGATAATGTTTTAGTAGCTTTTGCTGCTCTATTTGCTTTCTAAGCGCTACCGTATGGAAGGGTGTCCTCCTGGATATCTTTTGAATGGGGTAGATTTCCTTTGTGTTTTTGTTTAGTGTATAATTTTTGTTTGGTATGGTCTTCTGGATTGAAATAAAGCATGAATATAATAAATAATAATAATAATAGAACACGAATCCACATCATTGAGTGTAATCCTCGCGTTAAGCTTGGTGCCGTTCCCTATGCGAATTCGGCATCACTAGCGAGAGAAAAGAAGCTCCGCACTAGTTCACTTCCAAGTCAAATTCTGTTTGCTTTGTAGAGTAGTGTAGAATCGCTTTCTTAGAACCAGATGATAAATTGTTTGACTGAGGCGTTGTACGAAAAAGTTGGATGTACTGCTTTGTACACTGTCAGAAGTTTCATAACAGATTGCGCATAAAACTTTCAAGAATAAGACCTTTTCACTTAGAAATAAAGTGTTGTGACGAATTAGGTTTACACTACTTCGTGCCTTGATCTCCAACAACACCTTCAATAGGTAAAAATGCTACACTGTCAGAAGTTACATAACGACAACAGAAGGATGCGCGGTTTCAACAGGTAACACTTTGAGGTGCTATCTGTTATGTTTCTTTCGTTCCCGTTAGTATTTTTACCAATTGATGGTGTTGTTAGATATCTAGGCACGAAATAGTGTAAACCTAATTCGTCACAACACTTTATTTCTAAGTGAAAAGGTGTTATTCTTGAAAGTGTTATACGCTATATGTTATGAAACTTCTGACAGTATAGTAGTATGGAATACTTTGATTAACCTGCCTCCAACTGGGTTAAGATCCGATATAGCATCCAATCGTGTTGTAGTATCATCCAGTTTGCTAGTAGTAGCATGCAGTGGCAAAAGTTACTATACTGCATGCTACTTTTTCGTACACCAAAGAATGTACACATCGCCCGTCGCTCTGTTTTATGCGGCTAGTTTTTCTTTGAAACTGATTTACGTATTTGTAAATCATGTATTTTGTGTTTTGCGAGCGTATTTTGAGAAAGTTATCGCAAGATCTTTGTTTGATTTATGTTTGCTTAGAAAGTCAGAAGTTGAGAAAGTATTGGCCTTTACTTCGCGAATACGTACCCACCAAGGATTTTTAGGAAACCTGAGATGGATCATTCACGTGAGGTCGGACACCACATTGGGTGTTCAACGCTTTGTTTTTACCTGTACACAACAAGGCCCCAGTTCTCCATGGCTCCAAAACTAAACTGACCAACACCCACGTTGTCAAGCTTGGGGTAGCTGTAGTTGATGCCAGTGTAATCCTGGTAGAACTCAAGGATAGAAGCTGTTACTTCATTGGACAATACCGCTTGTCTTTCGTCGTACGTCGTATCAGCGACTGTACCAGTCGGAATGCCGTCTACAAAGACGAACCAGTTAGAAAACAAGAAGCAGTAAGATTGCAAGTATCTTGACTTGACCTGCTTTATTTGCTACTAATTACGAAATAAACTATACAAACAAGCAACCGACCGGGGAAGGCTCAAAAAGCCTGATGATTGACGGCTGCAGTCCTCTGATTCTCAACCAATAACGAATTTCATAAAAAAAAAAAAAAAAAAAGGACAAGAACACTCACTCAATTAAAAAGAAGCAGAACCGCCAGAGCGGTATTTCAAGTCATTCGTCCACGATTTCGTAAAGTTTAATCTTTTACTTTCCTGCCATATTCTTTGTTTGTTTATATTCTTTGTTTCTTTCGGAAGTGTTTTCAAACATCTGCCCATCTTAGGGAGGTGCCACCATCCACTCCATGAAGCTAAAGCAAGAAGGCCTTCTTGGCAGCGAACCCAGTTGAGATGCCATAGACCAACCATCCCATCGACAACTTAGAAGAAGACCCACCAGAAGGCAAAAAGGGCCGAGCTTCACAGCTGTTCCGATGCCATAAATGAATAGAAGAAGTAGTGCTATTGGAGCGACTTGAAATTGATTAGTTGCGTTATTGATCCGAATTCTCCGTTCCGAATTTTCGCTTCTGAATTCTCGATTCTCGTACAAATTACCGTTTTTGCTCCTTCGACTTCACCATTCTCGCTTTTGACAAAAACACTAATTTTGCAGCTCGTCCGCAACCCGGTATACGTGTTTATGCATATTGAGCACCCGCACTCTGTTGACCAATCATGGAGGAGAACGCAGAGAGGAGAATCGAGAATTGTCCATGGGAGCAACTCATCGATTCTGCAGAATCGTGAGGCTTTCCTCGTTCTCGATTCTGACAAAACGCAAGAAAGGAGAATTCGCTTCATCAGAATAGTCCAAAAACGTGAAATAGGTGAGTTCGGAGGAGAATTTCGCCAAGAAATCCGGATTTTCCACCCGAACTGTGCAGCACAAATAACATTGCATGATTACGTGCACGGTAAACGCCATTGCATGACTATAGCTCTGATCAAATGAACAAAGAACATAGTTGAGTTTTTGCAGATATCATGGTATCTGTTACCACGGTAAATGGATGTGTAATTAGTCGTTTTTGCAGTAACCGTGGTATCTGAAAAACGGTTGCTCTGCAAAAAGGACAATTGCCGAAATTGCTCTTTATAAGTCATCCCAAAAGAAAAACTGATATTCAGTTACAGCACTAAGTTATTAAAGTCAGATGACTTTTTCAGATACAACGATCAGTTACAACTGTCAGACCGTGGTATCTAAATATCAGATACCACGATAACTGCAGAAACGCCCTTTGACCGCAGTATCAGATACCACGATAACTGCTAAAACGACTTTAGACCGTGGTATCAGCTGCCATGGTATCTGCAAAAACGCAACTCTTATAAAGGACTGGCCGACCGCGTAGAAGATAGAAATATAAAAGACTCGAACCATTTACGGAAAGATTCAAAGATGGGGATGAAGCTGGCGAGACATCGAACAAGCACGCGTATGCGTAACAGGTTCTTTTTTTAGTATTACGTAATCCAGCTAGGAAATTTCGTGAATGGCGAACAGAAGGCAGTATCAAGCTTCCCGAGCCCCGGTCTGATTTTACCGCGAACGATGAGAGGCAAAGTGTGGCAAGGTAAAGCAAAGATGAATCTACAGTAACGTATTCAACAGGGTAAGAGTAAGTAAAGTAAACATAGTAGACGATCTTAACCACTTACTTGTTGTATTCCTTCCCGGGAATCGGTTGAAGTCGCTGATGCAGAAAGCTATCAAATATGTAGACATTATATTGGTCTTTCCATAAACGTCCCAAACCATTCCTTCAAAGCCTTCTCTGAAAATTAGAGAAATAATTACATTAGCCTGATGATGCTTTGTACAGCATCGATGATTCGACCAAAATGAAAATTTTGGTCGGCTGATAGGCTACTTGACAAATCGGTTACTGGACAACAGCGCCTCAACGAATGAGCCGGAACAGAAGTTTCAGATTACTCCCCTTCAATGGCGAAAATACGACCGGTCTCGGGACATTGTTCAAATAAATGTTTGATTCAACCGGCCTTGCTGAACTTCCGTTTGAAACGCAACTTTCCTTTAAGATTATCGGTGCGGATTATCAATCAGCTTTCTGGCCAATGGCGTCCCCCATACTCGTTTTAAAGCGAGTGTATCGGAAGAAAGTGAGTATCAAGCATGCCCCGCCATTTTCGTAATCGTGTTTTCCCTGTTGAGAGAGAAAGCGTAAAAGAATTGTTGATCGGACTTAATTTGCTCACGTGAGACAAAGGATAAAATAATAGGTTGCGTTCCGGGACTTAACGATCGTTAACAAATTGTTAACAGTAGTTAACTTTTTGCGTTCCACGTTTCTGATTTCAAAATTTAAGCTCCGCCCATCTTCAATTTCCGTTCCAGAGCTTAACGATTGTTAACTATTGTGTAACGATGGTCGGTGAGCATCGTTGCAAAGTAGTTAACAATTGTATAACTGGGAAAAGTAACGATCGTTAAAGCTGCAGTTAGCTCCGCCCCGAAGTAAAGTTAAAGATTGTTAACAATTGTTAAGTTTGGGGAACGCAACCTAATAGTCTCGAAATCGACTGGGAGGACTTCACACTGTCAGAAGTTTCATAGCAGATAACACAAGGATGGGCGGTGTCAACAAATAATGCGTAATAGACAACATTTCGGATGTTGTCTGTTGTGTTTCAAAATGTTATGCATAATAAGCGTTACCATCAGGAAAAGCCGAAAAACCACCAAAAAATATCTGCTGAGTTTTCAGACATCATGAGGAGAAAGAATAAAGTCAGTAGATGCTTTTTTGGAATATTTTTTGGCTCTACCTAGCAAAGCTTGTCATGCATAACGTTTTTAAACACAACAGATAACATCCCAAGTGTTATCTGTTACACATTGTCTGTCGAAACTGCGCATCCTTGTGTTATCTGTTATGAAACTTCTGACGCAATCTGTATGCCTTCCACAAGATAATTTCCTTTTACTGGGCTTCTCTCAACTATATCAACATCGACTAGAACATTGGCAGCCTGTCGGCAACAGAGTCTAGAGAAAATAGTCTTGGAACAAGGCATGAGCCCCTTGCGAACAAATAATAGAAAGACAAAGAACTCTGAACTTACACCGGTAGGCCTGTCTGGACTTGATCAACGTTGCCGAAGGTTTTCAAATTCTCGGGACGTCCAAGCGTAATTGCAAACCTAGCCTTGAAGTTCGGTTCGTCGAAACATGGAAATACTCTTCTCGCACCGATGGCTTCAAACTGGGTGATTCCGAGCCACCTGGAACATGTTAACTTAGCATAATTATTTTCGTTTCTGTAAATTCTTGCTCCGTCTCCCTATTTGGACCCGAGATAGTAAAACGTCACTACTTACAACATCATTGACCCACTCACAGCAGTTGGACAAATTATACAGATTACAACAGTAACATTAAGTATCAACGGCTGTCCTATCCTAAAATAGGTCAGCTTCGTAGATAGGATAACATTGTCGTAGTCTCTATGTTTGTCTAATCTCCTCTTTTTATAGTGTTTTCTTCTTCTTTTCTTTCTTATTCCTACTCCGTCTATGCCGTGCGCTTTTTTATGGGTGAAAAATAAAATTATAATCATTATAAGCGTGAGAATCCCCTCTATATTTTCCATTCCGTCTCCTGCAAAAGAAATACAAAACCGTGATTTTCGGTTTTTTTTTTCTTGATCAGCTAATTATCCCTCTAGGATGATGTACGAGGATAAATATAAATTCGGATATTTCTGTTGCACTTCCGGCAAACCGTCCTCAGCGAAAAACAAAACAAAACTAAATCATAAAATCCACCACCATGCAATCCTTTTTGGACGTACAATTTGTATCCCCTATTCTACTATACATATATTTCTAGCCTAAACTCATTGCGAAAAATCAACAGCATGTTTACTGAGTATGCCCCCCCCCCCCTCTGTTGACTACCAAGATCGACTGCTTTTCAAAAACGAACTTCGTATAGGCAAGCCCGAACAGTTTCAAGGCGCTGGAATCACTATCGCACGGAACAAGGCCGGATGACATGGGTGACACAACTTTGCAAGTTGCAGGAGGAGGAGGATTTGAACCACTTCCTCTTAGAGTGCCAAGCACTTTCGCATTTGAGGGTTAAATTGGTTGGGGTGGGTTTGTATCGCTTCCCGGTATCCTGACATCTACGAACCCCAAATGCATCGTCGAAGTATGTAAATATGTTACTAAAGCGTTTAAACTCAGGAAAGAAATTTTAGTCTAGTTTGTGTACCATAATAGCTCTAGAGGTGTAACAGTTTATTTGTGAAGTGACACATGTATTCAATCTTGTATGGCCTTTTGGCTTAATAAACAAAACGTTGGTGTTGTTGACGTTGGAAAGGGAAGCTGAAACGTTTATTCTTACTTTTCCAAATCTAATAGCTGTAAAAACTTCTCACCTAGTGTTTCCAGCTGTGTCAATATAAGAAGCTCTATAGAATCCTTCCAGATCATTGTTAATGATACCAGAGTATTTGGCTGAAAATCTGTAAGTACTTCCCGCCTTCAAATCAGTCGCTAAGTGTAGGACATACTGGTTGTTGGTTGGTTCATAGCTCTGTCGAAGGATGTTGATAACATCGCCCCCGACTTCTTGAACCTGAAACAGCCGAGAAAACATAAGCTGCCTGCTAAAGGTTGAGGCTGCACATTCCAGATTTTTCTCCGGGATTCCGGATACCTGTTTTCGTCGAGGCGAATCTCGAAGGAAAAGCCCAGTCCGAAAACGTCTGGAAGTCAGGGGTTTTGCAAACCCCAGATCCCTGATGTGTTCTGTAGGGAGAGAAGCGTCAGCTTAACCTCTTTTGCTACTAATAAATAAATAAATATATCAATTTCTTAATTTCGAAGTTTTTAAGGAAAATGACATAAAATACCATTTGACGACAATTTTCTTTCTTAAATTTTAGCAAAAGGACAGATATATCGTTATATCGATTATAGAACACCCAAAGTTAAAATATCGAAAAACCCAAATATTGCCCAACACAAAGTAGAACGCTTACCGGTTGGTCTGATAACTTTTGTGGGACTCCTTCGTGAGATATTCAATTAAGTCTGACCAAAGCGGTAATTTTTGGTAATACTGATTTAGCACAATGAGTACTTATCGGATAATATCTGTCTCTGCTTACATGGCTAAAAATTGTGTTGGTCAAGTTTGTGATGGCGTGTCCTCTGAAATCGGCAACTGAAACTGTCTGAATTAAAACTTGTTTCTTTTTGGTCTTTAATGTCCGAAAAGTATTAAAATAAAATTATTAATTTACGCGTTTCGCTTGTATAATAAAAATCTTCTTAATTTTTGACGTCACTTTCGACGTCATCGGCTTCCAGACTCGCAAACCTTGAGCGTCCGATACTGATCAGGACTAGAACAAAATAACTCTAGGGAGTAACGTCAAGACCTATGCTTTCCCTGCTTCGCAAACGGGCCATGAATGAATGTATTCCCAAAATAGCCCTATAGTACAGGCAAATGGAGATTTGACCCGAAAAAAATTGCAACATAAATGATTTTTACACATTATTGTAAAGAAAAAAAAAGCTGAGCAACATATCCAAAGTTGCGTATCCTGGCTCGACACAAAATAAGCGTTTTTTGGCTTTTAATGCCATTCTTTTACGTATTTCGAAAAAAAAAAAAATTTCGTAGTTGTCCGTTATTCTTGAACTGAAGTACAATTCTAACGCAAAATGATAAGCTGAAACCGAAAATGAAGTCATATTTGGCGTATAAAGCACCAAGAAAAAAAGTTAATGCCATTTTTTCAACCCATTTTGCAAAAAATTACAAATTTTCTCACTAGTCCGATTTTGTTAAACGAAAGTGCGATCTTGACATAGAATCCCGACCAGAGACTGAAAAAGGGATCGAACTGGGTTTCTAGTGTACCAGAAAGAAGTTTCGTAATCATCTACATATGATCTCAACGAATTTTAGTAAAAGAAGAAAATTATTAAGAAAAGTCAATTACGAACCAAACTAGTTTTCAAGGTCAATGTTCGAAATCTTGCAACACCCTTCGTGGCCTACACCTTATAATTTTTTTCAAAGGAGATAATCAAATTGTTACTAGTGTTGACTACTGTTCACAGCTTCGTCCTTGCAATGGATTAGGCCACCAACTAAGCTTTTGGGTTTTCTGCATCATAGTAGTTGTTAATTTTCTAGAGTTGTAACACACTGTCCCCCTTGCAGGTTCTGCATGCTGGAGTAGAAATGAAATCGTTTTTTAAGGCGGTTACTTCTCTCTGAATTATACTACTGCAGTCGACACGAGAACTTAACGAATTTTAAGAGCATGTGCGGAGCTTGTGGAAGGTCATTTGCTAATGGGTACAAGAAGTCACCTTGATTCTCCCATCCCCATTCCCTCGATTTTCACTCCAGTTCATACCTAAACTTGAAAGAAAAAATTAAAAAATCGGCAGCTGTGCTATTCGCTGCATCAACCGTTGGCGGTGACTATTCTGGGTGAACAAGCGACCCTTGTCTTTGTTACTTTTTTCGAAATCTTGTCTTTGGAGCTTATTCAGGTCTCCTCCCTTTCGACGCACCATAGATCATGATCACGGCGTCTTCACCAGAAGTCTTGACTTCTCATGATCCACATCGTTCAATTTGTATGAAGTTTCGCAGTATGGAAGCATCTCATATACTGAAACCACCGAATTGACATCCAATACTGGAGCAGTCCTGATCAATTCCTGTATCTTTTCTAAGGAATGATTACCTTCTACATCCTCAATATTTACTTCCTTTTTCATCAGCTTCGTGTACATGCTTTTAAGTTCGAGGGTTTCCTCAGATTGATATCTTGGAAAGCAGAATAGCGTGTAGCGCAGCGTCAATCAGTACATGGCCACGTAGGCTATGGTTTTGACGATCGCTTTTCCGCTAACAGGTGAGGGGACATCTCCGAGTCCTGATCCCATTCTCCGAATATCTCTGAGTCCTGCTCCGAGTCTGAACATCTGCGGATTGACTTCATCTCGTAGCCCCCTGACTCCCAGTCCTGACTCCTCCAGGATGTAGCCCAATGCTCCGAATAAGCTCATCGTGGTATGGAATCATCCAAGTTTCAGGACGAACTCTGAAAGCACACTTCCTGGTGAAGCTGATTCGACCATTTTCATGACTTTCCACCACAGGAGTTGGTCAAAGGCTACATCGAGAGTAAATACATGTCGGCTTGCCTGGTCTGGGATAGAAAGCATAACATAGTAAATAGATGTGTCGTCAGTAGCTGGAAGAAAATTCATTGAGAGGAAAAGAGTAAACTATTTCCTGGGCGATTTCCGACCATAAGTGATTGCTGTGTTCCATTCCAACCCAGACTTGGGTATCAGAAGGAAAGCCAGATGGTGTCAAGACTAGAGTAAAGTGTCGACGACTAGTTGAAATTCTCCGAGACTTCCGGATCGAAGGATTTCGAAGGACCGAATCTGCTTTGTGGTGCACAATGCGTAAAAGCTTTTGTAAAAAAATTATGTCATACACAGTGGATTAACCATAGGAAGACGTTTGCTCGCATAAGTTGTAGATTCCGGTATTGCAGAAATATCGAATAAAGTTCAGCGTAGAGGTAACTTTCAGGGTAGACGGCGAAGAAAAAAAATCTATTACTTTGATTGATCAGAACTAATTTTCTATCTGACTACATTGTCTTATTTTGCGTCTTCTTCTAATGAAACATTATTTGGTCTTCAAGAAGGTTCTGGTATTAACGACCAGCTCAGACATAGATATTTTTTTCTAACAATCGATCATTTGATGGAAAATAAATGTTGACTATAAACTGTCTTTACCAAAATAATAAAGGCGCATATTAAAGATACTGAATTTTGTTTTCTGGTGCAAGATACACCAAATCTGACCTCTTTTTAAGTCTCAGATTGTCACTCTGCATCAGATCATACTTAGGTCCCAAAAAGAAAATGGACGACCACGAAAATTGTAATTTTTGTTTTTGAAAGGTAAAAAACGGTACTAAGAGCTTAAAAGGGCTTATTTTCTGACGAATCAGGATCTACAACTTTGGACATGTTGTATTTTTTGTAAATACTGAGCATTGAAAAGCAGTTTGACTCGTACTCTAATTTTCTTGTTTTTACTAAAAAATCGCAAAGATCACATATTTATGGTTACGAAACTTCTTTCAGGCACAGTATACACCCAATTTGATTCCATTTTCGGTCTCAGCCGTGATTATATGTCAGGATCGTACTTTCGTTCAAGAAAGTAGGGCCACATAGAAAATTACACTTTTTTTTGCGAAATAGGTTGGAAAAATGACATTAACTTTTTCAGGTGCTTGGTATGCCAAATTTGACCTTTCGGTTTCAGCTTGGCATTTGCATAAGAACTATACTTCAGTTCAAGAATAACGGACGACCACGAAAATTCGATTTTTTTCGAAAAACGGAAATTCGATTTTTTTTTCGAAAAACGGAAAAAAAGGCACTAAAAGCGAAAAAACGCTTATTTTGCGGCTAGCCAGGATACACAACTTTTGATATGTTGTTCAGTTTTTTTTTCCCCCTACAAGACGGTGTAAAAATCATTTCTGTTGCAGTTTGTTTCGGGTCGACCCCTTTTTGGGAGCTCGTTTTCCTGTACTACTATTGGCCATAGCGGGACAAAATATAAAATAAACAAGCACTCCACTCTAACTGCAATGCACCTCGTAGCGCCGCCCACTACGCTCGTAAGAAGCGAAAGAAACTTGCGGGTATAACAAATTTGTAGTAAAGCTGAGATGCCGTCTGCACAGATCGCGGAAACAGGGGAGGCTGTATCTTTTTTTTGCTGTGTTCATAATATGAAGTTACTGGGAGCCAGCGCTGCTGCACGACCGATTGAGTTTCAGTAGGGACGTTAACTATCGCTGCTAATTCAGTATAGGCATATTCTCGCCGTTCCCCGAGGAATCCTCAGGGAATCTAACGGAACGGCGAGAATAGAGGGAGTCACTTCACTCAGATTCCGAATAGGAAAACAACGAGAACATGGTGAATGCTTCTAAAATAGACTTTGTTCTAACAAAAAATATGCAGTTGACGAAATTAGGCTGGATCCACTTTGTTTTTGGTTTTGTTAATTCTGATTCTTTTTAATTAATTTTATATTGCACCAACACAAGCACATATTGATTCCCCTCTTAATCTGAAAGGGAGTCCCTTTTTATGATGGTGATGATAATCGGAGCGTTCCCCGCCCGTGGGGACTCGCGAGAATACGAATAGGGAGTCCCCGGGACAAACAAAACCTCGGTGACTCCTCAAGTGGAGTCCTCGGGGAACGGCGAGAATACGCCTTATGTGTCACTTCTTTCACGTCTTGGCGCTACTCCCTACTTTTATTTTGCTCTGGCCAAGACAAAATATTTTGCTCACAAATGTGCACGATAGTAGGAAGACTGATGCAATCCCGGTTAGGAAAGAAATTTTGTGAAATTGAGACTTTAATGATTGAAGAATGGCTGCTTGAAGCGTTGATGATCATCGGAGGAATAAGAGAAACTAATTCACACGGTGGCTCTGAAATGAAATATGGAGAATTCCCTCATTCCCTCTATTGCATTGTTCAAGTATAGGTGTTATGAGGTGTATTACGGCGTATAAGGTTTATTACAGATTCCTCTTTTCCTCGGAGCGCGCTGTAATAAGATGAATAAGGAGAACAGACTCGCGTTCTATTCTTGCTTGTGAAGGGCTAATCAGAGCCTCGTATTTGTTGCATGCTCCAAGTCCACTTCTCGGCCGATTCCGGACTGATTCTTTCTACATCCGTTTTTGCACTGCAGCGCTTCCGAGGAAGACGGCAGCGCTTCTCGAGAATCGCGGACTTGCTCACCGACCAAGTCCGTGCTTCCCTGCAAGATGCTGCAGCGCTGCCGCTTCAACCAAGAAGAAAGTGAATCCAAAAACGCATAATGTGCAAAAGCAAAGAAGTGCTGCAGCAGCGATGCGGCAGCGCTATTGCAACAAAATCGAGGCTCAGATCACTTGGTTAGTTCGCCAGTGGGCCGAGGAAAGGAGCAGAGTCGTCAGGGTTTCCAAGTCAGTGCACCAAAGTTCTACTTGGTTGGAAGCTGAAGAAACAACTATCACATTCGGCCAATCCATTTCATAATTAAGTGGTTAATCAGATTCTTTTGGTTCTAATTCGTTACCGAATTCGGTAATTCAACTTATTTTTGTTTGGTCCGCATCTGTAGATTCGGGATTTACATTTGGTTCTGATTCGTGACCGAATTCGACAACTCATCCAACATTTGTTTAGTCCGAGTCGATTTCACCGCATTCGGTACGTCCCTACGTAAATTTGGTGATTTAAGGTATTTCTTAGTCATGACAAGTTCTGGGAAGAAAACAACAGCAGATTCAACACATTGGCTGAATGGTCGGAATAGCTACAAGATCAACCAACTACAAACTCATCAAACAAACAGAGGGCATCGAACAGGCAGGCCAACTGCCGGATGGTGCTGAACAACTTTAAGTAACTTTAAGTTAAGTAACTTTTGTCTGCTGTAAATTAAGAATAAATGTACTTTACATCTACTTTACCTTGGATGGACCCTTTTTCGCCAGGCAGCTGTGGTTTAATAGGTAGCCTTGGGATCGCAAAAAGGCACTTTGATCATGAGTGTTTCCAAAAAATTTCGCCTGCGTCACATTTATCAGTCTTCACTATTTAGAAGAAGGGTACGTCATTTAATTGGCGTTTGAGGTTTGGAATTTTGGGGTGCTTGAACCACGTTAAAAGCTAGAATTTGCCAGAAAAATAGGCGGATTGGCAGCAACTGCTTTTTTTCGGCACATTTTCAAGTCCTGATGGCAAAACTGGGCGTCCCCCAAAGGTAAAAGGCTAGTTACAGCTTATCCCTGAAACAAAAACTGAAGTGGAAGAGCGTGAAAACACGAAAAATTTTCTCTTTAGACTTGACTTTGTACATACTATGCAACTTTTTACATTATAGCTTCTTGAAGGCAACTCGCTGTGTTTTAGAACAAAAATATAAATTCGGTCAACATCAGGTACTGATCCGGTCAATTTTTACCAGGTTCCCCCCCCCCCCCCAATGAAGAAAGGCTCGGGAAGCCCCTGATTAAGACGTAAACATCGCGTATAGCACTATTCAGCTTATTACACCTATTTGGACAATGCTTTTGGACGACCTTACTACGACAGAAGGCAAACTGACTCACCTGGACCGTTTCGAAGGTCAAATCTCGATAGTGAAGGGTAATATTGTCACTTGACGATACACAGTCAATAAGAATGTTGACTTCTCCGTTGAAAGTAAATGTGTCGAGGAAGGACAAAATCTTAATTTCGTACTCCAGCGGAACGACACTGAAAAAATAAAAATAAAATCAAACGTTTGCTCATGGTTAAAGTCTGTATTAAAACCTGAGCTTCTTACTGTTCTAGCCTTCGGCTGCTTCATACGAACCGACCCTCTGTTGTAGTCCATGGTCAAGTCCAGACACGCTTTCAGGCATCAAACGTTTTTATGCTAATAACAACTAATTTCGGGCAAGAAGGATAACAAAAATAGCACAAGACATTAAAAATATTCGTAAGTATGAAGTGTGTACATGACTGTATCCGTAAGTCACCAAAATACTCAATTTTCATTGATGATTTGTTAGGTTGAAGGGGGGAAATTGGAAATTCCGGTGTTGCAGAACAACGGAACAAACGGACAGGAGCTCAGCAGCTGGGTTAGAGACTCTGCACTATCAATCTGAAGGAGGATGTTTGTGCATTTGTGTCATTTTTTACGATTCCTTATATTGGAAGGAAAACCATGCATAAAGAAACAGAGAGCAGTGATGACTCAAAATGGACACGAAGCTGCGAGAAGACTGAAGTAGCTATTCTAAATGTCTGCTCCTGGTGAAATATATTGTATTTTACAGTTTCACCTTTCCTGCACTAATGGTTACACTCCTTCCTGCTTGCCGGACGGGCAGTAACTGACTTCTTGTAGCGGTTACTAGCAGTCAGAAATCTGTTTATATAGCCTACGATAAACGGTCGAAACGACCGTTATGAACAATGCCAACAGCATGACAAAGTGCTTATAGCAGAACTGCAACCTGATAGTATTCACCATCACCATCGCCAATCAGCCTATTTTTTATTTTCCTTTCACAGTTATTTCCACGCTTTTGCTATTTATCCAAATCTAGTCTTTTTGTCACAACGAGCTTTTTCACAACGAAACTCGCGTCGTTTGTGATTGGTTGAACAAACCAATCAATGACGACGCTTTTTTGGCGACGTTTGTGAAGATTGCGCAAAAGGCAATATGCTTTCACGCTGGAGAGACCATTGCGAGAATTAATGTATAAGAGCTGATATGCACTGTACAAAAAATCTTGCAGGATTTGCTACTGCTGGGATTATAAAAAATCTTGTCTTTATTGAGATAAGGTTATCTCTAATTCGGATGAATCTTATCCCAGTAGAGATAAGACTAATCCCAGTAGCAAATACTGCAGTTAACTTTAATCCGTATTCGGAGAAAATTTTTACAGCGTGTTCTTTTCTTCAAGGGAATTCGTGGTGAGACATTGGAACGATGACCTCTTCATTGAACTTTTAACGAGTGCATGCACGAGCCTTTTGTTCCTTATGATATGATGTTGATTCAAATTAAAAGTTCAAGGGCCATAGCAAACAAACAAAAATAGATAAGTGTAAATACAGAAAGAAATTCACATACTACCACATCACAGTAACCACCACTCTAACACTTTCCCTGTGCCGTCTAGCCACTCCGAGAAACCTCGCCAGGTTTCTGAAACTCAGAAAAGACCTACTCCAGATAATTTCCACCGGCCAGTCCCTCCCATGAACTCTGTTCAGGAAAATAACCTGCAACCGGAACTTTCGATCTTGCACTTGGCTGGGTATGTTAAAGTTCAAAGAGGTTTTCCTAGACTTCTTTTGCCATAGCCTTCGGGCTTTTGCGTAAACATATTCTGTTCTATTCTATGCTGTATAACTATTATGGGTCGTTTATTACAGACATTTTTATGGCACTAGCAGCTTCGCTGAAGTGCAATATACCGATCACTTTTCGGTCGGTCTGTCTGTCGGTCGGTCCGATGTTTTCGAGTTAAGGTACTTCCAGAAGGTCTAGGATGATGAAACTTGGCAGGCGTATCAGGGACAGACTCGACCAAACTAACTGGGAAATAGTCACTTTCGTGATCCGACCACCGTGGGTGAGTCGAGGGAAGGGGAATCAGGAATCTTGAGGTACGTATAACTTTAGAATGGGTGATTGGATTATAATGAAACTTGATATTTCGAAAGATCTCGTGTCTCAGATGTCCCATTTTAAGTCCGGACCAGATCCGGTGAATGTGTGGGGGGCAGTAGGAGGGGTAGCCGGAAATCTTGTGACACGCTTAGAGTGGAGGGATTGGGATGAAACTGGTGGGAAGAACAAGCACAAACCATAGATTCATCGGTGGCATAGCCGGACCGGATCGGGTACTGTGGGGGAGTTAGAGGGGGGATCCGGAATTCCGGTGATCACGAGTTAAGGTACTTCCAGATGTCCTAGCACGATCAAGCTTGGCCGGAACATGAGAGACTAGACTTGATTGACTTAGAAATAGTCAGTTCCCTGATCCAACCATCCTCGGGGGAGTGGAGGTAGGGGGGATCCTGAATATTCAAGTATGTACAACTTTTGAACGGGTGATCGGATCCTAATGAAACTAAATATCTGGAAAGACTTCGTGTCTCCGATGTCCTATTTCCGAACCTGATCCGGTAAATGTTGGGGGGGGGGGGGGGGGGGGGGGGGGGGGGGCAGGGAGAACCGAAAATCTTGTGACACGCTAAAAGTGGAGCGGTTGGAATGAAACTTGGTTGGAAGAAGTAGGGGGAGCTGGAGGGGGGTCCAGAATTCAGGCGATCGCGAATTAAGGTACTTCCAGATGTGCTGAAACTTGGCTTGGAAATTAGGGACCTAAAAAGATTAGCTTAGAAATTGTCACTTCCCAGATTCGACCATCCCTTAAAGTACTAGTCCTAACCGCAAAGTACAAAAATGTGTTTAAGCAAAATATACATTTCGTGATCCCCATGAGCCCTTGATCATTTTTACCTCAAGGGTTTTGCTTAAAAGTGATTTCCTTAAGGTACAAACAATACTTCTGAGTAAAATATACCTTTTCATGCTCCCAATGAGCTCGCCATTATTTTGCTTCAAGAGTTATGATTACAGATGAATTTCTAGTGCCCTTAAAGTGCGCATCATCACAGCCAAAAGCATTGCCAAACGATATATTCTCGTGATCTCCAAGGACCCATGATCATTTTTATCTCAAGAGTTTGCTTACAAATGATCGGAACAGACCCAAGAATTGACGAATTCCTACTTTCATCCTCCGATCCAGCCTTGCAAGTGCCATCCTGCCGTTCTGTTTCATTTCGTTTGCTTATATCTTCCAAAACCGGATAGTTTCAAAATAAGAACGCAGGATTCACGTACCAAAATAACAAATGGTCTGAATAACAAGAGCTACGAGCTCATATGGCACTTGTACGAGTAGGCTGTACAAGAAAGTAGATGAGAACGTCACAAAATACACCCGCCATCCAAAAATGCGGTTCGGAAATAGGAACAGGATATTTAGTTTCACTCATTTCTGAGCAGTTCCGGCATCGTCTCGATTGTCTGTAGTAAATGCACATGACTGTTCAAACTTTCATCCCAATAAATCCATTTGTTTGATCCCTAGACGTGCTACATGATTTCCGGTACTCACTCTATCTCCACCTACCGTGGCCGAATCTGGTTCGGAGTAAAAAAAAATCGACCCCCTAAAGCATCTTCGTTTATACCATGTATCAAGTTTCACTCGAATCTGAGCATTTTTGGAAAGTTCCGGTACCCCCCCCCCCCCCCTCCCACCAATGTTGTCGGAGCCGGTTCGGGCCCAATCTCTTAATTCCCTGTTCCTGTCCATCAAGTTTGACTGAAATTGGAGCATAGCCTATCTGCAAGTTTCCAGTACCCCCCCCCCCCCCTACCTTGGCCGAATCCGGCCCGGACGCCAAATAACAAATCTAGGCCGCATAAACTCGGCACTGTCGAATTTACATCTCATTCGGTCCATACGTTTGGTTTTTGTGCATGTCAAAAGTCCCCCCCACCCCCAATTCGCCTAATCGTGGTCGCATATGGTTCGAACGCATTTTTTACATGTCGAGGCCATCGATTCGTATCACCCATGAAGTTTCACTCGAATCAGACCACTCGTTCGCAATTTATAGAAGTCAATTTCCATATTTCTCTTCTCTTGCTCCCCAAAAAATGCTCGGATCTAGGAACGGAAATTTCCAGGTGTATGTTGTGTCAGGTTCTTAAGTCAAGATAATTCGGGTCGCTAATATGCCTGCAAAGTTTCGTTGTCGTTTTACATCTGGAACTATTCTAACTCACGACTACCGGAATTCCAGGAAACCCCCTCCAACTCCCCCCACAGAGCCCCGAAACCATCTGGCTCCGTCAATTTCATCTAGGCCTAATGCATGATCCATCCATTAATAATAATTTTATTTAAACCCTCAATACAAATACAATGTAAATGGTCGGAGGAGTTGGTAAAGAAACAAAAGAAAAAGAAAAAGAAAAGAGAATTACACAACAATACGATACAAAATTAAGCTGCTTCGTCCCAATCCCTCTGTTTTTAGAGTTTCTTGAGTTTTCCACCCCCCCCCCCCCATCCCCACAGGTATCGGACCCGACCCGGACGTGACACTGAACGTCCGAGGCGATAGCTCACCAGACAAGTTTCATTCAAATCCGATCACCCGTTCGAAAGTTATGCACGCCACTAGATTCCGGACTCCCCATCCACCCACTCCCCCACGATGGTCGGGTCGGGAAAATGGCTGTTCTCAAGTCAATCTGCTCGGATCCCTGATATACCTGCCAAGTTTCATCGCCTTAGGACATCAGGAAGTATGCCGAACTCGCGAGATCGCTAGAAATCCGGACCCCCCCCACCCCAACTCCCCCACAGTGCCCTGATCCGGTCCGGTTATGTCAATGACGTGTCTAGGACCTGTGCTTGTTTTTCCCACCAAGTTTCATCCCGATCCCTCCACTTTAAGCGTTTCTCAAAATTTCCGATTCCCTCCTCCAACCCCCCCAGTGTCATCGGATCCGGCCTGGATTTAAAGTGAGATGTCTGAGACACGAGGTCATCCTAAATATCAATTTTCATCAAGATCCGATCACCCGTTCGCAAGCTAAAAATACCTCAAATTTTGGCTTCACCCTCCCTCCACTCCCCCCCCCCCAGATGGTCGAATCGGGGGGAATTGACGATTTCCTATTTAATCTGGTCGGGTCCCAGACATGCCTGTCAATTTCCATCGTCCCAGCACATCAGGAAGCACGGAACTCGCGGGATCACTACAAATTCGGACTTCTCCCCCCCCCCCCCCCCCCACCAACTCCCCCAAAGTGAGCGGATCCGTTCCGGTTGTATCAGTCACGTATCTAGGACTTTTGCTTGTCCTTTCCACCAAGTTTCACCGGATCCCTCCACTCTAAGTGTTTTCCAAGATTTCCGGTTTCCCCCTCCAAATCCCCCCAGTGTCACCGGATCCGGTCTGGATTTAAAATGGAGGGTCTGAGACACAAAGTCCTTCCATATATCAAGTTTCATTAAGATCCGATCACCCGTTCGTAAGCTAAAAATATTTCATTTTTCCTATTTTTTCCGGATTCCCCCTCCCTCCACTCCCCTCCAGATGGTCGGATCGAGGAAGCGACAATTTCTAATTTAATCTGGTCCAGTTCCTGATATGCCTGCCAAGTTTCATCGACCTAGCTTATCTGGAAGTGCCCGAACTAGCAAAACCGGGACCGACAGACCGACTGACGGACAGAAATTACAATCGCTATATGGCACTTGAGTAAGCTCAAGTGCCATAAAAACTAGACTGAAATCCTATATGTAAGCCAAATTTATCAAGAAAATAATTAAGTACTGCCTCCAACAAAGGAATGAGAAACTCCTACAGTCTTGGCCTGCATAACTTTCTGCTATTACTTACACTAGTTAGCACACTGGTAAGACTGGCACCTGACGCCAAAAGTTTGCAAGTGATCAGCCCCCCTTCCGACAGTACAGCGTTGTTAACTGAGCTAAATGTCAGCCGACTTTATTAGAGCAATTTCGGCCCTTTCCGGCAAGGGTCCTCCTCAGGCTGAAAGCTAGAAAAGTAAACCTATGATGCCAAGAAGGGCCGAAATATCGCTCACATAATTCACAGCTGACATAGCCCATTCGTTTAGGGCAGTCAACTATGATTCGCGGTCAGCTTGGAATGAAGGAGGGGCTATAGATATCAGCCTGGGCTGTGGAGTAGCATACCGTAATAAAATATATATTCTTACTGTCTCGGAAGCCTATACGTTGAACCTGCTGGGGTCGGTGTCATTGTGGAAATTTCGGTGGTTGTCGCCGGGGCTTCGGTAGCCTGTTCCAGGGGCGGAGCCAAATAGTAAACACACAGTCCAACTGTCACCATGCCACCGACAAAGAGTACTCCAGCCAAGATGGCGGCCCATCTTGGGATTGTGATGGTCTTACCCATCCTCGAAGTTGACCAAATCCAAACTGAGAAGCAGTGCTACAAAAATTAAACGTCTTGGAACCTGTTCAATAGCATAATGAAGCGTTGGTGACCCATAGAGCTGGATATACAATTAACTGCTCCGTGACGACAAATACACTGACGCAAACCACACACAAAAATGGTATTGGCAAGGACGGCACTTAAAGCACAAACGGGACAGTTATTTTTCTTTTCTTGCTCCAAGCTGCAATTTAAGGTAATTTTAAGGTAAGTCCCAAAAATACCGCACGTCTAGCAATCATGCGCAGTAAAACCTACTTGTTGTCTACGTAAGGTTCGGTAAAGCTAGGCGTGGCTTATAGTGGGGGTCCGACCCCTTTGCTGTGTCAGACAGACTGCGTAAAATCAGCCAGCTCAAAGAGATAGGACTCGAGGACAGGGACGTTCGTAAATGAAAGCTTGGAAAGTAAATGAAAGCTCATAGGACTCGAGGACAGGGACGTTCGTAAATGAAAGCTTGGAAAGGAAAGCTCTTCACGGTCAGCGATAATGGCAGTTACAGGTTTTGTCAAAGAAGCGTTAAAGAGATGTAAATAATTATTGGTGGTGGGAGTTTAAAGCGTTTTACATGTGAGTTTATATAATCGCTCTCTCGAAGTGTTTAAAAATGTATGATTTTGTGTATGGCCTAACGGCTAAAATTAAAGTATCTATCTATCCATCTAAGGCTCAATGGCAACGATGCAGGAAAACGACACAGGGGAAGCTGACGCTTCAAAGTTGTTTTTGGAGTTCTTGGAAAACAAAACCAAATGTCTCGATGGGATCCCGAAGACCAATATTTATTGGATTTCTTCATTTCAGAACAAGACCAAAGGTTTCGGTGGGACCCCTCAAACTTTATACCTGATACAGACAATTGGATCTTCTACATATCCGGTCTTCGCCAGAGTCCTTGAAATTTTGTACTATTCAAAAGTAGAAAAATATTAAGGACAATGGCCATCGCCTGAGAAAATCAAGTTCAGATAGTGATTCAGTGATTGTGTTTATACGTCATCTCTGCTTTGACTAAACTGATCAAAACTTCCAGCTGCCTTACGTCTGCCAAATTTCTGGTTTCTGTCGGACTGTGGGCGAACTGGTTGTCCGTTAAAAAAAAAGGTAAAAAAAACGAATGCAGCATTTCTACTTACCCTATATTTAACCTCTAATCGACTTCAGAAACTCTTACTTATAACAAATTTTCCGGTTTCAGCCGGATTCCGGGTGAACTACTTGTCCGGCGAGGAAATGAATTTCATATTCGGATTCAGGATGTCTCCTTACCCTTACATCGACTATCTCATTAGATTTTACAAAATATTTTTTCGTCCCTTATTTTGCCCCTCCCCTCCCTTTAAATATAGGGCTACAGAGCCCATCTTCGAACTTGACCTGCACTTTGACCAAGAGTCCTCGTGCCAATTTTGAACAAAATATCTCAACCCCTCCGAGAGTTATCGTGCTAACAGACGGCTAGACGGACGGACAACTTTGCAATGTCATAGGTCTCCCTCCACTTACGTTTTGGGGTCCCAAAAAACTCATAGAAAGTTTGGTTCAACAAGTGCTTTATCAAGATCTACAGCACCATACACACCAATTATACTGATCAAGCGGGTTTTACACAGTACCCTAGTTTTAAATCATTACAGATTTCGAACAAAATTTTTACTTGAAGAAATTTAAGATTTCGAGCGGAGGAACTTCTGTCTGACCAGGAAAAGAATATCAGATATGGTTCAGTGATGGGATGCATTTTGGGTCATATTTCACAGAAATGTTAACAAGAATACACGATGTTTTGTAGAGAGAATGTAAGAATGCTACTTTTGTCGCCGTTATTTTTGTGAGTATCCGAGATTTCACTGTTTGTTGCCAACTTTTTTGCCGAGACTTTTTTGCCGAGATTGGCGTTGAAGAATATGTAATCCAGAAATACAGAAATGTAGCCGAGACGAAAAATTTGGTTTCCCAGACTGCATGTTAAACGTCACCGAAATGCACGAAATGTCACTGAGAATGCTTGAAATGTCGCTAGAATACCTGAAATGTAGCCGAGATGTTTCTGACAATACAAATAAGTGAAACAAGTGTCGCCGAGCATTGAAAAAATGCAGCTTAGAATGACAAACTAAGTTTTAAGACCAATGTAGCCGGAGAGAATTGAAAAAATCCAGACTAGAATGACAAATCTAAGGTTTGAGATAGGGACAAATATCGCCGAGATTGCACGGCATGCGGCCTATACCGATAGTGGTCTGCATAACGTGGAACGGGTGATCGATCCGAACAGAACTTGATAGTGGGTGAGCGACATGCATGCTGAAATTTTTTTGTAGCCTGTGTGGTTGTATGGTAGTTGTACGAAAAAGTTGCATGTATTGATTTTTTGCAGTAGCAGAGATACTTTAATTTAATGTGCCTCTGGGTACAGTATTTTTAAATATTTGGACACTTTAAAACTAGTCTGTGCTTTCAACAAATAACCCACTGTTTTGTCTGTGTAAGTTTTTTCCGAGTCACGTTGATTTGTAGTGAAAATAGGGAAAAAAAATTACATAACCGTTTTTTTTCTGATGGAAAAATTTCTCGCAGGCTACCGTCGAAGGTAGCAAAAAATGGCAAGTGAGAAAATCAGCGTGGTTTTGTTAGAGGGGTTAGAATGTACCGTACGAAATTGAGGTCTCCGGGATGAGAAATATATGGAGTGATAGGGAAGTAGGTTGCGTTAGTATTATTTGCAAGACAGGTCCTCTAACGAGTAGTGTTCAGTACCATCCCGCTTTGCTCCAGTAGCATAGCATCCCGTCTTGCTATAGAGTAGCATGTAGTAGCATCAGCTGGTACTGCATGCTACTTTTTCATACAACTTCATACCACTATTTTGAGATAATTTCATCGGGTGTCCTTGGTGTTCCATTTATTATCCCTATTCACAACGAGGTGTTACCTAGTTTCCAGTATCAGCCACATCCAAAAATCACTCTGATAACTAATTTCCGCTCGGACTTCGCTCATTCCCGATCGAGACAGGTCTGAAGGACGGTACCAGCTGAGCCCAAAACTCACCGAGACCAAAGATGAGATGAATTTAACTTTAAAGGATGCTCACTATCCTTCAAGTTTGTCAGATAGTCAGATAGTCAAAATCCGCGCATCCATACCGTAACGTTCAACTGAATGTGAATTAGGTAATCGTGTTCTGATTTGACTGTGTTTGTTGATTTGACCCAACCAGAACATTCCGCAACTCAACCTGATTTGCCATACCTCTTGAAAGTTGGATTCCTCTGAGCTCGAGTCTCAGGCTTAGCTGTTGCTCTTACGTAGGCTAGTCTCAGCTGGAATGGAAAAACACTGGAAATTGGGTTTCAAGATAATTTCCTGACTGGCAGAGACCGGGTGCTGGGTAAAACCAAGGTAAAACTCACTGTGAAAGCGACTGGAGTCTAAAATCTTACCTGTTTTCTTCAATCACTCAGAAGCACTTTATAGGTCCAGAAGCGACCCGACTCTCGCAACAAACTGAAAGGCTAGGACAGGAAAGAAGAAGATTATCCAATCTTTATTTAATGTTTATCCAGTACACTATCACCAGATAAAAAGATTACTACTATAAGTATGATTGGCATATTATTATTCTAGTACACGGCCGGAATGGAATTCGGACCCATTTACTTTGCGGGACAATTGTGCTGGATTTCCCGCCCGGACTGCACTTGCAACAAATTCCTTGATTTTTCCAACATTCAGCAAATTCCAGACCCAAGCCCGAAAGAAAAAAAAATCCCCTTTCATAATTTTGACAAACAGGGAAATCCAGACTGTTTGGCCAAGACGTCCTCTGAGATGCTAGAACTCATCGTTCTGACTGCATTAACTCTTGTTCGTAGATCTATCAGTTTGGTTCAGAGAACCGATTCCTATGAACAGCAGCACGTGTGCGTCTTCACTCCCTCATCTTCCCTGCCATCTGTTGCAGATTCATTTCTTCCAGTTACGGCCTGAAGAAGGCCCTTGCCAACTGCCAAGGATGGCCGGATTTTGTTGAATAATATCCTAGCTGTTTTAGAGCTTGGATGGTTACAATGGGCTAAAAAGCCACCTATTCGACAAACAACTAAACATCCCTAGGAGACATGAGATTTGATGGGCTTTGTGGCAGCTTGGGGATAATGAGCAAACTGCAATCAGGGGCCAATTAGTGGTTTCCGACCTTTTCTGTACCGCGTCCCCTAATCGAGGTTCAAAAAGGTTGTGTACCCCTTTTTGACGATTACTGGTCTACTATGTTTTACTAATACCACAGCGTCAAAAAGACGACAGGTATGGTCATGACTGATGAGGCATAAAAGTATAAACATATATACAAATCAATGACATGCTTGAGGCTGCTTAGTAGCTTAAATTTTGTCAAATCTTGGCTCGGTGTCACTAACGGCAACAATAAGATATTTCTCTGCTTGTTTTTGATCAAACACATTGCAGGAAACGAGACTTCTTAAGGGTAACAGGCAACAAAGCAAACATGACGGTTCCACTTGGTTCTTTGTATTCTCCCTACACCTCCTCCAACCAAAACTAGTAAATAGTAAAATTTGAGAATTTCAGTTTTAAGGATCGATTACTTTCAAGTTCAGTCAGACTCTAAGTGTGCTTGTGAATAAGAGGTCATGTTCCACTAAATGGATTCTGGATCCAATCCCGGGGTCTGTCTTTCGTCGTGATCGGTTGGGAATATTAAACAAGTTCACCTCGCAACTTTGTCTTGAGTGTAGCCTATCTCCTCTGTTACCAATACGCTGACTGTTCGTTTGTCGATTTTGTTCTCTTTACGTGGCGTTGTTTCCAAGGAGCTTATTCGTCACGAGACCGGTTGTGGAAATTTTGCCAAGATTGTCACCCAAGGCAAGGGACGTGGAAAAAGGCTAAAAGCAGCCAAAGACGTGTGTATTATGTAAGCATACCCGATGAAAATTTGTAGCCTGCGTAGTAGTATGGTAGTAGTACGGGAACGTTGTAATAGCAACTATGTGATAGCAAAGAATACTATCATTTAATGTGCCTCAGACTGGTCCAATCTTATGTAGTAGTATCCAGTAGCATCCTGTCTTTCCGTAGTAACATCCACTTTTGCTGATAGTAGTATATAGTAGTATGCAGTAAAACGGTAGCCTTGAAGTAGAAGCATGTAGCAAAAGTTTGTAGACAAACTTTTCATCGGGTAGGTTAGCTGTAACGTGGTCAACTATTACAGAACATCTGAGCCGAAACACTTTTTAGTGGGAGGTGATCTATAAGGATTTTGATTTCATTATCGTCCGCAATATTTATTAATATATATTTATTGAATATTTATTAATATCTATTTATTGAAAAAAAGTAATAAGTTTTGAATATAGTTGTTTATTATAATAGTTCAATAAAATGAGATGCTAGTGTTGGCTCTCGATGAAGTTGTTTATTTCTTATTTTTTTGTATCTTATTGCGTGGTGATGTGGAGGTCGGTTGTATTCGCGAGAACACCTGGTGATTGATTTTGCTATAAAGATTGTTTTTTCCCAACCAACGGGCCATAGAGCCCTTGGGATTGCGTTTAATAAATAGATTTTGCTTATTGTATACGTTAGAGTTATGTTAGTTTTGTATACATAAGTTTGCCAATAAAAAGAACTTGAACTTGAACTGATCAAGGCTCGGAAATACATCTGTGCTGGTCCTCTGATTTGAACTTTTTTAAAGTCAAAACAGATGAACGCAGACATTTTCGGATTCAGATATTTTGGGACCTTCGCGTACCCCTAACGAGGGTGTCGCTTACCACTTTGGGTACGCGACTGAATTCGGGTTCCTGAATTGGGGTTCCTTCAGTAACGACCGAATTAGGATTCCTGTAACACAATTATACATGCTGTTTTGCTCTAATTGATCTCCTGAATTTGAAACGACAACATTCAGAATTAGTTTTACGTTGATACAGACAATTGGATCTTCTACATATCCGGTCTTCGCCAGACTCCTTGAAATTTTGTACTATTCAAAAGTAGAAAAATATTAAGGACAATGGCCATCGCCTGAGAAAATCAAGTTCAGATAGTGATTCAGTGATTGTGTTTATACGTCATCTCTGCTTTGACTAAACTGATCAAAACTTCCAGCTGCCTTACGTCTGCCAAATTTCTGGTTTCTGTCGGACTGTGGGCGAACTGGTTGTCCGTTAAAAAAAAAGGTAAAAAAAACGAATGCAGCATTTCTACTTACCCTATATTTAACCTCTAATCGACTTCAGAAACTCTTACTTATAACAAATTTTCCGGTTTCAGCCGGATTCCGGGTGAACTACTTGTCCGGCGAGGAAATGAATTTCATATTCGGATTCAGGATGTCTCCTTACCCTTACATCGACTATCTCATTAGATTTTACAAAATATTTTTTCGTCCCTTATTTTGCCCCTCCCCTCCCTTTAAATATAGGGCTACAGAGCCCATCTTCGAACTTGACCTGCACGTTGACCAAGAGTCCTCGTGCCAATTTTGAACAAAATATCTCAACCCCTCCGAGAGTTATCGTGCTAACAGACGGCTAGACGGACGGACAACTTTGCAATGTCATAGGTCTCCCTCCACTTACGTTTTGGGATCCCAAAAAACTCATAGAAAGTTTGGTTCAACAAGTGCTTTATCAAGATCTACAGCACCATACACACCAATTATACGGGATCGACTAAAAAGAGGCACGGCACGGCACGGCATGGTGCAGGAGGCATGCTACTAAAAAGAGGCACACGTACTAAAAAGAGGCACGGCATACTAAAAGAAGGCATGCCTGCACCAGGAGGCATGCACCGTCTGTGCCTTTTTTTAGGACCCGTTTTCTGGCGTGCCTCTTTTTAGTACTCCAGCTTCTTTGCATAAAAAATTTTTTGGCGTGCCTTTTTTGTCGACTTCTTTGGGTTAAAAAAGGTGATTCTATAACGTGCCTTTTTAGGACCCTTTCTGGCGTGCCTTTTTAGGACCCTTTTCTGGCGTGCCTTTTTCTAGTACTCGAATTCTTTGGGCTAGGTGATTCTACTAAGTGCCTTTTTAGGGCCCTTTTTGGCGTGCCTTTTTAGGACCCTTTCTGGCGTGCCTTTTTAGGACCCTTTTCTGGCGTGCATTTTTAGGACCCATTTCTGGCGTGCCTTTTATTAGTACTCGACTTCTTTGGGTTATAAAAGGTGATTCTTTAACGTGCCTTTTTAGGACCCTTTTTGGCGTGCCTTTTTAGGTCCCTTTTCTAGCGTGCCTTTTTAGGAACATTTTCTGGCGTGCCTTTTTTTAGTACTCGAATTCTTTGGGTTAGGTTATTCTACTAAGTGCCTTTTTAGGACCCTTTTCTGGCGTGCCTTTTAGGACCCTTTTCTGACGTGCCTTTTTAGAACCCTTTTCCGGCGTGCCTTTTTTTTAGTACTCGACTTCTTTGGTTTAAAAAAAAGTGATTCTATAACGTGCATTTTAGGACCCTTTTTCTGGCTTGCCTTTTTAGGACCCTTTTCTGGCGTACCGGTCTTTACTACTCGACTTCTTTGGGTGATAAAGGGTGCTACCAGGGCGTTTCTATAACGTGCATTTTTAGGACTCCATTTTGGCGCTTTTAAGAACCCGTGTTCTCGCGTGCATTTATTTTAGTACTCGAGATTCTTTGCATAAAAAATAGGTTTTTCTGGCGAGCCTCTTTTAGTACTCCTTGAAAGAATAAAAAAAGGGGTTCTATAACGTATCTTTTCCAGGGCCCGTTTACTGGCGTGCCTTTTTTACTACGAGCTTCTTTGCATGAAAAAGGAGTTTTTCGGACGTGCCTCTTTTTAGTACTCGAGCGTATTTGCGTTAAAAAAGGGGAATTCATCAACGTGCGTTTTTAGGACCAGTTTTCTGGCATGCCCCTCTTTAGTTTTATCGTTTCTAGGCTCCTCAGGTACCGGTAGGCTGAACAACTAGGCAGGGGTCGGCTACTTACAGTTTCTTGTGTCCGTTTTCTGGCGCGCCTCTTCTTAGTACTTGAGCTTGAATCGCTTAATAAAGGTGGTCTTTTCTGCTCCGGAGGTGTCGGTAAATATTATGGTGTCCCGTCAGGGGTCGGCAACTAACGCATTTTCACCTTACTGCACCCATAAGCAGTCCCGTCTTTTAACACACCTGTTAACCTTGGGAAGAACAAGAATCGTCACGCCATCCTTTGTAAACCAAGCAATAACGTTCTTTGCGTGACGTTGCTTGCTCTTCGCTGTGCTTCTTTTCGTTTTCAAGCTTGGTTTGCACGAAGAAAGTAGCAGGATTAGTTCTTGGTGATGTCCCTTTACTCAAGTTCTCGAAATGTCGTTTTTAATCCTCTAGTTCTCGACCTTGTGAATAGATGTCGTCGTTTTTAGAACTCTAGGTTCTGTGTTGAATCATTTGATTCTGTAACATGCCTTTTTTGGACCCATTTTCTGGCATGCCTCTTTTTAGTACTCAAGCGAACTAGTCAACTTTCTACTACCAGAAACAGCTATCATTCAGGGGTCGTTCGCGTGCCTCTTTTTACCAATTGAAATCTTTTGAGTTAATAAAATTGATTCACCAACACGTCTCTTCAACTATTAGGGAATCGTACTCGAAAGAGGCACACACAGTAAGGCTCCTTCTTGGTGATGTTCTTTTACTAACAAGTTCTCGACCTTTTTCAGGTGAATAAATGAAGGGTCAGGATCTAATCCGTATCCATGATTTTTCTCGGGGGGGGGGGGGGGGGGGTCGGTTAATCATGTGTATATGCTAATACTGGATACGACCCTGGTCTGGACTAATTTTTTTTACTGAATTAATCTTTGTCCGAGGCAAGCCTTCTTTTAAGCGTCATTGTCTTCTCGAAAACATCGAAAAATCAGAAGTGATTTCAACTACTAATTTCCTATCCTTCTACTTTCTTCTGGAAAGATTTCAGAAAAGGCTTCCTTAACACGAACCCCAAGAAGTCATTTTTTCGTCTCTTATTTTCACTGTATAAAATTTGCTCTTATGTGTCGAACCGAAAGTGAACAAATCAAGATCAGAAGAGGCTGAAATCCTTGTATGCTAGAATAACCAAAATTTAAACGTATAATCTGTTTCCTTTCGATTCTCCGTCAAGTGATCTAACCGAAAAACAAAATGCATATGATCGAAATAAACTAATATTTGTAACTGAACCGAATTTAAATTGTGTTGCCCCTCCCTTTCTTCTATATTGCCGCTCCCTTCACCTGTTCTTTCACTTGTCACTTGCCGCCATTCTCCTCCTATAATGAAAAATACAAATGTATCGCTTACCTATAGACGCGAGAACAGGGCCGATAGAAGCGGGCAAGTCAAACATGGCCTAATGTTTCTGCTTGATCTCGAAGGAGCATAATAAAGAGGCCTGGGATGGGTTTGATTACCGTAACAGCGATCGAATGGAGCCAAAATGGTTTTTGCCCATTAGAAGTACATTACAATCGGTAGTAGTAGTAGCAGAATCGTTTTATTAACATAACAATCGAGGATCCATAAATAGCACAGCAAAAGCACTGCTTGCGAGTAGTACCTGTTTATATGTTTCTTGCGTGCAAAAGAAATAATACCGGTATAGGAATACGAAATTGCATCAGTGATGAACGATTTGAGTATCTCTTAGTGCCCTAATTTGAATTTACCTCTCGGTGGTTTAATGTAAGGGTAAGGAGATATGCTGAATTTGCTCTGAGGTTTAGTCTTTTGCCGGACAAGTAGTTTTCCGGGAATTCGACTGATTCAGACCTTTCTCATAACTGAGACTTCTCATTAGCTTGGCAAGAAAATTAGTGCTACTTTAATTGGTTGTTCCACTCTTATGCTCTCTTAAAACGGCGGAACAAAATGCAAGGGTGCACGAATCAAGACTTTCATGACGTGGAATCCTGTTTTCTATATCGGAATTTCCTGTCGTCCGTACTCGGAATCAGCATGTTTTTGTTGGAAGCATTCTACTAGCCACACGAATCTTCACGATCAGTACTAACATTTATAAAAGTTAGTTATAAAGTAATTATTCATCAATTTGTTTTAAGGATCGTAAATTTTCGGATACCTTACGGTATAAATGAAATTAATTCTAAAACAGGCATAACAGTATTTCATAACTGATTAAAAAAATTTGTAGCTGTAGCTTATCATTTTCGCTTACGTTTATATTTCAACATATTGACTGTCGTCCGTACTCGAAATCAGCACGTTATTGGTGGAAGCGTTCTACTAGCCTTGAATCTTCACAATCAGTATTAACATTTTTGAACGTTACTTGTGAAGTAAAGATTGATCAATTTGTTTTAAGAATCGTACATTTTCGGATACATTACGGTATAAATGAAAGTAATTCTAAAACCGGCATTAAAGATCAACATTTTTTGTAGCTGTAGCTTCTCATTTTCGTTTATATTTCCACGTATTGCATAAGTACTTACTTCTCTACAGTGCCACGCTGTTTTTTGTTATACCTATTCAGTCATAATTACTCTGTTCCTGCAGAAGCACTGATGGACGATGTTTGATCATTCCAATGAGCTTTAGTTCTGAAACACTAATTCCCAGTACTCTTACTCAAGATCAACAAATAATCAGATAGAACCTCCATCTCCCCATCTCTGTAATTTGACAATGCAGAGTCGAATACCTCCCCGTACCCTGCCCTCTGCAAACGAGCGGAGGTCAGTTGTTTCGCGGGACATCATGTTTCGCTACCTCTACAAGCAGCAATATCGCTGTTAACCCGCCCAGAGGAAAAGTAGAAGTCAAAGCCGATTTCTTCTCTGGACACGCTCCAGAGCGGTTCAGCGCGCCTACTACACTTTTTGCGATGAGCGGTGAGCAATGGCGTAGGCGGAAGTACAGTATGCGAGAATCAACATCAGCCCAAAGCTCGAGGAAATACCTCTAGGTCCGTTAAGTTGTGTGGGGGGATTGATAGTCGCTGCATGGGACCAAAGACAGAGGTTCTGTATCATTTGTTCTTGCTGAGACGATGGTTGTCACTGAGTTGTTCTCATGCAAATCCTATTTCGAAGTATTTTCTCCGGACAGAGTAATACGAAAGGCTCTCATAAGTTTGTTATGAGCAAATTTCAAGTTCTTATCTGTTTTACCTCTTAAACTTAGCCAGAATTATCAGAATTAAAGGGAATATCGCTCATTCTACATTGTGCTAGATTTCAGTTCTCATCTATTGCTACCATACATTCTAGCCACAACAGGAGATATTATGTGCTGTAATAATGAAGTATCTATACATCGTCGTATAAAACTCGCAAGCTTGCCATTACAGATCTTTCGCTGATCATTTACTTTCCATATATTTCTCTCAAAATTTGAGGACTACACGATCTTTATGAAGCTATTTAGTATTCCCAGCCCAATCGGAAGGACGAAAATACAAGGGATCACGCAAATTACTTCTGAACGAAATGTTTGTGCAATTTTTTGGTATCATACGTAAGTCTGCAAATTGACGCAGCAGCCAACAATAGAGAAGATTTTTCTCACAGCGTTAATTCGTTGTTCCCTCTTAGGGTGCTATTGCACCTCATCTTTCACACAAGACTAAATCAAGACTGGGTTCGGTCCTTCTATTTGTCTTTGCTTGAAAATATTCTAATATCTATTTGCCTTTGCTTAAGAATGTCAGCATATTATATTAATCAATCAACTTACCTCGAAGAGGACAGTGAATTTTCTGTAATCCATACTCGAAGTCAGCTTGTAGCTGCAGGAAGCATTCTACAAGTTACTAATCGCTTCAATTAACAATATTAAGCTTGCAACTTTTCCATGAAATAGACTTCATTCAAATCTATTCGCAAATTGCATATGCTTGTATCATAGCTTAAAATTAATTTTACAACTTTTTTTTTGTAGCCATTGCAGGGACTCCAAAGCGAAACTTGCTAGCTCTATCTTTTTAGTTTGTTGGTTATGTTCTTTTCTTTCTGTTACAAATTTTAATGTTTCTCTGCAATTCCATGCTGTACCGTGTTCACCACATTTGTCATAATTCGCATTTTCTGCCAATGAAATGATGGGCGATGTTGACGGACATAATCCGATGACCTGCAAGTTTCGAATGATTAGCTCGCTATATGCTCAATAGCACGATACTGTTTATGATTTTTTGAGCGATCAGATTTGAGTTCAAATTTCCATGTAGTTTCTCCAGCAAGAGTTCCCTCACTACAAATTACACAACAATAACATTATAGTCGCAAGTAACGTATTGCTAAAAAATAAGTCCACTGATGTCGAAGTATCTCTTTGAAAGTGCTTCTCTTCATTTCTCTTAAGGACAATAATGAAGGTCTAACCTATCGCAAATAACCTATTGCTGAAAATAAGTACGGTGATGGCGAAGTAACACGCTTGGTGAAGTTAACTCTTTCGCTCTCTTCATGTTGTTGAACGTCAAGCCGATTTTCTTCACAGGATGAGTGTCCCCTGGATGTGTAACCCCCTGCTTAGTTTATATAGTAGAGGTCAACCATATAACAATTTGCAATGCCTCTTACTTTCAAATAGTGGAATTTCTAACCTATCACAGGCAACTATTTGTCGAAAAGAAGTCAGATTATGTATCGTTGAAAACAGTAGAATTTGTAACTTATCCCAACTAACCTACTGCTGAAAAATAAGTACGATGACGGTGAAGTAACTCGCTTGGCGAAGCAATCTCTTTCCCTCTGCTGAATTTCACGCAGATTTCTTAAATGGTGAGTCTCAATTAGTGGCAATTTTTTGTCTACACGAATGGTTTTAAACGCTTGCACAGTTCATAAATAGTAAAAGTTCACGGTCACAATTTAAGATTGTATTTTTTTCCCTTTTTTTAATAACATACTGACAATTCAGGGAAGATTGTTTTATTCCAGTATTTTTTAATTTCCTTCGCTTTCGTTTCTCATGCTTCGAATCAGATAACACTCTCTCCTAAACTGTCTTTATGCTTTTATCAGGCTTCATACACAGTCACACATTCTACGTCACTTCTATCGGCCAAGTTTCAGTCACCTCATTCTCGTGTTAAATTTTCATTCCTAGAATGTATTTATTTTATTAGTCCTATGATCCCCGTTTGTTTAAATCGTGCTTGTAAACTTGTCACTATTTATGATCTGTTATCTGTAGCTTATAATTCTCGGTTTAACCCGAGTGAGCAACTCGAGTAGCCATTGAATATCAATATCACCTCTTTCTTTCATTTGTTTTGATTATGAGGCTCCTTGACCACGTGGCAACCGTAACTCATAATCAACAACAAATGAACACGTTCTCCAGCCTGCTGGCAGTCCTCTAGCAATAACAGTTCGCGTATCATATAATCTTATCGTCAAATAAACATACTGCAGAAACAGCTAACGCTCTAATACCTATTTGGTTAGTCAATATGTGTCGGCAGATTAAATATTGACAACATACGGTAGAACAACTAGTACCTGTTAAGTTAGTCACCCTTCTGTCGGTCAATGAGTATACCCAACATAAACTAAAACACAATAATACCTGCTGAAAATTCACCACGCACTAAATAAATAAACCCAGTATACATTAAAAACACAGGAATACCTGGTGTCTATTCAACACACAGTGTATAAATAAAAATACCCATCATACATTAAAACACAATAATACCTGGTGTCTATTCAACACAGAATGTTTAAACAAATATACCCAGCAATAAGTTTTACCTGGTGTCTATTCAACACACAGTGTATATAAATAAATATACCCAGCATACATTAAAACACAGTAATACAAGGTGTCTATTCAACACACAGTGTATAAAAATATACCCAGCATACACTAGACACAGTAATACCTGGTGTCTATTCAACACACAGTGTATAAATAACTATACCCTTGTTCGTCGACTAAATCTATTTTAGAGCTAAGATGCCGCATATCATGGATTATCATTCCTCTGCTGGTTTCTCATCATTTCGCAAGTACTTTTCATTACGATAATAATGCCTTGGAGACTATGGAAAATTTACTGATTACTGGGCTACTAGTTCGTGCAAGCCATTTCACTTTTTCTTTAAAAATTTCGAAATGAATCCAAAGTCTCAATGTCTCCAAAGGATTTTTATAAAAGGAATCTTATTCACTTACTTTACTAGGTAGCAGCAGTTCAAAGTCATCAGGCTCTCATGGTAATCAGAACTAATGGTTCCTTCCTGGAAGTAGTGTATCTTAATGCTTATCTTTTTCGAACATGGTTCTTTCAATAACGATGTCAATTTATAGTACAGTAGATACGTGTTATCCAAACTGTGTGATAGAGGCTGAACGATTGGGTTTAAGAGGAGCAGGTAGTCCGGTTGATACTATCGTACCTCTTCATCGATGCCCAGAATATTAAAGCATACCTCACATTAAATGGTGTTTCTGTTTGGATGTTTCGAGATGGTTGACCACTTTAAAACCAAGCCTTGCTCACATAAAATTTCTTGAACTGTTTCTAGCCTCTCATCTTCTCAATGAGGATCTTGATAAGATTTGCATAAACGATCTCGTGACAAACGATCTCCTCGGAAGCAAAGATCGGGGCACAAAGAACATTACGAGCACAGCACCAACGTGGCAGGCGAAATAATCTTTGTGAAGCTAACAGTAGGGGAGATAAGATACACAAAGAAGGGAGGAATCTTGGGAACGAGTGGGTGAAAACACTACTAATGCAGAATGATTTACTGTTTTAAGTTCGTCAAGCCCCTTAAAGCTAGTGAACAACAACAGGTTTAGAATTATTCTGCTCGTACTAACATCACAAAAGGAAAAACAATTCTGACAAAAAGAGCATCAACTTGTGCCACATGCAGAATACTTGTCAAGTCAGTAAAAGAGCTCAAGTGCCATACAAACATTCCTAGCTGCTCTATTCACCTGAAACAGTGCACAAGGGCTCGGAGGTGGAGTGTGAAAGTAAAATGTTTATCCCATTTTAGAACCAAGCTTCAGAACCAAGACATTTCACATCCACAATAACAAAACAAGTATTGAAATAACCTGATTTGTGATCATCCCACTTTAAAAGCTTTAAATGTAAACAAACCGCAAGGATAAATCCAAAGAAATGTTGAAGATCTTGCACGAACAGCTTGAGCCAGTCCGACCCTTAAAACTTCTTTTCCATAGTAACAAGTGCAATCAAATCGTAGCAGTCTAATACCCCCTTTGTCACGATTCAAAATGGCCGATCATATGACAAAACAGTCCAGTTTCCAACAGTTCAATAAAGATTAAAGTACGACAAGTCGTCTTATTTGTTGCTGTTGCACCAAAATCCTCTTCCATAGATATAGCTCACCAAATATACAAGAGTTGGACTTGAGACCTGTCATAGACGAACTTAACTCCTGGGAAATCTGGGCCCAGCTTTCCATGAACGGGAGGGGGGGGGGGCGGGACTCATCAAAATGCATATTAATACCTCTTTTTCCTCAAGTATACCAGCTTAGAGTTTGATTCCAGTCACAGGTCAAAAAACCTTTTTCATGGACATTTTGGGCCCACTAACCCGTGAATGGGGAGGGTGGGGGTGGTTCAACTCCCTATGATTGCAAAAGCACAAAGTGCAATCTATGCATTATATGCACAAAGGAATTTAATTGCCTTATCTCCAGTTATTGTCAAGTTAAAAACATAAAAAAAGGGCAATCTGGGCCCTATTGCCCCTGAACCAAGTGGGGGTGAGGATTGGGACCTGCAAAAAGTAAAGAGACCTCAATGCTCACAGACCTACCAAGTTTCAACTTGATATCTGTTGATTCCTGTAACGGGTACTCCTGGGCAATCTGGGCCCAATTGCCAATGAATGGCGGTAGGTGAGGAGGTGCAACTTTAAAAGCAATTTCCCAGCCCTAGGATCTACATGTACAAGGAATTTCATCATCCTATGTCCAGTACTGCAAAGTTATGAACATTATTCACTAAGCAATCTGGGACCATTTGCCCATGAACCGCATTGGGGTGGAACCCCCAAAAGGCACAACTAGGCACCAACACCCACAAGTGTATCAAGTTTGAACTTGATACTTGCATTGGTTCAAGAGTTATGATCTCCATAAAATACGGTGATAACCAAAAACTGAAAGCTGCTACAGCGCTCGCAATACTGGATTGTTCCAAGGAACTGTCCATAAAAAAACAAATTCAGCATTTACAGGATCGATATCCAACCTCAGACAAGATTTCAAATTTCTAGAGACGTCTGTCCTCCAGAATAATCTATTTGGCTTAAAAAGGAGGGGTCGAGGTAGCAAAGTCAATAAACAGAAAATCCATTTTCAAGCAGCTTCAAACAAAGAAAAGGCACAGACTTTGAATATTTAAGGACACAGGACATATAGAAAAAAGTTAGATTTTGCCTCTTGACTTTCAGAACAGTATGTACATTTCATTTTAACATTTTCGCGGCAAAAATCGAGGTAGTGTAAAAGTGAAGTACCACTAGTACAGCGTTTGTGCGCTTGCTCTTCCACGTTTTTCCCTGACTTTTCCCCGACTTCCCTGACCTTTTTTGGTGATTTTGCCTGACCTTTCCATCAGTTTCCCAACACCTTTCGATTACCTCAGTGAACAAATTAACTCATTTACTGAAAAAACAAGAGCTGGAAGCTCATATGGCACTTGCAAGGCTGGGTCAGAGGATTAAAGTATGAACTCGTCAATTCGTGGGTTCCTTGAGATAAGAACGGTCATGGGTCCTTGGATATCACGAGAATGTATTGTTCGAAAAATCTATTTTATTTATGTATTTGGCCGTGATGATGCGCACTTTAAAGGCGCTAGAAATGCATCTGTAATGAACACTCCTGAAGCACAAATGATGATAAGCTCATTGGAATAAAAAAAATGTATATTTTGCTCAAAATTAACTCAGTTGTAAACAAAACCCGTGAGGCAAAAATGATCACGGGCCCTTGGGAATCATGAATATCTTTCTTTGGGTTAACATATTATTTTACTTTTCCGTTAAGAAACGCACTTTAAGGGTGCTAAAAATTAGTTTAACACCTTTGAGTTAAATGTAAACTTTGCTTAAAAGCATTTTCCGTTGTAAACGTTGTTTGAATAAATGTTTCAAAGTCAGCTTGGGCTCAAAGAATATTCATTTTCTGTACTTTGTGCTTAGGATTAGTACTTTAAGGTTAGGAGTAGTACTTTTAAGGGATCGTCGGATCTGAGAAGTGACAATTTCTGATCCAATCTTGTCAAGTTTCTAATGTTCAAGCCAAGTTTCATCACCCTAGAACATCTGGAATTACCTTAGTTCGCGATCACCGAAATTCCGGACCCCCACCCACCAACTCTCCTCACAGTGCCCGAACCCGGTCCGATTTTGTCACTGATGTATATAGTTCTTGTCGTTGTTCTTCCCACCAAGTTTCATCCCAATCGCTCCACTCTAAGCGTGTCACAAGATCCCCCCCCCCCACATTCATCGGGTCCGCTCCGGACTTAAAATGGGACATCCGAGACATGAGGTCTTCCTAAATATCATGTTTCGTTAAGATCCGACCACTCGTTCAAGAGTCATACACACATCAAGATTCCAGATTTCCCCTCCCTCCACTCCCCCACGATGGTTGGGTCGGAGAACTGATTATTTTTAAACAATCCCGTCAAGTCTCTAATGTTCAAGCCAAGTTCCATCGTCCTAGCACGTCTGGAAATACCATAGATCGCGATAGCCCCATTTCCGGCCCTCCCCCCCTCTAACTCCCCCACAGTGCCCAAATTCGATCCGGTTCTATCACAGAGTATCTAGTTCTTGTGCTTGTCCTTCCCACCAAGTTTCATCCCAACAGCTCGACTCTAAGCGTGTCACAAGATTTCCGTCCCCCCCCCCCCCACATTCATCGGATCCGGCTTTAAATGGGTCATTCGAGGCACGAGCTCTTTCCAAATATCAATTTTCGTTAAGATCCAATCCTCCGTTCCAATGTTATACATTCCTCAAGATTCCTTCCACTCCTTTGCTCCTTCCAATCCCCCCACGGTGGTCGGATGGGGAAGTTGACTATTCCCAGGTTAATCTGGTCGGATCCCTGACTTGCCTGTCAAGTTAGTCCTGGCCCAGCTGGAAGTAATTTAACTCCGAATCATCGGAATTCCGGAAACCCCCTTCAACTCCCCCACAGTGCACGAATCCTGTCCGGCTCTGTCAATGATGTACCTAGGGCTTGTGCTTGTTCCTCCCACCAAGTTTCATCCCGATCGCTCCACTCTAAGCGTGTCACATGATTTCCGGCCAGCCCCCCTTCTACTCCCCCCCACATTCATCGTACTCGGTCAGCACTTGAAATAGTACATATGAGCTAATCATCTGAGAAAACCAAGTTCAGATAGGGATTCGGCATGTGTGTTTTCCTTATAAGAAAAATTTCCGACTTCGGCCGGATTCCAGTCGAACTATGTGTCCCGGTAAAAAATGATTTTCATACACGGATTCAGCATCTCTTCTTACCCCTAAATCGGATATCTAATCAACTACAAATAAAACTTTAACTTTTTCCGTTTTTTGCCGGATTCCGGGCGAACTACTTGCCCGGGTAGAAAATTGTTTTCACACAAGTGATCAGCATGACTTCTTACCCCTAAATCGAACAATTAATCAACTCCAAATAAAACTTTTACTTTTATCAAACTTTCCGGTTCTGGCCGGATTCCGGAACAAACTATTTGTCCGGCCAAAAAATGCTTTTCATCGTCGTCTTCAGCATGTCCTTCTACCCCTATATCGAACATCGAATCAACTTCAAATAAAACTTTTACTTTTAACAGACTTTCCGGTTTTGGCCGGATTCCGGGCTAACTACTTGTCTGGTGCCAAAATGGCTTTCACCATCTTCAGCATGTCTTCATACCCCTAAATCGAATGTCTAATCAACTTAAAATAAAACTTATACTTTTAACAAAGTTTCCGGTTTTCTCTGGATTCCGAGTGGACTACTTGTCCGATGACTAAGTGGTTTTAACCATCGTGTTCAGCTTGTCTTCTTACCCCATAATCGACTATCACATTATGTGTTTAAAAATATTTCATTTTCCCCTTAATTTAAACCCCCACCCCTAAATGTAGGGCTACAGAGCCCATCTACGAACTTGACCTTACTCTTGACCCAAAGAATCCTCACACCAAGTTTCATCACAATATCTCATTCCCTTCGAGAGTTATAGTGCGCACCGACGGACAGACGGACAACTTTTGCGATGTCATAGGCCACTTACGTTTTGGGATCCGCCACTTACGTTTTGCGATCCCAAAAAACTTGATGCATAAGTATAGGTGAACTTTTCAATTAATTTCCCTGACCTTCTGCAACTTTTCACGATTTTCCCTGACTTTTCCCTGACCAAAAATAAATTCCCTGATTTCCAGAGCCGCACAAACCCTGTAGTAAGAAAAGACAGATGATAACACAGAGTAAATGATATCTCGAACTTACCAGCTCCAACCAGAATAGGAAGGTCAAGTAATTTGACCAAAACAACAGAGATGATATTATTTTCTTCCATTGATGTCGTAATCACTCTTAGAAAGTCTTTGAGTTCACCGGGAGTGGTTAAACCTTGTTTTCACTTATAATTAATATCATGTTTCATAACTCCCTACTAAGTTCCCTCCACTTTTGCTGGCGCGGTCACGGTTTTGAAATTGACGCCACAATGGCTGCAATGCATGGAAACAAAATCCTTGCTTGCGGTGACTCTACTTTACAATTACCGTTTTCAAAATTAGCAAAAAGGATTTTAGATGGAAAACAAAACGTAAATAGTGACCAAAATGTTTTATTATCTTTTCTATTTAATTTTTTCAACAGTAATTGGGAGTAGAATCAGCGCAAGCAAGGATTTTGTTACCACGGACTGCAGCTACGGCAGCGTCGGCGACGCTAATTTCAAAACTGTGGCCGCATCAAACTCGATGACGACGAACTTTGTCAATGGCGATACTGCCAGTTTGAGTGATGAAAAGAAACAAAGAAATTTATTCATCGAACTTTTGAAAACCTGTGACCTCCTAGCCCAAACACTGAAGAAGCAAAGATGAGAAGTCATAGAAATGTGACAAAGTCTAAAAATCCAGGTTGTTAAGTCCTGGTCAACCAACCAATCAAGCTGCCAACCAGCAAGAGACTCTACAGGAGGATCAACCCACCTTATCTTGCTGGAAGTGAGATTTAAGGTAATTATCTACAAATCCTCATTTTTTTCGACATAATGGTCAATTACTAAGGCATTCCCAAGCACAGCAAGAAGTTTTTGTTCACCACCCAGCTACTCAGAACGACCATTACCAAGAAATAGGGCATTGAGCAGTGCTTAAAATGGGCAAGTGGAAAATGGAGACACGCCCACCAAATCGCCGCCTGCATTAATATTTGCTAAAAATTTAGCTAACTATGGCTGGGCTTTGGATAGTAAGGGTGGCAGTGCTTGAAAGCAGGGTTGGAGTTGAACAGCTCTTATTAGTGTTTCTTTGTAATAATAAAACAAAAATAATGTTTGAATGTGGCAGGCTTCAGTGAATACAGACCAGATATCTTTTTGCTGTTGCTGTAGGCTCTAGCGTAGTCCTGTACATTTCTCATTACTCAGAAGGAAATCTATAATGACCATTGGTCACCAATGGTCATACCAGTCAGCGTATAAACATATTTTAATATTTCTGATATGGTTTGTTGAAAGGGTTTAGTGTTTTTTTTTTTAATAATAAAGAATAATAATGTTTTGAATGTGGCAGTTCCCAGTGAAAAATAACCAGATATATTTTTGTTGTTGCTGTAGGCTCTAGCATAGTCCTGTATATTTCTCATTACTCAGAAGGGAATCTAGAATGATCGTTGATCACCAATCAGCCTATAAACATAATTTTAAATTTCTGAAAGGGTTTGATATATTTAGGGTAGGCAAAGATTTTGTGTGCATTTCTCGAATATGGCCCTTACTGGCAAATGCCCGGATGAGGTTAGTTCATAAAATTTTCATGAATTGTAACCGGCGGTGATTTTTCTTGGGCGTTTCAAGCGCCCAACGCTAACCCCAGTGTTTCTAACCCCAGTGTTAGCTCATTTGAGTTTTCATGAATTTGAATGCTGGCCATGATTTAGTAGGCATTTATCTGTTTCTCATTTTGGGCATTTCAAGCAGAGCTGCCCTTACTGCCCAATGCACTATTTGTTTGTATAGGGCAATTCGGGCGGCTGGGCAGTGGGCTAAAACTTCAAGTGTTACCTAAAGACTAAAGTATGAGCTGCATTTGATTTGTTTGGTTGACCACCAGTGCAGTCAGGACTAGTAGAAGAGATATGCCTATTTGATTATCCCTAGTGAACTCACTGACGAAAAAACATAAGTTAATTGTCATTTTTTCCATTTTATTCTTTTAGGGGTTCAGATATTGGTCACACATCAAACTGATTAAGAACGTGTTCCATCCTTCTAACAAGAGTAATTGTTGGCTTCTAATTCCATTCCAACCTTGCAGAAAGTTAGTACGGTGACTTTCCAACCTTCTCGAAGTAGTAACTAATACTAACTATTTGCTTACCATGCTCAGGAGCGTATTAAGCGTGGTAACTATGAATCTCTGTAAAGTGATTGGCCGGATTACCCATTGTAGCTGCCGTGTAGTAATATTTTACCGAAAATTTAAAAATGTGATCCAGGATTGACACCAAGAATCCAAAATTAGTGATGTTATGCGTAGTAACTATGGTAAGTAGGGTGGAACACGCTCTAGGATTTAGAAATTTCGGTTTGTGAAGCAATAATTATTTAGGTTTTGGAAGCAACTCACAGATTTAGTAGTGCTGTTTGGGGCTGCCTTTTACTCAGTGGTATAAAAAAATTTGGATATGGAAGTTCAGTTATTTGTTTTTATGACACTTTCTCTTCTGCCAAGTGCCATATAGCGATCACAATTTCTGCCCGTCCATCGGTCTGTCGGTCGTCTGTCCAGGTTTTGCTAGTTCGGGCACTTCAACATAAGCTAGGACGATGAAACTTGGCAGGCATATCAGGGACCCCAAAAGATCAAGTTGGAAATAATGACTTCACCGATCTGAGCATTGTGGGGGAAGTGGAGGGAGGGGGAATCCGGAATCTAGAGGTATTTATAATTTTTTAACGGGTGATCGGATCTTAATGAAACTTGATATTTGGAAAGACTCCGTGTTTCCGACGACCCGCTTAAAGTACGGACCGGATAAGGCGACTTTGGGGGGAGCTGGAGGTGGGGGGAACTGGAAATCTTGGAAATCCCTTAGTGTGGACGGATCGGGATGAAACTTGGTGGGTAGAACGAGCACAAGTCCTAGGTATGTTGTTGACATGAACGGACTGGATTCGAGCACTGTGGGGGCTCGGGGGGGGCGGAATTCCGGTGATCCCGCTAGTTCGTACTTCCGGATGTGCTAGGACAATGAAACTTGGCAGGCATATCAGAGACCTGAAATGATTAAGCTGGAAATAGTCACTTCCCCGATCTGAGCATCGTAGGGGAAGTGGAGGGAGGGGGAATCCGGAATCTTGAGGTATTTTTAACTTTCGAACGGGTGATGGGATAGCAATGAAATTGGATATTTGGAGAGATCTTGTGCCTCAGAAGACCCATTTAAAATCCGGACCGGATCCGTTGACTTTGGAGGGGGGGGGGGGGGTTGGACGAGGAAACCGGAAATTTTTGTGAAACGCTTAGAGTGGAGGGATTGGGACGAAACTTGTTGGCAAGAAACTGCTCAAGTCCTAGATACATCGTTGACATAACAGGGCCGGATTGGGGCACTGTGGGGGAGCTGGGGGGGGGGGGGCGGAATTTGGCGATCCCGCGAGTTTGGTACTAGGACGATGATATTTGGTAGACATATCAGGGACCCGGACAGACTGCCTTAAGAATAGTTGTTTCCCCGATCCGATCATCGTGGGGGGGCGTGGAGTGATGGCGAATCGGGAATCTACTGGCATGCATAACTTTTGAACTTGAGATCGTATCTGAATGAAACTTGGCAAGTGGAAAGAGCTGTCGTCTCAGATGTTCCACGTGCAGTCCGGACCGGATCCGATATTTGTGGGGGGAGTTGGAGGGAGCCACCGAAAATTTTGTGAAACGCTTGGAGTCGAGGGATTGGGATAGAATCTGGTAAGAAAAACAAGCATAAGCCCTGTAGACACTTCTTGATAGGGGCTTACCGGGACTCTTTGGGGGGAGTTGGAGGAGGTTTCCCGGAATTCCAGTGATCGCGATTATGATGAGTCATAGATGACATATTTTAGGGTTCGGACCGAATCCGAGCACGGTGCTCGAGCAATTTCCCGAAAAATGCTCAGATTCGAGTGAAACTTGATAGGCGGTAAGAGAAGATGATTAATTTAATGTGTCCGAACCAGATTCGGCCGTGGCAGGGGGAGTTGTAGGGGGAGGGTACCGGAAATAGTGTGGCACGTTTAGGAGTCAAACGAGTGGATCTAAAATTAAAGGAAGAAAAGTAATAAGCCCTAGATGATCCGACGGAATGCCAGAAATACTCAGACTCGAGTCAAGCCAGATTTCCTATTTCTAGGTCCGAACCTAGGGAGGTTGAAGGTGGTATTTTGTGACATTATCATCTGCTTTGTTCCATTACCTAGGCCTACTCGTACCAAGTGCCATATGAGTTTTTTATAGCTGAATTTGTCTGAATCTAGCCTACATGTAAAATAAGTATAGTATAAAATAGCTAGGATGTTTTACTGCAGGTCTGATTAAATAGATAGGCCAAAATCAGTAATAGAAACGAAATATTTGCTGTGATTCACAGAAAGCCAGCAAATTCATGCTAGGGTCCACATTACTTTTCATAGCTACCCTATCAACACCTATCTGTTTAAAAATCAATCACTTTAGCCACTTGCTAATGCTGCACGTAAACTTTATTGAAATATTTTCTTTCACTGTAAATAACATTCAAATCAACATATTTCTCTTATCCGAATATCATTACCTCTCTGTTAGATCTTTCAAAACAGCAAATGGTAGAAGGAGAAGTCTTAAAATTCTAAGAAATCATGTAAACAGAACTTCCCAGTTTGTTTTTTTTTATGGCAGTAGCCTTTCGTCCAAGTGCCATACAGCGATTGTAATTTGTGTCCGTCAGTCGGTCCCGGTTTTGCTAGTTCGGGCACTTCTAGATAAGCTTGGACGATGAAGCTTGGCAGGCATATCAGGAACTAGACCAGATTAAATTATAAATGGTCACTTCCCCGATCCGACCATCTGGAGGGGAGTGGAGGGAGGGGGAATCCGGAAAAATTAGATATTTTTAGCTTACGAAGGGGTGATCGGATCTTAATGAAACTTGATATATGGAAGGACCTCGTGTCTCAGACCCTCTATTTTAAATGCAGACCGGATCCGGTGAAATTGGGGGGAGTTGGAGGGGGAAACCGGAAATCTTGGACAACACTTAGAGTGGAGGGATCCGGATGAAACTTGGTGGAAAGTACAAGGAAAAGTCTTAGATACGTGACTGATATAACCGGAACGGATCCGCTCACTTTGGGGGAGTTGGGGGGGGGGAGAAGTCCGAATTTCTAGTGATCCCGCGAGTTCGGTGCTTCCTGGTGTGCTGGGACGATGGAAATTGACAGGCATGTCAGGGACCCGACCAGATTAAATAGGAAATCGTCAATTCCCCGATTCGTCCATCTGGGGGGGGGGGAGGGAGTGGAGGGAGGGTGAAGCCAAAATCTGAGGTATTTTTAGCTTGCGAACGGGTGATCGGATCTTGATGAAAGTTGATATTTAGGAATACCTCGTGTCTCAGACATCTCCCTTTAAATCCGGGCTGGATCCGATGACACTGGGGGGAGTTGAAGGAGGGAACCGGAAATTTTGAGAAACGATTAGAGTGGAGGGATCGGGATGAAACTTGCTGGGAAAAACAACCACAAGTCCTAGACGTGTCGTTGAAATAGCCGGACCGGATCAGGGCACTGTGGGGGAGTTGGGTTGGGGGTCCGGATTTCTAGCGATCCCGCTAGTTCATCATACTTCCTGATGTCCTAGGGCGATGAAACTTGGCAGGTATGTCAGGGATCCGAACAGATTGACTTGAGAACAGCCGTTTCCCCAACCCGACTATCGTGGGGGGAGTGGGTGGATGGGGAGTCCGGAATCTAGTGGCGTGCATAACTTTTGAACGGGTGATCGATCTGAACGAAACTTGTCTGGTGAGCTATCGCCTCGGGCGTTCAGTGTCACGTCCGGGTCGGGTCCGATATCTGCGGGGATGAGGGGGGGGGACTCTAGAAGCAGAGGGGTTTGGACGGAACTTAATGGATGGAGCAAGCATTAGACAGTCATGTGCATTTGCTATAGATAATCGAGACGATGCCGGAACTGCTCAGAAATGAGTGAAACTAAATATCCTATTTCTATTTCCGAACCGTATTTTTGTATGGCGGGTGTATTTTGTGACGTTCTCATCTACTTTCTTGTACAGCCTACTCGTACAAGTGCCATATGAGCTCGTAGCTCTTGTTTCTTTCTGCATTACTGAATTATAAGCAAGAAACAAAGCCAGGGTATGGACACACAGATTCCCAATTCTTGTTTTTTTCTTTCTGCATGATTGAATTATAAGCAAGAAACAAAGCCAGGGTATGGAAAATTTAAGAGTGGAATTCAAAGAAGCAACCATTGGTTAAAACAGATTTTATTGGGCTAATGTTGTACTGTGCCCAGTGCTTTCCGAGTTGTTGTTTTTTTCTACTTTTCCTTATGACTGAATTATAAGCAAGAAACAAAGCCAGGGTATGAAAATTTGAGAGTGGAATTCAAAGAAGCAACCAAGCAACAGACTTTTATTGGGCTACTGTAGTTCTGTGTCCAGTGCTCCAATCTTGGAGGGACTGTGCCAAAAATTTAGGATTTCTGTTTGCCTGTGGGAATCAGTACCAGTTGCGGTGCCATCACATGCTCTGTGAACCAAAGGCCAGAAGAAGGAGACACTTCCTCTTAGGCAAGGACCCAGTTGGGCTGTTAGTGTTTTATATTCACAGACCCGTCATGAAAAGGGTCCCCCCTGCTCGCCCCTAGCCAAACATTTTCCATCAGACATGAACATTAGTCAAATAGTCCAAGGAAAAGGTCCCATGATCGATCTGGGGTACTAATGAATAACTGTTTTTGGAAGAAACAGTATAGGCTATTAAATTGCTTGAGTCTGCATGTTAGGGTACCAGATAAGTAACAAATCACACATTAAACAACCTTGTTGTTTTTCAGGCTCAGAGTCAAATCGCAACCTGGTTATCAACCACTGTTCACTTTTATGATGAATTTTGGCCGTTCCAAAGTAAGTATTATTGTTCAATTAGTTATTTGTTCTGTTGGATTGCAATATGTCTACCGAGATTTTTTACTGGTTGCACAGATAGTCATAATCTTGGTTAGGGGTGTAGAATTTTTTGTTTTTTAAGAAGCAAAATAGCTTTTGCATGCGTTGTGTGGACTTGTACTCAAATTTTGAAGAACTTTGAAATGAAATTGTAAAGTATAAATTGTAAACACTTATTTTTCAACGATTTTCATTAAATTTTCATGATAGAGATAATTTAGTCTTGCACCGGGTCTATTCTTGTTGGCCGGGAACGTGTTGCGTTGCCGTGAAACGAACGGCGAGTTTTGTCGGTTTATTTCAAGTCCTGTCGGTACAAATTGGAGCCATAAAGGCAAAAGGCTATAGTGACGCCCTTACCCACGGCGAATTACGTTGGGAACTGTACTGGGTTTCAGGAAAGGCTTCAAATCGGATAAGAGGCCGGCAGACCGATTTTCATTATATGGATGTTCCACGTGCACGTCCGACCCTTAGCTGAGACCCTTAGCTGAAATACAATATCCTGCCTACCCTTGCAGGTTCCATAAAAGCTTTCAGCTCTTGTTGAACTATATTTTGCGGCAGAGAAGTAGCTCGCCCGGATTGTTCAAAACTAGAAATTCTCGACGTAAAATTTTGTTACAAAGACAAATAGAGATTCAGTACAGGGAAATGAGTACGTACTGGATCTGTAACTGGGATAGGCCGATTATGGACCATAAAACGATTGTGAACGAAAAGTGAGCGTTAACGAAACCAATAAATGCTGAAAGAGGAGATAGGATACACTTTGAAGTGTAGATCTGTAGAGCGGGAATGGATGGAATTACCACTGAAGTGTGATTAATAACTATCTTGAGTATGACGTGTCCTTTAATTAAGCACTGTAGGCTATGCTGATACGCTGAACTACGGGGAAGGTCGCAGGAAGTGTGATAGGAAGGACATCATTTTAATGCATTCCATCGCGGGCAACCTAGATTAAACCCGAACGTGAAAGAAACGTATATGTCTTTTAATAATTTCACGGGCTCCATCGGAAATGGGATCTTCTACAGGTTTGTTATATATTTTTGGCTGATAGATGAGCTTACCTATCTTTCACAGGAGGCAAGAGGCGGTACGCAAGATGAAGAATGGAAGAAGGATTCATAATTTTATGCTCAGTTTCATGGGTTTGATTACAAATATTGGTCTCGTTCATGGCATTACCTTTTAATTTCCTATAGCCTACGAAGAACAGTAAAGAAACGATTCGAGACGAGAGGAAGTTGACGTTTAAGTAGATACACCCTGAGATGCTTGCTGGTTCAGATTTAACTGATACAAGATAACTGAGAGCTAGTCAACAATTCTCAACCTCTTCTGATTTTGAATTTTGGGATCCCAAAACGTAAGTGGAAGGATACCTACGACATCGCAAAAGTTGTCCGTCTGTTCGTCTGTCTGTCTGTCTGTGAGCACGAAAACTCTCGAAGGGAATGGGATAATTTAATGAAGCTTCTTGGGAGGATCCTTCGGGGCAAGGAAAAGGTTGAGTATTTGGATTAAACTTGGTGTGAGGATTCTTTGGGTCAAGGGACAGGTCGAGTTCGTAGATGGATTCTGTATTATAGGGGTTAACACACATGCTGAATCCATATCTGAACTTGGTTTTCTCAGATGATTTGCTTTTGGCCTGAATCTGTTTCTAAATTTTAATAGTAAAAATATTCCAGGAGTCTGGCTAAGACTGGATCTGGCGGCAAAGACAAAACCTAATTGTCTATATCGAATATTAAATTTTTGGGATCCCATCGAAACCTTTGGTCTTGTTCCATTACTGTTCAATTTCTATTATCCTTTAATAATGTGTTTAATGGATACAGCCAACACTAGGAAAACACCACACTGTAAGAAGACACCAAGCAAAAGGAAACGGAACTTCTACTTCGTGGTCAACCTGCCATTTTCTGCCCCTTTCCCCGCGAATAAGCTCGAGAAATAAAAAAAAGACACGCAAGAACATGCTCAACACGGAAAGAACATGAGTCATACTCCTTTTTTCACACCAACAAGGTCGACAACCAGAAGAAGGGACAGGGTGTTAAATCGAGAGGTTAAACTATAAATTTGTAAGATGCCGAACCACAGAATATGATATTTATCTGTAAAGGTGCTAGCTGCCGACCCGTGAAGGTTTCACTGGTTCTGGTATGCCGTGCCTTTCTTCGTATCTGCTCCTTTTTTTAGTACTCGAGTTGTGACGATGACGATCATAGAAGAACGGGTAAATTAGTAAATTAGTTGCCGACCCCTGACGGGACACTATATTGTATACTGAAAATTCCGGAGCCTAAAAGAAGGTCGAGTACTAAAAAGAGGCACGCCAGAAAATGGGTCCAAGGCATGTTATAGAACCCCTATTTTATTCTTTCAAGCTTCTTTTAGAAGCTCTTTTATCACCTATGATAAGCCAAGCAGAAAACGTGCCCTGCGACTTTCTATATGCGAATCAAGCTGGAAAACGAAGAGAAGGCACAGTGAAGAGCAAGAAACGTCACGCAAAGAACGTTGTTGATTGGTTTACAAAGGAGGGATGCGTGACGTTTCTTGTTCTTCCCGAGGGTAAACTGGTGAGTTTCGGACGGGGCTATGTCAATGGTGAAGGGTGAAAAATGTGTTAGTTGCCGACCCCTGATGGGACAGCATAATGTTTACCGACACCTCCGGAGCCTAAAAGAAGGCACGTTATAGAATCCCCTTTATTATGGGATTCTAGCTCAAGTACTAAGAAGAAGCACGCCAGAAAACGGATACTAGATACTGTAAGTAGAATAGTTGCCGACCCCTGCCTAGTTGTGTAGCCTACCGATGCCTCTAGAGCCTAAAAGTGATAAACTAAAGAGGGGCACGCAAAAAAATGGGTCCTAAAACGGCAAGTTATAGAATTCCCGTTTTTAACGCCAAGACATCCGAGAACTAAAAAGATACACTCCAAAAAACGTGTCCTAATAAGGCACGTTACGGAATTCCTCTTTTCTAACGCAAAGACGCTCGCGTACTAAAAAGAAGCACGCGAAAACACGGGTCCTAAAAGGTCACGTTACGGATTCCCTTTTTCAACGCAAAGACGCTCGAGTACTAAAAAGAAGCACGCCAAAAAACTTATCCTAAAAAGGCACTTAATAGAATCACCGTAACCCAAAGAAGTCGAGTACTAAATAAAGGCACGCAGAAAAGGGTCCTAAAAAGGCACGCCGAAAAAGGGACCTAAAAAGGCACGCCAAAAAAGGGTCTTAAAAAGGCACGGCAGAAAAGGGTCCTAAAAAGGCACCTTATAGAATCACCTAACCCAAAGAAGTCGAGTACTAAAAAAAGGCACGCCAGAAAAGGGTCCTAAAATGCAATGCCACGCCAGAAAAGGGACCTAAAAAGGCTCGCCAGAAAAGGGTCATAAAAAGGCACTTAATAGTATCACCTAAAGCATTGTCCTAATAGGTGTAATAAGGTGAATAGCGCTATACGCGATGTTTACGTCTTAACACACACGCCTGTTCAAATACAACCCAAGAGGTTCTTATCAATGCGGCTTCCGGTGTTGCCAAGGTAATACAATTTTTCGAGCTCTAAAAATATCCGAAAAGGTTCTTGGTACTACTTGAAGTACACGAGTACAATATAACGCAAACTATACTGTAAAAAAGCTATTAAAATAACGGATGGACAGCATTGATCCTCGAACTGACGAAAAGCCCTCGTAATAGAACAAAAACGTGTCTTTGTTAAGAAAAGTTGTTTCTTTAGCTTCCAACAAAGTAGAACTGTTGTGCTTTCTTTGGCAACCCTGACGACGCTGCGCCTCTCCTCGGCCCGCTGGCGGAACCAACCAAGCGATCTGATTCGCCCTGCATAAGCCAGAATAGAACGCTAGTCTATTCTCCTTATTCACCTTATTACAGCGCGCTCCGAGGAAAAGAGGAATCTGTAATAAGTCTTATACGCGGTAATACACCTATTAGGACAATGCTTAACCCAAAGAAGTTGAGTGCTAAAAAAAGGCGGTCCTAAAAAGGCACGCCAGAAAAGGGACCTAAAAAGGCACGCCAGAAAAGGGACCTAAAAAGGCACGCTAGAAAAGGGTCCTAAAAAGGCACGTTAAAGAATCACCTTTTATAACCCAAAGAAGTCGAGTACTGATAAAAAAGGCACGCCAGAAATGGGTCCTGAAAATGCACGCCAGAAAAGGGTCCTAAAAAGGCACGATAAATAATCACCTTTTTTAACCCAAAGAAGTCAAGTAGCATACTAGAAAAAGGCACGCCGGAAAAGGGTCCTAAAAAGGCACGCCAGAAAGGGTCCTAAAAAGGCACGTTATAGAATCACCTTTTTTAACCCAAAGAAGTCGAGTAGTCTACTAGAAAAATGCACGCCAGAAAAGGGTCCTAAACGAGCACTAAAAAAAGGCGCGCCAGAAAAATCCATTTTTATGCAAAGAAGCTCGAGTACTAAAAAGAGGCACGCCAGAAAAAGGGTCCTAAAAGGCACGTTATAGAATCACCTTTCAACCCAAAGAAGTCGAGTAGCCTACTAGAAAAAGGCACGCCAGAAAAGGGTCCTAATAAGGCACGCCAGAAAGGGTCCTAAAAAGGCACGTTATAGAATCCCCTTTTTTAACCCAAAGAAGTCGAGCACAAAAAAGGCACGCCAAAAAAAATGTATGCAAAGAAGCTGGAGTACTAAAAAGAGGCACGCCAGAAAACGGGTCCTAAAAAAGGCACAGACGGTGCATGCCTCCTGGTGCAGGCATGCCTTCTTTTAGTATGCCGTGCCTCTTTTTAGTACGTGTGCCTCTTTTTAGTAGCATGCCTCCTGCACCATGCCGTGCCGTGCCGTGCCTCTTTTTAGTCGATCCCCAATTATACTGATCAAGCGGGTTTTACCCAGTCCCCTATTTTGACATCATTACATATTTCGAACAAAATTTTTACTTGAAGAAATATAAGATTTCGAGCGGAGGAACTTCTTGTCTGACCAGGAAAAGAATATCAGATATGGTTCAGTGATGGGATGCATTTTGGGTCATATTTCACAGAAATGTTAACAAGAATACACGAAGTGTCGTAGAGAGAATGTAAGAATGCTACTTTTGTCGCCGTTATTTTTGTGAGTATCCGAGATTTCACTGTTTGTTGCCAGCTTTTTTGCCGAGACCTTTTTGCCGAGATTGGCGTGAAAAATGTGTAATTCAGAAATACAGAAATGTAGCCGAGATGAAAAATTTGGTTTCCCAGACTGCATGTTAAACGTCACCGAAATGCACGAAATGTCACCGAGAATGCTTGAAATGTCGCTAGAATACCTAAAATGTAGCCAAGATGTTTCTGACAATACAAATAAGTGAAACAAGTGTCGCCGAGCATTGAAAAAATGCAGCTTAGAATGACAAACTAAGTTTTAAGACCAATGTAGCCGGAGAGAATTGAAAAAATCCAGACTAGAATGACAAATCTAAGGTTTGAGATAGGGACAAATATCGCCGAGATTGCACGGCATGCGGCCTATACCGATAGTGGTCTGCCGATCCGAACAGAACTTGATAGTGGGTGAGCGACATGCATGCTGAAATTTTTTTGTAGCCTGTGTGGTTGTATGGTAGTTGTACGAAAAAGTTGCATGCATTGATTTTTTGCAGTAGCAGAGATACTTTAATTTAATGTGCCTCTGGGTACAGTATTTTTAAATATTTGGACACTTCAAAACTAGTCTGTGCTTTCAACAAATAACCCACTGTTTTGTATGTTTAAGTTTTTTCCGAGTCACGTTGATTTGTAGTGAAAATAGGGAAAAAATTTACATAACCGGTTTTTCTGATGGAAAATTTTCTCGCAGACTACCGTCGAAGTTAGCAAAAAATGGCAAGCGGGAAAATCAGCGTGGTTTTGTTAGAGAGGTTAGAATGTACCGTACGAAATTGGGGTCTCCGGGATCAGAAATATACGGAGTGATAGGGAAGTAGGTTGCGTTAGTATTATAGGTAAGACAGGTCCTTTAAGCAGTAGTATTCAGTACCATCCCGCCTTGCTCCAGTAGCATAGCATCCAGTCTTGCTATAGAGTAGCATGTAGTAGCATCAGCTGGTACTGCATGCTACTTTTTCATACAACTTCATACTACTATTTTGAGATAATTACATCGGGTGTCCTTGGTGTTCCATTTATAGTCCCTATTCACAAAGGGTTGTTACCTAGTTTCCAGTATCAGCCAGATCCGAAAATCACTATGATAACCAATTTTCGCTCGGACTTCGCTCATTCCCGATCGACAGGGGCGTCACTAGCCTTTTACCTTTGGGGGGGGCGTCCGGTTTGTGCCGACGGACTAAAAAATGTGCCGACAAAACACGCCGTTGCCGCTTCGCGGCAACGGCGTACATTTCCCGCCAGCACAGAATAGAATCGGGGTAAAACTAACTGTAATGCATCAGTTGAGATTATTCCTTTGATGCAATTTCGTATTTTAAGTTCACATATCTGGCTTTTCATTTTAACCTTCGCTAAAAACCGAAGCTTCCAACGACTGTACCAAGAACAAGTTAAACTAAGCGCCGTAGGCAAAATTTTTTAAATCTGCCTTTTTTTCCGGAAAAATTTAGCTATACCTACCATACAGTTCTAGCTTTTAACGTGTTTCAGCGAATTTCAATCCTTAAACGCCAAGCTAAATGAAACACTGTTCTTCTAAATAAAGAATACTACAAAATGCGCCGCAGGCGAAATTTTGTGTGAACTAACTGTAACGACGCATCCATTGAGGTTATTCCTTTGGTATAATTTCGAATTTTAAAGTTCACATATTCGGCTTTTCGTTATAACTTTTGCTGGAAAGCGAAGCTTCCAACGACTGTACCAAGGCAAGTTAAACCAAGCGCCGCAGGCGAAACTTTTTTAATCTGTTTTTTTTTGCGGAAAATTCAGCTATAGTACCATACAATTTCCGGCTTTTAACGTTTTTCAAACCCCAAGAATTTCTATCCTAAAAGGAAAACTAAATGATACACCATTCTTCCAAATAGGGAATACTACAAAATGCGCCACAGGCGAAATTTTGTGTAAAACTTACTGTAATGCATCAGTTGACATTGTTCCTTTGATGTGAATACATATATTTAATTTCACATATTCGGCTTTTCGTTTCAACTTTTGCTAAGAAGCGAAGCTTCCAGCGACTGTACCCAGAACAAGTTGAACTAAGCAACGCCGGCGAATTTTTTTTTAATCTGTATTTTTCCGGAAAAATTTGCGACCGACAAATGTTTGCAGAATTTGATTTCTTACGTATAAAAGACCCGGTGTGCGGACAAGAACATCGACGCCCGACAAAAGCCAATTCGATTTTTTTTTTGTAAAAAGAACTCGATGTGCCGACGAGAATACCGACGCCCGAGAAAACCATCGAGCATTTGATTTGTTCTGTGTTTTGCTCGACTAGACTGTACAGAACTTGACTCATACGTGTAAAAATAACCCCTTGTGCCAATGAAACTAAAACTTCCTGGGTGCGCCCGACAAAGTTTGCAAAATGTGATTTCTTACGTATAAGCAGAACCCGATATGCCGACGAGTTGACCGACGCCCGACAAAAGCTTAAAAAAATATTTCTTCTGGATTTCTTATGTATGAAAAGAACCCGATGTGCCGATGAACCGAGGCACGACAAAAGCCTGCAGAATTCGATTTCTCAAGTGCTTTGCCTGACAAATGTTTGCAGGGTTTCATTTCTTGCGTATAAAAGAACCCGATGTGCCGACGAGTCGACCGACGACCGACAAAAACTTAATTTGTTTTTATTTCTTCTGGATTCCTTCTGTATAAAAAGAACCCGATGTGCCGACGAGAATACCGAGGAACGACAAAAGCATACAAAATTTGATTTCATCAGTGTTTTGCCCGACAAAGTTTGCAGGATTTTATTTCTTGCACATAAAAACATCCGATGTGCCGAAGAATCGACCAATGGCTGATAAAAAGCATACAAAATATTATTTTTTCTGTGTTTGTCGGCGCGAAGCCGATAAACACAGCTTCGCCCGACGAAAGTACTTTCTCAGGACCTTTAGGGGGGGGGAGTCCCCCCCTCCCCCCCCCCATAGTGACGCCCCTGCCGATCGAGACTGGTCTGAAGGACGGTACCAGCTGAGCCCAAAACTGACCGAGACCAAAGCTGAGATGAATTTAACTTTAAAGGATGCTCACTATCCTTCGAGTTTGCGCAATTTTTGGATTCGCCAGTTCCGAACCAAGTCAGATAGTCAAAATCCACGCATCCATACCGTGATGTTCAACTGAGTGTGAATTAGGTAATCGTTTTCTGATTTGACTTTATTTAGTACTACCCAACCAGAACATTCCGCAACTCAACCTGATTTGCCATACCTCTTGAAAGTTGGATTCCTCTGAGCTCGAGTCTCAGGCTTAGCTGTTGCTCTGACGTAGGCTAGTCTCAACTGGAATGGAAAAACACTGGAAATTGGGTTTCAAGATAATTTCATGACTGGCAGAGACCGGGTGCTGGGTAAAACCAAGGTAAAACTCACTGTGAAAGCGACTGGAGTCTAAAATCTTACCTGTTTTCTTCAATCACTCAGAAGCACTTTATAGGTCCAGAAGCGACCCGACTCTCGCAACAAACTGAAAGGCTAGGACAGGAAAGAAGAAGATTATCCAATCTTCATTTAATGTTTATCCAGTACACTATCACCAGATAAAAAAATTACTACTATAAGTATGATTGGCATATTATTATTCTAGTACACGGCCGGAATGGAATTCGGACCCATTTACTTTGCGGGACAATTGTGCTGGATTTCCCGCCCGGACTGCACTTGCAACAAATTCCTTGATTTCCCAACATCAAATTCTAGACCCAAAACCGAAAGAAAAAAAAATCCCCTTTCATAATTTTGACAAACAGGGAAATCCAGACGGTTTGGCCAAGACGTCCTCTGAGATGCTAGAACTCACCGTTCTGACTGCATTAACTCTTGTTCGTAGATCTATCAGTTTGGTTCAGAGAAAAGATTCCTAGGAACAGCAGCACGTGTGCGTCTTCACTCCCTCCTCTTCCCTGCCATCTGTTGCAGATTCCTTTCTTCCAGTTACGGCCTGAAGAAGGCCCTTGCCTAATGCCAAGCATGGCCGGATTTTTTGAATAATATCCTAGCTGTTTTAGAGCCTGGATGGTTACAATGGGCTAAAAAGCCAAATATTCGACAAACAACTAAACATCCCTAGGGTACATGAGATTTGATGGGCTTTGTGGCAGCTTGGGGATAATGAGCAAACTGCAATCAGGGGCCAATTAGTGGTTTCCAACCTATTCTGTACCGCGTCCCCTAATCGAGGTTCAAAAAGGTTGTGTACCCCTTTTTGACGATTACTGGTCTACTATATTTTACTAAGACCACAGCGTCAAAAAGACGACAGGTATGGTCATGACTGATGAGGCATAAAAGTATAAACATATATACAAATCAATGACATGCTTGAGGCTGCTTAGTAGCTTAAATTTTGTCAAATCTTGGCTCGGTATCACTAACGGCAATAATAAGATATTTCTCTGCTTGTTTTTGACCAAACACATTGCAGGAAACGAGACTTCTTAAGGGTAACAGGCAACAAAGCAAACATGACGGTTCCACTTGGTTCTTTGTATTCTCCCTGCACCTCCTCCAACCAAAACTAGTAAACAGTAAAATTTGAGAATTTCAGTTTTAAGGATCGGTTACTTTCAAGTTCAGTCAGACTCTAAGTATGCTTGTCAATAAGAGGTCATGTTCCACTAAATGGATTCTGGATCCAATCCCGGGGTCTGTCTTTCGTCGTGATCGGTTGGGAATATTAAACAAGTTCACCTCGCAACTTTGTCTTGAGTGTAGCCTATCTGGTCTATTACCAATACACTGATTGTTCGTTTGTCGATTCTGTTCTCTTTACGTGACGTTCCATGTCCCCGATCATTGTTTCCAAGGAGCTTATTCGTCACGAGACCGGTTGTGGAAATTTTGCCAAGATTGTCACCCAAGGCAAGGGACATGGAAAAAGGCTAAAAGCAGCCAAAGACGTGTGTATTATGTAAGCATACCCGATGAAAATTTTTAGCCTGCGTAGTAGTATGGTAGTAGTACGAAAACGTTGCATGTAATACTATGTAATAGCATAAAATACTATCATTTAATGTGCCTCAGAATGGTCCAATCCTAGTCCAATCTTATGTAGTAGTATCCTGTCTTTCCATAGTAACATCCGCTCTTGCTGATAGTAGTATATAGTAATACGCAGTAAAATGGTAGCCTTGAAGTAGAAGCATGTAGTAGCATCGTTAGTACAGCATGCTACTTTTTCGTACTACTTCTTAGTACTGTTTAAGACAAATTTTTCATCGGGTAGGTTAGTTGTAACGTGGTCAACTATTACAGAACATCTGAGCCGAAACACTTTTTAGTGGGAGGTGACCTATAAGGATTTTGATTTCATTATCGTCCGCAATATTTATTAATATATATTTATTGAATATTTATTAATATCTATTTATTGAAAAGAAAAGTGATAAGGTTTGAATATACACTCTAAAGTAAAACGCAACGTTTTTCATATATGCAACGCTGCCGGCCCTATGAACCAGTTTTCAGAATTTGCCAGTTTTCTAGTAAAGCGTTTCTCCTATAAACCGTTTTAGCGAATCCGTTTCAAGAGAAAACGTACCGCACAAGAATATGTTGCAGGAGAAAGCGTTTCTATTTGCAAAAGCGTTTCTATTTGCAAAAGCGTTTCTTAGAAAACTGGTTCAAAGGGCCGGCAGCGTTGCATGCTGAAGGGTTGCAGCTACATAACGTTTCATCGGGAATTCGTGCCAGAAGTACACGTGAGACATAATAATATCCGATGAAAAATAAGCTTCCTTCTTCTGATTTGGATAGTCTTCTGCGCGATACATTAGTTAAGAGACGACGAAAATCAATGACCGATGCAAACGTCTGACCTCCGCGTTTGAAAAAACGTGAGTTTTCTGAAAAGGCTTCTTACTGCAGCAATCTCACAGAAATTCGTCTCCTATCCCTATCACCATTACCATTTATATACATGTATAGTCAACAATAATGACTTTATAAGCTAATATTTTATTCATTAAGAGTTTAGAAGACAAGAGCTAGAAGCTCATATGGCACTTGCAACGCTGTATCAGAGGATTAAAATAGGAATTTGCCAATTCGTGCGTTAGTTGTGTTCATTTGTAAGCAAACCCCTCGAGACAAGAATGATCATGGGTCCTTTGAAATCGTGAGAATGGATCGTTCTTAAAAACTATTCTATTTACGCATTTGTCTGTGATGATGCTCACTTTAAGGGCGCTAGAACATTCATCCGTAACGAACACTCTTGCACAAATGATGATAAGCTCATGGAAATCATGAAAATATGTATTTTGCTCAAAATAATTTTTTCACTTTAAGGAAATCACAAAACCCTCGAGGCAAAACGGATCATGGGCCCTTGGGGATCACGAATATAATTATATCTTTCGGTCAAAAGTGTTTTTTTTTACTTTTCGGTAAGATATGTAATTTAAGGGTGCTAAAAATTCATTTCTTAGCAAAATCCTTGAGGCATAAACGATCATGGGCTAATGGGGATCATGAAAAAGTATATTTTGCTTTAATAGTACTTCAAGGGATGGTCGAATCTGAGAAATGACAATTTCTAAGCCAATCTTGTTAAGTCTCTGATGTTCAAAGTCGAGTTTCATCGTCCTTGCGGATCTGGAAGTACCTTAACTCGCGGTGACCGGAATTTCGGACCCACACCCCCTACAACTCCCCCAAAGGTGCCCGAATCTGGTCCGGTACTGAGACGTATCTATGGCTTGTGCTTGCTCTTCCCCGCCAAGTTTCATCGCTCCACTCTAAGGGTGTCACAAGATTGCCGGTTCTCCCCTCCAACCACACCCACCCAACATTCATGGGATCTGGTCGGAACTGATCTCGGAAATTTGAGATACGAGGCTTTTCCAAATATCAAGTTTCAGTCAGATCCGAGCACCCCTTCGAAAGTTATACATCCCTCAAGATTCCAGATTCTTCACCCCCCCCCCCCCTCCCCACGGTGGTCAGATTGGGAAACTGACTATTTTAAGCAAATCATCTCAAGCCTCAAATGGTCAAGCCAATTTTCATCGTCTTAGCCCCCCCCCCCCCAGGGCCCGAATACGGCCCGGTTCCGTCGCTGATGTATCTAGGGCATGTGCTTGTTCTTCCCACCAAGTTTCATCCCAATCGCTCCAGTCTAATCGTGTCACAATATTTCCAGTTCTCCCCTCCGACTTCCCCCCCCCCCACATTCATCGGATCCGTTCAGAACTCGAAGTGGGAGATCTGAGACACGAGATTGTTAATTTACAGTTTCATTAAGATCCTATAACCCGTTCGAAAGTTATAGATGCCTGAACATTCCGGATTCTCCATCCCTCCATTCCCCCCTCGGTGGTCGGATTGGGGAAGTGACTATTTCCAAGTTAGTTTGGTTGGGTCCCTTATATGCCTGCCAAGTTTCATCGTCCTAACTTTCCGGAAGTACCCTAACTCGAGAACAGTGAACCAACAGACCGATCGACCAACAGACCGAAAAGTGATCTGTATATGGCACTTGAGCAAAGCTGCAAGTGACATAAGAACTGAGCTATTCAAGAAACCATGGATTTTATTAATTACATATAACTTTGGACGCTTTGGAAACTCGTAAATAAGGCATCAAGAAAACAATCACAGTAATCTTCGAAATAACTCATCAAGAAAATAATGACAGTAAGCTTATAAGCATAAAGATTGAGGTCAAATTGGTTTTGGAAAGGGAAACAAATCATGGTAAATCACATCGAGTTAAAATCATGGCACAAATAAAAAAAAAAAAAAAAAAAAAATCAAAGTAAGTACTTCCACTTCCAAGCTGACTAGTTTCTATTATTCCCCCTATGTCTCACCATCAGCACATCTGACAGACATAGTAAAATAGCTCTCAGGTTGACGAGTAGAAAATCTGGAATCTGCTCAATAGGCCCGACTTATACCTATGTCTATAGACACAAATAAGTGTTGATTGTGTTGATTTTGAGACAACGGGGGACTAACAGAATCTAGTCCACTTTGAATGCTGAGCGAATAAGGCGAATTGATAACTTGAGACTTATCAACAACAAATTAGAGAGCACAACTTAACGCAGCACAACACAAATTCTTTTTAGAAGGAGCATCAGTATAACTGACAGTATTTGAAACCTTGTACTTCTTTCCTTGAAACTACCAGGATAATATTTCAGGATCTCCCATCATAGCATTCAGATTTTCAAGCAATTATACTCTGTACCCACAGCATTCTCTTATTTCTTCCTTTCCACTTGAAAAAACTATTTTGTAAAGCAATATGGTCAAACTGTTGGTAGATTTAGGTTGCAATGGTAAAAAACAATTCTCTTATCCTTTGAGACCAGCCTCTCAAATGGAACATAAACATAAACTTCTGGGTCAGAACCAGAACAATGTGCTTGACATAAAGGTTGAAGTTTCTGAATTCCAGCAATAATTTCATCAGAAACCTTCTTACTGATTGTGTGGAGATATTGAAGCTTAATACTGAAGATTAAAAAGATAAGATCATGTTAATTTAAATATGCGAAGCACCTGCTCCACTTAACGAAATTATGTCATAACCATACATTGACAGAGAAATTCAAAATTCAAGATCCAAGTGTGACCCTTTGGGATGTTTCCTCATCGCTTTCAAAAATCATGGACAACAGGGCCCAACCAGCGCACAAAGTCGTCCACTGCTTCCTGACGAAGATTAAAAATTAAGTAGAGTATCTTTTTTCTGCGTGTTTATGTGTTTTGTTTATTTTGTTTATTTTCTTCATTTACTCTGCCTTTTCAAAATGGTGGGTCATAAATAAATTACTTACTTAAGGAAAAGCTTTGCTTCTTCCCACTCAACTGTCACATCAGGAAAATAGTAACAAACATTTTCTTCAATATCAGTATCATCAACAACAAAAATTGGGAATTGAGATGGTATGGGAGGCTGAGGGATAGGGAAAGGTTCAGGAAGGGATGCAGTGTCAGAAGATGAAGTAGGATTAAAACCCCCAAGACAAGACCAGGACAAGACAATGGGGAATTCACAGTATCAGAAGGATGAACCAACTGGATGTGGACATCCAAACTTGACTTACAAAACTACTATGCAAAATCTTTTCTGACAAAAAAAAAGGCAGAAAAGCGTATCTCGATCAATCTCCGTATGAACGAAACATCTATCGCCTAATGTTTCTCAAAAAAAACTCACTGTAGAATTTATAACCACAGCATTTACATCTCACCCTTTCAGGTGACATAGCATAGCATTCATCAGACTAGGCTAAGTTCTAATGCTGATTTGCTGGGTTTGGTCAGGTAAGTAAGTCAGGTGAAAGTAAAACAGATTGGTATTAAATTAGATTGGTATTAGAACGAGTTCAGAAATTATTCGCAGAATTATCAAAAGAAATTAATTAAGGGAATTAAGCAATCATTTCTTCACTAAGCTTATGCAAATAGAATTGTAGCTTATGAACATTCAGTTGGTCTGAGACAGGCTAACAAAGAAAACAAAAACAGAGACTAAATTATTTACTTACTCTGGCAGAACTCCAGAACATCTTTGTCCTTTTCGACAAATTTATATAATGATGGGACTCCTCCATAGTGATGAGTCACAATTCGCGCACTTTTCAGTTTGAAAGATGGCACGACAAACAAGAAGAAAACGGAATTTTCTTTCATGGAAGGGAGCTAACAAAATGAGTTTAACAGCGGGAGGTAAAGGACTTTTGATTTAGATTCCCGAGTTAACAGATACTTATCGGCGTATGATGACAATTATGAGCATGTTAATGGTAGAAATGTTTCCAACTAGTTCAATAATATTTTTCTAACAGAGTTGTGAAAGTAAGATGTTAATTACTTTTTTAAAGAAAAAATTAGTCTTTTCTACTTTTGATTGGCTATGACGCTTTATGCAAAACCAACCAATAGAAAGCATAATTCACTTTTGTAATAAGAGTATGAAGACTTTAAGCTGTAATGTCTTTTCAAACACCTATGCGAAAAATGTAATCATACGATCAAAAAAAAGTTAGGATACCTTTTCCAGCTAATTGCAGGTTCACAAACGCTTTTACTTAAGGCGTGTTCTCGACGTTCCCTGAGGTCTCCGCTTAAGGAGTAGCCGCGTTTTTGTTTGTCCCAGGGAACCACTCCCACTATTCTCCCGAGTCCCCACGGGCGGGGAATGCTTTGATTATCATCACCATCGTCAAAAAGGACTTCCTTTCATATTCGGAGGGGAATCAGTGTTTGCCAGTTTGTGCACTGTAAAATAAATTAAAAAGAATCAGAATAAACAAATTCCAAAATAAATTGGATCTAGTAATTTCGTCAACTGCACATTCTTTTTTTCGAACAAAATACATTTTAGAAGCATTCTCCGTGTTCTCGTTGTTTTCCTAGGCGAAGTCCGCGTGGAGTGACTCCCTCTATTCTCGCCGTTCGCTTCGATTCCCCGAGGAGTCCTGGGGGAACGGCGAGAACCCATTTTTAGGAAGTCCCGTATCTCACAGTGTTTAGTTATTTCGTTTATGCCCTTTTCTGTTTTCGGAAAAGTTCGATCACTTCGACCGTTTTTTACGGTTTTTATGTTTCCCTAAATTATATATAAATTATTTCCTGTTGAATGACCTTGGTTGTCGACCAAGCTACGCTCTTTTCTTGGCTTTTACCTCATGAATTTTATCCATTTACCCCAGAACCCAATAAAACATGGATATCAAAGTGATATTGTAAAGGTTAAAAGCAAAGCGAGAACAAGAACAAGAATCGAGACCTGCACCACGAATGGGGGGGGGAGGTTGTCCATTCAATTTGTGGAAATAGTCAAACGGATACAGTCAATACAAAAACAAAGTTTTCAATCTCCAAAACAGTCGATTTTTCGTCAAACATGCATTATTCTTAAAAGATGTCGGTATCTCTACTAAAACAGTCGGTAAAACGACCAGCCAGTCGGTAATTACCTTCCCCCCTTCCCAGAAATATTTTGGCTGGTAATGCCTCTGATCAAGACACATAATTTTCCGATTGTAGTTTCCGATTGTAGGGTTTTCCAAAACTGAATTGACGAATACATAGCCTCAGCAAAAAGTTCGAACTCAGGGTTCAAGGTCCATAAACGTTTATTGCAGAAACGTTTTTGCAACCTATACTGTGTTCAACGGATCTTAAAACAGTTCTCAAAACAGTTTCTTTTACAAAAACGTTTCAAAGAAAATGTTACAAACTAGCCATCAAGCTGAAACTCTTTTTGTAAAAACGTTGAAGTGGGCAGATTTTTTATTTTTTTTTCAAGATATAGACCTCCAATTAAACCGAAAAGGAGTCATTTTGAGCCTTCATGACCATATCGTAGCAGAGGAGAACCAATAGAATTCGGCGACGCAAGTTGGTGAGAAAAAAAGACCAGGGTAACGTTTTTGTTTGAAGAGTTTTCCAGCTGCAAAATCGAACGAAAATAAATTTCCTTTTCTAGCGTCATATGTATTACATTGCCTTTACTCTTACAAGTCCCAGCACAGTCCACTATCTTTCAACCTGACCTAACGACGTATGCCTTTCCTAAAGCTCAGAAAGTAAAGCTGGGCAAACGGAATCCGTGTCATTTGCAACGTATTTCACAAAAAGAGGGGTATTTTACTTTACAGTGTAGTTGTTTATTATAATAGTTTAATAAAATGAGATGTTAGTGTTGGCTCTCGATGAATTTGTTTATTTCTTATTTTTGTGTATCTTATTGCGTGGTGTTGTGGAGGTCGGTTGTATTCGCGAGAACACCTGGTGATTTGATTTTGCTATAAAGATTGTTTTTTCCCAACCATAATAAATAGATTTTGCTTATTGTATACGTTAGTGTTATGTTACTTTTGTATACATAAGTTTGCCAATAAAAAAAAATTGAACTTGAACTTGAACTGAACAAGGCTCGGAAAGACATCTGTGCTCGTCCTCTGATCTGAACTTTTTAAAGTCAAAACAGATGAACACAGACATTTTCGGATTCAGATATTTTGGGACCTTCGCGTACCCCTAACGAGGGTCTCGCTTACCACTTTGGGTACGCGACTGAATTCGGGTTCCTGAATTCGGGTTCCTTCAGTAACGACTGAATTAGGATTCCTGTAACATAATTATACATACTGTTTTGCTCTAATTGATCTCCTGAATTGAAACGACAACATTCAGAATTAGTTTCTTTTAGTTCTTTTTTCTACTTTTGCAACCCAAACAAGACCAAAGGTTTCGATGGATCCCAAACGTTCAAATTTGATTCAGACAATTTATTTATTTATTAATGGAAAAAAGACGTTGGGTCTTGTCTTCGCCAGATCCAGTCTTCGCCAGATCCAGTCTTCGCCAGACTCCTTGAACACGTTTACTATTAGTTAAGGCCAAACAGCTAATCATACGAGAAAACCAAGTTCAAATATGGATTCCGCATGTGTGTTTACCCCTTCAAGTCATATCTAAACTTCCTGCCTTACTTCTGCCAATTTTCCGGTTTCGGCGGAATTCCGGAACTACTTCTCTGGCTAAGAAATAAAGATCAAAAACGAATTCAGCATACATCCAACCTCTAATCAACTTCCGATTAAACTTTTACTTTTAACAAATTTTCCGGTTTCAGCCGGATTCCGAGCGACCTATACGTCTGGTGAGAAAATGATTGTCATATACGAATTCAGCATGGCTTCTTACCCGCAAATCGAACATCTTATCAAATTTAGATAAAACTTGTCGCAACGGTCGCACTAATTGTCCGGCGAGAAAATAATTTTCATATTTGGTCTCTTTTCCGATAAATCGAACCTCCATTGAACTTCATATTCAACTTTTACTTTTCACAAATTTTACGGCTTTCGCCGGATTCCGGGTGAACTATTTGTCCAGCGAGAAAATAAATTTCATATTCGGATTCAGCATGTCTCCTTACCTCTAATTCGACTATTTCATTATTTTCTAAAAATATTTTTGTTCCCCTTAATTTCAAACCCCTCCCCACCCCTAAATATAGAGCTACATAGCCCATCTTCGAATTAGACCTGTACTTTGACCTCAAGAGTCCTCAAGCCAAGTTTGATCAAAATATCGCAACCCATTCGAGAGTTATCGTGCTAACAGACGGACGGGCAGACGGACAACTGTTGCGATGTTAACTTTTGCGGTGTCCCTCCACTTACGTTTTGGGATCCCAAAAAACAGGAAATGAGCCATCACTTAATCTCCATCAGGTTCAGGTTCTTTTTAATTACAAACTAAATAACAAAACGTCCAGAGCCCGGCTGAGAAGACAAATTCGTAATGCACAGGATGGAAAGACTTCTTCAAATAAATACATCATTTATACTTCACTACATGCCATTCATACAAATGGAAATATGCGGATTCCCCCGTCAGTACCCGGTCCCCCAACACCACTCGTTGACACGTCCAGCGAAACAAACAATATAAAATAAAACTAAAAGATAACAAGAACCGAGGAAAAGTGATCCCAGTCCAAGGAAGGATCCTGGACTGAGTATTCACATCCCCCAGGTTCGGTATCTTCAAAACCAGATAAAATGGGAACAAACTTAACCTCCCAAAGGCAATCCGCATTAACTAACAACAACTCACTTATCACGAAACAAATTCTCAATATAACAACATAAATTTAAGTTTACGTTTGGTTGTTTTAATTGACTGTGAAATGTCCAAATTAGAAGTATAAATATTCCAATTAAGAATTACTGAGTTTCGAAGCGAAAATTTCGATCTTTCAGTTATAATTCTTGGCTCATACAGTTTATTAAAATTTCTAGTTAGGTGTCCATGTTCAATAGTTTTAAGCGGGAAAAGGTTCGAGGGACGAAAAAACGAGGGAAGCAGACCACGGTCATACTTCAGTTTGAAGAGGATAGATTCAACAGTCACAAAATGTCTTAAAGGAAGGATATTTAGAAAGCAATAAAGGGAATCTGTTGACGACTTCTCTGGATATAATTTAAGGGAAGGCAAGTAACTCTTAAGGACCCGCAAGGCTTTGTTCTGTTGTCTTTGAAGTGGCGCAATATGAGAACTAAATGTGTTAAGGTATACAAGTGATGAAAACATTAAATGGGAATGAATAAGTGCATAATAAAGTGATCGCATTGCTTCAAGGGGAAGGGATTATCCCTGTATTTCTCCCCAACTTCATACACAAATTTGATATGTGAGGCTTCCATGATAGATTAGAGTCGAGGAGGACTCCATCACTTAACAAGAGCTGAAAGCTCATATGTCACTTGTAAGAAAAGTTAGCACGTTAGTCCATTTGTTGACCATAGCCTTCGGGTTGCTTAGCAATTAATGAATGTATCCATCTATCTGTCTATAGAGTGAGGAGACATGCTGTTGCAGCTTTCGAACATAGGAAAGATATACAAAAACTTTATTCAATTAGTGTTGTTCTCAGAACTCTCAACCGTTTAGTTGGTCAAAAGGCAGAATACATCCGACAATTGTCTGGGTGAACAGATAAGTGTTCTCTTAGCTGTTACAGCACGGTCTACGTTTTCTCTGCTTCATAGGGGGTTTAGAAGTTGGAACCAATTACCTCAAGACTTAAAAAATATTCCTGATATTCCTTCGTTTAAGCGTCAAATTAAACAGAACCTGTATAGTAAGTATGAATTTGAGAAATAGAATTAATTTTCATTATGTTGAGATGATGTTTATTGTTTGTTGTGGGTGTTCTGAGGATGATTATTATCTCTATCCGTTATATATTTTTTGTGGTTTGGTTTGTGGTCTCGATTAGGACAATTGTACTTGACTCTTTGTTCAGTAGTTTTTCTGCATTAATGCAGTTTTTATTTTTTGCCACCCCCAAGGACAAGGTTACTTCTTGGGGTGGTTGTAAACGAAAGTGTTTTTTTTATTTATTCAATAAATTTCTCTCTCTCTCAACTGTCTGGGTGAACAATTTAATAAGAATTTGTCGACAATTTTTTTTTTTTAACGCGCGACCTACTCTCAGGGGCGTCCCGAGGGGTGGTGTTGGTGGGGGGTGCTGCACTCCACCCCTCCAGAAGGTCTGTGGACAAAATTCCGGTAAATTATGACTCGTGCGGCGAATTATTGCTCAGGGATCTACCGAAATCTTGCGCAAAGAATCTACCGGAAATTGTGTCAGGGAATTTACTGGAGGCTGGATCAGGGGATCTACCGGACTTAACCCCACGGAATCTAAATTTTGGAATCTATCGGGATTTTCCTCAAGGAATCTACCGGAACTTTGCTGAGAGAATCTACCGGAATTTTGCTCAGGGAATCTACTTGGAATTTTTGCTCAGGGCATTTATCGAAATCTTGCTCCAGGAATCTACCGGACTTCGTCCTCGGAATCTACTAAAATTTTGGAGTTTACCGGGATTTTGCTCAGGGAATCTAGCGGAATTTTGCTCAAGGAATCTACCGGAATTTTGCTCAGGGTATCTACCGAAATCTTCCTCAAGTTATCTAGCGGAACGTGTCTTAGGGAATTTACTGTAGGATGGATCAGGGGATCTACCGGACCGGAAATCTTACTCAAAGAATCTACCGGAGTTTTTTCGGATAAGTATAGATTAACAACTTACCAGAATCGCCCCGGCACACAACTTACCAGAGTGATTCTTGCAACAGAGACCATAGCATGCCAGAATATGCATAGGTTGATTTCGTAATGAACTAAGTTTCTACAGCTGTTTCAAGCTGGCCAAGACTATTCCTGTTACCTCAGCAAAAGGGGGAAGACTTTTTAATAAGATTAGTGTTGGTTAAGACCACTTTGCCTTCAACGTTGGCTGACCAGCGTTTTTGTTAGTAATCGCATGTGAAACAGATCTAATTGACGAGTGTGAAATTGGGTGTGTCGTGAACAAATGGAAAACGCTTAAAACACGACGAATAAATGTGTAGGGTTGGTTGAAGCTCGAAGACTTTTTAGTTGTAATTACAATCTTAAAGTTTAACATAATAGGTCTCAGGTCCAACACGCCTAGTAACATATCACTTATTCACTTAAATATTCCTGAAAACGCAATAAAAATGCGTTATTTCGTTTCTCCTTTATCCAGGGATAGTATATTTCATTGAATGAATTTATTCTTTCGGATTTGTGATATCTATGTGTGCTTGTCCCTCTACGCTTGACATATTTACCAACTAGAAATGTAAGCCGTTGACCAAAATAAAATAAAAATATCAACTTCACTGCAAGACATATCCTAAAATAATCTTCCTACTTTTCTACAGGCGTAACTTCTCCTATGTCGCATCTATCGACCTGGAAATGCAGGCCCCTGTTTAAATTCAAACTCTCTGTTTCTGGATGAATATTGGTTTGTCATGCAAGCAGCGCACGCTCTGAACGTTATTACGAAACATACCACATCCCTCAGATGTGTCAAATATATCAGTATTCAAATATCCGAACGAAAAATAAGCTAAAATTTTCAGTAAAACTGTACCGGGCCTATTTTTGGGGTTTGTAACACATAATAGAAGTCAGAACACAACAGCAGGCCTATTCTAGAGTTTCTGCAGAGATGGTCATTACGAAGACATTTCCAATAAAACCTGGAAAAATTCCGGTAAAACTTCGAAAAATTCCGGTTCAATTCTGAAGCCCCCCCCCCCCTTATCAGGAAGGTGTCGGGACGCCCCTGCCTACTTTACCCCTCTATCCATAGAAGCGACAACTCTTCGTCAATGACGTCTTGACTCTTCGCTACACCTAGCGTAAGAAGCGATTGTGATCGTTTAAAGGGTGACGAGGCCCCTTGAATCCATGTTTGAACTTGGTTTTCTTGCCGTATAAATGATTCAGCCAAAACTGGAAATTTGGTTGAAGCTCAAAGTTGTTTCTGAAATCGATTAGAGACTCGGTCTTGGGGTAAGGAGACACGTTGGTGTGAGGATTCTTTGGTCAAAGGGCAGGTTGAGTTCGTAGATGGATTCTGTAAGCCGTCATTTGATTTAGTGGCAAAGAAGGTGATTCCGAATTAAGAGTAAAACAAGAGCTACGAGCTCTTATGGCACTTGTTACGAGTAGGCAGTACAAGAAAGTAGATGAGAACGTCACAAAATACACCCGCCATCCCAAAATGCGGTTCGGAAATAGAAATAGGATATTTAGTTTCACTCACTTCTGAGCAGTTCCGGCATCGTCTCGATTATCTGTAGCAAATGCACATGTCTGTTCAAACTTCCAAGTTTCAACCCAATAAATCCACTCTTTTATCCCTAGACGTGCTAGACGATTTCCGGTACTCCCTCTATCTCCCCCTACCGTGGGCCGTGGCCAAATCTGGTTTGGACTAAAAAATGGACCATCTAAAGCATCTTCTTTTATACCATCTATCAAGTTTCACTCGAATCTGAGCATTTTCGGAAAATTCCGGTACCCCTGCCCCCCCCCCCCACCAACGTTGTCGGATCCAGTTCGGGCCCAAAATATGTCATCTAGGGTATATGCTTTCTCTACGTTCCATGTTTCATTTAAACTGATGCACTAGTTTGACCCCTATGCGAGCCTCAAAGTCTACGACAATCTCCCTCCAACTTCCCCTACTGTTGCCGAACACGACTTGAAAACATAAACGTCGTATCTCTAAATTCCCTCTTCCTGTCCATCAAGTTTTACTGAAATTGGAGCATAGCCTATCTGCAAGTTTCCAGTAACCCCCCCCCCCCCTAATTTGGCCAAATCCGGCCCTGACGCCAACTAACAAATCTAGGCCGCATAAACTCGGCACTGTCGAACTTGCTTCTCATTCGGTCCCTCCGTTTGGTTTTGGTGCATGTCAAAAGTCCCCCCCCCCACATCCCCCAACCGTGGTCGCATATACTTCGAACGCATGTTTTTCATGTTGAGGCCACCGATTCTTATCACCCATTAAGTTTCACTTTAATCAGACCACTCGTTCGCAATTTACAATTTACCATCAATTTCCATATTCTCTTCTCTTGCTCCCCACAATGCTCGGATCTAGAAACGGAAGTTTCCGGGGGTATGTTGTGTCAGGTCCTTAAGTCAATTAAGTCGGGTTGCTAATATGCCAGCAAAGTTTCGTTGTCTTGGTACATCTGGAACTATTCTAACTCGCGACTACCGGAATTCAAGGAAACCCCCTCCAACTTCCCCCACAGAGCCCCGAAACCATCTCGCTCCGTCGGTCTCGTATCTAGGCCTAATATTTGCTCTCCATTAAGTTCCGTCCCAATCCCTCTGCTTTTAGAGTTTCTTGAGTTTTCCGGTCCCCCCCCCCATCCCCCCACAGGTATCGGACATGACCCGGACTTGACACTGAACATCTGAGGCGATAGCTCTTTCCACCAGACACGTTTCATTCAAATCCTATCACCCGTTTACAAGTTATGGACGCCACTAGATTCCGGACTCCCCATCCATCCACTCCCCCGAAGATGGTCAGATCGGGGAAAAGGCTGTTCTCAAGTCAATCTGTTCGGATCCCTGACATACCTGCCAAGTTTTATCGCCCTAGCACACCAGGAAGTAGGCCGAACTCGTCGGGTAGCTAGAAATCCGGACCCCCACCCCAACTCCCCCACAGTTTCCGGATCCGGTCCGGTTACGTAAATGACGTATCTAGGACTTGTGCTTGTTCTTCCCACCAAGTTCGATTCCGATCCCTCCATTCTAAGCGTTTCTCAAGATTTCCAGTTCCCTCCTCCAACTCCCCCCAGTGTTGTCGGATCCGGTCCAGATTTAAAGTGGGAGGTCTGAGACACGAGATCATCCTAGATATCAACTTTCATCAAGATATGATAGATGGTCGGATCGGGGAAGTGACTATTTCCTGCTTAATCTGGTCGAGTCCCTGACATGCCTGCCAATTTTCATCGTCCCAGCACATCAGGAACCACCGAATTCACAGGATCACTACAAATTCGGACTTCTCCCCCCCCCCACTCCCCCAAAGTGAGCGGACCCGTTCTGGTTACATCAGTCACGTATCTAGGACTTGTGGTTGTAATGTCCACCAAGTTTCATCCGGATCTCTCCACTCCAAGTTTTTTCCAAGATTTCCGGTTTCTCCCTCCAACCCCCCCCCCCCCATTGTCACCGGATCCGGTCTGGATTTAGAAAGGAGCGTCTGAGACACGAGGTCCTTCCATATGTCAAGTTTTATTAAGATCCGATTACCCGTTGGTAAGCTAAAAATATCTCGTTTTTCCTAATTGTTCCGGATTCCCCCTCCATCCACTCCCCTCCAGATGGTCGGATCGGGGAAGCGACTATTTCTAACTTAATCTGGTCCAGTCCCTGATAGGCCTGCCAAATTTCATCGTCCTAGCTTATCTGGAAGTGCCCGATCTAGCAAAACCGGGACCGACAGACCGACTGACGGACAGAAATTACAATACAATACTACTAAAAAGCTATAGGTAACAAGTTAAAATCTATAAGAAAAACAATAGTTGTTTTAGTTTCCAAGGCGGTTTCAACCTCCACCATAAGCCTTGATCTGTTTCTAACTTTTAAGTAAATATTTAATTGTCTGGATCTAATACTAAATTTTTGGGAACCCGTCGGATACTTAGGTCTTGTTACAAATGTTTAGTCATATTTCTTGTCTTCTGTTGAAGAGGCATGGGATTCTCAGATAGGGTACTAATAGAATCTTAGATTCGAGTTTCTTCTTTTTTTTAGATTTAGAGTAGATTGCGTTAATTACAAACAAATACATACCACATAATCTGCATCATCTGCAGGGAAAGTCCCTGGGGACTTGTTAAATAACAGGCAAAAAAAAAAAATTCACATCTATTTACTAATGAAAAATAAATGCTACTACTAGTGAAAAATAAATACTACTACTAACACTACATTTCTAATTACTAGAACAAAAAGAAAAAGAAGAAAAAAGAAAGAATAGAAAAATACAAAGAAAGAAAATGACTGACTCTTGCTTACTCTTTTGCGAGGAAGGTCCTGTGGTCTTGAATGGGGAAATTCGGGATTCGAGCTTTTCCGGTAAATAAACCGCAGTCCGGGCTTGAGACTTTCTCATTACCGGACAGTCCGGAATGGGAAAGTACTGTCCGGACTGGACCTTTTCCAAAGGGGGGCGCACCTGCAATGAGTAAGGTACACGAGACGAAACTCAGGATCTGTGTTTCGGTCTACGCATTGACACTAAGACTCCTTACTTGTTTCTCAAGGTAATATTGCAAAACATTTTATTCAAGATGAGATACAAAACAAATCTATCAATTTTCCGACCTCTTTACTGGTCTTTGCCAATAACTTCGTTAAACAGCCAATTGGCTATTGTCTGGTAGGAAACGGCGGCCCATTCGACATTTGCTTGTGCCCTTTCGATAGATGCCGCCAAGATACTCACGACCACTGAATCATCATTTTGAGAGTCTCGGAAAGCGGTGAGCTAACAAAAAAGAAATATTAATGGTCCACAGGTTTTTTTTTTTTAATGCAAGACATTAAACTAACAATAGTTGCGGTTTTGTAGATACCATGGTATCTGATACCACGGCCTAAAGTCGTTTCCGCAGTTATCGTGGTATCTAATACCACGGTCAAATGGCATTTTTGCAGTTATCGTGGTATCTGGTCAGTTATCGTGGTGTCTGATATTCCGATACCGCACGGTCCGACCGTGGTAACTGACCGTGGTTTCTGAAAAGTCATCTTACTTTCATCAAATTAGTGTGAAAGAAGTTTAGCACTTAGTGATGTAACTGGATATCAGTTTTTCTTTTGGGATGACTGAAAAGTGTAATCGGCAATAGTCGTTTTTGCAGAGCAACCGTGTATCACATACCACGGTAACTGCAAAAACGACTAATCGCAAATTCAGTTTCCGTGATAATAGACACCATGGTATCTGCAAAAATGCAACTAATGCGGCGAGAAGCGGGTCCGACTCGGTTGCACGGCGACTCTTCGTGCTGACGAAGAATCGCCGTATGACCAGCGAAGAGCGCCACGACAACAAACGTTGTTGATTGGTTTATACAGGATTTGAATCACTACTCTTGGTGGCTATCTCTTCGTGCCAACGAAGAATCGCTGTGTGCCTAGCGAAGAACGGAAACATTATCACAACAAACGTTTTTGATTGGTTTACATAGGATTTGAATTAGTCGTATGGAGTTGTACGAAAAAGTAGCATGCAGCAGTAGCTGTTGCCACTGCATGCAACTATTAGCAAACTGGAGGCTACTACAAAACGACTGGATGCTATCGGATACGACTACTTAAGATTACCCCACTCGGAAGCATGTTAAATCAAAGTATTCCATACTACTACGTATCAATAAATGCAACTTTTTCATACGATTACACCTAAAACTACACAGTCAAAGAATTTTTCATCGTGTTCTTCTGAGGATCACTGGTGTGTTTCGGACCTGAGTATTTAAAGGGTTCGTTTGGGTGACGATTCTTGTTCTTCCCGAGGTTAACTGGCGAGTGTCGGACTTAGTCATGTAGAGAATACCATTCGCAGTGCACGTTTGGCAGAACCACGACCATAAAATAGCAAACGACATTTCCTTGTGCAGTCTTATGACACTCGAGACGTGTCCAAACAAGCATTCTTTAAGACTTTTGGTTGCGACATCCAAATCTACTACAAGTCTGACCGAAACAACGAATTACACTGTTTAGTATCGGTTGAGACATACAAGGTTTCCAGTGTTTGGAGCGGACTAGGCTAGACATAAAGCTGGGAAAGACGAGAAATGCTTTTGTAGCTTTACTCTATATTTTTTACCATACTCCTCGTTGTCAAAATTTTGCTCTTCGGTTGTTCAAGAAGTTTCTAGATCAATCCATACCGCCTATGGGCGCATCGTCCCCAACCGGGGGCGCTATAATCATAAAGCTTGGGAAAATTGCACAGCACTTTCTGCGCTCCTTCTATACTATTTTGTTCTGGTGTCACACATGTTCTGCGAAAGAAGGAGATAAAAAAGATGAGATCATGGTATTTTAAATATGCAAAGCACCTGCTCCACTTGTCGAAATTATGCCATAACCATACTTTGAAGGAGAAGTTCAAAATTCAAGATGCAAGTGTTACCCTTTTGGATGTTTCTTCGTCGCTATAAAAAATCATTGACAACAGAACCCAACCAGCGCACGACCTTCTACACTACTTCCTGGCCGACGATTGAAATTAAGTGTCTTTTTGTGTATGTTTATGTGTTTTATTTACTTTCTTCATTTATTCCGCTTTCTGAAAACGGCGGGTTATAAATAAATTACTTATTACTTACTTACACTATTGCTAAGCTCTACGCCACTTACTGCGACCACTTGGTCCTTTACCTTTCGGGACTCTACCCCCTGCTGAAGAAGAAGGATGTAGCAGCTATTCGAATAGCATACTTCCGCTACTGTAAATTCCTCCTCTACTTGCCAATTTGGTATAAAAATCGAAAAATGATAACTAAATTTTCAGTAACTAATATAACTGTTAAACTTGACGAGCTGCATAGGAATCTGTCGGTCGCTGCATTTTCTCCACATCACGGTCTTGTCCGTTTGTTTGAAGTGTAATCTGTTTGATGTGTAAAGTTGTATCCTAATTTTTAAGTTGTGTTTCTTTCTTTTCTTTATGTACTCCACTATTTCTATTTTATAGAAGTGGGTAAATAAAAATATTCATTCATTCATTCATTCTATTGACATCCGAAATTATTTTAGTGTTTGTATGCGTTACCGAGTTTTCACCTACTAAGACTACCAACTTGTTCTTAATTATTTGTTTGTACTCCATCGTATTTTACGATATTGACACCCACAATTCATTTTAGGGTTTTTTCTGTATTATTTAATTTTCATCTACTAAGGCTCCGCTTTTGATTACCTTTTTGTGTGATCCATCGCATGTTTTTTGGACCCTGACAAATTAATTAATTACTTACTTAACACGGAAAAGATAACACCATCCCAAAACGGCAACCTGTAGTTCGTATCCCCTCGTGTTTTTAGGCTTACAGCAAATTTATCAGAACCAAGCCGATGAAAAATTTGTAGCCTGCGTAGTAGTGTGGTAGTAGTACGAAAACGTTGCATGTAATGCTATGTAAGAGCAAAGCATACTATCATTTAATGTGCCTCGGACTGGTCCAACCTTAAGTAGTAGTATCCAGTAGCATCTTGTCTTGCCATAGTAGCATCCAGTCTTGCTAATAGTAGCATATAGTAGTATACAGTAACACGATAGCCTTGAAGTAGAAGCATGTAGTAGCATCGTTAGGACTGCATGCAACTTTTTCGTACTACTTCATATTACTATTTTGAGATAAATTACTATCGGTAAGAAAATATTTACGAGTGGAAAAATATTCCTAGCCTTTGCTACGATATTAAAAGTCTACCTACCTCGTCCAGCTCACTTTGGACGCTGAAAAACTTGCTAACATCGGCGATGCCCCTTGCACCTTCATTTGAGCGGCCGAAGCTGGAAGATAAATCAGTACCCTTAAACAACCTGCCACATCGATTCTACCCATACGACAAACAACAATGATATACGAAAAGTCGGAAATTTCATGAATGTTAGCCTCATAAATGACACAATTTTACTGGAATATTTTAATAATAGTATTATTAACCCCCCCAGTAAAAGCTTAAAGGACCTGTCTTATCTATAATACTAACGCAACTTCTATACTTATAAATAAATTCAAGAATCATCGATAAAAAAAAAATTAAAGTAAATTTTTCTTTGTTTGTTGTTGATGTGTTTTGGTTGGGGTCCATATTAGTTGCCGGCCATCGGTAACCCTCGCTTGCGCATTGGGTATTTTCTTTTGTGGGATTTCGGGTTGATCTTGCCGAGTGTCGGTGGGTTTGTGGGGCGGGTTCCCGTCTGGTGGTGAGTCACGGAATTATTAACATTTATTTATATAATTAGTTATAGGTAAAATATGTTTGTTATATATTGTACCGGGTTTTTCTCAATCGACCTTGTGTCCCCGTAAATATTCTTTGAGCCCAAGCTGACTTTGAAACATTTATTCCAGCAATGGTTTCTACGGATACGTCAGCTACGATTCTTCATAAGCGATATTTCGGCCCTTCTTGGCAAGGGTCCTCGTCAGGCTTCCAATCCTCTTATTCAACGTCGGGGAAAGAAACAAACCTGTCTTTTTCCCCGACGTTGAATAAGAGGATTGGAAGCCTGACGAGGACCCTTGCCAAGAAGGGCCGAAATATCGCTTATGAAGAATCGTAGCTGACGTATCCGTAGAAACCATTGCTGGAATAAACTTGTGTCCCCGGCTTGACCCTATTTATTTTGATTTTATACAGAAGTGTAAATTAAACCTTGAACCTTGAACCTACTTCCATTATCACCCCATATATTTCTAAACCCGGACACCCGAATTTCGTACGGTACATTCTAACCCCACTAACAAAACCACGCTGATTTTCTCACTTGTGTGTTTTGCTACCTTCGATGTGTATCACGCTGTCAACGGTGTCTGCGAGAAGTTTTTCCATCAGAAAAGCGGATATTTAAATTGCTTCCCTGATTTCGCTATAGGTCAACGGGTCTGGAAAAGGCTTAAAACAGCCAAAACCGTCGGTTATTTTTTGAAAGCACAGCCCAATTTTAAAGTATTCAAATAGAAAAAAATACTGTAAACTGAAGAGTAAACAGTGCGAGGGGTCCATGGCATGATGGGCCTGTCAAACAAGAGCTACGAGCTCATATGGCACTTGTACGAGTAGGCTGTACAAGAACGACACCTCACTAATCTTTGCATTTGCCATATTTCACTATTTTCCGTGTTCGTTATGCTCCGAAAGAGTTTTCGCGTCTCATGCTACAGATGCGTAAAACCGGTTATCTGGATCTGGATATTTAGTTTCACTAATTTCTGAGCAGTTCCGGCATCGTCTCGATTGTCAGTAGCAAATGCACATGACTGTTCAAACTTTCATCCCAATAAATCCATTTGTTTGATCCCTCGACGTCCTACACGATTTCCGGTACTCACTCTATCTCCACCTACCGTGGCCGAGTCTGGTTTGGAATAAAAAAAATCGACCACCTAAAGCATCTTCTTTTATACCATCTATCAAGTTTCACTCCAATCTGAGCATTTTTTGAAAGTTCCGGTACCCCCCCCCCCCCTCCCACCAACGTTGTTGGAGCCGGTTCGGGCCCAATCTCTGAATTCCCTGTTCCTGTCCATCAAGTTTTACTGAAATTGGAGCATAGCCTATCTGCAAGTTTCCAGTACCCCCCCCCCCCCCCCCTACCTTGGCCGAATCCGGCCCGGACGCCAAATAACAAATCTAGGCCGCATAGACTCGGCACTGTCGAATTTGCATCTCATTCGGTCCATCCGTTTGGTTTTTGTGCATGTCAAAAGTCCCCCTACCCCCAATCCCCCTAATCGTGGTCGCATATGGTTCGAACGCATGTTTTACATGTCGAGGTCATCGATTCGTATCACCCATGAAGTTTCACTCGAATCAGACCACTCGTTTGCAATTTATAGAAGTCAATTTCCATATTTCTCTTCTCTTGCTCCCCAGAAAAGGCTCGGATCTAGGAATGGAAGTTTCTAGGGGTATGTTGTGTCAGGTTCTTAAGTCAAGATAATTCCGGTCGCTAATATGCCTGCAAAGTTTCGTTGTCGTTTTACATCTGGAACTATTCTAACTCACGACTACCGGGATTCCAGGAAACCCCCTCCAACTCCCCCCACAGAGCCCCGAAACCATCTGGCTCCGTCAATTTCGTCTAGGCCTAATGCTTGTTCCTTCCATTAAGTTTCGTCCCAATCCCTCTGCTTTTAGAGTTTCTTGAGTTCCCCCCCCCCATCCCCACAGGTATCGGACCCGACCCGGACGTGACACTGAACGTCCGAGGTGATAGCTCACCAGACAAGTTTCATTCAAATCCGATCACCCGTTCAAAAGTTATGCACGCCACTAGATTCCGGACTCCCCATCCACCCACTCCCCTCACGATCGTCGGGTCGGGGAAACGGCTGTTCTCAAGTCAATCTGTTTGGATCCCTGACATACCTGCCAAGTTTCATCGCCCTAGGACATCAGGAAGTATGCCAAACTCGCGGGATCGCTAGAAATCCGGACCCCCACCCCAACTCCCCCACAGTGCCCTGATCCGGTCCAGTTATGTCAATGACGTGTCTAGGACTTGTGCTTGTTTTTCCCACCAAGTTTCATCCCGATCCCTCCACTCTAAGCGTTTCTCAAAATTTCCGGCTCCCTCCTCCAACTCCCCCCAGTGTCATCGGATCCGGTCCGGATTTAAAGTGAGATGTCTGAGACACGAGGTCATCCTAAATATCAACTTTCATCAAGATCCGATCACCCGTTCGCAAGCTAAAAATACCTCAAATTTTGGCTTCACCCTCCCTCCACTCCCCCCCCCAGATGGTCGAACCGGGGAATTGACGAGTTCCTATTTAATCTGGTCGGGTCCCAGACATGCCTGTCAATTTCCATCATCCCAGCACATCAGGAAGCACGGAACTCGCGGGATCACTACAAATTCGGACTTCTCCATCCCCCAACTCCCCCAAAGTGAGCGGATCCGTTCCGGTTATATCAGTCCCGTATCTAGGACTTTTGCTTGTACTTTCCACCAAGTTTCATCCGGATCCCTCCACTCTAAGTGTTTTCCAAGATTTCCCGTTTCCCCCTCCAACTCCCCCCAATGTCACCGGATCCGGTCTGGATTTAAAATGGAGGGTCTGAGACACGAAGTCCTTCCACATATCAAGTTTCATTAAGATCCGATCACCCGTTCGTAAGCTAAAAATAATCTCATTTTCCCTGTTTTTTCCGGATTCCCCCTCCCTCCACTCCCCTCCAGATGGTCGGATCGGGGAATCGACCATTTCTAATTTAATTTGGTCCAGTTCCTGATATGCCTGCCAAGTTTCATCGTCCTAGCTTATCTGGAAGTGCCCGAACTAGCAAAACCGGGACCGACAGACCGACAGACCGACTGACGGACAGAAATTACAATCGCTATATGGCACTTGAGTAAGCTCAAGTGCCATAAAAATATATACAGGCGTTAGCGACGAAACATCGATCATACAAATTTAGGGTTTAGTCGCTCACCGAGGTCGAGTGCCCCCTCATAAAAACTGTGTGGATACGGCTTTGGCTTCACAGACAAACAACAAGCTATGTAACCCACAAAAGTGACCGTGAGCTGTTACAGGACCAACCCGACACCTCTCTTGAAGAAAATTCTCTGGATTCACAAATCACACCTAGTCAACCTTGCCCAGACTTTGAATATGTAAGATTACAGTGTTGCCGCTCGTTCTGACAAAAGTAGAAAGGACACGTCTATTCACTCACTACTGTTTGGCTGAATCCCAGTTGTCACGCAGGAAAAGGAACGCCTGATTCCTTCCTATTGGGTTGTTCGCCAAGTTGCTATAAACGCTTGGCGCAGCAGACTTCGGGATTACGGTAGCGTTGGTGACGGACCACTCAAGAAGCCTGAAAGAAGGAAGAACCTGAATTGATGTCGTGATCTGAAGACTCGGCACTTTCTCACTAGCACACATACCTCCCAGATGCAGCATATACACTGTAAAAAGTTTCTCCGAGTAAGGATTAAAGTTAACTGCAGTATTTGCTACTGGGATTAATCTTATCTCGACTGAGATAAGGTTAATCCGAATTAGCGCTAAGATTATCTTTTTAGAGACAAGATTAATCCCAGTAGCAAATACTCCAAGATTTTTGTTACAATGTACAGAGAAATGCAAATAGGAGGCAGATTCGCGCCGAGTGAATCTAACCCGGCCCAGTCAAAACAAGTGGCTTCGTGTCCTTTTGCCAACAACCATTTGCAAAAGAACAACGATAATAGAATCTACATCAATGAAATGACGTCGAATTCCGAGCTAGTATGGCGCATCAATAAAATAGAGGTAAAGGGGATTTCTCCGCGAGCAAAGTACATCCCCCAAACCTATGTAAAACTATTACGGGACTCGCTTTACATTTCCCGTGGAAAGCAGTGATTCCATAAACAAACTTTGGTTATAGCATCGGCACATTTCAGTCACGAGACTCAACCGCAAGTAATTTGGGCTCTGGTTCCCGGAGCTCGGGAAAAAACGCCTCAAGTTTACTAGCGATGGTAGTCGTCGTCACTCTAACTAATCTTAAAGATGATGCTGAAAAAAATATGAAATTGGCTGTTCCTAGTTTATCCTATATTCCTGCGAAAAAATTTAGTCGCTCTTACTCGATGTCAAGGGTCCAGTCCAAGATTTACATCTTGAAAACTTCCCGAATAAAAAGGCGTGTTAAAGCATATCCTGGTAGAAAAAAAAGGGTGTGAATAAGCACGATCAGACGAACAATAATAAGCTGTTCACAGTGTTTTCCCCATATTGCTGAGAAAGTTCAGGCCCAGTTATTAATTCCGATTCGGACAACGCATTCCATTCAAAATAAATTCCAAGAAAAAAATCGAGCAATGGCGCAAAAATCTGACAACTATACTGGAAAAATAACAAGACCAAAGGTTTCGATGGGATCCCAAAAATTCAATATCTGATCCAGACAACTGGGTCTTGTCTTAGCCAGATCCAGTCTTCGCCAGACTCCTTGAACATTTTTACAATTAAAATTCAGAAACAGATTAAGGCCAAATAGCCAATCACCTGAGAAAACCAAGTTCAGATTTGGATTCAGCATGTGTGTTTACCCCTATAAGTCATATCTGTTTTGACGAAAACTTCCTGCCACTTCTGCCAATTTCCCGGTTCCGGCCGAACTCCAGAACTACTTGTCCGGCGAAAAAAGAAAGCTCTAAGACGAAATCAGGGTATCTTCTTTCCCCAGTAATGAATATCTAATCAACTTCAAATAGAAATTTAGCTTATAACAAATTTTCCGATTCCAGCCGGATTCCGGTCGAACTATATGTCCGGATAAAATACGATTGTCACACAGGGACTCGGCATCTCTTCTTACCCCTAAATCGCTTATCTAATCAACTAGAAATAAAACTTTGACTTCCAACAGTTTTCCGGTTTTGGCCGGATTCCGGACGAACTACATGTCCGGGTAGAAACTTGTTTTCACATAAGTGTTCAGCATGTCTTCTTGCCCTAAATCGAACATCTAATCAACTCCAAATAAAACTTTTAATTTTGACAAACTTTCCGGTTTGGGCCGGATTCCGGTCGAAATACTTGTCCGTCGAGAAAATAGTTTTCACCACCGTCTTCAGCATGTCTCCCTACCTATAAATCGAACATTTAATCAACTTCAAATAAAACTTTTACTTTCAACAAACTTTCCGGTTTGGGCCGGATTCCGGGCGAAATACTTGTCCATCGAGAAAATAGTTTTCACCATCGTCTTCAGCATGTCTTCCTACATCTAAATCGAACATCTAATCAATTTCAAATAAAACTTTTACTTTCAACAAACTTTCCGGTTTGGGCCGGATTCCGGGCGAAACACTTGTCCGTCGAGAAAATAATTTTCACCATCGTCTTCAGCATGTCTTCCTACCCCTTAATCGAACATCTAATCAACTTCAAATAAAACTTTTACTTTCAACAAACTTTCCGGTTTTGGCCGGATTCCGGGCGAACTACTTGTCCGATGACAAAATGATTTTCACCATCGTGTTCAGCATGTCTTCTTACCCCATAATCGACTATCACATTAGCTGTTTCAAAATATTTTGTTTGTCCCTTAATTTGAATCCCCTCCCCCACCCCTAAATGTAGAGCTACAAAGCCCATCTACGAACTTGACTGGTCCGACGACCCAACGAACCCTCACACCAAGTTTCATCAAAATATCTCATTCCCTTCGAGAGTTATCGTGCTTACAGACGGACGGACGGACAGACGGACAACTTTTGCGATGTCATAGGTATCCCTCCACTTACGTTTTGGGATCCCAAAAATAGGTCAACTAAACTCAATTTAACTGTACCTGACCCAATTAAATAGTATCACGAATAAACTGTATACAGTATATGTGATAGTATCATTTAATTCAACTAAGCTTTCACGAAACTAGAACTATATTTTAATTGTATTAACAGTTATGTAAAAATATCAGTGTATCACTGTTGACATTTTTTGTGTCAGCAGTAATTTTTGGGATCCCAAAACGTAAGTGGCCGTCCGTCTGTCAGCACGATAACTCTCGAAGGGAATGAGATATTTTCATGAAGCTTGGTGTGAGGATTCTTTGTGTCAGGGGTAAGGTCAAGTTCCTAGATGGGTCTGTATCCTTACATTTAGGGGTGGGGGAGGGGGTTCAAATTAAGGGGCAAACAAGATATTTTTAAACAGCTAATGTGATAGACAATCATGAGGTAAGAAGACATGCTGAACACGATGGTGAAAGTCCTTTTCTTGCCAGATAAGTAGTTCGTCCGGAATCTGGGAAAAAAACGGAAAGTTGGTTAGAATTAAAAGTTTTATTTGAAGTTGATTAGATGTTTTATTATGGGGTAAGAAGACATATTGAACACGACGATGAAAACCATTTTTTCGTCGGACAACTAGTTCACCCGGAATCCGGCCAAACCGGAAAATTCGTCAAAAGCGAAAGTTTTATTTGAAGTTGATTAGATGACGGATTTACCGCTAAGAAAAGACGCTGAGTCTTTATTAGACAATATTTTTTTACCCGGACAGATAATTCGTCTGGAATCCGGTTGAAACCGGAAATTTTATAAGTTAAAGTTTTGTTTGAAGTTTAGATGTTCTTTATGGGGATAAGGAAGTACGCTGAATTCGTTTCTGAACTATTCTTTTTTGGATCCCAAAACGTAGAGGAGGGATACCTATGACATCGCTAAAGTTGTCCGTCTGTCCGTCCATCTGTCACCACGATAACTCTCGAGGTGAATGAGATATTTTGATGAAACTTGTTGTGAGGATTCCTCAAGTCAAGGGAAAAATCAAGTTCGTAGATGGGCCCGATAGCTGCACATTTAAGGAAGGGAGAGAGGTTTCAAATTAAGGGGCGACAAAAATATTTTTTAAAAGCTAATGAGATAGTCGATTAAGGAGTGAGACAACATGCTGCACACGAACGTGAAAACCATTTTCTCGCCAGACAAGCAGTTCACCCGGAATCCGGCCAAAACCGGAAAGTTCGCTAAGAGTTAAAGTTCTATCTTAAGTTGATTAGATTTCCGATTAAGGGGGTGAAAAGACATGCTGAATTCGAATATAAAAACGGTTTTTTCGTCGGACAAGTAGTTCGCCCAGAATACAACCGAAACCGGAAAATTTTGTCAAAAATCAAAGTTTAATCTGAAGTTGATTAGTTGTTCGATTTAAGGATAGGGAAACATGCTGAATCCGAATATGAAAATTATTTTCTCGGCGGACACGTAGATCGACGAAAATCCGTCCAAAACCGGAAAATTTGTTAAAAGTAAAAGCTTTATATCAACTTCATTTGGTGTTCGATTTACGGGTAAGAAGACATGCTGAATTCTTGTATGACAATCATTTTCTACCAGGAAACATAGTCACGAATCCGGCTGAAATTGGAAATTTTTTAAAAGCTGAAGCTTTATCTGAAGTTGATTAGAGGTTGAATTTAGGGGTAAGAATCCGTTTTTGAACTTCAATTTTTCTACAAGACAAGTAGTTTGACCGGAATCCGGCTGAAACCAGAAATTTGGCAGAAGTAAGGCAGGAACTTTAGTCGAAGTAGATATGACGCAGGCTATAGGTTTAAACTCACATTGTCAATCCATATTTGAACTTGGTCTTCTCAGATGATTACCATTTGCCTTAATCTGTTTCTAAATTTTATTAGTAAAGTGCTCAAGGGGTCTGGCGAAGACTGGACCTCTGGTCTGGATCAAATATTAAATTTGTGGGATCCCATCGAAACCTTTGGTCTTGTTTTGCTGGACAAGTAGTTCTCGGAATTCGGCCGAAGCCGGAAATTTGGCAGAAGGAAAGCAGTAAGTTTCGGTCAGTATCGTCAAAATAGATATGGCTTATAGAGGTATATCTGAACATGGTTTTCTCAGATCATTAGCGTGGCGAAGACCGAATCTGGCGAAGACAAGACCCAATTGTCTGGATCAAATATTAGATTTTTCGGATCCCATCGAAACCTTAGGTCTTGTTCTTAACAAAGAATTTTCGGCAAAATGGAGTGAACTGGACTGAACGAAGATTCGCATTAGAGCAAGTTCCCATTTTCACTTTTGTTTACCTGTTGATCAAAATAGGGTCTCTTGTGCAGGTGAGTGCCGTCAGGACAGCAGCCCTATCTGGTGAGTTGACCTCAGTGGCGTAGACGTTCACAGCGAAATCAAAGTCTTCTTGACCTCCATGGCGGATAGCATTGCACAGGACGGCACTCTTCTGGTTTGGCGAGATACTAGAATGAAACACATACAAATCCTAAGAGTACCGATATACGTGGCAGATCATGCCCATGGGTCAATGCTATTTCACATTGCCCTGCATCGTCTGGGCATGGAATCCATAATTTTCGCTATATCAATCAATCAAATTATTTCGAAAGCTCGAAGCAGAAGAGGAATGAAATATTTAAAATAAGCAAATGCAAGGGTGATCCTGTACTTGTACTATTTTTCCGATGGCAAGCTTAAGCCGGCATTCTCGGGTAGCGGGCGTTCTTTGTTAGCTCACTGGAACCTAGAGGCTACGATATCAAAAAGACTGGGGCGCTTCCTCAGGCTGACGACTTAGTAGATTTTTTGAACGAAAAAACATGAACGGTGAAGTTGCAATTTCATTCGAGCAGAGACTGGTTATCAAGGAGATTTTTGTTCTGTTATTGGGATCAATTGTTGCCATGGCCCTCGGACTGCTCAGCAATAAAACTATAGTGCCGTTTTTGATCGCCGATTAGTTCGGCGATAGCGTAGCCGTCTGTCTTTTTGTCGTTTTTGACGTTCGCCGGAAGCCGATTGGCGTAGCTGTATATCTTAATTTCTGTTTTTGTTCTGATCGGCTAACGTCTATCGCCTAAATTCCTGTCTATCGCCGATCGGCCAAAGACTCGCCGTTTGCCGTAGACGTTGGGATTTCTTTTGACGATTTGGCGTTTCTTTCAAAAATGGAGGGAAATGAGGATTATGTTCTTTATGTTCTGCGTTATGAGAACAGCCTCTTTGAAGTCCAATGTGAGTAGACATACCCAATGTGTAATTTATGTTATAACAGAAGTACACTGCCAGCAAAACAAAATCCCGTTTCTGCGCACCAAAAAAAAACGGCGAACGCCAAAGGCTATCGGCTTTCGAAAACAGTAAATAAGCACGAATCGGCAAACTCGCTTCGTCTACTGGTGAAATTTCATTGGCGATCAAAAACGCCACTTATATCTATCTATCTATTAGTGCGTGAAAGACAGGCTGGAAACGCTCCTTTGCAATGAGATCCGGAATCGAGGATGTTCAAGACTGGAAAGGTTCTGATGGTTGACGACAGACAAATTATGGTTTCTGAACAGGTCTAGAACTAAGTCGAATGATCCTCCTCTGTGCTGGGGTTTGGGGCTGAGCAAGACTGATAGCCTATAGCAACAGCAGCATCGATGAAATGAGTGCTTACAAAGACGAGTCAAGTCCACCACTTGCAACCCAGCGGTCGTAGAGTGCGTTGGCGTTGTTAACGCAGTCGGCCAGACCGAACTTGCAGGCCCAACGAACGGCAATAATGCGCTTGTACAAGGTGATGATGTCGTCATCGACAGAGTCTTCGAAGGTGACGCTGTTGTAGAAGTTCCGAACGAGCCGGACAACGTAGACCTGAAGAAAATGAAAACCTTGATCCACATGGCGTTGCTTTAAATCGACGGCCCATCTGCACAAACATTCCCCCAGGCCATAAATGATTCCCCATTATTCAAACTTAAATAGGAGCGTCAGCTTGGCAGGAAGAGGCTATAGCTACCAACTAGCAGCATTGCCGAAACATTCGTGTTAAAAGATAAATGTCGTCATCAAATCCACAGGACCATTTCACACAAATCAGCTGAAAAAGTGGGGAATATTTTGACTTACCGGTCGGGAGTAGCGAAAAAGCTTATGTGCAATAAACGGATGACTCGCTATTGTTCTGGAGGATCCTGTCTCACAAATGCAATGACATCAAAATCCACAATTAAATACTAGGCTACACGATTTCGTCCCAAAACTCAAGTGGTAGGCGCGTCATAACTTCGACGGTCACCCTTTGAGGGGGGAGGTCAAAAAGAGGGTTTTCAACAGGAATGCCACCCTTACCTTGAAATCAGCATAGGCCAGTCTGCTGGCAAGCAAGTTATCCAAAAATACGATGTCGTTGTCAAAAGTCTCCCAAGGTAGGAATTCAAGTTCATCTTTCAAGAACCTAGTAGCATCCAAAGCGGTCTCATAGGAAGCGTAGTTAACTTTAGCTAGAGCTAGGACATCGTCAAGAATCTGGGATCTGCTTCTAACTTGGATGGAATCTTTATTGGCCGTCAGCTGGTCAGTGATCAGCTGCCAGTTCTGAACATCGTAGTTTACTCGGTAATATCCTACAAAATGAAAATTAGTCAGAAATATATTTTGTTCCTTCATTTCGATGATCCTGTTACGCGAGCCTGTGAATATGTTCCCTTGACTAGTATTCCACCGGACTGGAAGGGCAACTGCAATTTCCATCATCACGGTGTCAGTGCTTGATAGCTGACAAATTTGTACATATTTTCAACAAAGAGGTTTAGTCATTCTTCTGTGTGTCTCATTTTTATGTTTTTGTGTTAGGCCATATTTAGTTTGAATTATTTATCTTGATATTGTGACAGACATTATTGATTTGCCTTCATGTATATTGACGTATTCAACACGCCATTTGGCCCCAAGCCACGATATGTGTTGATATCTGAAATAAACTGAAAACTGAAACTGAATCCAGCTGAATCCTGTGTAGACCCTCGTCAGTTTGACCAAAATAACTTTTGACCTTCGGTATTATCATTTAGAGATATAGCACGAGCAGGATATTTCTTAAAAGTGATCGCGACAATCCCCCCCCCCCCCCCTCCCGTGAATGTAGACAGCTGGATGTTGCAAAAACTGATGGAGATAGCTTCGCAGAAAAAACGAAGAACCATCTGAAAATGTGTAGTCCTCAACGATCAATTTGCAATTCGTTCTATATTTGTCATGCTGTAAGTAAGATCGCTATCCTCGCTCGAGATTCCAGAAGCCAAGGCACTAGTGGGCAAACACAAGTAATGTGGATACCTGATAATATCATTTCATGTCACCTCGAACTTGCGGAACATCTCCCAACCAACGGGAACCGGAGTGTAAACTAAAAATCAGTCGCTCCTCTGCGATCGACCGAGTCCAACCTTGGCTCCTAAGAACGGAATCTTGATATCGCATAACCCTGATAACCAAGTAGTGACCTATCTGGCCGCGTACTGTCTGTGCGTACCCAGGACTAAACGTCCCCATTACGAAACGTCTTCATGGTCAAACCTCTCCATGTAAAACGTACCGTGATAAAAAGTACACAACTAAAAAAACAAGAGCTACGAGCTCATATGGCACTTGTACGAGTAGGCTGTACAAGAAAGTAAATGAGAACGTCACAAAATACACCCGCCATCCAAAAATGCGGTTCGGAAATAGAAATAGGATATTTAGTTTCACTCATTTCTGAGCAGTTCCGGCATCGTCTCGATTGTCTGTAGCAAGTGCACATGACTGTTCAAACTTTCATCCCAATAAAACCATTTGTTTGATCCCTAGACGTGCTACACGATTTCCGGTACTCACTCTATCTCCACCTACCGTGGCCGAATCTGGTTCGGAATAAAAAAAAATCGACCACCTAAAGCATCTTCGTTTGTACCATCTATCCAGTTTCACTCGAATCTGAGCATTTTTGGAAAGTTCCGGTCCCCCCCCCCCTCCCACGAACGTTGTCGGAGCCGGTTCGGGCCCAATCTCTTAATTCCCTGTTCCTGTCCATCAAGTTTGACTAAAATTGGAGCATAGCCTATCTGCAAGTTTCCAGTACCCCCCCCCCCCCCCCTACCTTGGCCGAATCCGGCCCGGACGCCAAATAACAAATCTGGGCCGCATAAACTCGGCACTGTCGAATTGCATCTCATTCCGTCCATCCGTTTGGTTTTTGTGCATGTCAAAAGTCCCCCCACCCCCAATTCCCCTAATCGTGGTCGCATATGGTTCGAACGCATGTTTTACATGTCGAGGCCATCGATTCGTATCACCCATGAAGTTTCACTCGAATCAGACCACTCGTTCGCAATTTATAGAAGTCAATTTCCATATTTCTCTTCTCTTGCTCCCCAAAAACTGCTCGGATTCTCAAGTCAATCTGTTCGGATCCCTGACATACCAGCCAAGTTTCATCGCCCTAGGACATCAGGAAGTATGCCGAACTCGCGGGATCGCTAGAAATCCGGACCCCCACCCCAACTCCCCCACAGTGCCCTGATCCGGTCCGGTTATGTCAATGACGTGTCTAGGACCTGCGCTTGTTCTTCCCACCAAGTTTCATCCCGATCCCTCCACTTTAAGCGTTTCTCAAAATTTCCGGTTCCCTCCTCCAACTCCCGCCAGTGTCATGGGATCCGGCCCGGATTTAAAATGAGATGTCTGAGACACGAGGTCATCCTAAATATCAATTTTCATCAAGATCCGATCACCCGTTCGCAAGCTAAAAATACCTCAAATTTTGGCTTCACCCTCCCTCCACTCCCCCCCCCCCAGATGGTCGAATCGGAGAATTGACGATTTCCTATTTTCCGATTTCCTATTTCCCAGACATGCCTGTAAATTTCCATCGTCCCAGCACATCAGGAAGCACGGAACTCGCGGGATCACTACAAATTCGGACTTCTCCCCCCCCCCCCCAACTCCCCCTAAGTGAGCGGATCCGTTCCGGTTATATCAGTCACGTATCCAGGACTTTTGCTTGTACTTTCCACCAAGTTTCATCCGGATCCCTCCACACTAAGTGTTTTCCAAGATTTCCGGTTTCCCCCTCCAACTCCCCCCAGTGTCACCGGATCCGGTCTAGATTTAAAATGGAGGGTCTGAGACACGAAGTCCTTCCATATATCAAGTTTCATTAAGATCCGATCACCCGTTCGTAAGCTAAAAATATCTAATTTTTCCTATTTTTTCCGGATTCCCCCTCCCTCCACTCCCCTCCAGATGGTCGGACCGAGGAAGGGACAATTTCTAATTTAATCTGGTCCAGTTTCTGATATGCCTGCCAAGTTTCATCGTCCTAGCTTATCTGGAAGTGCCCGAACTAGCAAAACACCGACAGACCGACAGACCGACTGACGGACAGAAATTACAATCGCTATATGGCACTTGAGTAAGCTCAAGTGCCATAAAAAGAGCTGAAAGCTCATATACTTGTGACAACAGTTAGCATGTTTTTCAAATAATGGTTTGCAGTTGTCAAGGCTGGATCTCTCTCCCGATATTCTTTTCACTTGAAGACAGGCTTGATCTACTAAATCTGAAATGGTTATTCCACTCATTGACAACTGTTTCACGGAAGTTTTGTCGTACTCTAGTTCCGATTCGCCTGTAACTCAATCGAAGGTAGAAAGCAAAGAATCTAGCTGTAATAATTCTCTGCCCGAACTGGATCTGACCAAAGTAGTTGGAGGGGTTTTCACGAGATTTCCAGCGGCCCCCTTCGAGCTCTGCACATCGTTATCAGAACTGGTCTGGACTTGAAACCGCATATCTGAGACCCCACTTGTCAAGTTCTACATCTGATAACCGATGTGAAACTTCCCTCCATCCCCGATCGATTCGGCGAATGTGACGATTTCCAAGTCAATGCGGTCCGGTCCCTGATACGGCTGCAAAGTTTCCTCGTCATAGATAATCTGGAACTACCCCAAGTCGTGATCACCAGCATTCCGGAATATCTCCTCCAGCTCCCAGGCGTGGCCCGAAGGGGGGGGGGGGGTGACTCACCCCCCCCCCCCTACTTTTTGCTAAGTCATATCAGCGTTTATTTTGGCCTTTTGCTAAGTCGTTTATTTTGGCCTCGCCGAGGTCCCGGGCATTCATTTTAATAAAAAACAATCCGAGTCGTTTAAACAAAATTTGTTAACTTTGTGTCTGCACAGCTTCAGTCGGAAGCCCGTCCCTAAAGACAAGTGAAGTCGTTCAAACCAGGTTTTGCAACCCCGATAAGTCGGAGACATGATTCGTGGGGGCAGCAATGCGGCTATCTGTTCTACTCCCATGTGAATTGGATCTGCCTCACTCAGGTCTTTCAGATTTTAGCATGTCAAAATTACAATAGGTAAAATAGGTTAGTTGTTAAAGTGGTGACTGGATCTACCTTATAGACCAAAAGCGAGAGAAAAGGTTACGTAAATTGATTGTTGGTCAAACTTTGGCTATAACTGAGAAAAGAAGGAATATAATTTTTAAACAGAATGGAAAAGCCATCAGCAATCAAATGACAGGATACCCGCGAAACAAGTGTGCCCAGAAGCGATGGAAAAATGTCGATTACAAAGAGAGATTGAGGTGATAACAACGCTTGAAAAGGAAGATTTTAATAGACACCTGAAATTCGTTTCCCAGGACACGAGGGGTTCTGCAGACGCTAGAATGACTCATTCTAGTCGGGAGGTAAATTTTTGGCCTCTAGGCTAGCAGAGGCGTTACTATCCAAAATGTTTGGGGGGGGGGGAGCAAAAATATTCCTTCAGCCCAAGCTGACTGCGAATCATGTTTATCACTGCTGACTTCGAGTCATAGCACTATCAAATATGGGAGGAGCATTTTTTACTGCTTTTTTTGCGGAAAAAACGATTGTTTGACAAAAAATCGACTAATTTAAGGAAAAACCGACCGCTTTTAAGAAAAATCGACTTACGAAAAACTGACTGTTTTGAAGAAAAATCGACTGTTTCCTAAAAAAAAGTCGACAGTTTTTGCGAAAAATCGCGACGCTTCGCGCTGATTCAGCAATTTTTTACTGGCCGTTCGACAACATCGGGGTGGGGGGCGTCCACCCCCCCCCCCCCCATACGTGGCACCCCTGTGTGCTAATGTTAAAGCACATCTGAACATTTCAGGACACTCATACAACTCAAAAATTATCTCTTTTATGTTTAAGTTATTATGAAAGCGAACTTCTCGTCTTCGTTTGCTGTGTATAGCTTCTGTCGCGTAGAATCAAATTCTAAAAACCAGTTTTAAGTTGCAACTTTTCAGATGTAGCTCACTGTAGCTTTACGTGCTTTAGTTTTCGACATGAAAGTGCAGGTGTGTCCAATGACAAATGAAACGGTACTTTCATAATGAAACAGAGTACATCAAATCAGCAAAAAAAAACGCAAACTCAAGTCTCGTCGGCGAACCGGCGTCTTTTTCTATCTGTAAACTCCTATCAGGGCGAGACCAAAAGTTTGTTACGTCCGTAAATCCGGGTTTTTGGGATCCCAAAACGTAAGTGGAGGGATACCTATGATATCGCAAAAGTTGTCCGTCCATCCGTCTGTCCGTCTGTAAGCACGATAACTCTCGAAGGGAATAAGATATCTTCATGAAACTTGGTGTGAGGCTTCGTTGGGTCGTCGGACCAGTCAAGTTCGTAGATGGGCTTTGTAGCCCTACATTTAGGGGTGGGGGAGGGGGTTCAAATTAAGGGGCAAACAAAATATTTTGAAACAGCTAATTTGAAAGTGGATTATGGGGTAAGAAGACATGCTGAACACGATGGTGAAAACCATTTTGTTATCGGACAAGTAGTTCACCCGGAATCCGGCCAAAACTGGAAGTAAAAGTCTTATTTGAAATTGATTAAATGTTCGATTTAGGGGTAGGAAGACATGCTGACGACGATAATGAAAACCATTTTCTCGACGGACAAGTAGTTCGCCCGAAATCCGGCCCAAACCGGAAAGTTTGTTAAAATTAAAAGTTTTATTTGGAGTTGATTAGATGTTCGATTTAGGGCAAGACGAAGACATGCTGAACATTTATGTGAAAAAATGTTCTATCTGGACATGTAGTTCCCCCCGAATCCGGCCAAAACCGGAAAATTGTTAGAAGCTTAAGTTTTATTTCTAGTTGATTAGATAACCGATTTAAGGGTAAGAAGAGATGCTGAATTCGTGTTTGACAATCATATTTTACCCGGAAATTTAGTTCGACCGGAATCCGGCTGGAGTCGGAAAATTTGTTATAAGTTAAATTTTAATCTGAAGTTGATTAGAGTTCATTACTGGAGAAAGAAGATACCCTGAGTTCGTTTTTGAGCGTTTTTTTTTTCGCCGGACAAGTAGTTCTGGAGTTCGGCCGAAACCAGGAAATTGGCAGAAGTGGCAGGAAGTTTTCGTCAAAACAGATATGACTTATAGGGGTAAACACACATGCTGAATCCATATCTGAACTTGGTTTTCTCAGATGACAAGCTATTTGGCCTTAATCTGTTTCTGAATTTTAATTGTAAAAATGTTCTAGGAGTCTGGCGATGACTGGATCTGGCTAAGACAAGACCCAGTTGTCTGGATCAGATATTGAATTTTTGGGATCCCATCGAAACCTTTGGGCTTGTTTTATAATGCACTGGCAAACTCGCTTTCACCGTTTCGTTTCTGAGGAAGTGTGTTTTGAACGAGAAAATTACTTTTTTTGCTATTAGTTCGGAGCGAATCTACTGTCTTTTCTATGGGCACTATTTTGTCACTTATTTCGATGGACCGAGTCGTAATTTCTTGATCGCATTGAAAGCTTTCCTCTTTAGCGAAAGTTGAAATGTAAAGCTGAGGCTGTGTACAAAAATTTTGATTAAAAGAATAATTTCAGCTGATGCATTGCAGCTAGTTTTAACGCGGCTCTATTGCTCGTTCCAAAGTTATGCATGTTACTAGTTTCCAGATTACCCAGATTTCCAACCGGGACAGACCGACATCCATTACGATGGCTATATGGCACTGTATACTCAAACGACATAAAAACATGATAGTTGCTTGTTTAAGGATTTCAAGGCTTTCATCTGATCCCCCGTACTTTCAAAGCGGATCCCTGGCCAGAATCTGTTTCGCTTTCTACACTTACCTTTCGCATTAATGTTGAAGAAGAGAGGCTTCGCGTCGTCTAGAGCAGCGATTGGCAAAGTAACTGTAGCTCCTGTGTGCCATTTCCTTTGAACCGGAACACTGAAGTCCTGGGTAAAGGTCAATGGAACCCACCATGAGTATTCTTCTGCTTTGGGGTAGTTCGGCCTGAGGAAACGTTGCTACAAGGAAGTATACGTGTTCATTCATCGTAACTGTTTTGAAATTTAAATTTTCGAAAAATAGTGATCGCAATCGATGTTGGTAGGGAGTAATTCTAATTGTTTAATCGATTACTCCAAGATTACTTTTATAAACTTGCTGTTTGAAGTTTACGTTGCTGCGGTGAAGTTATTATATCGTATTTTGTTTAATAAAAGCCAGGCTTCAGCTTCCAGATTCCCAGACGCCCAGGGCTTCTGCATCGTCAAGCCAACCCTTCCAGATTTTCATTATGATGTAGACAGCTAAATTTGCTGTTCTCCAAAATTCCCTAGATGTCCCTTTTACATTTCAAATATCTCTTGCACCCCAGTCACAACTGTCAATCCCTTTTCTTCCCCCATTTGTATATTTGTAGTCTCTCGAACGGGTTGCCTCTATGGCACCTTCCAGACATCCAGAATCTGGGGTGTCCCACACCCCTAACTTCCAGACGGTTTTGGCCTGAATTTACCTTCCCGGTCGTCTCGACGGAAACGGCTGTCTGGAATCCAGAAGAAAAATCTGGAAGGGCCGGGCTTTATACCAACTAATTGTATTGATGCAAAATTTCACGGAAAAGTTTGCGCAACGATGATAGGCAACATTTTATGTGAATTTTGATGATTATTTTCTTACGATGATTACGAATTGATTAAATGGGGGATAATTATTCCGCACTTATTTGTTGTCTGTTTACCCTGCACTTTCAATAGCTACCCGGTAACCCGACATCCAATGGCTCTTGCCCTCATCTCGAAATTGCTCTAACCCGTTTGGCGATCAGGCGAAGTGCCAAAGGCCATCGTGGCTAGTAAGTAACTTGCCAAAATGTTACACGGTCTCCCGAAAACCTTTTAAATCGCACTTCATCATCGGTTGTTGGAAGATTAACGAAGTAAGATGGTCCAAGGTGGTATACCTATTTTCGAAAATACTGTATGATTAAATGAATTAATTTTATACATGCAGCCTAGTAATACGGCATTTGCAAAGCATTTATAAAAAATACAGATACAAAAAGATATACTCTTAAATATATAAAAGAAAAATATACAGATAGTATTATACTATTATAAATCATGACCAGCAGAATTTAGCACCTTCTGCTGGAGAAAGCTACGAAGTTGGTTTGTCAAGAAACGATCTCGATTTCGATTACTTGCTACGTGAAATTAGCAATTTTTTTGTTAGCACTTGTCAACTCTGTCCCTCCCTCCCATTCTCCGACTTGGCGGCTGTACGCAAAGTATTTGAAAACCGAACGCGCCGTAGTTAAAAAGTGGGAAAACCAAGCAAAAAAAAAAGAAGTCTTAAATAGAAAGTGAACCTGATTGTCGACCATGTATTCAAAAATGAAAAAACACTGTCGAGCTTCTCATGTCCTTATGTGTGAAAGAGTATAGGTGAACCTTGACGCCGTCGGACAAGTTTGCGTTGCGTTACTGGCAAAACTGGCAAAAAAGCGGCAAAAAGATGTAGGAACAAAATGAACAATGGCGAAAGGCGGGGATTTCAGAAGCATATAATTCCATAAGGCAGCTAGGGATAATTTAAAAGGCAGAATAAGTAAGAGGGGGCCTTTACTACCCTAATGTCTGTTCAAAGCTGCTTGTCAGATTGAGACGACCAGGGGCGGATCCAGGGGGGGGGCGAGGGGGGCGATCGCCCCCCCTAGACGGGCTGTAATTTTTTTGTTTTGTTTACTGCACTTACGGAAGTCTGCATTCATGCATGTTCTAACTTCTGTAACTAGACTCTAGAACCTTTTACACTACGTTCAACCCACAGCTTTTCCTCTGTGAAGCTAGCCTCGACTCTTTCTCACCTCATAGCTCACTCATAGCATAGCAACAGTTCACCCGGTAAATTTTAGCTAGATTCGAGACACAACGCAACCGGACCTGGTAAAAACAAACATTTAGTTCCAGTGTATAGTGAAATTGAAACGAGGACTTTCGTCGTTTAAGCGACATTAATGTCGGAAAACACGGACAAAAGACGCTTGACAGACAGGTTTGCGAACAGTGGAGCCAGGAAGCTTGAATTTTTCTTGTAAACAGTTGTAAGTTGATCAAGTACAGTTTTTTTAAGCATTAATGTAATTTATGAAAACCACATTTTCGTTAAATAAGAGAACGACAGGGACACTTAAAACACGAAAAAAATCAGCCTTGTGGCCGACAAAAAGGCCACTACCCCCACTCTTTTCGGTAAGAATCGCCCCCCCTAGAACGAAAGGCTGGATCCGCCCCTGGAGACGACCAAGGTACCTTTCAGTAACTAAGGTAAGAGCTTGGAACACAACCTTAGAAATTTAGAAACGCATAAAACAGGGATTGCAAATATACCATACCTGAACGACATTGGCGCTCCCAGCTCCATAATTCCTAGTCACAGTAATGAGTGGGAAATTTTTCTGGTATGCCCACGTGTTCATAATATCAGGAATGGTTGCGCCATCCAGGCCAATTGTTGCTTCTTGAGCTGCTTCATCCCAAGCGGCGAAAAGATCAATCATCTCAGCATTCCTGAACTTCCTGTTGTCCAAATATATCTGCAGACCCCTCCGGAAGACTGGTGGGGTGAGGAAGTCCTCTACCATTCTGATAACAGAGCCACCTATAGGAAAAATCATGATTAAATTTATGCGGAACTACATTAATACGTCCAGGAGTTTACATTGTAAAAATCTTGCAGTATTTGCTGCTAGGATTAATCTTGTCTCTACTGAGATAACAATAATATATTCGCAAATTGGATAATTAGAAATTGATAATTAGAAATTGGATAATTAGATTAAGCCTCTACAAAATTCTCAATTTACATGTCTTCTAAATTTGCACATGGAGAAAATTTGCGCAAGAAGAAAATGAGATAATTTTAATAATACATAGATGGCACTTTACACAAGAGACTTGTACCGTGACCAATAAACCATAAACATTTTTCAAATATAACTTAGAACTCTAGCACTCCCTTATAAAATGAGATAAGCTTATCTCTAATTCGGATTAATCTTACCTAAGTAGAGATAAGATTATTCCCAGTAGCAAATACTGCAGTTGAAATTAATCCTTACGCGGAGAAACTTTTTACAGTGTATATCTATTTTTTTTTGTAAATCAATCTCTATAAAAAAGCAACCGTATTCTTTTTTAATTTTTAGTTTATTATTATGAAACATGCCACACGCTCCCTTGGACGCAAGGATCTTCCCGGCACAAGAATGCTGTTGACCCTTTGCAAGTGACTGATTTGCATATATAATTACAGCTATCTATCTTTACCTCCTTAAGGTGTTTTTTTTATGTAGTTTCACTGCCAACTTTTAACGCCAACGCCTTCTTTTACGCCAACTGTTAACTTCCGTGGCATCGATGTTGGCTACCTGCATGGCCTATGCCGACGACGTCCTCCTTATCAGCCGATCGAGGAAGGGCCTTGAAACAAACGTTGCTAGCCTGAACCAATCCTTTGGCGAGACAGTCAACGCTAGTAAATGTCAGTACGTTTGTTTCAACGCTCCTGCTACTCCTCGGGAACCCTCTCTGAATGTTGGAGGCAATGTTTTCGTAACCGAGGAAAAAATTCGATGGCTTGGGATTACAATTGCGCAAACTATGTGAAAGATTTGCGAGGAAGCAGTTAAATCAGCCGCTAAAGGAATCAGATTTGGTTACTGCAAAATTGTGCCGAAACGTTCGAGGTATAGCAGACATGGTTTTGGGAAGACACATACGGCCTTTTGCGCACCGTATTTCAACTTCCTTGCTGGATTGCATTCTATACTCAGAAGAAAGGACCTTCGACGCATACGCTTGACATATTTCAGATATCTGAGATTTCTTCTCTACCTACCACGGCGCAGGCGGAACCGCTACCTGATCCGCCGTTTGTTAATTTCCGGCCCATTGTTGACGCTTGAAGCCCTCTCCTCTAATTTGTGTTCTCCGGGAAACTTACATATCCACGAGGGTTGTCGACATAACGTCCCCAATCAAAACGTCCCGGGCGAACGTCCCCGTGAAAAAACGTCCCCACGACAAAACGTCCCCATGACAAAACGTCCCCGATCAAAACGCCCCTGGCGAAGGTCCCCATGGCGAAACGTCCCCGGCATTCTCTCAAAGATTGATTTACATCAGACCGGTATTCTCTCAAAGTGGATTAATTTAAGACCTCGGCATGGGACTAAGGGATTAAAGTCGCCTAGGCATATAAATATTGTCCCGAGCAATTAGAGGTTTACTAAAGACTTGGCGACTGCTACAAAATGAGCTACAGGCTGTTACCAACTCAAAAAGCAAAGCCCAATGATCCGAATCCGCCTACGAATTTGTTTTATGAAGGTAAGCAAACTAAGACATTTTTAGCTTGTCCCTTTAGTCGGGTCTCAGAAGGGACGGGACTCGGCCGGCTAACGAGCTACTGCACATTTTTTAGGATTCTTGGCCCACAAATAAAATAGGGATATCTGCACTGAATTCTCCAATGACGCTTATGCTTCGGACACTAGGGTCAGAATTTTAGGTTTGGAGCTTGTATACTTGTCCACATTAGCAAATTTGTTGCAACTTAACCGAAAAGGGCTGGGATGGCACAATCTAGTTACCCATCACTTCTTCACTTAAATTGGCTTGAAGATCCGCTGAAAATGCGTTACTTCGGTGTTCCGCTGTTTAAGAATAATCGATTTTTAAATATAGGAATTTCTATGTGATTTGTGGTACCTCTATGAGCTTGTATTTTTGTTGTGTGCCTTACGAGAAAGATTTATAATTTTTTTGGCGTTCAGGCACTAAGTAATCTTCAAGAATCTCATCACTGCCGACTGAAAAGCCGCGTTTGTGTTGACTTTTGACGTTTTGACACGGGGATGTTTTGTCATGGGGACGTTTTGTCACGGGGCGTTTCGTCACGGGGACGTTTCGCCAGGGGACGTTTTGTCATGGGGACGTTTCGTCGGTAAGCCGTCCACGATCCCATCAATGTGATTCTAAGTTAGTGAACCTTTATTGGAAATATTTTTGACTGTTTGCGATTATTTTATATTTCTTTGTCTTTTTCTACTGCACTTACGCCCTTGGGCAGTGCGTCATAAATCCTTCATTCACTGTAATCTGATGTACTTTTGTTCCAGTTATTAAAGTACAGTATGTGTAATGGACAAATAATACGGTACACATACTTTCATAACTAGAACAAAAGTACGTCAAACTACAGTGAAACTACATCCAAAAAAACGCACACTCTTTTGGGAGGGCTGAGTCAACGGTCAGGCTTGGTTTGACACGGAATGATATTGAGAACCAACTGGTCCATTTCGCCTCATTCTAGTTCAGCGTTCCAAGCGGACTGGTTTCTGAAAGTCCTCGGTTATCAACACTTGCAACAGAGAGATAGTAAGCTACGGATCTACTTGATCAGAACATAATAGCTTTCACTTCCTGCTCCAAGGGCGGTGCAAAACTTCCATTGCTCGGGAAACCGGTTACAGATTATCAGCCTGTGGATCTATTTTTACTACATCTGTCTCGGGTGCGGATAGGGGGGGGGGGGGGCAGAAGGGCATTGCTCGGGAAACCGGTTACAGATTATCAGCCTGTGGATCTATTTTTACTACATCTGTCTCGGGTGCGGATACGGGGGGGGGGCAGAAGTGCAGTGGAAGTGCTGAACTGAAATATGGCAAATAATCTGCCAATTCATCACTTCTTATTCTTATTCTATCCATTTACGGCATCAGCAAGGCTGGGGAGCGCGACCCTTTCCGTTTTGGTCTTCTTCTAAGCTGTTGATGGGTCGGTCTATGCACCTTAACTGGGGTCGCCGCCCGGGAGAAATATATCCTGTTCTTGTGGATGGTAAGGCTGGTGATGGAACCTGAACTAGGATCAGAGCCCAGGAGGAATTATCCTCTTCTTGTGGTTACTGGTAGAGGACGGCAACACGACTGGGATCAGAGCCCAGGAATAACTACCCACTTGTTTGAACTGATCGATCTGTCGCTGTTTCAAGTGCTTTCATCATAGCTCAATAGATGGCTTCTTCAGTTTTTTTTTTGCTGAGCTCCATTAGCGTGATTGCTTCCAAGTTGAAAGAAGGCTTTTCTTTATGCAGCGTTTACAAGTACAAGAAAACTTGAACAGAATCAAATTTTGGTGACAAGGTTATGTTTACACGCAGAGGGATTCACTTTCGTGGTTAACACGGTCAAAAGCTTTTCGTATATCTAGAAAACAAGTGAAAACAGGACTTCCAAGACCCAGATAATAACACACAGTTTGCTTAAATGAAAAAATACAAAAGTCGGTGCCATGCTTCTGTTTAAAACCAAACTGATCCCCTTGTGGCTTGCGATGTCTTGGAATACACGTTTCACAGACTGGTTTAGCAGTTGTCTGTGTATCTTCCTAATATTCCAGAGGTCCGCGTCCTCAGCTTGTCAGTGGATTTTCTTTATGAGTCAAAAGAGGATTTAAGAGTCGGTGAGAAGGACGACTTTCCGACTAGATGGTGGTCTGTTCGAGATGACTTTTATGGCTTTCCAGATCGGTGTTAGCTCTGCCGTCAAAGTGGACGAACCGTCGGTAATTTACCGATCCATCTGTAAAGACTTGTAGGTGGTCAGGATATTTCTGGTGCATCTCCTGTGGGAATAGCTGCTGAATCTCTGCGTCTCAATATTCGTACTTTCTGTGTGGTATGAGCTGTAACTTGACTTCTACAGCTGTCATTTTCCAGGGTGGGTCCTCCGGGAACGGACGTGCTATTGTAGCTTCGTTTTTCACGTTAAGGTGCTATAAATTATAAAAAGTTTTGCCATTCACCACATGGTTTCAGTTACGGTGCTATCAGGGTCGGGCGGTTTCCTACTGGATTTCCGTCATTGAGCAACCAACCCCTCGCGCCGTCATCTGGCTCCTGATTGGCTTAGGATTCTCATTCAGCCTGCATTCAGAGAACCGGAGAACTGTGTTAATTTTCATACTTATAATTCAGATGTTGTTAGACGATTGATCAGTAAACTGGCCATTAAGAAGATCACACTCAGAGTTGTAGGCCAAGGGCTAAGCTTTCACAATTTCCTGCAAGGATTTTCGGCACCATCTTTCCATCTGGAAAACTTGAGATTTGTTCGTCTTCATGATAAAACTGCAGAAAATCCGGCCGGAAAACCCCGACCATGTATCTACAGAATTAAAGCTTGGGGGGGGGGGTGACAACGCTGAACCGTCAAACATTAGCAGCACGTTAGATACCGACGCAGTTCTGGGAGAGGGGGTTTGGGGGTGCTCGCCCTGCGTCTGCCAGTGCCCTGCAGCTCACACAATCGAATACCGACGATGCAAAAGAAAGAAGGCCTCAATACCCTTGATGACTTACTCTTCGTCTCGATGCAGAATCGCCGCAGGCCCAGCTAAGAGCCAGAAACGTCACAACAAACGTTGTTGACTGATTCACACATGATCAGAATAAAACTGAGGGTTCGTCTGGGTGACGTTTCTTGTTCTTCACGAGGTTCACTGGCGTAATTCGGACTGAGTCTTATAGAGTAACCCAAGCCTATACATCACATATGTGAGTGAATACTGACACTTACTTTTTTCGTAGGCGATCGCGTCAAACACATTCAGATCGTCATTGCTTTCTACATCGACGTACATCGGCCTTGTGCTATCCAATGAGTCCAATCCGTTCATAACGTACTGAACTGTATCGACAAGGAAAAGATCATCAGCCGGCCAGTTCGGGCGTGCCTATAAGAAACAAGACCAAAGGTTTCAATGGGATCCCACGTGGGAAAGTTTGTTGATCTTTTCAATGCAGATAATCAGGTCTTGCAGACGTCCAATCTTTGCCGAACCCGCAAAAAATTGATACCATTCTAACAGACCACTGAACACCAGCCACTAAGTCATGCTTTCCAACTCAGAGCATATCAAACAATCAGGCTCGTTCGCAAACATCATGTTCTGACAAGATTCCGACGGGACTATCTATTCGAGTCGAGAATAAACAGTATCTTTTGATTTACTGTGTCTTTATGGGGAACAGCTACATCCTCCTTATCGACATCAGAATTTTATTTTGCTTCTTCGAAATTTCCGGTTTTGGCCGGACTCTGGTCAAACTACTTGTCCGGTAAGAAAATAAAGTTCATATCTGGATTAAACATGTATTCTTATCCCCTTATTGGTGCTCCAATCCAGCTTAAAAAAAAATACTACTATCAGACTTCCGGTCTCTGCCGGATTCCGGATGAACTAGAAAAAGGTAAGCTTCACATATGAATTCAGCTCGTATTCTTACTCCTATAAGAATGTTCCAACCGACTCCAGAATAAAAATTCACTCCCACCGAATTTCCGGTTTTCACCAGGTTCTACAGAAATATTAAAAGACATTAAAGATGAAGCCAGGTTGTTGGACATGCAGGCAAATGAAGACGAAAGTACAATTTTAGCCTTTTCCTTCCTCAAAACTAGCATTTCCTTTGAAGAAACACTGCCTTCTGGTTTGCAGGTACAGACGATAAAGCTTCTTGGTGTAACAATCACGTCCGATGTTAAATGGGAGGACAACAACAACGTAATGCTAAAGCGTGCAAACGCTGGTCTACAGCTGTTGAAACTTCTGGCTAAGTTCCAAGTACCTAATTCCCATCTTGTTCGAATTTACGTTTCTTTTGTTTCTACTGCCGAACAGACACAATAAATCGAAAGAATACTGAAACATGCAATCCTAATAATAAGTCGTGAGCCCAGCATGTCTATGTACCCCTATATAGAAGTATGATTTAACTTCAGATGAAAATTTTACTTCTAGGAAATTTTCAATTTTTTTTCGCGGATTCCGGGCGAACTATTTATCCGGTCTGAAAATAAAGTGTAGTTCTTGATTCAGCATGTCTCCTTACCTCTAAACTGACTGATCCCCTAAGTTACAACACACTCCCCCACCCTTAAATATAGGACTACAGGGCCTATATACGAACCTACGAACTACGCGACCTAATCTTTGACCCAATGAATGCTCACACCAAGTTTGAACAAAACATGTAAACCCCTTGGAAAGTTATCGTACTGATAAACGGACGACTTTTACGAACCAAGTTTCATCCCAAACCCTCCACTCTACGCGTTCCCAAGATTCCCGGTTCCCCCTCAAACTCCCCCCAAGTCACCGGCGACATTCCGGATTTGTAAAAAACTTATTTCGCACCCGATCTACAATGAGTTTCTCCCTCCACATTGCAACAATGTAAGGTAATGGGAAGAGCGAGTAGTCTCTCAAAGGTCCTACTATTCAACCAGTAGCCGCCAAACACAGCCGTTGCCAAAATAGTCTTATACCAAGATTGTTGAAATTTTAAATAGCTTTTGACCATTTGTATGTATTTTTAAATGTATGTTATATTTAAAAATTCGAGCACGACAGTACTCACTAATTTTGGTCTTGTTACCGTCAAAGTGGGAGTGAATAAATTACTATTCTATTCTATTCTGTTTGACGGGGGTCGTCTGACACGAGATCTTTCCAAATCTCAGGTTTCATTAAGATCCTATCACTCGTTCAAAAGTTACAAGTACCTCAAGATTCCCGCTCCCTGCACTCCCCCAACGATCGTCGGATCGCGAAGTGACTAATTTTAATTTAATCTTTTCTGGTCCCTGATATGCCAGTCAAGTTACATCGTCCTAGCTTATGTGGAAGTGCCCGAACTAGCAAATCCCGGACCGACCGACCGACCAACAGAAATTGCGATAGCTATATGGTACTTGGCCGAAGGGCAAGTGCCATAAAAACAATAATAAAATAGGGACTGAGCCTGAAGATAACTAGGTCAGGTAAACTAGTGTCACCATCAAATAGAGTCAATCAATCGTTTGTGTTCAAAAACATTTCTTATTCTCTGGAGCCGTTCAAAGTTAGGTGCCCGAAGTAATATACCTCTTCTGTGTTGTGACACTAGCATTGTTGGGACCTTGACCTTGTGAGGGAACATATTCTGTATTCTAACGGTTTTAGACTTGGGAAGGAACGGAATGCTCAGTCTGTAATGACAAGCTTCTTGGAAAGGGATAAACTAAAAAGAGGCACGGCCCTGCCCCTCCACTCTGAGGCCTGAAAGGGCCTTTCTAGGTTTCGTGCCTCTGTTTCGGACGCTTTCCTCGCACAGTATTTCGTGCCTCTTTTTAGTAACTATTAGTAAAAGATTGAGAATTTGAAGGCAAATTAGACATTTTTCTTGTCCCTCAGTCTGAAGCCTGAAGGGGCCTTTCTAGTTTCCGTGCCTATTTTTAGTACTCGTGCCTCGCACAGTATGTGATGCCGTGCCGTACCTCTTTTTAGTAATTAGTTGCAATATTGAGAATTTGAAGGCACATTCGATAATTGTTCTTGCCCCTCACTCTGAAGCATGAAAGGTCCTTTCTAGTTTTCGTGCCTCTTTTAATAGTCGTGCCTCGCACAGTATGCCGTGCCGTGCTCTTTTTAGCAATGAGAAGTAATGAGAAGTCTGAAGCCTGAAGGGGCCTTTCTAGTTTCCGTGCCTCGTACTCGTGCCTCGCACAGTATGCGATGCCCTGCCTCTTTTTAGTAAGTGGTAGTAAAGTATTCAGAAGTTTAAGGCACATTAGAAAATTTTTCTTGCCCCTCACTGGGAAGCCTGAAATGGCCTTTCTAGTTTTCGAACCTCTTTTAGTACTCTTGCTTGGCACAGTATGCCGTGCCGTGCTCTTTTTAGTAATTAGAAGTAAAATATTGAGAATTTGAAGGCACATAGCTAATTTTTCTTGTCCCTCATTCTGAAGCCTGAAAGGGCCTTTATATTTTTCATGCCAATTTTTAGTACTCCTGCCTCGCACAGTATGCCGTCCTTTTTTTTGGTTACTAGTAGTAAAATATACAGAAGTTGAAGGCACATAGATAATTTGTCTTGCCCCTCACTCTGGAGCCTGAAAGGGCCTATCTAGATTTCGTGGCACTTTTTAGCACTCGTGCCTCGAACAGTTTGCCATGCCGTGCCTCTTTTTAGAAATTAGTAGTAAGTATTGAGAATTTGAAGGCAAATTAGAAATTTTTGTTCCCCCTCACTCTGAAGCTTGAAAGGGCTTTTCTAGTTTTTATGCCTCTTTTAGTACTCGTGCCTCGCACAGTATGCCGTGCGGTGCTCTTTTTAGTAATGAGAATTAAATATTGGGAATTTGAAGGCACATTAGAAAATTTGTCTTGCCCCTCACTCTTGAACCTGAAAGGGCTTTTCCAGTTTTCGAACCTCTTTTTAGTACTCGTACTCTTTTTAGTAGTTAGTACTAAAATATTTAGAGTTTGAAGGCACATTAGATAATTGTTCTTGCCCCTGCATGAAACGGCCTTTCTAATTTTCTCGCCTCTTTTAAATACTCGTTCCTCGCACAGTATGCCGTATCGTGCCTCTTTTTGTAATTAGTAGTAAGACATTGAAAATTTAAAGGCACATCAGAAATTTTTTCTTGACTCTCACTCCGAAGGCTGAAAGGGCCTTTCTAGTTTTCATGCCTCTTTTTAGTACTTGTGCCTCGCAGAGTATACCGTGCTGTGCCTCTTTTTAGTAATTAGTAGTAAAATATTCAGAAGTTAAGGCACATTAGAAAATTTTTCTTGCCCCTCACTCTGAAGCCTGAAAGGGCCTTTCTAGTTTTCGTGCCTATTTTTTGTAATCGTGCCTCGCACAGTATGCGGTGACGTGCCGTGCCTCTTTTTTAGTCGATCCCTCTTGGAAGCGTTAGAAATAAACTTACAGCCTGTGTTGCCTGATATTCAAAGAAAGTTGCAAATCCTTCATTTAGCCAAATAACGTTCCAATAGTCGCATGTAACGAGGTTTCCAAACCACTGATGGGCCAATTCGTGACCAATGACTCCCACAACGCTCTGCTCTCTGCTGGCAGCTTGCATGAGTGGTCCGTCCCACATTAGAAGATATTCTCTGGAAAGATTTATTTACGGTTATAAGGTGTTTTTCTCACGATCTTGCAAAGAGCGTATTCCACCCTACTTACCTTAGTAACTACTAGTGAGGTCACAAATTTGAGCTTATTGCCGTCAAGGCTGGAACGATTTTTCTAATTCCCAGCAGAATATCGGAAAATCATCGGACCAATCACGTACAGAATTGCGTAGTTACCACGCTTACTACGCTCCCGAGCTTGGTAAGCAAATAGTTACTATTCCTAGAAGGTTGGAATGGTCAGCGTAGTAACTTTTCACAAGGATAGAACGAAAATTGTAACTACTAGTTACTATTGTTAGAAGGGTGGAACACGCTCAAAGTGTTTGTGGCTCGAAGTTTCCGCGGTCGTTCTTCGGGCCCACAAGCGTGTTTCCGCTACCAATCAGATTTGTGTGGCTCTCTTGTGGCATAATTTGAGAAACAATTGTCGAGGTGATTTTCGATTTTGTGGCTCGAACTTGGCGGCGAATTCAGATATAGAAGCAAAATAAACCCTAAATAATAAAAATAAAATGAGGATCTTTCTTGCGCAGAATGGTTGATCAGGTGTGTCTGTAGTGGGGCCCAGACATAAGCCTGTTAACTAAATAGGTGTTCCTCTTCGCGGAAGCAATATTTAGCAAATATTTTCATCCAAGGACGAAAAGAGAACAGATGCCTACTACTTCAAGCAGGGTAACATTTTCCAACAAGACCAAAGGTGTCGATGGGATCCCAAAAATCTAATATTTGATTCAGACAAGCGGGTCTTGTCTTCGCCAGATCCAGTCTTAGCAAGGCTAATCATCAGAGAAAACCAAGTTCAGATATACCTCTATAGGCCAGATCTATTTTGACGATACAGTCCGAGACTTCCTGCTTTACTTCTGCCAAGTTTCCGGTTTCGCCCGAAAGTCCAGCAAAAAAAGAAAATTCAGAAACAAATCCAGCGTATAAAGAATTCCTATAAAGAACATCTAATCAACTTTGAATAAAAGTTTGAGTTAAAAAAATATTCCGGTTACAGCCGGATTCCGGACTAATTGTATGTCCGGGTAATAAATGATTGTCATATACAGACTCAGCATCTCTTCTTACCCCTTAATCTGTCATCTAATCGAACTTTTGCTTTTAACGAATTCTTCGCTTTTGGCCGGATTCCGGGCGAACTAGTTGTCCGGCAAGAAAATGGTTTTCACCATCGTGTTCAGCATGTCTTTTTACCCCTCAAAAGGAACGTTTAATCAGCTTCAAATGAAATGTTTACTTTTAACCAACTTTGCGGTTTCCACCGGATTCCGGACAAACTACTTGTTCGGCAAGAAAATGGCTTTCACCACCGTGTTCAGAATGTTTTCTTACCTCGAAATCGACCACTTAATCTTTTACTTTTAACAATTTTTCTGGTTTTTGCAGGATTCCGGACGAACTACTTGTCCGGCGAGAAAACGGCTTTCACTACCGTGCTCAGCATGCTTTCTTACCCCATAATCGACTATCACATTAGCTGTTTAAGACTATTTTGTTTGTCCCTTAATGTGAACCACCCCTAAATGTAGAGCTACATAGCCCATCTACGAACTTGACCTTACCCTTGACCCAATGAATCTTCACACAAGTTTCATCAAAATATCTCGTTCCCTTCGAGAGTTATCGTTCTCACAGACAGACGGACATTTTTGCGATGTCATATGTATCCCTCCACTTACGTTTTGGGATCCCAAAAAGGGATGTGGTACAAGACGTGAAGAAGGGCTAACTCTGCTCAGTAGGCTAAGCTATACGACTAATGCATCTTCCTTTGGAATATAAACAGGGAAAGGCATCTTACGCAGCAATATTATGGTTATTATTAGTAGGCGAGGAGAGTCGCTGCCCTCTATACTTACTGGTAAGTGATAAGACCCCAGTTTTCCATGGCACCTGAGGCAAAATTTGGAATGGCAAGCTGATCCAATTTCTCCAGAGAGTATTGGAAACCGGTATATTCTTCCATAAAGTCCATGATCTTGGTGGTTACTTCCAAACCTAGAACTGCCTGCTTGGCCTCATAATTAGGATTTGCCCAGTGAGCGATTGGAGTGCCACCTGGAACGAAACGAGGTTCATGGGCCCGTCGTACCTACATTACTAATCCATTCTAACAGGGGCGTCACGAATGGGGGGGGCGCCAGCCATTAAAACTAACCCAGTCGGTGCAAAGATCCGCGATTTACAGCATCCGACCTCCGGATCCGAACCCGCGTTTAAAATATTGCTTTGTTTCGCATTATTGCGAAATCTGCTTATCCTCGTCCTACTGTGAGCTGACTAACAATAGGAAGCTAGCTGAAACCGCGCAAACTGGCCAGAAACTGGCCCTGCACCATTTCAGCAATCCAGGTAGATTAGTCTCTGCCTCTCGCGCTCATCTCATTATCAGCATCTACCACAGAGAACTAGTGCAACAGATCCACCAGTGAATGAACAGAAAAGATGTAGAAGCTTTCAATTTAAGCTGAAGAGTGGCGTTACAGTCAGGGAGATTTGCACCTCTCTGGTATGCATAAGGAAAGTAATCAAAACATATGCTAGAAGAGTCTTGGTTAAACGCTGATGATGGTCTGATCACGGGGGGACAGTAATAGGCAGGGGCGCCACCACTGCGGGGGGGGGGGGGACGCCCAGTCATGCACAAATCCTCAATTTTTGGGAATGGTGCCCCAACGTACGGGCATGGTGCCCCCTTCTTCCTGTCCTAGATCAAAGATACCTGATTTTACTTTCTATCAAGCCTCTTCCAGTTTACAAAATGTTAGAGCACTTCCAAGATACATAGAGTTTTTTGGAGGGCACTTCTCTTCTAGTGGGTTTATCCTATCCTTTTTCTGAAAATTGCTGCTAGGTAGCATGGATGAGGCAAGCTATTCAATATGTTCACTAGAGCAAATATTTCCTTTAGACTGTTTGCCTTTCATTGTATTTACTTTGAGTTATTTTTTTTTTTACTTTTTTTTCTCTGACTTTTGACTTTTTTACAACATGGAAAAGGATTGAAGAACCTAGTGGCAACTACCTGTAAAGGGATAGAGTAAATCTACTGGGAAAGAAGTGGCCTCCACAAAACTCTCTGTATCTTGGCTTGGAAGTGCTCTAACATTTTGGAAATTGGAAAATGAGGTTGGATAGACAGTGAAATAAGGTATCTTTTGATCTAGGACAGGAAGAAGACCCTATTTAGGTAGGTAGCCAGTGTCAGCTTAACCCAATTTCACAAGGGTACCATGCCCATCCTCCAGGGCATGGTGCCCTAACGTATGAGCACCATGCCCAAACGTCCAGGCATGCCCAGACGTTGGGGCACCATGCCCAAAAATTGAGGATTTGTGTATGACTGGGGACCCCCCCCCCCCCCCAATGCTGTTGGCCAGTCGGTAAAAAATTATCGTGTCGGCGCGAATCGCCGTGATTTTTCGTCAAAACGGTTGATTTTTTTCATGAAAACAGTCGGTTTTTCTGAAAATTGGTCGATTTTTCGTCAAAATACTCGGTTTTTCTGAAATTCAGTGAATTTTTCTGAAAATCAATGTTTCGTTTTTTAAACTGTCAGTTTTTGTTGTTGAAAACAGTCGTTTTTTCTGCAGAAACAGTCGGTAAAAATTACCAGCCAGTCTGTAAATGCCTCGTCCCCCCCCGACTCCCCCAAACATTTTGGCTAGTGACGCCTCTGGTAATAGGAACTAAGGGAACAAGTCATTTGTTCCCTATTATGTGAAGTATTCAAACGGATCCGAATTCTCAATTTTAAAATGATTTGACGTTAAAAATCTCTCACAAAATCTCAACTCACAAATTTGACACTTTTTTCGTTAGAAGTAAATGTGGGTCTTACATCAAAATAAGAATAACAATACCGACTGTTTCTGCAGAATAAACGACTGTTTTCAATAACAAAAATGACAGTTTAAGAAACAAACAATTGGTTTTCAGAAAAATTTACTGAATTTCAGAAAAACCGAGTATTTTGCCGAAAAATCGACCAATTTTCAGAAAAACCGACTGTTTTCATGAAAAAAATCTGAAGCACGCACAACCCACAACCTTCGCCCCTTTTTTAGAAGTGAAAGAGAAACAGGACAATGGTTGTCGTATGAATAATGGTCTGGCATGACTAGCTTCAGGTTAACTCGCTAGCCTGTATGTATACAATGTGATAAACCTTCAACTTTCAGACTTCACGCTTGCGATAACTTGTTTGTTTCCCTATCATATTAGCCTACTCCTCAGTTTTGAGGGATAGAAATAAATAAATACAAACAGGACTAATTCACAGAACTTACTTGAAGTTTGATTTCCTTCAAATTTGACAAAATCAGATACCAGAAAAGCGACTAGGTAAGTAGACATCACCACCTTGGTTTCCTCGTAGATGTCCCAGACATAGTTAGGATCGAACTCGCTACAAAAAAGTCTGAAGTCAAGAAGAGCAAAGTTATATGTTTATCACCTGATTTAGAACAACAATATCATCAAGGACGATTACATGTAAGTAATAATAATATTAATATTATTTTTCAACGACCAGAAAGCAAGGGCAGAGATGGCATAAGAGAAAAGAAAGAAAATGAGAAGAAAACACTGACTATAAAACGATTGACATTCTTTTTGAGCCTCTGTAGAAGTTCTCACACTGCTGTAAGTGTGTCACTGATATTTTAAGTTGATGGCTATTTTACTATTTCAGGTCAGGAAGAGCAGAGCAGGTATTTACACGAACGCTAGCAGCCCTCAGCGCGAATGTTATTCACTGCACCACAATTGTATTGCCCTTTTCAGAGGGCAATCCTTTTTGGGATCCCAAAACGCATGTAGAGGGATACCTATGACATCGCAAAAGTTGTCCGTATGTCTGTCCGTCTGTGCGCGCTATAACTCTCTAAGGGAATGAGATATGTTGATGAAACATGGTGTGAGGACTCTTCGGGTCAAGAGTAAGATGGGCTCGTAGATGGGCTCTGTAGCCCTACATTTAGGGGTGAGGGAGGGGGTTTAAATTAAGGGGCAAATGAAATATTGTTAAACAGATGATGTGATAGTCGATTATGGAGCAAGAAGACATGCTGAACACGACGGTGAAAACCATTTTGTCATCGGACAAGTAGTTCGCTCGGAATCCGCCCAAAACCGGAAAGTTTGTTAAAAGTAAAAGTTTTCTTTGAAGCTGATCGGATGTTCGACATGCTGAACACGATGGTCAAAACCATTTTTTACCGGGACATATACGAATCCGGTTGAAACCGGATTTTTGTTATAAGAAGTTTTACTTGAAGTTGATTATATGTTCTTTATACGGATAAGGAGATACGCCGAATTCGCTTCTGAACTTTATTTTTTGTTTCTGGACAAGTATGGTAGTTCGTTCGCAATTGTCTGGATCAAGTATTAGATTTTTGGGATCCCATTGAAACCTTTGGTCTTGTTTCAGATGACTGCAGATGACAAGAAAAACCGCTGACTCCACGGTATGCTAATGGAGTACTATTTTTGCCGCTAGTTTAAAGGAGTTGTATCATAAGCATTCTAGCACTTGCAACGTCTAGAACCACCCCCTCACCAAAGACCCAAGATGAATCCACGACTCGATCCGACCGCTGGATCATCTAGTGGCGCGGGTCGGAAGCACCCGGCATGGAGAGGCTGGGATCATAGTTTGAATATGGATCTAACAAATGTTTTTATTGTAGATGGTATATTGAAAATATGCAGACAAATCAAAGTAATTATTTGCATTATCGATTTCTTTAAGTATTTGTTTTCTGTTTTTTCTTGTTATTCCCGTAAGTCCAAAGAATTAAGGATGTAAACTAGATTACAATAAACTATCGCCGTAATTATACTAAGGTCGTTATAGTGATCTTTTGACGATTCTGAAACTGAGCTAAATAATATTGAGCTTCCGAGACCAAAAAATGTCAAACTGGCCGATGATTTCAAACGGTGATATACTTAGCTGTTTTAATCTTCTTACACGCTACTCGATCTTCTCGAAGGTTTTAGTAACTCATTTAACTACCGCCGCGAGATGAATAAATAGTTAATTAGCAATGGCGGACTTGCTTACAGGAGTGCACTGTGTCAAGTAATTTGTGGATAACGTTGGTTACATGAGAATTTTGAGGTTAACAAAGGTAACAGTGTGTTCGTAAAATCCGACCCATCGAAAAATGATGGAAACACCCCAACGGCGGGAATGCGCCCTACGATATTCGTTGCCAGCGAGATTAAATACCTCAAAGGAACTTCTCAGCATCAGTGTATCTTCTGTTACTGTATGTGAAATAAGTGATATACAAAATTTGGCGCCCAGACTAATGTTCTTCTGACGACAGTGTGGACCAATACTCTATATGACGAAGTCCAAAATACGCCAGCGATCCTCAGGAAGAAGCAGTAAGAGTGTCCATACGACTCAAACTCAACGACTCAAATCCTTTGTCAATCAATCACCACGATCTTTGGCAGCAGCTGACACCACTTCTGCCTTTCTTCCGCTAGATACCCGGAGAGGCCGGAGATTTTGGATTGGCAAAGAGAGATAGTCATCAAGAGTGGAGGCAGATACACTTGATGACTATCTCTCCCTTCCTATGCAGAATCTCCGGGTACCTGCAGAAGAAAGGAAGAAATGGTGTCACAGCTGCGCTGACTCAGGATTTGAGTCATTGAGTTTGAGTAGTTACGGACACGTTTGCTCCTTCTTCCTGAGAATCACTGGCGTGTTTTGGACTTAGTCATATAGAGTATTCTTCATCGGCACCAAGAGTTAGTCATTGAGTATTGAACAAAACTGCATATTCCGTCACAGTTTCGTGAAGTGCCATCATCCATTAAAGTTTAACCGAAAAGGGCTAGGATACGACAGTCTAGTTACCCATCACTTGTTCGCTTAAATAATCTTGAAAACCCGATGAAAAACCGTTAGTTTGTTTTTCTGATATTTCCAAATAATCGATTATCCCATTGTGCTTGCCGCTCTTCCCGTTTTTGTGATATCTCTATGGTGCCTGGAACATTTGGCAACAATACCAGCAGCAAACAAGTAAATAAATTGTGTATCAAATAAACAAATAAGTGTCTGCAGTGCCAAAAACTAGTGCTAGATAGTGATAGTGATAGTGCAGTGATTTTCGCGGGCGAATTGTGGACGGATTCACCATGGGAAAGCGTCCACATTCCCAACGTCCCTACTGAAGACTACTGTGGACAGAATGAAAATCCCCAATAGGTGTTGTAATAATTCAATGTATTTGAATCTAAGATGTAAAAATAAGTTGCCTGTTCAGTTAAACTTTAAAGTTTAACTGAAAGGCCAACTTATTTGTGTGTCATTTAAGTGAATACACCGAATTATTTGGATTCTGCAAAGGAATGTTTGTATTTTACACTATCTGCTATAGTTATGACCTTCAGAATATCTGCGGCCGTTCCCACAGCATAAATTCTACTATGACGCGGGAAATTTTAATCTCAACGAAAACGCGGCTTTTCAGTGCGCAGTGGTGAGATTGGTAAAGGTTGCTTAGTGCCTGAACAAAAAAAAAATCACAAACCTTTCTCGTAAGGCATACAACAAAATATATAAGCGCATAGAGGTACCACAAATCACATGGAAATTCCACTATTTGAAAATCGATTATTCGTGAATAGCGGAACAACGAAGTAACGCATTTTCACCGGGTCTTCAAGCCAGTTTAAGGAAATGAGTGATGGGTAACCAGATTGTCCTATCCCAGCCCTTTTCGGTTAAACTTTAACATTTCAGTTTTTTCAGTTTCAGTTTATATCAAATATCAACACATATCGTGGCTTGGGGCCAAATGGCGTGTTGAATACGTCAATATACATGAAGGCAAATCAATAATGCCTGTCATAATATCAAGAAAAATAATTCAAACTAAATATGGCCTAACACAAAAACATGAAAATGAGACACACACAAGAATGACTAAACCTATTTGTTGGAAATATGTACAAATTTAGGGATAAAACTATTTCTGTACCGCTCCGTACGGCAGTAACGGGGTTCTAGCTTGGGTATTCGCTCCGCACACGCTCTTTGCGGACGCAAACGTTGAGGTTGGAAGAGAGGCGACAGAAGGGAGCGGAAGGAGGGGTTCTGTAGGGACTTCATACCAAAATCTCTGCACAGCCTCTCCCGTCTATGATGGAGGGTCTCAAGTTTAAAATGATTTAAAAGAAAATAATAAGGCATTTTAGGTCCTCTGAATATAATTCTGAGAGCACGTTTCTATACACTTTCAATGGAATCTGTATCCTCTTTTGTCAGAGCATAATGCCAAACCGGACACGCATATTCAAGTAGGCTTCGGACAAACATACAAAAAGATTAATTAATACCATTTCTGGAACCCCAAATTTAGTCAGGGTTTTAACTATTGACGTGGATAAATTGGTTTTTTTTATTAAATTTTTTGTATTCTTCTTCCAAGTTAAATCTGAAGAGAGCGTAACTCCAAGAAGGGTAATTTGTTCAACAACTAAACCATTTTCAGGGACAGGGAAAAATTATGGGCTACTTTTTAAAAAGGAAAAACTTACAATTGTTGACTTATCTGTATTTACAACCATATTAGCAGTTAGGGTCTCGTCGGCTATATCTTGAAGAATAGTCACTGCGTTACTTTTTAAATTTCGACCAACAACTTCAACCAAAGACAAATCGTCCACATATTTCCAACTTGCATCAGTTCCTTTTGCAATGTCGTCAATTATCTGCCCCAAAACAGTCCCTTGGGGAACACCGCAAAATATAGCACTGGGCTGAGAATAAACCCCCTTGTATTTAACAACTTGCTCCTTATCCGTTAAAAAACCAACAAGAATATCTATAGTGAAATGCGGTATATTTTTTTCATACAATTTACGAATTAAAATATTGTGATCAACAAGGTCAAAAGCTTTCTTAAAATCAACTGCAATTAAATTTATCCATTTATCAGGTACATCTAAATTCTTTAAAATAAAATCTATCAGGCTTACTAGGTAATGTACAATTGATGTTCTTGGGAGATTACCAAACTGGTTATGGTCAAGTTGGTGTAACAAATGAGCTTTCAGCCACTCAGCAACAATTGACTCGTAAATTTTGCTGAAAACAGACGTTAAAGGGATAGGTCTCACACCGGAGAAATTATTTTCTCCACCTTTTTTGGGGATAGGGGTTACAAACCCAAATTTCCAAATCTTTGGATGTTGCCGCGTCCCAGTTATCGCATTAAAAATATTGTGAAGAGGCGCCGAAAGTTCACTCGTGAAAGCTTTAATTAAATCCACGGGAATATCATGTGGTGTGACATTTACACGTGGATGGCATCTTCCGTCAAGCCTAACAACCACCTACGCGAAAAAGTCCTCCAAGATCCGCGTCGCTACAGTCTCTATATCTATGAGCTGAATCCACTAATTTTCCTAAGAATGGCTTTAAAAGGGGTACTCACTGCGGAACCTTCTCAGCCAGAATGCTATTCGACAAGGTTGTGTAGTCCAGAGTTCGGCCAAGAGTGATGGTAAATTTCGCTTTCATATTCGGTTCGTCGAAACACGGAAAGGCAAAGCGGGCATCGGTAGACTCAAACTGCGTCACGCCAAGCCACCTGTTGAGCAAAAATCGGGATGAGAGTTAACATCTTACAACAGTTTGGCGGATCCGAGAGGAAATGAAACCAAAGGTTTCGGTGGAGTTTCGAGATATTATTTTACTTGGTCCAGTTAATATCAGTCTGGCCTGGAAGAGGAAAATACCCGCATGCACGAATGCAATACATGAATTCATATGTTCAGATCACCTGATACTATATAGTAGTCCGCGGTGAAGTCCACTGTATTATCGGTCCTGTTATCGAGACACCCCATAGCCCTTTGCTCTGCAACAGTCCTCCTAGTTTATTTCCTCCCTGTATATCATAATTTTCTATATATCTCTTCACCATCTTAATTCCCTGGTATCGTGACAGAGTCACTCGGTCTTAACCCCCTTCTCCAGTTAGCTGATGTGCAGACTGCTCCAGTTAGCTTTGATGCATTTCATTCAAACGTTTGGCCACGGAATTAATCCGTAGCCTCATGCAGTTTTATTTCGACTCTGGACGAGCAGTTGTTAGTTAGGGACTCAGTGGTTGCTTTATACTTATATCCTATATTTCACACTTCGATCAATGAATGAATGAATGATTTATGTGCACATTAAAGCCATCATGCAACAACACAAAACAAAACGTGAAAAATCTTAGATGCGTACATACTCACTAACACACTCTTCATATTTGTGTTGCGAGAGCAACACTTTGGTTTTGTCCTCGTTTTTTTTTTTTTTTTTTTTTTTTTTCCTATGACTCCGATTTCATTTTATTCCTAGTAACTGAGAAGGGTCTAACCTGTGCGTTTTTTACGGAAAGTGTGGACCTTAGGCCGGATTGATGAATATGACATTACATTTTGGAAAGCTCCGTAGAACTCTTGCATGGGGCCAATAAGGATGGTTTTTGCTTGTCCTCGAGCCAGAGCCTACGGTTTGCGAAGTGAAGTGGAGTTGTATAGCCTATGTCAGAGAGGACTATCTGAAGTTGTGTAGCGAACCTTTCGTTTCATCAAAAGATGTTTCTGCTTTCGAGTGGAAAGCTCCGTTCTAGCACGCAAGCAGGCAGGCACCAGTTTCAAATTGAAGATGGACTAAAATCTATAAGTGTTAAATATATACGGCAGTTACCCGGCCCCACAGCCAACATATCTTCTTTGAGTGATAAATAGAAAAATCTACAGAGACAAAAAAGTGGCTTTTCCCAAGGGTCCGAAAGTGCTGCCATCTATTGTTTCTGTCCATGTCTGCGACGATTTCCGCTGAGTTTATAATTTTTTTTTTTTGCCCTTTGGTTTGTGGTAGAGTAATGGTATCAGATGTGCCAGAAGTCGTGACGTTAGAAAGTTGGCCTACGGCAAAAAAGTCAACTTTTGAACTAAGACAGGTAGAATTTTTTTTTCGACGGCAATCGATAGCCATTGATGAGCTGCTCAAAGTATATGTCATCCATTTTTTGGTACAAAAATTCCTTCATGAGATACACCAGTTTGAAAATTTCAAAGGGGTTGACAACTTCATAGTAAGGTACATTGAAACCAAAACTAGGCGATACCAGTTATGATACATATAGGGGACTTTTAAGCAACTGTCGACTGTTAGCCCATAATCATCTTCGGTAATGAGGGGTTTGCAGCTTTTGCTAGTTGGTATACCTGTTATTTGTTTCCGGTGTATTCGATGGTAAGAACAATTTGGTTCCCAATGGTAAGATATGCAAGGGACTTGTAAGTAATAATCGGCTGTTATGCTACAATCATCTTCTGCAATGATGGGTTTGCAGCTTTTGCTAGCTGGTGTACCCATTATTTGTTTCCGGTTAACTTAATGTATATCACGGGAGAGGGACTTGTAAGTAGGAATCGGTTCACGAGGGGCTAGGAATTTTTGCAAATGGGTGCACATTGTATTCTATTTCTATAAATCAGACGGTAAGAAAGTTTGTGTCGATGGTCTATCAATGTAACCGAGGATTAACTGTTTACACAACGGATACAAACGAAAATGTAAAGCAATGAGGTAGTTTCATCATAATTAATCGTGTCATCTATGGTATTTTAATCCTGAAAAGTTACGGATAGCTTTCTATTACCAACTAGATTATATAAGATATTGTTCCAAGTTTTCATCCGTCACGATGTCTACGATTGAAAAGGATAAAGTACAACTGACTGCAAAGTTAATTTAGTCCCTTCTTCCTATATTATTTTGTTGTTGTTTTTACAACGCTGAAGAATACCTTTTGATCATATGATTAATTTTTTTAGAACATCCCATTTAAAAAGCTTATGCTATAATCATCGTCAGCGATGAGGGGCTTGCAACTTTTGATAGCTGGTATATCCGTTATTTGTTTCCGGTGAATTTGATGTCAATCACGGGAGACGGACTTGTAAGTAAGAATCGGTTCACGCGGGGCTAGAAATTTTTGAAAATTGGTGCACATTGTATTCGATTTCTGTAAATATGACAGTAAGAAAGTTTGTATCGATGGTCTATCGCTATAACCTAGGATTAACTGTTTACGCAACGGGTACAAACGATACGGTAATGTAAAACAATAAGGTAATTTTGTAATGATTAATAGTGTCATCTATGGTATTTTAATCCTGAAAAGTTACGGATAGCTTTATAATATCAACTAGATTATATAAGATATTGTTCCAAGTTTTCATCCGTCACGATATCTACGATTGAAAAGGATAAAGTTCAACTTCGACGGCAATCGATAGCCGCTGATGAGCTGAAAGTACATGACATCCATTTTTTGGCAAAAAAATTCCTTTATGAGATACACCAGTTTGAAAGTTTCAAGGGGTTGACAACTTCAGTAGTAAGGTACACACTTAAACCAAAAATAGGCGATACCAGTTGTGAGACATTTAGGGGACTTGTACGCGACAGGCGACTGTTAGCTCATAATCATCTTCGGCAATGAGGGGTTTGCAGCTCTCGCTAGTTGGCGTACCTGTCATTTGATGAACAATTTGGTTCCCAAATATAAGGCATGCAAGGGACTTGTAAGTAATAATCGGCTGTTATGCTACAAAAATCTTCAGCGATGAGGGGTTTGCAACTTTTGCTAGCCGGTGTACCCATTTTGAAAGTTTGAAAGAACAACCAGTTTGAAAGTTTCAAGGGGTTGACAACTTCAGGAGTAAGGTACACACTGAAACCAAAAATAGGCGATACCAGTTGTGAGAAATGTAAGGGACTTGTAAACAACACTCGACTGTAAGCAACAGTCGACTGTAGCTCATAATCATCTTCGGCAACGAGGAGTTTGCAGCTTTTGCAAGTTGGTATACCTGTTATTTGTCTCAGGTGTATTCGATGGTAAGAACAATTTTGTTCCCAATTGTAAGACATGCATGGGACTTGTAAGTAATAATCGGCTTTTATGCTATAATCATCTTCAGCGATGAGGGGTTTGCAACTTTCGATAGCTTGTGTATCCATTATTTGTTTCCGTCAATTTGATGTCAATCACGGGAGAGGGACTTGTAAGTAAGAATCGGTTCACCAGGGGCTAGAAATTTTTGAAAATTGGTGCACATTGTATTCGATTTCTGTAAATATGACAGTAAGAAAGTTTGTATCGATGGTCTATCGCTACAACCTAGGATTAACTGTTTACGCAACGGGTACAAACGATACGGTAATGTAAAACAATAAGGTAGTTTTGTAATATTTAATAGTGTCATCTATGGTATTTTAATCCTGAAACGTTACGGATAGCTAAAGAACAGCTTTTGATCATGTGATTATTCTTTTTAGAACATACCGTTTTAAAAGCTTCGATAAGTTGACAATTTCAGCATTTAACCGACAGCGAAGAAACAAAACCAAAGTGTTGCTCTCGCAACACTTTAGCCGGCGAAGCCGGACAAAGGTTGCCGCAACACTTCACGTTGCCCGGGCAACGTAGGTCTAGTTTTAATTTACTCTGAATACTTTATTTACACTAAAAACACAAATTCCCCATCAAAACAAGAGCTGTAAGCTCATATGGCACTTGCACGGGTTGAGACGTATTGTTTGATCAAAAGTACTTTTCGACTGTGCGGTTCCGATGCGCACTTTAAGGGAGCAAGAGAAAAAGTATTTTATTGTTGAACTTGCCTGTAATGATACGCACTTTAAAGGCGCTAAAAATTCATCTGTAAGCAAAACTCTTGACGAAAAAACGATAGCAGGCTTTTAGCGATCATTGATATATACCGTTTAGTCAAAAGTAATTTTTTTTTCAACTTTTCGGTTAAAATGCGCACTTTAAGGATGCTAGATATATTTATTTTCTTCCAGCAAAACCCTTGTGGGACAAATGATCATGGGTTGAGATGTATCGTTTGATAAAAAGTAATTTTCGACCTTACGGTGAAGATGCGCACTTTAAGGGAGCTAGAACTTCATTTGTAAGTAAAACCCCCGAGTCAAAAATGATAATGGGATCATGAAAATTCATATTTTGCTTAAAAATATTTTTCTTAATTCGCGGCCATGGTTGGTACTTCAAGGAATGGTCGGATTTGGAAAGTGACTATTTCAAAGCCAATCTTATCGAATTTCTAACATTCCAGCCAGTTTTCATCGTCCTAGCACATCTGGAAGTACCTTTACTCGCTATCACCGGAATTCCGAAACCCCCTCAAACTCCCCCTACAGTCGCCAGAGCCAATCCGAATCTGTAAATGATTTATCTGGAACATCTTTTTGTTATTCCCATAAAGTTCCATCCCGATCTCTCCAGTCGAAGCCGGTCACGTATCCCCCCCCCCCCCCAGTTGTTGTCAGATCCGGTCCGGACATTAACAAGATCACCAGAGACATGTCCTGGACATATCCTTTGTTCAATTACAAAATTTCACTCAAAGCCGATCACCCGTTCGAAAGTTACGCATGACTCAATATTCCGGATTCCCCCTCCCTCTGCCCCCCCATTATTATCGGATCGAGTAAATTTGTATTTACAAGTCAGTTGGATCGGGTCCCTGATACACCTCCGAAGTTTCGTCGTGAAAATCCCCAGAACCACCATCACCGGAATTCTGGGAAACTCCCCTCCCCCCCCCCCAAGTGTCTGAATCCAGTCCAAATGTGTAAATGATTTATCTGGAGCAGATGCTTGTTATTCCCAGCAAGTTTCACTCAGATCCCTCCATTCTAACCGTTTCCCGAGACTTCCGGTCTCCCCCCCCCCAACTCCCCCATAGCTACTGAATCTGGTCCGGACTTCAAATGAAACATCAGAGATATGTCATTTATTCAGGTATTAAGTTTCATTCCAATCCGATTACCCGTTCGAAAATTATACACCACAACATTCAGGATTCCCCCGCCCTCCACCCCCTCCCACCCCCAGATAGTCAGATTTGGAAACTGATTATTTCCAGGTTGGTTTGGTCGGGTCCCTGATATGCCTGCCAAGTTTCATTGTCCTAGCAAATCTGGCAGTAGGCCTACCCTAACTCGAAAAAGTGTGATAAAAAGCTTGAACTATATACCAACCCCTTCGACCTGCGATTACACTAGCTCTCTCCACCAACGCTCATAGATATAAGCAGAGAATACGTCATCCACGTGCAGAGCTATACTAGTATGAAGAAAGGGGTGGGGATTTGACAAAAACTACTCAATTCTCAGGATTGGCCCGCCCTCCACTTCCCTCCCCAGATGGTCGGATCAGGGCAACTGACTATTTCCAGGCTAATTCGATCGGGTCCCTGATATGCCTGCCAAGTTTCATAATCCTAGCACATCTGGAAGTACCCTAGCTCGCAAACACCGGACTGACCGGCGGAAAAGTGATCGGTATATGGCAGTTTGTCGGTAGGCAAGTACCATAAAACTCTTTCCGATGTTTAAAAGCTAACTTGAGGAACTTGGCCAAGATTTCTTATTTCTTTGAAATCTTTACTTCCCATCATTTTCATAATCCACTTCTTATCAGTTCCCCCCACCCCGAGAATCTCCTCCCCTAGTCCCAGTCACTCATCATGTAAATTAACTATTGTCGTAATGGTCCGTCTCGGCTAGTAGGCCCCGGGCTTGACTGGATAGAGTAAACATCCAGCGCAGTGCGAGTCTGACCGCCCTATTACTGTGTCACCTGTTTTGTGTAAATTAATGGAGCTGTTGGTAACTGATGAGATTAATGCAGTATGCCTTCTGCCCGAATTCCTTGACGAACGGTTGCTTTCCCTCAATACAAACAAGACCAAAGGTTTCGATGGGATCCCAAAAATTCAATATCTGATCCAGACAACTGGGTCTTGTCTTAGCCAGATCCAGTCATCACTCTTTAAACATTTTTACAGTTAAAATTCAGAGACAGATTAAGGCCAAATAGCTAACCATCTGAGAAAACCAAGTTCAGATATGGATTCAGCATGTGTGTTTACCCCTATAAGTCATATCTGTTTTGACGAAAAGTTCCTGCCACTTCTGCCAATTTCCCGGTTTCGGCCGAACTCCAGAACTGCTTGTCCGGCGAAAAAAGAAAGCTCAAAAACGAACTCAGGGTATCTTCTTTCCCCAATAATGAACATCTAATCAACTTCAAAATAAAAATTTTACTTATAACAAATTTTCCGACTCCAGCCGGATTCTGGTCGAACTATCTGTCCGGGTAAAATATGATTGTCACACACGTTCAGCATCTCTTCTTACCCCCAAATCGCTTATCTATTGAACTAGAAATACAACTTTAACTTCTAACAGTTTTCCGATTTTGGCCGGATTCCGGGCGAACTACATGTCCGGGTAGAAAATTGTTTTCAAAGAAATGTTCGGCATGTCTTTGCCCTAAATCGGACATCTAATCAACTCCAAATAAAACTTTTAATTTTAACAAACTTTCCGGTTTGGGCCGCATTCCGGGCGAACTACTTGTCCGTTGAGAAAAAGATTTCCGTCTTCAGCATGTATTCCTACCCCTAAATCGAACATCTAATCAACTTCAAATAAAACTTTTACTTTTAAGAAACTTTCCGGTTTTGGCCGGATTCCAGGCGAACTACTTGTCCGATGACAAAATGGTTTCCACCATCGTGTTCAGCATGTCTTCTTACCCCATAATCAACTATCACATTAGCTGTTTCAAAATATTTTGTTTGCCCCTTAATTTGAACCCCCTCCCCCAACCCTAAATATAGGGCTACAAAGCCCATCTACGAACTCGACTGGTCCGACGACCCAACGAATCCTCACACCAAGTTTCATCAAAATATCTCATTCCCTTCGAGAGTTATCGTGCTTACAGACAGACGGACGGACGGACGGACAGACGGGCAACTTTTGCGATGTCATAGGTATCCCTCCACTTACGTTTTGGGATCCCAAAAAGACGGAGTATAACCTTTTTTTTTAGACCACATTAAGTATTTAGGGATAATAGTTGATGAAAAGCTAGATTGGGCAATCCACATTAAATTTCTTTGTATGAAGCTGTCAAGATCTGCTGGTGTTCTCCATAGACTGAAATTTATTTTTCCCCAGACAATATTACTGATTCTGTATTTCAGTTTATTCCACTCATATCTTTTATACGGAACAAGCATTTGGGCTTCAAATTAAGTCAGAATGGAAGCAAGTTCAAATTCTTCAGAATAAAGCAATACGTGCTATTTGCAAGCTTGAGCCTCGTCAGAGTGTGAAGCCGTTTTTAATAAAACTTAAGATACTAAATGTGGCTCGACTTCGGGAAAAAAAATTGCCGAAACTTTCTGTAAAGTAAGCACGAATACCGCACCTGATTCGTTTATGTCGGTTTTTCGAAGAAATGATGAAATTCACCAACATGATACTCGACATGCATCGGAACTAGTTACAGAAACGAGACGTCTCACGTCATCTGGTTTTTCAATCAAATTTACCGGTCCGAAAATATGGAATTATCTGCCAAATACACTGAAAAATGCTAGTAGCATACCAGAGTTCAAGAGTAAGATTAAAAGTTTCTTGTTGAAAATATAGAATTAGATCCTAACTTTTTCTACCGTTAGTTCTCTATGTGTTTGTTTTATTAATGTACGTTTGTTTCTTTTCCCTTTTTTTCTTTTCTTTTCTTTCTTTATTCTTTTCTTTTTCTTCTTTGAGCCCAAGCTGACTTTGAAACATTTATTCCAACAATATTTTCAATGGATACGTCAGCTACGATTCTTCATCAGCGATATTTTGGCCCTTCTTGGCCAGGGTCGTCGTCAGGCTGTCAGTCCTCTTGTTCGACTTCGGGGAAGGAAACAAACCTATAACGGTTTGATTACAGGTTTGTTATATTATATATTATAAGAAAACCTTGGAAATGATTCCAAAATAAACTGATAATTCTTCGAGATATGAGCTGTCTAGTATAGCCATGCACATCTTTTGTCGTTCAGGAGTTCGCATGGCCCGGTACCGTTAAAGTTCAAATGAAAGCAGTTTGTTTGTCCAGAAGTAAATACTCTTGCTGTTTCACGATTTGAGGAAGATCTGGTGTCATAACCAGAGGTGACAGGACGGGCTGGGTAATGATAGTCGGTTATTCCTAGCGGATACGCATATTGATTTGGGTACCCGTCCATAGATTTTAGTAGGCGAGAGAGCCTTAAGAGGGACTTGGGCTCCGGACACAGAAAGCGTGACGTGCCGCGGTGCAAGGTGGTCAACGTATATGATAGTGATAAAAAGTATAGAGGCGCTACGCTACGTGTTAATTGCGAGAAATCCGGTGGGGATTTCAACAAATCCAATGATGGATTTTAAAGTGAAAAAAAAAGAAGAAGAGTTAAGGACAAACAAATGCTGTGAGGGGCACTAGAAAATTAGAGGAGGTGTTGTCGTGTAATTTGTGCTTTAACTTGGGCCAGGACCATGCCATTCCCGATTTACATCATGGTGATCTAATTCACCCTTTGCTGGCTCAGGGGCACTTAAGCTCCAGTCGGCTCCCGTGCTACCAGGTGGTAAGGTTTTATTTGTGCACGAGAGGCGCTGTGCGTCCATTGCCAGAAATAAGTCTATAGATGGGCGGATTTAGAACTGGGAAGCTATATCTGGGTCAAGATCGTACACAGTAGATATTGTCTTCTGTTAATTATCGGCATTAAGTTTTGTCTGAGCCAGCAAGGAAACAGAGAAGCGAAAAAGCAAATTTTCTTTGTATTAAATCAGTGTGACAAAATATTAGAGAGTCGAACAACTTAAAATAGGAAGTAACGACCGATTCTAAATTTATATATGACGTAGTCATATTGTGTAGTATGTAGTATGACGAATTTATGACGCAAATGAAAACCTGTAGAGCTTATGTAGCCACGAATTTTCAATATTGCTACCGCCGACGTAGCTTTGCGGTTTTGTTTCATGCAAGTGACCGCCGTCACTTTGCGTTTTAAATATTTGACTGCCAAGTTTTAGGTGTCGATTGATCGAAAAATCGAGTTAAGGTTTTACTAATTATTGTTTTGAGTCTGTCAGAGCTTAGAAGGACACACAGACACTGTGAGCGTGTTCCACCCTACTTACCGTAGTTACTACGCATGACGTCACGAATTCTGGCTTTTTGCCGTCAAGGCTGGAACGATTTTTCTATTTTCCAGCAGGATCTCACGCCAGGGGCGAATCCAACCAATCACGTTACAGAGATGCGTAGTAACTACGCTTACTACGCTCCCGAGCATGGTAAGCAAATAGTAACTATTAGTTACTATTCCGACAAGGTTGGAACGGTCAGTGTAGTAACTTTTCGTGAGGCTGGAACGGAAATAGTAACTATTGTTAGAAGGGTGGAACACGCTCTGTGTCAACCAATGGGCTATGGTCGGAGATATTGATCTGCATTTTATTCCGAAGCTCTTCATGATAGCAAGTATAGACAGATAGATAGATAAAGATAGATATGGCTGAAGCATACGTCCAGCTCACATTGTTACCAGAAATGACGTAGAAATCGCGCCAACTTTTGTTTTGCTGTGTTTGCCGTGTTTTTTTTTTTTGCCTTGTTTTACCGCTAAAAGTACCGTCAGAGGCTAACCAGCTTAAATGGATTAGCCTACGTCACGATTTGACAGGTCAGAACTTGCGGTCAAGTTACCATTAGCGTACGCTAAACGCTCAAAGAGAAGTCGCGAGAAATTTTGAACTGCTACCGTGAATTGCCGTTTTTAGCAGTTGGTGTGCGGTAAACGTTATATTTGAGGTGTCTTAAAAAGCCCAGAAGCACATATACAAATACATGAACCACAGAGAAGAAGGAAACATGAGAATGAGAGGATGCAGAAAGTAATCGCGTTAAGCGATTAAATAAGTATTCCAGATATACTGCGTTTATTTTATATTACAGGTCGAGCCGAAGCCGAGCAAACTTAGTCCGCACTACGATTCTTCTCAGCAGACAGTCCTGGAGGAGCAGTTCGTCGATCATTCATAGAGGAAGAAAAGAACCAGTCATCGCTCTCAAACCAATCTTGCCAGTGGCGTGAAAGAAGAAACGACTTGCAGCGCCATCTGTCTCCCGATTTAGAAGTCACGTGCATGCTGACGAGTTATGTTCCGCATCAGCAGAAGTTCGACTAAGAAGCACTGAAGAGTTTAGCTGATAACGGCCCTGCCCTGCTTACAGCATGAGAAGCCAACTAGTTTCCGATAACGCTTCGCTTCAATAACGCCAACAGAGGAACCAGTAGGGACGTCACCCCTCTCAAGTATTCCGAATAAGAATACTTTATATGGCATTCCAAAGAAGAAGCCGTCAACCAATCATCGTTCGTAACCATTCCGGTCGAGTTTTCATCAGAAAAGCTGGAAGCAGTTTTGCCATAAACTCAGCAGAAGTCATCGACGAGGAACGAGTCAACAGAAGTCATCAACGAGAAACTATAACGATGGAGGTCTCCGTTGGTCAACTGAATGTTATTTTGATGCGTCCCGAGAACGCCAATGCAAAACGAGAACTTATAACCCGGCTGTACCGTTTTGAAATTTGTCATGGTACTGGTTTTGCACCAAACTAAACAGTGGAAATCGGAATAAGACAATTATAGTTTTAGTGTTGTATTTTGCCGTTGTATCATGTAGTTCGTGTAATGCATTCGAAGGGCCTCAGGCCACAAATTTTAATGTTTTCCTTTCCCTAAGTGAAGCATGCTTGTTTAAACTTTCAAAAGTATTTGAAAGGCCCAAGGACACGATTTTTCTACTGCTTTATTTGTTAAGCATGCTTATTTGAATTATCAAATGTTCCGATGGCCGTAAGCCATGACTATAAATGTATTTGTAAAAAAAACAAAAAAACGTAATAATAATAATAGTAAGTAGATAGATATAATGAAAAAAAAAATATATGTAACAATAATAATATTTAATAAATAGAAATAATGAAAAAAAATTAAAATAATTATTATGTTGTTAGTATAGCATTATAAATATTCTTTGAGCCCAAGCTGACTTTGAAACATTTATTCGAACAATGTTTACAACGGATACGTCAGCTCTGATTTTTCATCAGCGATATTTCGGCCCTTCTTGGCAAGGGTCCTCGTCAGGCTGTCAATCTTCTTGTTCAACTTCGGGGAAGGAAACAAACCTGTAATCAGGTTTGTCAGATTACAGGTTTGTTTCCTTCCCCGAAGTTGAACAAGAAGATTGACAGCCTGACGAGGACCCTTGCCAAGAAGGGCCGAAATATCGCTGATGAAAAATCAGAGCTGACGTATCCGTTGTAAACATTGTTCGAATAAATGTTTCAAAGTCAGCTTGGGCTCAAAGAATATTTATCTACGAAGTACGGAACTTTCACAGCCCAGACATGCAGACAATTATCCAACTTGGCCGGAAAGAAAGGACAAGTGATAAACCAACTGAAGTTTTTAGTAAGATGCTGATTACAGGTTTGTTTCCTTCCCCGAAGTTGAACAAGAAGATTGACAGCCTGACGAGGACCCTTGCCAAGAAGGGCCGAAATATCGCTGATGAAAAATCAGAGCTGACGTATCCGTTGTAAACATTGTTCGAATAAATAGTATAGCATTGTCAATTGTGCTGAAGTGTTGTGACTGATTGTCTTGTGTTTGTTCGTCCGTCTTGTCGCGTCGCGTTTTTATGGCACTTGCCCTTCGGCCAAGTGCCAAATAGCGATCGCAATTTCTGTCCGTCCGTCGGTCTGTCGGTCTGTCCAGGTTTTGCTAGTTCGGGCACTTCCACATAAGCTAGGACGATAAGACTTGGCAGGCATATCAGGGACCCCAAATGATTAAGTTGGAAATAGTCACTTCCCCCATCCGAGCACCGTGGGAGGAGTGGAGGGAGGGGGAATCCGGAATCTTGAGGTATTTATAATTTTTGAACGGGTGATCGGATCTCGATGAAACTTGATATTTGGAAAGACCTCATGCCTCAGACAACCCACTTAAAATCTGGACCGGATCCAGATACTTTTTGGGGGGGGGCTGGAGGGGGTACCGGAAATCTTGGGAAACACTATGAGTGGAGGGATCGAGATGAAACTTGGTGGGAAGACACCTAGCAAACACTAGATACATCATTGACATAACCGAGCCGATTCGGGCACTGTGGGGGGAGTGGAGGGAGGGGGAATCCGGAATATTGAGGTATTTATAACTTTTGAACGGGTGATCGGATCTCGATGGAACTTGATATTTGGAAAGACCTCATGCCTCAGACGACCCACTTAAAATCCGGACCGGATCCGGTGACTTTTGGGGGGAGTTGGAGGGGGCAACCGGAAATCTTGGGAAACGCTATGAGTGGAGGGATCGAGATGAAACTTGGTGGGATGACACCTAGCAAACAACAGATACATCATTGACATAACCGAGCCGATTCGGGCACTGTGGGGGGAGTGGAGGGAGGGGGAATCCGGAATCTTGATGTATTTATAACTTTTGAACGGGTGATGGGATCTCGATGGAACTTGATATTTGGAAAGACCTCATGCCTCAGACGACCCACTTAAAATCCGGACCGGTTCCGGTGACTTTTGGGGGGAGCTGGATGGGGCAACCGGAAATCTTGGGAAACGCTATGAATGGAGGGATCGTGATGAAACTTGGTGGGAAGACACCTAGCAAACACTAGATACATCATTGACATGACCGAGCCGATTCGGTCACTGTGGGGGGGGAGTAGAGGGAGGGGGAATCCGGAATCTTGAAGTATTTATAACTTTTGAACGGGTGACCGGATCTCGATGAAACTTGATATTTGGAAAGACCTCATGCCTCAGACGACCCACTTAAAATCCGGACCGGATCCGGTGACTTTTGGGGGGAGCTGGAGGAGGCAACCGGAAATGTTGGAAAACGCTATGAGTGGAGGGATCGAGATGAAACTTGGTGGGAAGAAACCTAGCAAACACTAGATACATCATTGACATAACCGAGCCGTGCCTACTCGTAACAAGTGCCATATGAGCTCGTAGCTCTTGTTGTAGAGATAATATTAATGTGTGTGTTAACGTATTTTCAGTTCTTATGCCGTTTAAACCAAGTCGGGATACGCGTTAATGAAAAGTATTTTAATTTTGGAGTTGTTTAACCTCTTTTGGTTCAGATTTGAATGGGTCTTTTAAGAACCTAATCTTATTTTGAAGCTTTAAACGGTAAATTAAATTCTTTATGGGTGAGTTAGCCAAGTCATCACTTGATTTTGTTCAGATAAAAATAAAATCCTACCCTGAACGAAATTTTACGAAAGGGGGAAGGGATCTAGAATTCATTTAAGTTCATTTTATTTTAATCTTGCATAAAATACCCTTTGCCAGGAAAGTAGACAGCTTGTGATGCTGGTAGCAAAAAGCTTCGGGTCTCAAAACTCGCAAACCACCGCACACGAAAACTTTTAGGCAGAAGCTTTGTAGAAGCTTTAAAATTTTGATTTCATATTCTGAAAAGCCGATACTGAAATATGGAACATCTGTTGTAACAGGAAGTTCGACAAGTGTGCCAAATTTTTAGAATGCAAAAATAAAATAAGCTAATTAAAGAAGGATTTACAAAATCAAGTACTGGCAATGGCATAGTTTGTTTTGTCGGAGTCAAAACTTTGTGAGGGATAACGAGTGTTACGAATAGTATTTTAGAATTTAGAATATCAAACTTAGCTCTCTTATTAGTCGGAATAATTCGAGCTTTCGGATCAGTATTAGTAAGAATAATCTTTCGTGGTTATCCAATATCCTGCTGTCGCTCTCCAGACTAGACTCGCGGATGTAAGTGACTGCGGTTAGGTGAAGTTTAAAGGTTAGCTCTTACGCAGTAAGAAAATAGGAATTTGAGGTGAAGCTCGATACGAGTAGAAGAGTCTGAGTGTTGAATTGAAAGAGACGATTGCTAGATGATTGCTAGATGATTCCGAGAGTTTATTGTAGCGAGACGTATGTCTGTATTTGGAGATAATCTTACGTGCTGACTGTGACAAGTTATAATCTAATGAATTAATAAAGTAAGTGTCAAAGAAAAAGAGTCGACCTCCCGAAACGAAAGACTACGATCCTAAATACGCCTTTGAAGGTTGAATATTGCCGCCGCTCGAACGCTACCTTATAATGTTCTCAAGTCGGACATAAACCGCCGGTCAGTGTATAAAGAGTAATAAACACACCGGGGCTAAGAACCTATCATTGGTTTACGCGGTACCTTCTAGAGTTATTTTTCTCTGTGTCAACTGTAGCGTTCTTCCCAGAGCAAAATAACTCTAAAAAGTGGGCCTCCCCTCCGTCGCAGCGCCGCTATGTGCAGTGGCGGACATAGAAAATTCTAGCAAGACTAAGATGCGGTGCAAACATCGAGGATCAAATCTGAGCCAGCGCTCGTTAACGATTGGATGAGTTCAGTAGGGATGTTCGTGTCCTCTAGTGGAGCTAGTGTCACTGCGATTTGACTGTGTGTCACTTTTTCAAAGTTCGCGCATTACTCGCTAGAGTTATTTTACTCTGGTTCTTCCTTCAATCAAGTGGTGATGAACGGATTTGGTTTTCTTCTTCTTCCTTAAGTCAGGATCCCCCATAGTAATCTCGTTGGTCTCAGTTTCATATAACCAGGACCAGAGGCGTTACTTATGGGGGGACGGCGGGATGCCCCTCCCCTAATGGTGTCCACCAGTCAGTAAAAAAAAGGAAGACAGCATGTTTTCCTGAAACTTCGGCTAGGAACACCTCTGCACAGGAAGTTGTAAGCATAGCAAATTCAAAACTACGGCCACAATGGCTCGAGGATATTCACCTTCTATGTGACTGAATGGAACTGAGTTGTTCTTATTGCGACAAACTTTTGCGAGGTAAGGCCTGCGATAAGGGGAAGATAAATCCTTAAAATCGTCAAAACTGATAAAAATCTTCATCTGTACGTTAGCTTGCGCGAGAACTGCCGAGTAAAAGTGCGAACACACGATGAAGATTTCCCGGACGGATTTTTGGCACTTTCATTCATCAAGTTGAACAAATTTCAACTTTTCCATGTGGAAGTGATGATGGTGCCGCAAATCCGGGCAGGAATTCTAGCCCGGGAGCTTCTGAGCCTGATCGTATGTTTGCACTATAAGAGTCACGGAAATAAATTCAACAGGTTAAAAGTTCCAAAAGCTACAGCAAATTACAACTGACCGAACTTTATTTCATTTTCTTTAATTTTGCAGGGAGTGGGATTCTCTTATTGAAGAGAAGAGGGTAGAGGTGCGAGACTTCTGGGACGGTTAAATACTGAAGCAATCGATCGCAATTCAAGCGCTTGCAGTTCATGGAGGTTAGCGGTGCCACGGTTTAAGTACTAACCTTCGGACGCCTTCCGAGTTTATGTAGGATGAGCGGTAGAAACCAGCCAAACGGTCGCTCAGATTTCCGAGAAACTTGATCGACACGACGTATTGTGTTGATACCTCAAATGCCCTGTCAACAGTGATGGTGATCTGTTCAGTGTCGACATTGAATTCTGTCACGCTCTCAACAGTGAACGACTCTGTGCCGTCAACACTTGTCACCTGTAGGGAAAAGCCGGTTAGATATCACTGTGCCATGCCTTAAAACCTATTTGTCTTTAGACTAGTAGCTACGGGCTAGGATGTATTGTTGATCGTTATTCACAATAGTTGCGTTTTTGCTGATACCATGGTATCTGTTACCACGGTCTAAAGTCCTTTTTGCAGTTATCGTGGTATCTGATACCACGGTCAAAAGACGTTTTTGCAGCTATCGTGGTATCTGGCCAGTTATCGTGGTATCAGATATTCAGATACTACGGTCCCACCGTGGTAAATGGTCGTGGTATGTGAAAAGTCATCTCACTTTCATCAAATTTTTTCAGATTGGTGAGAAAGAAGTTTCGCACTTAGTGAATATCTGTTTCTCTTTTGGGATGACTTCGAAAAGTGAAATTTCGGCAATAGCCGTTTCTGCAGAGCACCGTGTATCAGGTACCACGAGAAGTGCAAAAACGACTAATTGCAGATCCAGTTACCGTGGTAACTGATACCATGGTATCAGCAAAAACGCAACTAAAGGTCTTTGACTAGAGCGGTCTCTCGGAGGTGCTTTTCCCCGCTTTTAACTCTTTCCAGTCTTTGCTAGATGCGCTTAACTGCGAAGAAAAAAATGCCGCTCGACGGGTCTAGGATCTGTGGAAATAACAAGAGCTGAAAGCTCATATGGCAGTTATAAGAACAGTTAGTATGTTTGTCAAATACGGTTTGCAGTTGTAAAGTATGAAGCTATACCTTCCAGCAGAAGACGGGCTTGATCTAGTAAGTCTGAAATGGTCATTCTCTCATTGCCAACTGTTTCAGAATAGACATTTTGTCGAACTCTGGTTGCGATTCGCGTATAACTCAATCGATGGTAGGATCAAGTACTCTAGCTGTGATAATTATGTACCCGAACTGGATTTGACCACGAAGTAGTTGGCAGGGGCGTCACTATGGGGGGGGGACTCCCCCCCCCCTAAAGGTCCTGAGAAAGTACTTTCGTCGGGCGAAGCCCGGCGAAAGTTCACTTGTTTGTCGGCGCGAAGCGCCGGCAAACACAGAAAAAATAATATTTTGTATGCTTTTTATCAGGCATCGGTCGATTCGTCGGCACATCGGGTGTTTTTATATGCAAGAATTAAGATCCTGCAAACGTTTGTCGGGCAAAACACTGAAGAAATCGAATTCTGCATGCTTTTGTCGTGCCTCGGTATTCTCGTCGGCACATCGGGTTCTTTTCATACAGAAGGAATCCAGAAGAAATAAAAACAAATTAAGTGTTTGTCGGGCGTCGGTCGACTCGTCGGCACATCGGGTTCTTTTTATATGCAAGAAATGAAATCCTGCAAACATTTGTCAGGCAAAGCACTGGAGAAATCGAATTCTGCAGGCTTTTGTCGTGCCTTGGTTCGTCGGCACATCGGGTTCTTTTTATACATAAGAAATCCAGAAGAAATATTTGTTTATGCTTTTGTCGGGCGTCGGTCGACTCGTCGGCATATCGGGTTCTACTTATACGTAAGAAATCAAATTTTGCAAACTTTGTCGGGCGCACCCAGGAAGTTTAAGTTTCATTGGCACAAGGGGTTATTTTTACACGTATGAATCAAGTTCTGTACAGTCTAGTCGAGCAAAACACAGAACAAATCAAATGCTCGATGGTTTTGTCGGCCGTCGGTATTCTCGTCGGCACATCGGTTCTTTAAAAAAAAAAAAATCAAATTCTGTAACTTTTTATCGGGCGCATGCCAAAAGTTCAAGTCTCGTCGGTACATCGGCTTCTATATACGCGTAAAAAATAAAGTTCTTTACAATCTTGTCGGGCAAAATACAGAAGAAATCGAATTCTGAATGCTTTTGTCGGGCGTCGGTGTTCTTGTCCGCACACCGGGTCTTTTATACCTAAGAAATCAAATTCTGCAAACTTTTGTCGGTCGCAGATTTTTCCGGAAAAATACAGATTAAAAAAAAATTCGCCGACGTTGCTTAGTTCAATTTGTTCTGGGTACAGTCGTTGGAAGCTTCGCTTCTTAGCAAAAGGTGAAACGAAAAGCCGAATATGTGAAATTAAATATATGTATTTACATGAAAGGGACAATGTCAACTGATGCATTACAGTAAGTTTTACACGAAATTTCGCCTGCGGCGCATTTTGTAGTGTTCCCTATTTGGAAGAATGGTGTATCATTTAGTTTTCCTTTTAGGATAGACGTTTTTGGGGTTTGAAACACGTTAAAAGCCGGAAATTGTATGGTACTATAGCTGAATTTTCCGCAAAAAAACAGATTAAAAAAGTTTAGCCTGCGGCGCTTGGTTTAACTTGCCTTGGTACAGTCGTTGGAAGCTTCGCTTTCCAGCGAAAGTTAATAGGAAAAGCCGAATAGGTGAACTTTAAAATACGAAATTATACCAAAGGAATAATCTCAATTGATGCGTTGTTACAGTTAGTCCACACAAAATTTCGTCTGCGGCGCATTTTGTAGTATTCTTTAAGAACAGTGTTTCATTTAGCTTAACGTTTTAGGATAGAAATTCGCTGAAACACGTTAAAAGCTAGAACTTGTACGGTAGGTATAGCTAAATTTTTCCGGAAAAAAGGCAGATTTAAAAAATTTCGCCTGCGGCGCTTAGTTAAACTTGTTCTTGGTACAGTCGTTGGAAGCTTCGCTTTTTAGCGAAGGCTAAAATGAAAAGCCAAATATGTGAACTTCAAATACGAAATTACATCAAAGGAATAATCTCAACTGATGCATTGCAGTTAGTTTTACCCCAATTCTATTCTGTGCTGGCGGGAAATGTAACGCCATTTTTTTAGTCCGTCGGCACAAACCGGACGTCCCCCCCCCCCCCAAAGGTAAAAGGCTAGTGACGCCCCTGGTAGTTGGAAGGGTTTTCACGATGTTCCAGCGGCCCTCTTCGAGCTCCGGACATCGTTATCGGTTAGACGTTAGACGTTAGACGTTAGCTCTTGCCACCTGTCAAGTTCTATTCACATCCGATAACCCACCTGTCTTAGACGTTAGCTCTTGCCATCTGTCAAGTTCTATTCACATCCGATAACCCACTTGAAAGTTACTCATGCCACTAGATTCCGGATATCCCTCTATCACCAACGATGATCGAATCGGGGAATGTGAATATGTCCTACAGTCAATGTAGTCCGGTCCCTGATATGACTGCAAAAGTTTCCTCGTCATAGATAATCTGAAAGTACCCCAAGCCGTGATCACCTGTATTCCCGGAAATCCCCTCCAGCTCAACCGACCATTCCCCAGTCCGGTCCTGTTCTGTCAATAACGTATCTAGGGTTTATGCTTAACGTTCCCACCAAGTTCCATCCCGATCCATCGGCTCTAAATTTTTGACCCCCCGCCAGTTCTTGCATCCTGCCCAGACTCGAAACTGAACACCTGAGACACTTGTTCTTGACACTTGTCAAGTTTCATGCACATCCGATCACCCGTTCCAAAGTTACGAATGTCACTATCACCGGAATTCCAAGAAAACCTCTCCACTGCTGTCCTATATTGTCAATCATGTATCTAGGGTTTACGTTCTGTTCTTTCAACCCAGTCGTATTCCGTTCCAAATTTGAAACTGATCATGTGAGACACTTGCCAAGTCTCATGGACCGTCGACCGATCACCCGTTCCAAAGTTATGCATGTCACTAGATTCCAAATTCTCCACCCCCCCAAGATCATCGAATCGGTGAAGGGACTATTTTCAAGTCAACCTGGTAGAGTACATAATATGCCTGCAAGTGTCATGGTCCTAGCACATCTGGAAGTACCCTAACTAGTAATCATCAGTATTCCGGAAGAAAAAAACCCAACTCCCCCCACTATGACACGACCCGGTCCTGTTTTGTCAATAATATATCTAGGATTTATGCTTATTCATCCCTCCAAGTTCCATCCGGATCCCTAGACTCTGAGCGTTTTAAGAAATCTCCGGTGCCCCCCTCCAGCCCCCCCCCCCCCCAGTTATCTGATCCTGTCCTGTATTTGAAACTGAATTCTGATATATTTTTTCTTGACACTTTTCAAGTTTCATGCATGTCCGATTACCCGTTGTTATTCATGTTACTAGTTTCCTGATCCCCCATCGTTCCGGTTCCCCGACAATGGTCGGGTCGGGAAAGGGATTATTTCCAGGTTAATCTGGTCGGGTCCCTGATATGCCTGGCAATTCCCATCGTCCTAGCTTATGTGGCAGCATTTCACGAGATTTCCGGTTCCCCCTCCAGCCCCCCCCCCGTTATCAGATCTGGTTCAGATTCGAAACTGAAAGATCTGAGACACTTGTTCTTGACACTTGTCAAGTTTCATGCATGTCCGATTATCTGTTTCAAAGTTATGCATGTTACTAGTTTCCGGATTCCCCATCCCTCCGCTCTCCCCGCGATGGCCGGATCGGGGAAGTGATCATTTATAATTTACCCTGGTCGGGTCCCCGATACGCCAGCCAAGTTTCCCCAAAACCGGGAGAGACCGACAGAAATTACGATCGCTATCTGGCACTTGGGTATGGTAAAGTGCCATAAAAACCTAACCGCCTCTCAAGTGCAATATGGAACGGAAATTTATAACAGCACTGAAAAGTGACGCGAAACAAAGGGGGAAGAGCATCGCTCTACGTCACAGAATACATACAGTGGTGGAAAAAGAGGGTATCAGCCTTGACATGCCTTACTACCGGTACGGATCTCCGATTCACTACTCTCAGCCAGGAAGTGCATTGGGCGGTTTTGTGCAAGCCAACCTGGTGCTGTCGCACAGCCTTCCTGTCACCTTCCCCAGATCCACTGGGTACCCATTGGAAACTGGCTTGACTTCGGCTTTTCTTACAGGGCCACGCCACTACACCCCGCCCAAACCAAACGGTAGGAACCACCGAAACTCGAACCTTTGCCTCAAGGGGATCAGAAAATTTCGAGCCCTCTTGAAATGAAATGATGGTTTAATCCGTACTATCTTTAAATACATAAAAATAGCTTTGGATATGTCAATACAAATAAAGACATTTCAAGCAATATCAATCAACTCGGGTCAATATTAATTATCTGATAACAATAAATAAACTACATTAATAAACAAAAGTCAGGTCAAACTTACATACCGTATCTCGTATAAAATTTCTAAATAAAACAATCAAGTTCGTAAATAAACTACATAAATAAACAAAAACAAGTCAAAATTCAATACCGCAGCTAGGAACTGTTAAACTGTCTAATAAAGTATGGTACAAAAGACTTTAGGTAACGCTGAGTGTATTGGAGGAGAAATTAGTTGCTACTTCTGATTCATTGTGAGATTTTTGGTCATCTTGAGTTTCGGCAACTTCTTTTTTCGGAGAACTCGGGCAAAATGTCACGATGTAATTCGGACGCTAGTATTGTCGTGCCAAATCTCATGGTAAGCATATGCGTCCTTTATCTTAACGACGTGATCTTTAAGATCTCCAAGCTTTTTTCATAATCCTCATATCCCATTCCCTATATTACTTTGCATGCTCTCTTTTGGATCTGCTCAATTTTTTCATGTTGTTCTTCGGTGAGTGAGCTGTGCCAGACAGGAGATGCGTACTCTGTTAGGGGTCTGATGTACATTTTGTAGCATGTCAACAATATTTGCCTGTTGAGACCAAATTTCCGCAGATTTGACCAGATGCTTTGGAGACCACTGACTTAACATGAGAATTCCATCTCAGGTCACTGTCAATATTTAGTCCGAGGATTTTGATGTTTTGGGTTGTCGTTAGTTCGTCCGATGTGAGCTCAGGTATGTCTCTTTTTAAGAAGTTGACTCGGAAGAGTGTTGTCTTTTCTTTGCTTATTTCGAGTTTCACTGCCTGAGCTTCTGATTTCAGTTCATCCAACACCTGCATGACTGGGTCTTTTTGCGTAGCATAGGAAAGTAATCGGAATACTGTCAGGGATAAGTCATCAGTTAATTTGTAACGGTTGGTAAGTTCTCGGACCACTCTGTTTATGACTACGACAAAGGCAATAGGCCCTATCTTTGTACCTTGAGCTGCTCCACATGTGATATCAAGGACGTCAGATAGGTCCCCATCCTGAAGTTGGACGCACTGTTGTCGGTCCGAGAGAAAACTCCCAAGTATCCTCAAGACTATTTTTCTGGCTCCCATGGCTGATGCTTCGTCGATTACAATGGTGTGATCGAGATGGTCAAATGCCTTCACAATATCAGCAAGTAAGCAGTCGACAAAGACCAGGTGCTTGAGGATGTCGTGAATAAAGCGAACCAGGTAGTGGACTGTGCTGCAGCGTGGTCGAAAACCATATTGCCGTGGGTCGATGTTATTACAGATGTCGCTGTAAAGCCATTGGAATATGAAGCTTTCAAACACCTTGGAGAACGCAGAGGTCTTCGAGATTGGTCGGAGGTCGTTTGCGGACTTCGGAGCCGTTTTCTTAGGGATTGGTGTTCTGAATGCCTTTTTGAACCTCTTCGGGAAAACTCCTTGGACTACACATTGATCAACAACGGAAGTGAAAGGCGTCGCCAGTTCCTTTGAGCCAAGTTTGATGAGATGAGTGGGCATTTCCGCTGGGTAAGAGGCTTTGTTGGGGTCTAACCTTGATAACGTCTCCTTTATCTCGGTTATTTCAATCACCGGGATTTCGTCTATTTGTGGAAGTTGAGGAAGTTGTGATAGACCGAGGTGTTTGGAACAACTCTTGGCAAAATGCTGGTTGATTGTCTTGGCTGATAGTCTTGCGCCCTCCTCATCTCGTAAGGTTTTTGTCTCAGTCCCCATCATGCTTTGAACTGTGCTATGGAATTTCTTAGGGTCTAATTTCAATAGTTTCGGCTGAACCTTGTTTCTGCCGAACGCTTTCCTCGAGGCTTTTATTTTTCGGATAATGACGTTCCGCAGTTTATGTGCCTGCTCTGTTTCCTTGTGCTTATAGCATCTGTCACGTTCGGCAATCAGGTTTTTTATTTCATCTGTGACCCATGGTTTTAGGCTCGGTCTGACAAAAACAGTCTTCATAGGAAAATGTTTTTCGAAAAGCGTACTTAGTTGGTTGCATAAGAGATCGGTCATCGGTCATCGGCTCCGCATCTGTGGACTGGTATAGCTCTGTCCAGTCATTCCCAGCTAACTCAAGTTTGAAAGGATTTTGAAAGGATCAAGTTACTCAAGGATTTGCTCCCTCCCAGGAATCCACCGGGCGCAACTATTTTGAAAAAAAAAGAATCAAAGGTTCTTTAATCCTGCTTGTCCTAAAGAAACAAACAAGAGCTGTAAGCTCATATGGCAGTTGTAAGTACATGTAGCATTTATGGCAGCTAAGGTTCATACTTGCAAGTTCGGATGGGTCTTCCCAGTTCCCACCCCACGAAGTACCCGTCCCACAAATGCCATAATAAATGAGTCAAAAGCAAGATATATTGTACACGAACTTGCGAAATCACATACGGGGCATATAATCATGACAAACTAACTTTAAATAATTCAGTTGGGATTTTGAAGCCTAGGACCCCAAATGCGCCGATACACTTTGAGTCTAATCAGAGCCTTATCTTCAAAATTGTCTTTTAGTTCACAGACTTTAAAGACCCAGACAACCCTGAATGAACTATGCGCTTGAGCGGGACCGTCGTATACACGGTGTGAACAGGACAACTGTCGTTCTTACCTCAGGGGCTTCAAGAGTCATGTCCTTGATGTGAAGGGTGATGCTGTTAGTGGCCTCATAGCAGGTGAAGGTGATTTTGACCTGTCCATCGATGGTGAAGTTACCTTCAATCAGGAACGGAAGGAGCTTGATGTCATAGTGATCAGGCAAAATGCTAAAAAAGAAATAAGTTCAAATCTTCTTCAACTGCCATACCCTGTCTAGTTTTAAGAAATGAGGAGCCTGGGCCAACTCAGAATCCTCACGAACGTGAATGGAAGAAACGTCGACATAACTTAACTTTCGCACAGTGACTCCGTCGTTGTTCGGAAGCCAAAGAAGCATCAATGTCCTTTGGGCAATGCAAAAATACACCTTAAAGATAGCAAAAGAAGCCCAAAGGTTTCGATGAGATCCAAAAATTGAATATTTATTGGACTTCTTGATCCAGACAATCGAATCTTGTAGATTTTCGGTCTTCGCCAGACCCCGTTAATATTTTGCTTATTTATCCATAATCAACCGCTTGAATACGTAAAATATTTTATATTTATATATTTTATAGCACTTGCCCCTCGGCCAAGTGTCACATACCGATCGGAATTCCGTCGGTGTGTCCCACGATTGCGAGTTAGGATACTTCCAGATGTGCTACGACGGTGAAACTTGGCAGGCGTATCAAGGACCCAACCAGATTAACTTGGAAATAGTCACTTGCCCGATCGACCGTCGTGGAGGGAGGAGGGGGGAGGCAGAATCCTGAGTTTAAAGCAAGGGATTTTTAGGGATAGAAAACAAATAAACAAATATCATGAGACAACATCTTCAGAGCGTTAGGTGTCCGTGCTCTGTAGCACACCTGTTAAAATTCTTCTTAGTCGTCCTGCACTCCAACCGGATCACTAAAAGTGGTGGAGCTGGAAATTGCAAAAGTATTGTTTACTTACTCTCTGGGTAGCCGGTAGTTTGGAATCCGTGCCACCTTTTGTCTTTGAGCCTCGCCGTCGCTATGGCGGAACGGCTCGCGCCTACTTACATCTCCCGCAGCTAGGGAAAAAACGGCAAACGCCAGAAACGCCACCCACTTCATACTTGCACTGCACTTGAACTGCTACTGTCTCAATTTTCGCGCAAGCCGCTATTTAGTCTTATCTTGACTAAATGGGTATTTTAATTTGATCGCATACGTGTATATACGAGTCACTAAAGATAATAGAAACAAACATAAGGCAGCGGCTTGTTTTCACTTATTTATTTAATTTTCGGAGGGAATATTTTGTTTGCATGCTGGCGAGATTTTCACTGCCAGTGTCAAAGGTTACATCGTGTCTGATTTCGTGATACTCGTTTTTATATCACTAAATCCCAATTGGCCATTACCGATAAAAACTGGTCGACGAATCAGCGTACATGATTAAGTACCAGCACTGGAGATGTGACAATCGACTGAGCAAGGGGTGAGGATAAAGTACAGGAATAGGGTATTACTGTGAAAAAGAGGTGAAAATATAATCTGGTCGACCACCATCATTTCAGCGAAATGTTGGACGGGATTGACTGACTCGTTGTCACAAAATGATCGACTCAGTTCCCGAAAATCCCTGACGACCTTCCTCCCCCCGTCCAAAAGCCACTCTAACGGGGGGGGGGGGGGGGGCACCGGAGCTAGGTAATTTATCATTAAGTCGCATCTAAGTCGCGACTGTCGTTATTCGGAATCACCCGTTTGGGAAACTCAATTTAGGTCTTAAAAACAAAAGCTAGAAGCTCATATGACACTTGCAAAGTTGGGTCAGAGGATGACTGTGTGGAATTTATATTTGACACTGCAAAACGGGTGAGTCAGCTACATTAATAGAGGTATACTTTGGCCAATCTTGGCAAGGTCCTCTTCAGGCTCATGCCGCTCAAGCTGGAAAATGAAATTGTAGGCCTACTCTTGCCAAGCAAGGCCGAAATAAAGCCTTAATACAATGTAGCAAATCTGCAAATAGCAGTTACAAAATATGATTCGCAGTCAGCTTGGGATGAAAGAAGATTTATCGGACGTAATTGTAATCTTTAAGAGCGCTAGAAATGCGAATCATGAAGGATCAATTCAGTTTCCACCACTTCTGAAGAATGTTTGTTATAAAACTGTACCGAAAGAAAAGGTACAGTCGTGTTAGCTGTAGCTCATTTCTATTGACTTCTAATGGTTTTCCCCTCACTTTCCACCACATCAATAGCTCCTTTCACCACTGGCATTTGAGCATATTACATTACGTTGAGCACTGCTCAAATTGGGTAAAAAGGTATCACAAACATCCTGCCCTCAGCCTACGAAATTATTGGCCAGTTTTTGGGATCCCAAAACGTAAGTGGAGGGATACCTATGACATCGCAAAAGTTGTCCGTCCGTCCGTCTGTCCGTCTGTAAGCTCGATAACTCTCAAAGGGAATGAGAAATTTTGATGAAACCTGGTGTGAGGATTCGTTGGGTCGTCGGACCAGTCAAGTTCGTAGATGGGCTTTGTAGCCCTACATTTAGGGGTGGGGGAGGGGGTTCAAATCAAGGGGCAAACAAAATATTTTGAAACAGCTAATATGATTGTCGACTATGGGGTAAGAAGACATGCTGAGCACGATGGTGAAAACTATTTTGTCATCGGACGAGTAGTTCGCCCGGAATCCGGCCAAAACCGGAAAGTTTGTTAAAAGTAAAAGTCTTATTTGAAATTGATTAGATGTTCGATTTAGGGGTAGGAAGACATGCTGAAGACGATGGTGAAAACCATTTTCTCGACGGACAAGTAGTTCGCCCGGAATCCGGCCGAAACCGGAAAGTTTGTTAAAATTAGAAGTTTTATTTCGAGTTGATTAGATGTTCGATTTAGGGCAAGAAGACATGTTGAACATTTATGTGAAAACAATTTTCTACCCGGACATGTAGTTCGCCCGGAATCCGCCGAAAACCGGAAAGTTGGTTAAAAGTCAAAGTTTAATCTGAAGTTGATTAAATGTTTGATTTATGGGTAAAAAGACATGCCAAACACGATGGTGAAAATCATTTTCTCGCTGGACAACTAGTTTGCCCGGATTCCGGCCAAAACCGGAAAATTTGTTAAAAGCAAAAGTTCGATTAGATGACAGATTAAGGGGTAAGAAGAGAGGCTGAGTCGGTTTATGACAATGGTTTTTTACCCGGACATAAAATTATTCCGGAATCCGGTTGTAACCGGATTTTTTTTTTTTAAGTCAAACTTTTATTCAAAGTTGATTAGATGTTCTTATAGGGATAAGGAGATACGCTGGTTTTGTTTCTGTATTTTTTTTTTTTGCTGGACTAGTAGTTCTCTCGGAAATCGGCAGGAAGTCTCGGTCAGTATCGTCAAAATAGATATGGCTTATAGAGGTATATCTGAACTTGGTTCTCTGATGATTAGACTGTCCAAGACTGGATCTGGCGAAGACAAGACTCGATTGTCTCAATCAAATATTAGATTTTTGGGATCCCATCGGCACCTTTGGTCTTGTTCCTTCCTGAACCCGTTTAATGTGTTTGCCACTGTGTACAAATTTTAAGTATTTTTCGTGTATTTTAAACTTTATGAAAATATGTACCCATGTTTACTGACATTGTTTTAATATATGTATTTTACTTTTTGTATTTTACTCACATTCCGCTATTACCTAAAAAGCGGGTCACAAAAAAATAAATAAATAAAAATAAAAACAAGGGTTTTCCACGTCATCTTGACTAGCTAGAGCAGTGGTTCCCAAACGGTGGTACGCTTACCCCAAGGGGTATGCGAGACCCTTGCAAGGGTTACGTGAAGAACCAAAATTGATTTAGTCTGTAGCTTCAAAATCTCGCCTCGCTCGTTTTCGTCTGCCGAAAGCCTATATTACCAGCAGAGGCATCACCAGCCAAAATGTATCTTAACGTATTTTTACTGATCGATAGATCATGTTTACCGACTGTATTTTTGGGTTTTTAAGTAAACGTTTTTGCGAAAAAATCGCGGCGCTTCGCGCAAACTCTTTTCTCTTTATTCGTCTGGCCGACCTTTTTGGGGGGATGGGTGTTGTAAACCCGTGCATGACGCCTCTGATTACAAGCCCTAGTGAAAGTAAGTGAAATAATGTTGATTCAAAACAGCTAGCCTAGTGCCCTAAAATCTGTTCCTGTGTCAAACAACAGTGTTTCAAGAAGAATCAAAGACATTGCAAGTGATATTGTCATTCAGGTTCCGAATTAAGCTAACGAAAAAGTTTGCAATGTAGCTTGATGAAAGCACGGAGAACATTAAGACCAAGCACAGAAACAGGCTGACTGCAAAAAATATGCTGCTAACGACGTCGAGCCGAGATTTGACAAAATTTTCGCACAAAGCAGCATCTAATGATTGCCTCATTGTTTTTGTACATATTTTTACACGTGTATGCTTTATCATTTATGATAATAACTATCGTTTTTTTCACGTTCTGAAAGAGGGGGTACGCAATCTCTTCGAACCTTGTTTAGGGGTACGCGGTATAGAAAAGGTTGGGAACCACTGAGCTAGAGCAACCGCAGAAGGCTGCGATCTCCCAAATGAATCACAAATGAGTAATACTAAGCTAATAATCCAAAAGGTGGTGGACGAGGCACAGAATAGCGATATGAAAGTTAACTTCTCGAAAACAACGGTTTTAACTATTTCTTTCATAAAATCAAAACCTGCTTTCAATGAAGAAATACCGAAAAAATTAAGGCAGAGAAAATTAAGCTACTGGGTGTTACCATAACCCCAGATCTAAAATGGAAAGCGCAATGTCAAGACATGCTGAAACGAGCCAATGCGGGAATACAGACCTAAAACTTCTTTCAAAAATGAAAATACCCCAGTGTCACGAACTACGAGTTTATACTTCTTTCATCAGACCCACCCTGGAATACGCAGCACACGTTTGACATTTTTCATTATAGAAGGAACAAATAGATAAACTAGAAAGAATACAGAAGCGGGCTCTTCTTATTATTGGGATCCCAAAACGTAAGTAGAGGGATACCTATGACATCGCAAAAGTTGTCCGTCCGTCCGTTTGTAAGCACGATAAATCTCGAAGGGAATGAGATATTTTGATGAAACTTGGTCTGAGGACTGTTTGGGTCAAGAGTAAGGTCGAGTTCGTAGATGGGCTTTGTAGCCCTATATTTAGGGGCGGGGGTTTAAATTAAGAGGCAAGCAAAATATTTTTAAACAGCTAATGGGACAGTCGATTATCTGGAAAGAAGACATGATGAACACGATGGTGCAAACCATTTTCTCGCCGGACAAGTAGTTCGCCCGGAATCCGGCCAAAACCGGAAAGTTTGTTAAAAGTAAAAGTTGTATTTGAAGTTGATTGGATGTTCGATTTAGGGGTAAGAAGGCATGCTGAACACGAAAATCATTTTTTCGGCGGACAAGTAGTTAGCCCGGAATCCGGCCAAAATCTGTTAAAGTTTTATTTGTTCGGTTTAGGGGTAGGAAGATATGCTGAACACGATGGTGAAAATCATTTTCTCTCCGGGCAAGTAGTTCACCCGGAATCCGGCCAAAACCGGAAAATGTTAAAAGTATTTGTAGTTCATTAGATATCCGATTTAGAGGTAAGAAGAGATGCTGAATCTGTGCGTGGCAGTCATTTTGTATCCGGATATATAGTTCGCCCGGAATCCGTCTGGAACCGGAAAATTTGTTTTAAGTTCAATTTTAATTTGAAGTTGATTAGATGTTCGATATAGGGGAAAGAAGAAACGCTGCGCGAGACGCTGAGTTCGATTTTAGCTTATTTTGTTTTGCCGGACAGGTAGTTCTGGAATTTGGCCAAAACCGGGAAATTCGCAGAAGCAAGGCAGGAAGTTTTCGTCAAAACAGATACAACTTATAGGGGTAAACACAAACATGCTGAGTCCATATCTGAACTTGGTTTTCTCAGATGATTATCTTTTTGGCCTTAATCTGTTTCTGAATTTTAATAGTAAAAATGTTAAAAGAGTTTGGCGAAGACTGGATCTAGCGTAGACAAGACCCAATTGTCGGGAGCAAATATTAAATTTTGGGATCCCATCGAAACCTTTGGTCTTGTTCATAGTGTACCGAAGCTTGCCTACTCATACCTTTTAAAAACACTTTAACCTAAACACACTGTAGGATCGCAGAAAGAAGCTAAGTACTGACTTCGGTTCGGCCATGGTATCTCATCCTCTCCACTCCCAAATCCCCCCCCCCCCCCCCCTATCAAAATGTTAGAAGTCGACCAGAACGAGTGGTAAGTTCTAAGGTTCCCAAGCTCTGTCCCGTACCTACAAAACACGCTAGATATGCAAAAAGTTTTATTCCCGAATTCGTGAAATATTTAATGAAGCGTGATTTTTTAAGCGTACTGACATTATATACGTACATTGTAATTTTTTTGTTTCTTGGCATAATCGCAAATTTGGTCTATAACCGCGATAGTCGATTTTTACGATAAACTTTCTATCGATCTATCTGACCGGAGCTGCTGAAGACATTACTATTGTCGAATCCTACTCAGTATAAGCTGATGTGTAGGCCTACGACTCTTGTGCAGCTTATTACACCAATTTGAAAAATACTTTCCCCGCACTAGACAGAAGTACCCAGCCAAAGAGACGGAAATGATGCATGTTTTGTGCAGGGGGTGTAGATTGTATGGGTTATCACGTTAAAAAACACTGTGAGCGTATTCCACCCTTCTTACACTAGTTAACTGTTAGTTACTATTTTCGTTCCAATCTCGTTAAAAGTTACTAGGCTGACTGTTTCAATATTTTGGAAATAGTAGATAATAGTAACTATTTTCGCTTACCATGCTCGGGAGCGTAGTAAGCGTGGCAACTATACTGTACAAAAAAAATCTTGCAGTATTTGCTACTGGGATTAATCTTATCTCTAATGAGATAAGATTATCACTAATTCGGTAGAGATAATATCCCAGTAAAGATAGGATTTATCCCACTAGCAAATACTGCAGTTAACTTCAATCCTTACTCGGAGAATTTTTTTACAGTGTACGATATCTGTGACGCGACTGGCGGGATCAGCGCATTAGACGATATTTCCAGGCTTGACGCCAAGGAGCCGGAAGCCGTCACGTCACGCGTAGTTACTACGGTAAGTAGGGTGGAACATACTCTGAGCTTACTTGCTCGAATGCCAGCCGGAAGTAGGATCAACCTTGGAACAAGTGCGCAAGCGCTCAGACGTGGAGTGTGAAAGTAAAACGTTTATTACATTTATATGCAAACAGCTTTAGAACCAAGACATTTCACGTCCCCAATAACCAAACAAGTATTGAAATATCCTAATTTGCTACCATCCCACTTTAAAAACTTTAAATATAAACAAACCGCAAATATAAATCCAAAGAAATCTTGAAGATCTTGCACGAACAGTTTGAGCCAGTCCGGCCCTTTAAACGTCTTTTCCATTAGCAACCCAATACCAAGTGCAATAAACCAAATCCTAGCCGCCTAATACCCCCTTTATCACAATTCATAAGAACGGCATATCATCGATCATATGACAAAACAGTCCAGTTTCCAAATGTTCATGAAAGATTAAAGTAGGACGAGACGTCTTATTTGTTGTTGTTGCACCAAAATCCTCATCCACAGATATATCTCCCAAATATACAAGAGTTGGACTTGAGACCTGTCATAGACGAACTTAACTCATAGGAAATCGGTGCCCGCTGCCCATGAGCGGGAGGGGGGGGGGGGGATCGGGACCCATGAAAATGCGTATTTACACCTCTATTTCCTCAAATAAACCAGCTTAGAGTTTGATTCCAGTCCCGGGTCAAAAACCTTTTTCATGGGCAATTCGAGCACACTTGCGAGACACTCGAGACACGTCATAGACGAACGTAACTCACAGGCAAATTGGGCCAACTTGCCCATGAACCGGGAGGGCTAGGGTGGTTCAACTCTGCACATAAATCCCCAGCCCTATGATCCAAAGTACAAAGGAATTTCATCGCCCCATCTACAGTTATCGTCACGTTAAAAACATAAAAAATGGACAATCTGGGCCGAATCGCCCCTGAACCCCCATAAATCCCCAGCCCTATGATCCAAAGTACAAAGGAATTTCATCGCCCCATCTACAGTTATCGTCACGTTAAAAACATAAAAAATGGACAATCTGGGCCGAATCGCCCCTGAACCAATTGGGGGTGGGGTCTGGGACCCAAGCTTCAACATAATACATGTTGATTCCTGTCACCGGTAACGAACTTTACTCCTGGGCAATCTGGGCCCAGTTGACCAGAAACAGGATGGGCGGGGGAGGTGCAACTTTAAAAGTAGTTTCCCAGCCCTAGGATCTACAAGTACAGGGAATTGTGTCATCTTATGTCCAACTCTGGTCAAGCTATGAACATTATTTATTAGGCAATCTGGGCTCATTTGCCCCTGAACCGGGTGGGTGCGGGGGGTGGACCCCCGAAACAACAAAACCCAGTACCCAGAAGTGTACCAAGTTTGAACTTCATACTTGCAGTCGTTCACGAGTTATGAGCTCCACAAAATATGGTGAAAAGCGAAAACCGAAAGCTGAAAGCTGCTACAGCGCTCGCAATAGTGGACTGTTCCAAGGAACACTCCACTAAAAACCGAAGTACCTAAAATTTACTGTGCATGTTCTTGTGAATTACATCTTTCACAGAAAGTAGAGACCAGCAGATTTCATGCATGTTGCGTGTGTCCTGATGACTGACATAATAGCTCGATTCCGTCGGCTATGATTAAAGTCAATAATGATTCAGAACAGACACTGCCAAGAATCGGGAAAAACGTTTCGACGAAAACGAACGGCTTCACAGAATCGTGAAGCCTCGCACTAGAAGTCCAAAGGTTATATTTCTGACATCCTCGAAGATGAGAAGAGAACGAGACACGATAGGCCCACTTCGAGCCGGTACTGTAATGATTTGATTATCTTTGAATGATATTGAAGCTAATGAGACTGTCGAATTTAAGGGCAAGGCGAGGTGGTGTGCTGAATCCATATGAACTTTTATTCTCGCTGGGCGATCATTCTGCTTCGAATCCCAATAAAAACGATAAAAAGGCCGAGTCCAAATGTCTGCCTCGTTTTCGTCTCGGATACGATCGATCAAATACGATGGAAACCTATGTAAACCGGAAAAAAAAAAAAAAAAAAGATACTCTGACAAAACTTACTGTAACGTGGTATACACAAAAACAATGAACATGCTGAATGAGTTCTTGGCTAGCAAGATCGTAAACTAGTGACAAGCGAAGATTAACAAGGGCTGTAAGCTCATATGGCACTTGCACGGATTGAGATGTATTGTTTGATCAAAATTACTTTTCGACTGTGCGGTTCAGATGCGCACTTTAAGGGAGCTAGAGAAAAGTATTTTATTGTTGAACTTGGCTGGAATGATACGCACTTTAAAGGCACTAGAAATTCATCTGTAAGCAAAACCACTGAGGCAAAAACGACAGCAGGCTCTTAGAGATCATTGATATACCATTTGGTGAAAAGTGTATTTTTTTTCTTTCACTTTTCGGTTAAAACGCGCACTTTAAGGGTGCTAGAAATATCTTTTTTAGCAAAACCCATGTGGCATAAATGATCGTGGGTTGAGACGTATCGTTTGCTAAAAAGTAATGTTCGACCTTGCGGTGAAGATGCGCACTTTAGGGAGCTAGAACTTCATTTGTAAGCAAAACCCTTGAGGCAAAAATGATAATGGGCTCATGGAGATCATGAAAATGCATATTTTTCTTAAAAGTATTTTTCTTAATTTGCGGTCATGGTTGGGACTTTAATGAATGGTCGGATTTGGAAAGTGCTGATTTCTAAGCCAATCTCATCGACTTTCTAATATTCTAGCCAAGTTTCATAGTCCTAGCACATCTGGAAGTACCTTTACTCGCAATCACCGGAACTCCGGACCCCCCCCTCAAACTCCCCCCACAGTTGCCAGAGCCTATCCGGTTCTGTAAATCATCTATCTATGTAAATTCACTCAAATCCGATCACCCGTCCCAATGTTAAGCATGACTAATTATCCCGGATTCCCCCTCCCTCTGCTCCTCCCATTACTACCGGATTGAGTAAATTTTATTTACAAGTCAGTTGGATCGGGTCCTTGATATGCCTCACAAGTTTCGTCGTGAAAATCCCCAGAACCGCCAGCACCGGAATTCCGGGAAACTCCGAGCAGATACTTGTTAATCCCAGCAAGTTTCACTCCGTTCCCTCCATTCTAACCGTTTCTCGGGATCTCGGGTTTCTTCCCCTCCCCCCCCCCAACTCCTTCATAGCTATCGAATCCGGTCCGGACTTCAAATGAAACATCAGAGGTATGTCATTTATTCAGGTATTAAGTTTCATTCCAATCCGATCACCCGTTCGAAAGTTACATACCACTCAACATTCAGGATTTCCCCGCCCTTCATCCCCCCCCCCCCCAGATGGTCAAATCGGGAAACTGATTATTTTTAGGCTGGTTTGGTCGGGTCCCTGATATGCCGGCCAAGTTTCATCGTCCTAGCACATCTTGAAGTACCCTAACTCTAAAAAGTGTGACAAAAAGCTCGAACCATATACCAACCCCTTCGACCATCGGTTACACTAGCTCTTTCCACCGACGCTCATAGATTCAAGCAGAGAATGACGTCATCCACGTGCAGAGCTATACTATTGTGAAGAAAAGGCTAGGGGTTTGACAAAAACTTCTCAAATCTCAGGATTCCCCCACCCTCCACTCCCCCCAGATGGTCGGATCGAGAAACTGATTATTTCCAGGTTAGTTTGATTGGGTCCCTGATATGCCTGCCAAATTTCATAGTCCTAGCACATCTGGAAGTACCCTAACTCGCAAACACCGGACTGACCGACGGAAAAGTGATCGGTATATGGCACTTGGCCGGTAGGCAAGTGTCATAAAAATGGATAACGGTAAGGGTTTGATAGGGAGTACTTAGTAGGTTCGCGAGATTTGCCGAAGGACAAGAATTTTTCAAGACCGATTGTCTGGATCAAGAGCCTGTGAAGCCTGGCGTTTAGCTTGTCACTTTCTGCCGTTCACACCTATTCTGTTTATGCAAGTTCACAAGCCCCTCAGTGGCTTGGATGGTAGCGCGCCGCTCTGTTAAAACGGAGATCGCTGGTTCAAACCTCGCCCGAGGAGTATTTTTGTCTTTCAGTTAGCACCCAACAGCATAACCTATGTCGGAGATGACCAGTCCACTTATGGCAAGTTGGGAATCTTTATGGAGTGTGTATCCTTGGTGACCCACTGTTCTTCCATCGCTAAAAACCACCACCACTAAAGAAAGCCAAAGTGCTACAAACCAATCAGAACATCCAACCAAAAAATCATCACACCACCAGCGGCTCCACAGGAGCATTGGCACCTTTGTGACAATGAGATTTAAGGTAATTTAAGGTAATGTGCAAAAGCAAAGAGAGCTACTCAAACGTCAGTCATGCAACGGAAGCATTTATTAATGACAAAGCTCAAGTTTGAAATTCATTCAAACTGGAATCTTTTTTTTTTTGTTAGTAAAGTTGTGTTGTTGAATTCTTTCTACAGGTTTTTACCGCCAATAACTTCGTTTTCCAGCCACGTTGCTACGTCACTGTAATGGGTGTTCATCCATTCAAGGTTGGACTCGGCATTCTCCACTGCTTGCGTGAGGGTGAGGATAACTGTGAGGTTGTCGAGGTGGCTGTCCCTGAACGCAGTGAGCTGAAATAAAGGGATAAGGTCAAAATCCTTCCTTTGGAACAAGATACTGATCATTGTCGCAGCACTAAATCTTTTTGGCATCACAGCTTCGACAAGGAAGACGTAAACTAGACATGAGTTGTGGGGAGAAAATTACTAAGCTCCGATGATCACCGGCCTGGCCGTCTTTATGTGATTGTTGCTAGGAGAAATACGCTACATGCTAGTACTCGTTAATTTGTCAATCTCCTTCGAAAAAGACACTCAAGACGTTTGGAGGTCCAAGCTCTAGTTAGCAGCAAGATTACTGCATACAAAAGCAGTCACTTAAAGTTCAACTTGATGAACTTTTTGTCTCTAGTATATTCGACGGAAGATATAAGTTGCGTTTTCACAGATACCATGGTATCTGATACCACGGTCTAAAGTCGTTTTTGCCGTTATCGTGGTATCTGATACCACAGTCAAAAGGCGAATTTGCAGTTATGGTGGCATCTGGCCAGTTATCGTGGTATCTGATATCCACATATCACGGTCTGACCGTGGTAACTGGTCGTGGTATCTGAAAAAAGTTATCTCACTTTCATCAGTTTTTGTCAAATTGGTAGGAAAGAAGTTTGGCACTTAGTAATGTGACTGAATGTCAGTTTTTCTTTTGGGATGACTTCGAAAAGTGCAATTTCGGCAATTGTCGTTTTTGCAGAGCAACCGTATATCAGATACTACGGTAACTGCAAAAACGACTAATTGCAAATCCAGTTACCGTGGTAACAGATACCATGGTATCTGCAAAAACGCAACTATAGTTTTTCTTCGAACTGACCCAGAGGTACATCCTGTCAAACACACGGCCTGCATTAATTACAATAATAATTATTATTTATTTCTAACCCACTGCACTAGAGGGAGTGAAGACTACGAAGATAGTGGAGTAAAAAGAGAAACAAAATAAACAACAGAAAAGAAACAACATCAGTACAATAAAGCAGTCAACAAAAATCAACGAAACAAATGGATGAGCCCGTGATACGGAAGACGTAAACGATGATATGCCGCTGATATGCTCGTGCCGATAAATTATCATGAAGTTCCTGGAGTTTTGTTGTTGTATCGTGAGTTTTTTATTTTCGGATTATTGTCCGATTTCGATAAGACAGAGGCAAATAAAGTAGGTGCTTACAGTATTTACAGTAACATCTACGTAGTTTACATGTCACTCTTTTTCAATAGAATGAAGCATTGAGCAATACACTTGATGAGTATCTCTCCCTTCCGATGTAGAATCTCCGGGAACCTGCGGAAGAACGGAAGAAACGGTGTCACAGCTGCGTTGACTCAGGATTTGAGTCATTGAAGTTTGGGTCGTTACGGACACGTTTACTCCTTCTTCCTGAGAATCACTGGCGTGTTTTGGACTTAGTCATATAGAGTATATTGTCATATTCTCCCTGCGGCGTAGTTACACCCACTATTCCGCGAAATCTTTCTACGCGGATCTGGAAACCCTGGCAAACAAAAAATTAGCTCTGGGGGAATGACTTTTTTATCATTTTTAATTTTGTATAGTTGAAATCTTTTTTTTCTGCCCTGATAACACAAAAGGATTTTCCTACCTCGGCGACTTCACTTTCCTTGCTGAAATAACGGCTGACCTGAGAGATCCAACTGGCCCCGACTGCTGGTGTTCCAAACCTAAAATAACAAAGTACAGTGCCTTTCCAGGAAACAATGTGTTAAACCACACCTCGCACTACTTACCGTTTATGTTCCAATATTCAAAATTATCTGAATACTTGTTAAACTAAGCTCTGCTTTGAACAAATTATCACGGCTTTGGCTGTTATAAGCCTTTTCCCAGACCCATTGACTTCTAGCAACAAGAGCTACGAGCTCATATGGCACTCGTTACGAGCAGAGGCGTTACTATCCAGAATGTTTTTTGGCGGGACGAGGCATTTACCGACTGGGTGGTAATTTTTGCCGACTTTTTCTGCAGAAAAGATGACTGTCTTCAACATCAAAAATGAGATTTTTTGAAGAAAATTAACTGATATTCAGAAAAATCCACTGATTTTCAGAAAAACCGACTATTTGACGAAAAATCGACCAATTATCAGAAAAACCGACCGTTTTCATGAAAAAAATCAATCGTTTTGAAGAAAAATCGCGGCGCTTCGCGCCGTCGGTTATTTTTTACCGACTGGCTGACAGCTTTGGGGGGAGGCCCCCCCCCCCCCCGTCGTGACGCCCATGGTTACGAGTAGGTGGTACAAGAAAGTAGATGAGAATGTCACAAAATCCCCCCTTCAACCCTCCTAGGATTGCACCTAGAAATAAGGTATCTAATTTCAGGCGAGCCTGAGCATTTCTGGCATCGCCTCAGATAATCTACATCAAACGTTTCACCGTACTAGTTTGATTCCTAGGAGTGCCGTACTATTGACGGTACGCCTCGCCCTCAAACTTCCGTACCAGAGCAAAATCTGGTTCAGCCACATATACAGATTGTCTAAGGGATCTTCTCGTGCCGGCTATCAAGTTTCACTCAGGTCGAAGCTTTTTTCGGGCGTCCTAGTACATAAGGAAGTACCGAACTCACGGATAATCAGAAATCCGGACCCCCCCCCCCAGCTCCCCCCATAGTGCCGGAATCCGGTCCGGTTTGTCAATGATGTATCTAGGACTTGTGCTTGCTCTTCCCACCAAGTTTCATCCTGATCCCTCAACTCTATGCCCCTCACCAGGTTCGTTCCAGAATTTGTATGGATCGTCTGAGACACGAGGTCTTTCCAAATACCAAGTTTCATTACGATTTCTAGATTTATTCATCTAGATTTATAAATCCTCAAGATTCCGGATTCCCCCTCCCTCCACTCCCCCCACGATGACCAAATCATGTAAACTACTATTATCAAGTCGGTTTGTTCAAGTCCCTGGTATGCCAGCCCGCTTGCATCGTCCTAGTACATCAGGAAGTACCGAAAAGAATATGCCTGCCAAGTTTCATCGTCCTAGCTTATGTGGAAGTGCCCTAACCAGCAAAACCCGGACCGACAGACGGACGGACTGAGAGAAATTGCGATTGCGGCAAAATCTAGAAAACCGGTTCTACGCGTTAATATAGCATGGTGTTCGAACACTCGTCGGGAGCATAATGCGCACAGAGCTACTGAATCGCAAGTGCAAAATTAGTAAGGTATCCTTGGCCCGTTCGAAATGTAACGTACGAAATTTAGGTCTCCGGTTTTAAGAATAATTGAATACTGTTACGGAAGTTGGTTGCATTGGCAATATAGGTACTACGGGTCCTTTAGGGGGGTTTCACATTGAGAACTTAAAAGGACCCTTCTTGCTTATTCTGCCTTTCATATTATTCCTAGCTCTTTTCTGGAATCATAAGCTTCTGAAATCCCCGCCTTCCACAACTGTTTCGTTTTGTACCAACGACTTCCAGCGCTTTTTCGTCTGGGCCGAGTTTTGTCAGTCAAAGCAACGTAAACTTTCAGCAAGCTTCCAGGTCCGCCGACAACTCTTTTGCACATAAGGACATGAGGTGCTTCAAAGACAAAAGTATTCTTTTTCATTTTGTAAGACATGGCAGACCATCAGATTTATTTTCGGTTTTGGACTTCTTTTGTTTTGCTTGGTTTCCCCATTTTTTAAACACGGCGAGTTCACTTTTCAAATATTTCGCGTCCAGCTGCCGTGTCCGAGAGCATGAAGGCGGGAATAGTCGAGAAGCGCTAACAAGACATCGCTAATTTCATGGGAAAGGTAATTGCATTATCGAGAAACATTATTTCTGAGCCATTTCACCATGAAAAGATCATTTCTAGTAAGAGGTGTGCTTTTGCACTCGCGTACAGTCCGCGTTGCGTCTGGGCTGTGTCAGTCCTTTCACACCGCGAGAGCTCGCGTGTTCCGTCCCCATTAACGGGATAGCTTTTCATGAGAATTTAATTTCTGTGGGGTTAGACTTTTTTAAGAATATGTTTCACAAAACATAACACTGAAAACAGATTTAAGCAGCCTCTTGTGGTACTATGTTTTACTAATAGAGTACGCGGGATGTCAGAAGTTTAGAGCGTGTTCCAGCCTTCTGACAAATGTTACTATTAGTTACTATTTTCGTTCCAACCTCGTAAAAAGTTACTACTCTGACCGTTCCAACCTTTTCGAAATAGTAACTATTTGCTTACCATGCTCGGGAGCGTAATAAGCGTGGTAACTACGTATGATATTCTGATGGAAAATAGAAAATCGTTCCAGCCTTGATGGCAAAAAGCCAGAATTCGTGAGGTCATGCGTAGTAACTATGGTAAGTAGGGTGGAACACCCTCTTAGTCCTTAAGACAAGACTGCATATTTTTGTGTAAACGTTATCAAGATCACGCAGAATCGATGACTTTTCTAAGTTTTACAAAACAAAATACTGAAAATAGTTTGAGAGACTATGTTTAACAAATAGATCACGACCGTGTTCCACCCTACTTACCGTAGTTACTACGCATGACGTCACGAATTCTGGCGTAGAGGCTGGAACACATTTTTCCATTTTCACCAAAATATCGTGCCACGGGCTAATTCGGCCAATCACATCACAGAGATTTGTATTTACCACGCTTACTATACGCTCCCGAGCGTGGTAAGCAAATAGTTCCTACTAGTTACTATTTCGAGAAGGATGGAACAGTCAGAGTAATGACTTTTAACGAGGCTGGAACGAAAATAGTAACTTGCAGTTACTATTTGTTAGAAGGGTGGAACACGCTCTACGTTACGTTATGGATAGGCTGTCTTGCTCTCGTGTTGCTTGCATAAACCTTACCTCTTATTTTGGACAGTAAAAAACACAAAGCGGTCCGGCGCGGTTCTGTTTCGACGCCAGTGTGAAAAATTCCAGTCAGTTCTTACGACAATAGCTGCGTTCTTTGTCACGGGAGTTCTCCCCGGTGTTCTCCGATTATTCTTTAAGGCGTGTTTGCATCCACCGGTGACTACTCACCAGTCTTATCACCCGTTTTTTGAACTAACCGGTGTCCGGTTTTACCTCACCGGTGCAGACTAACCAGAACCTGCTCGGGAGATCGGCTTTACCGATAAATTAGCAAGATTTTGTAAAAATTTCATGGTTTCGCGCAAAACTCAGAAGATAAGCCGTTTTCTGCACTCATCAGTGACTACTCACCGGTGAACCAACAAACCCGTTACAAGAGAAGAACCGGACACCGGTGACAAAACACCAGAGACAGCCCGGAGTGCAATGAACGCATCTAAAAGTGCGAACACACGCTCAGGCTTTTCCGGCCGGATTTCCTGCACTTTCATCATCAAGTTGAAAAAATTTCAACTTTTCAGTATGGAAGTGATGATGGTGCCAAAAATCCGGGCAGGAATTCCAGACCGGGAGCTCCCGATCCTGATCGTGTGTTCGCACTTTAATACATCCTTGAGGAATGTTTCCAAATTTGGAGCTTTTTAGAGGAGGAAATCAGCGGGTAAGGCGTATTTTACGCCACAACTGCAAGATTTCATGAGAAGAAAGATTGGAAGATTTGCTTCTCTTACCGGCTAGCAATAAGATCCCAGTTGTTCATGACGAAAACGAAGGCGGAGCCACGACCAACTGGATTCTTGGCCATGTTGCTGTAGACATCACTGGAAGATCCCTTAGGAATGGGCGATCCGTCGGTGACAGACCATTCTAACAGCCTTAAAAGAAATCAAAGTCAGAGTCACGATCACTAACAGGCACAATTGTCGAAGCGGTTTTCATCCGTATATCGACGACAGGTAGCAGCTGCTGCGTATTGGGTGACTGCTGGAAAATGATATATAACTACAGATGGGTGATCATCAAAGAAAAATAAATAAAGATAAACATATCAATAAAAACATATTCCTCTTACTTCACAATCATCCAATCAACCGTTTTAGCTTCCCATACATAATCCCATCGGTAGCAAGAATAAATAGGGAGAGGATTCAGAACTCGCACAACCTCGATGTCAGCAAGCTTCCTTCCTCCTTCCTTCCTTCAAAATATGGCGTTGGGTTCCACCGTTCTGCAGATCCCTTTCCGCCTTCCTGTTGCTTCGATTGGTTTACTGCCTTCGCACTAAATGGCTTCAATTAGTCGGAGAATCTTGATCATTTCACTGTAGATGATTCTTTCTTGGGCTTTGGACAACGGAGTTGTTCTTATGCTTTCGAAGCTGTGGTTAAGTAGCTAAGTAGCGTATTCTACGATTCGGATTTACCGGGGGTTGAGCCTGGGTGGAGCTTCGCGTGTGGCCTCTTACATTATTAAGTGTTACCTCTAGAGCAAAAGTGACGAAGCAGTTAGAAAAGGCGTGTAGTTCAAATAGGCTTGATTCCTGCGTAGATTACACAAACGAAAACGACTTTCAATCCAGGGCCAGGTTTGTAATAAGATTGACAATTTACGGAGCAATTATGCAACTGTAACGTTAAGGCATAGACCAAACATGCATGCATTTAGTTCAGATTCAATAAGATCGGTGTGAACTTTAGTAATTTTATTTAGTCGTCTCAGGAGTCGCTTCTGGAAAAGGTTTTAAGCTTGGACAAGTTAAGACATTTAGCTGGCGAAATGTAATCAAAAAGTTATTTTTATTGTGTTTTTAAGTTGTACTCTCTAAACAAAACAAAATCCGCTAAATTCTCGTGAGTTAGGCTTTGAAAATTTATTTCATCACACTACTTAGCCTCTGCTCGCTTCTCCTGGGACGGATATTCTTAAGTGATTTTCTATATTTAGAGTAGAAACATTTATAAGTATGTCCCTGCCCGTTGGGTCCAAACTGATGTCGGTCCCTTTCTGCCTCTATTTCCATCATCCTTGAATGTTAGAATGCCCGACTCCTATTATCTCTCTGTACAGTAGCTCCTCATCTCGTTTCTTCATACTGGTAGTAGCTGCGATTTGTTGGCGGGCGAAAGGCAAGATGTTTGCTCTTTTTGTGTATTTTGAATTCTCCGCACTTTCTTGACGCGAAAGAACCAGCGCCTCTAATTACTATATGAGCTGCGTTCGTTGCACTCCGGGCTGTCTCTGGTGTTTAGTCACCAGTGTCCGGTTCTTCCCTTAAAACGCGTTCTTTTGGTACACCTGTGAGTTGATGAAAACCGGTTAACTTCTCGCTGCAGCAGGGCTCACGAGCAGGTTCTGGTTAGTCCGCACCGGTGAGATAAAACCGGACACTGGTTAGTGCAAAAACGGGTTAAAAGACTGGTGAGAAGTCACCGGTCGATGCAAGAACGGCTTATAAGAAAAACCGGAGACACACTGGTGAGAACTCCCGTGACAAAGAACGCAGCTATGGTCGGGACAGGCACGGGTAGGCTCCACCCCCCGGTTTACGATTTGTGCAAAAAAAGTCGTCAGCGTGATTCATGAATGAATGAATGAATTTGAATGAATTTATTCCCAATAAAGCCCAAGGGCCATGGTGGGAAACATAACACAATAACAAAAACAAAATGTCATACACTCCAACAACAAACCAAAAAATCAGCTTCTATAAAAATACTTCACGGTGGGCCATAGCTAGCTTCAGGAATCTACCCAGCCTTCGGATCTCACCAAAACACTTACTTTCCCATACTTGAAACCAAATCCCTTTCCTCCCAAGCCTCCCGACCAAACACTTCCTTTCTTAATTCTTTCAACTCCTCACAATAACATATCAAATGTACCGCATTCCCCCGTACCTGCAATACATACGCGGTACCAAAAAAGCTTCGTTCCGAGTTTCACCAAAATTTATAAGTTTCACCAAAATATATTACTTTGAATAATCACTGCACGGAAAAACTAGTGCTGAGATTTAATTTTTGACACGGCTGCTGTTTTTGCTGCACGATTGGCAGGAAATATTTTTTTCTGCATTTTGATCAACTTCGGTTTTGTTATTAATAAGGGACTGAGGCTTAAATTTTCTTACCTTAATAACCCCGTTCCACGTTTCCGGTAAAGAGTACTCGCCTGTATCTCGGTTAATGCCTGTTCGGTTTTTCTTTATCTCAACGGCTTCACGAATGGTTTGATGGAGTCCGGTGCACGTTGCAAGAATTTGGGCTTTTTCAAAATATACTGAATGGGATGGGTTTTCGAAAATATGTTCTGCAAGTGCAGATTTGAAAGTATAGTTATGACGGTGTCCGTTGGAGAGGGCGTGGTCAATTTCTTGCTCATGCTCTGCAAGTCGTTTTCCGAAAGTTCTCTCTGTCCTTCCTAAGTAACCCTTTCCGCAATCACAAGGTATTGAATAAATACCTCTTTGGTACTGATTTGGGACTTTATCTTTTCCGGAGTTTAGGTAGGACAGCAAAGTATTTTGGGTTCTGTGAAAGACTTGGATGTTGTATTTTTTCAAACTTTTGGACAATTTTTCGGTTACTCCGCGGACGTACGGAAGGTAAACGCGGGCATTTTTTTCTTCTGCCTCACCATTACTAGTAGAACTTACAGGATCTTTGGGGGATGAATGCAGCTTCAGTCGTCTTCTGATGATCTGTTCAACCAGTTGAATGGGGTATTTGTTTCCAAACAGGACGTCCCGAATGTGGCAAAGTTCGTCATCTAGGAGATTTTTGTCGCAAATTTTGATGGCTCGGTCGACTAGTGAGATAACTACTCCGCGTTTCACATATTCTGGCTGGTAAGAATCATATGGAAGGTATCGATCGTTGTGGGTGGGTTTTCTGTAGACTGAGCAGACAAACTTCCTTCACTGTTAGCAATCAAAACATCTAGGTACGGCAGCTTCTGTGCATCATTTTCAAATTCAATCGTGAACTGGATAGTCGGTTGAATTGAGTTTAAAGTGTCAACGAAACTCACAATGTCTGTTTTTTGGCCTTCCCATGCTGTGAAACAATCATCAACATAACGTCTGTAAAAACTTGGAACCATCGGCGCGATACTGAAAGCGATTTCTTCAATTTTCCTTAGCGTTAATTCGGCGAGTCCCTGCGAAATAGAGCTCCCCATCGCTGCTCCTGCTGCCATCATTCAAATTAATAGATTATTCAAATTAATAGATTATTCAAATTAATACATTATTCAAAGTAATAGATTCAGGCAAGTACTCATAATAGAAACGTAGAACGAGGTCATTAATAAAATAATATTTAAGTTTTCAGCCCCTTATTAATGAAAAAACCGAAGTTGATCAAAATGCAGAAAAACCCTTTCCTGTCATCGCCCCAATCGTGCAGCAAAAACAGCGTCGTTGTCAAAAATTAAATCTGAGGACTAGTTTTTTTCATTATAGTGGTATTTGAAGATAATTTACTTTAATAAGATATTTATAGTCGGTAGAAGCTTCAGTTATTTATTACAGGTTTGTTTCCTTCCCCGAAGTTGAACCAGAAGATTGACAGCCTGACGAGGACCCTTGCCAAGAAGGGCCGAAATATCGCTGATGAAAAATCATAGCTGACGTATCCGTTGTAAACATTGTTTGAATAAATTTTCTTTATTTTTCTTTCCATTTTTGCATTGCAAATTCATGTTTTTGTGAGGGGTTTTCATCAATAGTCGAGCATGTCTCCCCATTTGGGCAAGTCGATATAATCGATACTCAATGACTTTTCTTTTAAAATAAAACTGAAAAACTCCCCAACTACAATAGTACTACTAATAATCTAGCTACAAATTTAGAGACCAAGACGCAGAATACAAAAGTAGCAAGGAAAGAGACCCGTTGCAGTTACCGTGGTTTTGCGGTTCCTCCGCAAAAACGACAATTGCCGGATTTGCGCTTTTAGCTATCATCCAAAAATAAATATTGCTATCCACGCACATCAAAAGTGACGAAACTTCTTTCCAACCAATTTGAAAAAAAAATAGACTCCTGTGTTAGTGATGATGAAAGTGAGATGAATTTTTTGTATACGACGATCAGTTACCACGGTTCCGACCGTGGGGTATACACAGATATTGTCTAATATCTGTCTAAATATCAGATACCCCAGTAACTGCAAAAACAACTTTAGACCGTGGTATCAGATACCATGGTATCTGCAAAAAGCAGCTATTGTAGGGCAATAATAACAACAAATTTTTTGACCGAAAACACACTATCGATGAATGCTATCGACGGCGTGACCGTCTACGCAGCGACCACATCTGTATAGTAGACAGTTTCCACGGGACGGAACCATTGCACTCTGTTCCCAAATGACCGAAGGACGCGTCTTTGTTCGAATGACAATTTTAAAACAATCTGGACATGGCAGATGTCTCCCAAAACTTGGTTGCATGTGTCTAGTTGGTGTTAAAGTTTAACTGAAAAGTCAACTTATTTTTGCGTCATTTAACTGAATCCATTGAATAATTTGGATTCTGCTAAGGGATTTTTTTTTTTTTCACTATCTGCTCTAGTTATGACGTTCACGATATCTGCGGCCGTCCCCATAACGTAAGTTCTACTATGACGCAGGAAATTTCATCCTCAATACAAACGCGGCTTTTCAGTGGGCAGTGGTGAGCTTGGTAAAGACTGCTTAGTGCCTGAACAAAAAAAATCATAAATCTTTCTGGTCAGGCACACAACACAGATACAAGCGCATTGAGGTACCACAAACCACACGGAAATTCCACTATTTGAAAATCGATTATTTGTGAATAGTGGAACATTGAAGTAACGCATTTTCAGCAGGTCTTCAAGTCAGTTATGTGACTTTTTTCTTAGAGTTATTTAGAGGCGAAAGCCTTTTCTCTTGCTTTGTATATTATTATTATTAAGTCATGGATAACTAGACTATCCTATCACAGCCATTGTCAGTTAAACTTTAAGCACATACAGACTCAGTAGGGAGGAAAGACGGGGGGCCGGGGGTTTGTAGGTATAAATAACATTACTTGTTAAGAAGGACGATGTCAGTGGAGCACGTTAGAGCGGACATGATGGACTTCTTATCAGCGAACTCATTAATGTACTCTTCAACGGCGAAGCTGAATTCCTCCAAACCTCCATTGCGAATGGCCGTGCAAAGAACGGTGCTCTTCTGGTTTGGTGAAATACTGAAAATGGACATAAGTATTAAACACCAAAGCTGTAAACATGACGCCATTTAGATGCTGTAAACGAACACAGGTATTAGTTCAGAGCAAAATAACTCTAGAGAGTACCGCGAAGACCTATCCTTCCCATGCATCGAAAATGGGCCTCCGTCACTTTGTTCGCATGCAGTGGCGGGCGTAGATTCTAGCCAGCGCTCGTTAACGATTGGTCAGAGCAAAATAATTCTGCTCTGTGATTGGTTGAGTGGTTGTTTGACTGTGTGTCACTTTTTCAAAGTTCGCGCAATACTCTCTAGAGTTCTTTTGCTCTGGTATTAGGTAATGAAAGACTTTTAATCCACCCAAATGACGAGACAAATAAAAGAGTAGACAAAAAGTATAAGCTTACGGTTCAAACCCTGACATTTAAATTTTTCGTTACTTCATCAACCCCATCGCCTATCTTGCCATCGCGGTGATCTTTGCATAAACTAGTTTTCCAATAGGGCCTGCCGCTATCTATCTTGTAATGGAGCAATGTTCTTCCACCATTATTTAGGTGTACAACAAAAACTATATTTACATAATCTTTGGTGTACACTACCCGGTATGGAGACGATTAACACACTTTTTATCAGACAGAATAACGTCCATCTCCTCCATCTTTCTGTTTTGCTTTCAATAAGAACAAATCCAATTCTGTATCTTACAAAACTAGATCGCGCGAGATTAGTCGTGTTTTTGGGGATCGTCTAAAAAGAGGCACGGCATGGCGCAGGAAGCTCGAGTAATAAAAGAGATTAACAAGTAGTAGAAGTAGACAAGTAAGTGAGAGTCTGTAACTCCAGAGCCTAAAAGAAGGCACATTAGAACATTGTTCCTGCCTCTCACTCCGAAGCCTGAAAGGGCCATTTTAGTTCTTGCGCCTATTTTTAGTACTCATGCCTCCTACACTATGTCGTGCCGTACCGCTTTTTAGTCAATCCCGTGTTTTTGTCCAGTTTCGTCGGCCGGGTGCATAATTGCCGTTTTCAAACGCCGTCGCAGGTCACCGTTTGCTTAATTAGTGTTTTTAGGACTCATTTCATTTCATTCCATTTTATTCAATACTAAAAATACCCTTGATACTCCCTTGGTCGCCCTTGCATCCACCTTGCAGGTAAACTTCGAATTCTTAGCTCACCGACTTCGACGTCCAAAGTTTGAAGAAGAACCAAAAAATAAGGGTGGAAGACAAAGATCGCATAAGTTCCAGTGTCCCTTCTTTTATAATTTTTATTTTTCGAAACAACCATTATTGTAAGCTGAAACGTTCAAAACTGGCTTGCAACAATACTTTCATGTCAAAGGAAATTATGTCGTTTATGACGCCGAATCACTGACGGCATCCAACGTTGACGCTTACAAAGTCGAGGGCGGTTGATTTTACTTAGCTTATCGCTAATGTTTCGTAAAAATAAAGAAACTGATGTTGGTCAAAATTCAAATATTCGCTAAATATCATCTGCCATCCTCCAGCCAATGCAATTGAACTAAAGATAAGCGAGTAAAGGGGATGATGCAAACTTAATTCTCGTTTGTTTCTGGACTTTTCACCCGATGAAAATCGTATCATGTGATTTGTTTCCTTGAACGAAATGTTCATAAAAAAAATTAACTAATATTTTAGATGCAGCTTTTCAACGCAGTCAGCAAAACTGAACAGCCTACCTCTTTGATGCATACCTACAATTCTGGGAAAAGGCTGGAACAGCATGGAACGGACAGAAAGGTTAACGCTACTCACAAAGACAAGTCGCCTCCTTGGTTTTCCACCCACTGATTGTATACGTTGTTCGAGTTTTCAACACAGTCAGCAAAGCCGAACTTGCAAGCCCACCTGGTGGCAATGTTCCTCTTGAAGAGAGTCATGATATTGTCAGTAGGCGACTCTTGGAATCCTATGTTGTTGTAGAAGTTGCGGAGCAGTCGCAGGAAGTACGTCTAGCGTGAAAGAACCAGTAAGATAAGAATAACCGACACTAGTCAGGTCGAACTGGAGCTTAAAATTCACATATTTCTTCTCGTACGATACCTCGGTACGATACGATACCTCTTCACTTGGCACCCCAAGAAGTGAAACATTATATGAATGAATGAATTTATTGCACGAAAAAAACCATGGAGTCATGGCAACAAAAAAAAAGAAAACACAACAAACTACAAAAATGGATCTCTATTATGGTACAAACCAACGCGGAATCTAGCCACCTTACGGATGTCCCCCATATTTGTACTTCCAATCTTTTCTAAAAGCCACTCCTCCCTAGTAATTCCCACCCCAAATACTTCGACCCTTAAATCACTGCATCCTTCACGTTCACCCACAAAGTGGAACACATCCTCATCCATCTTTCCACACATCGGGCAAAAGTTAGGGCCATTGTTTAACCTATCTTTACCTATAAACCTTCTTTTCTCCCCAATAGCTAATCCTCCCCCCCCCCTTAAACTAACCATCTATTTTAAATCTACTCCCGACAACCCGGCTCTAAAATACAGGAGGGACCGTCAGTTCGACATAAAATTAAATGGGCCTAACATGACCTTATATGTAGTAGAATATCTTTCTCTCCTTCTCGCAATGCAGCCCGTTAAATTCATTCCCGACAAAATGGAGTACTGTCATTGTACACAATTTCATTTCCATTTATTATCTACTACGTATGTACACTACAATTTTGTGTAGTGTATATATATACGTAGGGACGATAGTGTATTAACGATACTTCCGCATTCTCAGTTCGTTGCGATGCTCAACCACTAGCCCTGTGGCGCTACACAAAACAGACGACATTTTCAAATAGATGATATTTTGTATAGATAATACTGATAGTTTCGGGCACAAGCCCCCCCCCCCCCCCCAAATATCAACGGAACCCCAGCTCGGTGGAGAGACGAAGAAACAGGGGTTCTTATCATTGTCCGCCTTTGGTAAGCCCAAGATTGATGGCGATCTGAAATTTAATCGATCATTTAAACAAAAAAAACTATACTCCTTCAGTCTAACGTGACTGGAAATCAAAACAGAAAAGTCAGCTACGATATTCTTCAGCAATACTTCGGCCCTTCTTGGCAAGGTCTGAAGAGGAACCTTGCCAAGATTACCTTAATTACCTATTCCCACTTCTGAGCGAATAAGGTCCATGATGGATCTGTTATGCTCCACATCTGAGCCTCGTTTTTGTTGCAATCGCGCTGCCGCATCGCTGCTGCAGCACTTCTTTGCTTTTGCCCAATATGCGTTTTTGGATTCCCTTTCTTCTTGGTTGAAGCGGCAGCGCTGAAGCATCTTGCAGGGAAGTACGGAAGCGCTGCATTGCAAAAACGGATGTAGAAAGAATCAGTCTGGAATCGGCCGAGAAGTGGACCTGCATCATGCAACAAAAACGAGGCTCTGGTCGCTTTACTGGTTGGATGGTCTCAACAGAATGTATAACCCCATTGGTGTTTTAATGGTTTTTCTCCCACTCCTTGTCTAGACGGGACTTGAACGTTGCCATGGACCCGGAAGTGGCGGTTTCCTACATTAGAAAGTTCGAATCGTTCGCTACCCTTGACGATAAGAAATTTCGTCACCCACATATGAGTGCAGGTGGTTTCTTCAACATATATTCAAGAATGTATACAACGGATACGTCAGCTACGATGCTTTATCAGCGATATGTCGGCCTTTCTTGGCAAGGGTCCTCGTCAGGCTGTCAATCTTACAAAATACAGAAAAAAACTTTCCTGTCATCGCCCCAATCTTGCACCAAAAACAGCCGCCGTGTCAAAAATTAAATCTCAGGACTAATTTTTTCCTTACAGCGGTATTGAAAGTAATTTGTCCGAATCAGATATTTGTAGTCGATAGAAGTTTCAATTATTTATTACAGGTTTGTTTCCTTCCCCGACGTTGACCCTGAAGATTGACAGCCTGACCAGGAAGAAGGGCCGAAATATCGCTGATGAAGCATCGTAGCTGACGTATCCGTTGTATACATTATTTGAATATATGTTTCAAAGTCAGCTTGGGCTCAAGGAATACTTATTGGTTTCTTCACCTTCCTCGAGTGTCCTCTTGTGTTGTGCTGGTGGGATGACAGAGAGAAGGGCTTGCCCGGCCTGAAGAGGGCCCTTGTCAAGAAAGTCCGAAATATCACTGGATCCTAGCAGACTTTCCCATTTTTTTTCATTTTTTCTTTAGTCATATGTCTGTTGTCGTAAATTCTCGTGTTGTCTTTAAACTTTAGTGTTGATGTGTGATAGTTGTTCGTTTGTTTTTTCTTGACATTGGTTTAGGCTAGAATTGTATTAATAATTTTTACAATCCCGCCAGAATTAGTGAAGCGTCGTTTTTTATGCCACTGGCATGTCTGATGCTTTTAAGAAACACCAGGTTTATTTATATTTGCCATTAAAATTGTACCTTACCTTTGTATCCCAATAACAACCCTTACCCTAAAGTCCGGGTACGCCAGGCTTCCTGCTAACAAGTTGTCCACGAACTGAATATTGTTATCAAATGTATCCCATGGAAGCCATTCGTTCTCTGTTGCCAAATGCCGACTGAGTGGCAAAGCCACAGAGTAGGGAAGGTATCCAGCTTGGGCGAAGTCCATTGCGTCATCAATCAACTGCGCACGGGTGATGACGTCAACGGAGGAGGGTAGAGTGTCAAGAACGGAGTTGATTTGAGCCCATGCCATGCTGTCGTAGTTGACTCTGTAGTAACCTGTGAGGTAGGTCAGAGAAATTACAAAAAAGAAAAAAAAAAGTGTGTTCAAAACCGTATCTGAGAGCGCAAAGGGTTGCGAGATTTTCCCCGTAGGTTTGTTCCCAGCCTCAGCCGCTTATCTCTTTCCCTAAATACTTCCGCGATAGTTTTCAAATAAAACGAAGAACCCAATAATAGTTGCGTTTTTGCAGATACCATGGTGTCTGGTAACTGAATCTGCAATTAGTCGTTTTTGCAGTTAACCGTGGTATCTGATACACGGTTGCTCTGCAAAAACGACTATTGCCGAAACTGCACTTTCCGAAGTCATCCCAAAAAAAAATTATCCAGTTACATCACTAAGTGCTAAACTTTTTTCTCACCAATTTGACAAATCTGATTAAAATGAGATGACTTTTCAGATACCACGATCAGTTACCACGGTCGGACCGTGGTATCTGAATATCAGATACCACGACAACTCCAAAAACGCCTTTTCACCCTGCTATCAGATAACCGCAAAACCGACTTTAGACCGTGGTATCAGATACCACGATATCTGCAAAAACGCAATTAATTATAACACTAGAACTTTTGAACTCTTACTAATGAAGAGAGAATCATCAGACAATCGCGTTTAACGCAGAACCATAGGTTCGTTTTCTTTGGAATAGTCTCTGGATTATTGTTATGAAATATGTTACAACAAATGGGTTTAAACATAATTTATCTAACTGCGGTTGGGGGAGGAAGTTATTTGTTCTTTTTGGCCTCTTTCTGATAACTTTTTTGTTCCTGAGGCTACCATTTAGGTGACCGCGGAAAGACAAGTCGTGCAAATTGCTTCACCTTTAACGCTGAAGAAAAAGTCAGATCGAAAAATAGGAGCAGAAGCTAGTTATTCTTTGAAGCTCCGGAGCAATTTTTCAACGAGTCAAGCGTCTCATAACAGTGTATACTGACATATGTCTCTTAAGTTTAACTGAAAAGCCAGCTTATTTTTAAACCTGATATATGAATACACTGAAATATTTTGTCTCGTCTAAGGGAATCTGCATTTTTTTTAACCAGGGGCTCTAGTTAAAACATTCAGAGTGTGCGCTGCTTGCACGAGAACCCAAATTTCATCCAGACAAGGAGAATTTGAATTTAAACAAAGGCGTGCGTTTCCAGTGCGAGATGTGCGACGCTCGGAAAAGTTACGCCTATTAGGAAAATGATGTTAAGAGATGTCTGGCAAGGAATCAGACATTTTTATTCCACTTTTCGGCAATGGCTTACATTTGTAGTTGGTAAATATTTCAAGCATAGAGGGACAAGCACATATAGGTACGACAAATCTGAGAGAATAAGTTCATTTGATGAAATCGATTGTCTGTGGATAACGGACAAACGAAATAACCCATTTTTATCGTGTTTACAGGCCTACTTAAGAGAATAAGTGATGTGTAACTAGACTGTCGGATCTCAGCCCTATTCAGTTAAACTTTAACTTACCGTTGGCCTTGAGGTTAAAAATAACCGGCTTGGTGTCATCAAGTCCCTGAATTAAGAGAGGTTCGGCAGTATTCGGAAGCCATGCTCTGTCTACAGTGGTAAAGTCTTGGCTGTAAGTCAAAGGAACCCACCAGTAAACGCCTTCTTTTTCGGCAGCGCGGATATTGGCGTTTCTAACAAACCGTGCCTGAAAAACAAAGATTCAAATTTACAGCCATTCCATTTCACACTATGCCATCTAATGTTGCCTTGTTGCCTTGGGATTAGAAAACATAAGGTTTTTTCGTAGCGTAAATAACGGTGTGGAGTATTTTGGTACATGTTTTCACCCTCTTATTCCTTACTTTAGTATTTTCTTTGTGTTGTGTTGTTTAATAGCAAATTCAGCTCAATACAATTCTATTTTATTTCAATACCAATTACGGACTAGCCAAAAGTAAAGTCAAACATACAAAACTAACCAAAATTATCAACATATACTAGAAAGTGGTCGAATTACATATAAAATACTGACAACAAACGATATAAAAAACAACGATTGAGGTAATAGACAACTGTGGGTAAAATAATAACCTACTAATTTCTGTTACGTAGGGAAACAAAGGAGGGGACAAAACTATTCTTGTATCTGACGTGTCGGCAAAACACTGGTTGAAGGGTAGGGACTGGTTCGGAAGCTTGTAAACTGTGTGGGGGGGGGGCAGGATGTCGCGAATGACTTGGTTCAAAAGAGTCTGAACACCGAACTTTAAGCACAAATTTTCACGACGTTGAGACAGGGTTGTCGGATTATATTTTTGAGAAAATAGATATTAGGGAATTTCAGAGATTTATCCGTTATTAGGAGAGCTCGGTATTGTATCCTCTCTAGAGCAGCCGATTGCTCGCGAGTCACTCCAATATGTCATACAGGACAGCAGAATTCTAGGACGGGGCGAATGAACGAAAAACAATTGCGCCATAGGTGTTCGAAAGGGACACCATAGCGGGAAAGAAGTTTGAGTACCCGAAGGCCCATATTGACCTTCTTTGAACTTAATTCACCGAGAAATGAGGGCCCAGTTGGAGAGGGTGAGCGAGGTACAAATCCAAAAGGTATTTCCAGACCCCAGAGTCTGCGGGTACACGAAGTTTCATCGTTGCATCTCAATTAAATACAGAAGACGAATAGAAGGGAGTGCGATAATAATACATGGTGAATGAATGAATGAATGAATGAATGAAGGGTTTATTAAAAAAAAATGGAATCTTCAATGCCCAGAGGCGAACCTGTAAGGGACTAATTACCCTCGAAACAAAACATTAATAAAAACAAAACTTCGACAAAAACAAAGACAAAGGAAAAAAGGGGAAAGAAAGAAAGAAAGGAGCTTGACTTACGCGGTCTGGGACGCCCAACCAGAAAATCAACCAAAAAACAACAACTCATTTTCAACCAGAATCACCACTAACTATCCAAAACAAAAACTTAATGATAAAACACAACTTAAACGGCTGAGAATAACGCATCAAATTCATATACAGCAAAACAATGAACCTTTAACATGCTACGAAAATCAAGTAAAACACTACATGACCTTAACTCTGTCGACAAACCTTCCCATACTAAAGGCCCAACATGTCTAATGCTAAATCTCGATCTACTAGTTACTACAACCGGCCTACGGATGAGCTGCGAACTACGAGTTCCATGTTCGTGAAAAGATGACGCACGGGAAAAATACTGAGAAAAGCACTGGGGTAAAACTTCATTGTAATGTTTGTACATAAATAAAGCGTTATAAAACTTACAAATTCCCGCAAAAGGTAAAATGTGAAGCTCCTGATAACGGTGTCTTACGGAAATATTACGACCATCACCGGACAATACTCTTATTGCCATATTCTGTATCACACGTAAAGGAGTAAGGTGGCTTACAAAAGTTTTTGTCCATGCCAGACAACAATATAACAGATACGGATGCACCATTGAAAAATATAACATTCTTAATATATTCTGAGGGAAAATATGTTTAAGTTTTCTAATAATTCCAACATTCCTGGCTAATTTACTACTAATACATGCAATATGATTTTTGAAACTTAAACATTCATCAATAATAACTCCAAGGTAACGAGTACTTGCACTACGTTTAATTGTTTGACCACCAACTTTTATATCAATTATCCAAGGATAATAATTCGAACTTCTACCATATATTACAAAACAAGATAAAAACAAGATTACAAACTTAAGTCACTGGGCAATCTGGACGAAGTTGCCCCTGAACCGGACGGGTGTGGGGTGGTCAATTCTCCAAAAGGCACATCTAGGATCCCAGTAAGTATCCCAAATTTCAACTTGATACAGACTTCTTATCTATCAGGGTTCATTAGCTACGAACTCCAGAAAAAAACGGTGAAACGAAGACCCAAACCCGAAAACCAGACAACCATCCCGATAACAACAAGACAAAGCGGCCGCAAGAGTGGATTGTTGAGACCAACCTGAGATACGGTGGCTGTCCCAGAGCCAAACTGTCTGGTAATGGTAATTATCGGGTAGTTCTTCTGAAGAGTCCACGAATCCATGATAGCAAATACGTCCACTCCCCCTAGGTCGATTCCAGCTATTTCGGCCTCAGTTTGCCACGCAGCGAAGAGATCCGTCATCGCGGCATTTTGGAACTGCCGATCGCTGAGATACCTCCGTAAAGCTTTCTGGAAGGCGTTGCCCTGGCTCAGGAAATCGGCAACCATACGGATGACAGACCCACCTGTAGAGCAGAAAGAGAAAATGAAAAAAAGCTGCAATCACTCTTCAGTCATTATATATCCAGACACCGAGCAAAAAGGCTTTCGCCCGTACAAGAACATCTTTGTAGAGTCGTATATAAAGCAAATGATGTATGATTGACCTGTATGATTGAATATCAAGGGGTTTCTCGCGATTGGTCTTGCTTGAAACCAAACGATTAAACAAAGGTCTATTGTTTTTAGGGGGGGCGACACGACATGCCACAAATGATGTTTATCCAAAAATTCGCAAAAGATTTTTTTCTGGTTCAGTCTTAAAATTAATCATCGCCTCGATCCGTTTATTGCCAAAAAGTAAAAAAGTCTTCATGGGCCCTAACGGCAAATTTCGGGGCCCCTTTGTACTAGATCAATTCTGAAATAAAGTAGTATGCATCCCAGTCGCTAGATCGGCAGGAACAAAACTACTGCATGCTACGCCCTCATCTGCACCAAAATAGTTTTAAGAAAGTTTGGTCCTAATTTTCTTTCAAAATCCGATCAATATTATTTTCATCAATTGTCGCACTGCTCCTAAAAGTAGTGGGGTGATTGCCGAATTTTCCACGGCAAGGCTCCTAAAGCCCATACCCACGGCCAGTCTCTTGCAATTTCGACCTCGTCTTACCAGAAGAGGGAGCATCTTAACATGCCTCATGTCCCATCAGCCTGTTAAGCCAAATCCAGTTAAGGACAGCCTCGTCCTAGCTTTACTTTCTTTCCTCACAAAACTCTCCAGGCTGGACAACATCCTGTTCACTCACTAGAAATTACTTCCCTTATAGTTCGAACGACCTTCAGATGATGCTAACTACTGTCTCACCTTCCCAGACCAGCGCATAGGGGGGAGATCTGTTCCGTTTGCTCTGTTGGACCCACCTTTTATATATAAAAAAAAAAAAAAAAAAAAAAAGGCGGATGTTGGCCGTTGGGCATTTGGGAATAGATTGCCGTCCCGTGGCCCGGAACTGCCTAATAGGCGATGAAGTTGGTGCAGAGACAGTCAATGAGTTCAAAAAGGCTGTAGATAGCAATCAGCTGGATGACATGTTTTCGGTCTCAAGATTCTGCAGAGAGTTTTGATTTAGTTAGATTTCTGGTACCAAAATTTGTTTCTAAACGAGTTTTTTGGGGGGATTCCAAAACGTAAGTGGGGGGATGTCTATGACATCGTAAAAGTTGTCCATCTGTCCGTCTGTAAGCACGATCTCTCGAAGGAATGAGATATTTTGATGAAACTTGGTGGGAGTATCCTTTGGGTCAACAGTAAGGTCAAGTTCGTAGATGGGCTCTGTAGCTCTATGTTTAAGGGTGGGGGAGAGGGTTTCAAATTCAGAAGGAGACATGCTGAATCCGAATATAAAAGTTATTGTCTCGCCGGACAAGTAGTTCACCCGGAATCCGGCGAAAACCGGACACAGAATTTGTCAACCAATTTTCGGCTACCCATTTATTCTCAAACTAGTATAGCTCTGTGATGTGGATGACAACATTCATTTGTTTATTCTATGGACACCGGAGATATCTAGTGTAATCGAAGGTCGAAGGGGTTGATACATTATGTTCAAACGAGGGAATATGTTGTTCAAGCGAAAATGTTGTTCACTGAGGGTTCACTGGTAAAGTACAGGTGAAGTTCGTAGATGGGTCCTTTAGTCCTATCTTTAGAGGCAGAGGAGGGGTTTCGAATTTACGGTAATAAGATATTCATTGAGGGGGTACGGAGATCCACTAAACCCATATCTGTTTCTGAAATCGATTAGGGATTCGGTATCTGAGCAAGGAGACATGCTGAATCCAATTTTAAACTTTATTTTAAGAGTAAATATCTTCAAGGAATCTGACGAAGACTGAATGGCGAAGACATGACCCAATTGTTTGAATCAAATGTTAGATTTTTGGGATCCCATCGAAACCTTTGGTCCTGTTGGAATAAGAGGCGTGAAAGTCTTTATAAGCATTATTTATTTTTTCAATTTATTTAATAATAAAGCAAAACATATCTCTCGTGGGCAGAGCCCAAATACGATGTTTTTGTAGTCATAAATAAAGTCATAAATAAAGATAAAATAAATTGTCAACTGATAATTTAAAAAGAAAAAAAGTAACAAGGCAGAACAATGCTAAAGAGCATTGTACTGCTTTACGAAGCTTGGCACAAAGCTTCTACTGTAGCGCATAGTGTTACAGTAGATTGGGGTCAGTTTGGGAACCTTTTCAGCCACTTCTCGGGGGGGACGAGATCTTATAGGAACAAAGGGTGGGGGAAGGAATGAACGGTACATGGGATGCTGGAGAAGGGATGAGCCAAAGTTGCGGCATAGTTTTTCGCGGCGGGAAGAAAGGGATTCAATTTTAAATTCTTTGACGTAAAAAGAATATGGTAGGGGGGAACCGCCATAGATAATTTGCAGCGATCTCTTCTGAACTCGCTCTATTTTATCAGTTTCGTCTTGGGTAAAAGCAAAGTGCCAAACCGGACAAGCATATTCGACTAAGGGTTGGATGAAAGAGCAAAACATTAGCTTTAGCTTGTCCTTAGGAACCCGAAACTTTTTCAGTGTTTTTAGCATTTGAATTGCGCTGTTAGCTTTCTTTACAACTGTCTTTATATCATCATCATATTTATTTAGTTATTCTTCTCCCATAATACCACCATAAGAAAACTAATTCTAAAAACAATTTCATTCCAGATCTTCAATCCAACCCACTATCTCGCCCTTACTCGAGGACATGTGTCCCAACGACACCAACTGAAGCACTGTTCCCCAAAACTGCTAATCCCATCGGCTTAAATCCACGGAAGTGCCACGTTCAAATAATGTGGAGCAAAAACAAATTTACTTTTGTATCGGGGAAGTAGCTTTCGGAAAGCTGAAGGAGTCTCGAATTTTAGAGACCCACTCACAAACACAGGATTTCTCAAATTAAGATTCCTCTTGACTGAATATACAACAGCAAAATAACATTAGGAAGTAGCGTCATGACTTGAAAAAAGTGACACACACTCGAAAAGCAGCGACACTGGCACCACTGGCGATAGATATCGTCACTGGAACTCAGTCAGTCGTGCTCCAGTGCTGGCTGGCTCCGATCAAACAGCAGAAAAAGATCCAACTTTCCCTGTTTCCTCGATTTGTGCAGACCGCATCTTAGCTGGGCTAGAATTTTCTTAGCCCGGAAGTTTGTCTCGCTTTGAATGTCGCGAGCGTGGTGGCCGACGCTACGAGTAAGGCCTGTTTCCGATGCATGTACAGCAGAGGTCTTGGCACTACTCCTAGTGTTAGTTTGCTCTGGAATCTACGGTCCTGGAAACGATTTTTATTCACCTTTTTCGTAAGCGATTGAATCGAAGACAAAGTCAGCTTCTGCATTGTTTTCAACTGGGACGTAGAGCGGACGGGTGCTATTGAGTGCATCTTGGCCGCCCATGACGTACTGCCTCTTCTCAACGACAAACAAGTGCTCCTCCTGCCAATCTGGCTTGGCCTGAAATCAACCAAAACATGAAAATAAACAATCAATAAACGAAACACACTGTCAGACAGAGTTCCGACAAAAATTTAGTTTTTATATCCGTATATCCGTTGTAAACATTGTTTGAATATAAAAATTTAGTTCCATAAAAGCAGCTCAACCGTTGTGAAACTTCTGCTTCCGTCCATGGATATGACCGTGCTACAGTCAATCTCTTAATGTAATAATGATATATAGCGTGGTCCACCCTACTTTCTGTAGTCACTACGCATGAAATCACGAATTCTGGATTTTTGCCGTCAAGGCTTAAAGGACCCCTCTTGCTCATTCTGCCTTTTATAGTATACTTAGCTCCCATATGGAATTATAAGTTTCTAAAATCCCCACCTTTCTCCATTGTTTCGTTTAGTAATTACGAATTTTTAGCGCTTTTTCGGCCTTTCCGAGTTTTCCCGTCACCCAACGAAAAGTTTGTCGTAATCTTCAATGTACGCTGACAACTCTTTCACATATAAGTATGTGATACTCTCCTCTTTATTACTTCTTTTATTTGCTTAGTTTTCCAACTTCTAAACCAAGGCACGGTTCAGTTTTCAAATGTTTTGCGCCCAGCCGCCGCGTCGGAGAGCAGGAAGGCTGTATATACTCGACAGGCGCTAACAAGAGAATCGCTTGTTTTAGGTGGGAAGTAATGGTATTTCCAAAAGAGTTTGTTCTCGTTCATTTCATAGGGAAAAGATCGTTTCTAGTAAGAGTTGTGCTTTAACGATTTTTCTGTTTTCCAGCAGGGGCGAATCCGACCAATCACCAATCCGACTAATCACGTTACAGAGATGCGTAATTACCACGCTTACTACGCTCCCGAGTATGGTCAGCAAATGTTACTATTAGTTTTTATTTCGAGAAGGTTGGAGCTGTCAGCGTAGTAACTTTTTACGAGGCTGGGTCATCTTTGTTAACTAATTAATAATTAACAAAACTAAAAGGACTAATACACTTTGCAGCAACATGAAGTCCCATAAGGGACTTGTACTGCAGATATTAACGACAGAAAATATGATGTACTTCTGCTAGACACGCATTTAAGCTTATAAAATACCATTTTCACAAGGACGTTTGCAAGTGGATTTCTCTATTGTCATCATTACACTTGTCTGTTAAAAACAGGCTTCACCTTCCACATACCCAGAGGTACCGGGTTTTCGTACAGCGGAAACTGTCCGCAGTACTGTTTACCGCAGACTCTTACGATCGTTACAATACGTCCTTCATATAATCCGATGACGAATTGACGCCAGACGCGCTAGAGGTACAATAACAATCACACGTGAGATGGCGGGATAAGTTAGCTGACGGGTGAATAAGTGATTAGGCTTCGAGTCGCGCATTAGCCTCGTGAAAAAGTCAGTCCGCTCTCAGCATGAAGTCGGAAGCCAGAAATGACAAACTTGATGACGCTTGACAGAACAAAGTTGGGTAAAGCAAAAAGAGGGGAAGAGGCATTTTAAACAGTTTTAAACATGGTTAGACGTAAGAGGAATTGAAAATAACAAAACAAACGTGGATAAACGTACAAGAAGAAGTAACGTGTCATTGTTTTTTTTTACGATAGCGCACCTAGCGGCCAAAAAAGAACTAATATGAGAGGAATTTTACGAGGGGCGTATACAATACACTATATGACCAAGTCCAAAACACGCCAGTGATTCACAGGAAGTTCAAACTCAACGATCAAATCCTGAGTCACCGCAGCTGTGACACCGTTTCTTTCTTTCTTTCGCAGGTACCCGGAGATTCCGCATCGGAAGGGAGAGATAGTCATCAACAGTATTTACTTGTGATGGGCAGGAGCATCTTATGCGATTATAACAATCGGCTCTGCAGGAACTCCCGGAGTGATGGCGTATGTCCGCGTTGTGATTATTTTCGTCCCAGAGGGCGTTATAACTATTACAAAACGGCGCTCGTTCCTCCTCTTATCATCAAAACTTTAAAGGAACAGAAAACTTGACTCAAACTTGACTCGGGGAGCTAGCTGACATATCAAGAATGTACCCTATGTCGGTATTATGAGTAAGAAAAATTCTCGTTACGACCATTGCAGTTTCCCGTCAGTTTCCGAGAGTTCAACTTTTAAGTTAGTAGAAAAAAAAGCAAAAGGTTTGTGTTCCGGGTGTGGGAATCGAACACACGACCTCTTGACTACTATCCCGATGTGTTAGTCAACACGGCCAAAGGCGAACTTTTATGGTGCATAATTGCAGTGCATAATGGGCAAGGGCCTGCCAGCTTGCTTAGTGAACACTAAGGAGGGGGGTCGGGATAACAAAGAAGGGGGGTCCTGTCGACAATAAGTCCTTGTGTCTTTATCTAAGCCCCCCAGGTCGGTTTGATGGCCGAAAGTTGCATAGTCAAGTTTTCTGTGCCCTTAAATCACTGGAACACTATCCCATTTTCACTTTCCAGATCATCTTCACCGAAAACGGATATCTGGAACCGGAAAAGAAAATGTGGAAGGTGAAGCCCAGCTTTATCACTGTGCAGTTCTAGAGGTCCGTCGCAACACACAAACAGGTGCATCCATATGTTACATCTTATTAATCTTCTGACAATGCATGAGCAGACGGGTGAGGAGTGATAGTGACTGCAGTGGTGAACCAATTTATTACGTACAACTTACCGCCTGAGCTCCTAAACTCTCGAAGTAAGTAGCAAATCCCTCGTTAAGCCAGAGAACAGACCACCACTCACAGGTGACAAGGTTTCCAAACCATTGGTGTGCAAGCTCGTGTGCCACTACTTCCACGACGGACTGCTCAGCACTGGCTGTCTGTTTCAGTGGCCCGTTCCACATAAGATAGTTGTTTCTAGAAACAAAATTAAATCTTAATCTTAATGCTACGTAAGTTCTGCTACAAATTTTTCCACTCCATGTGTGTGGTGAGTTACCTACTCCTACTACACCACTGAGGCTTGGAGAAAACTGATTAGAAACAAGAGCTACGAGCTCATATGGCACTTGTTACGAGTAGGTGGTACACGAAAGTAGATGAGGACGTCTCGAAATACACCCGCCATCCAAAAATGCGGTTCGGAAAGAGAAATAGGATATTTAATTTCACTCACTTCTGAGCAGTTCCGGCATAATCTCGTATGATGTGCAGCATATGCGCACGACTGTTCAATCTTCCAAGTTTCAGCCCAATAAATCCACTCGTTCGACCCCCAGACGTGTTACACCATTTCCGTACTCCCTCCATCTTCCCCTACCGTGGTCGAATCTGGTTCGGACTCAAAAATGGATCATCTAAAAAGCATCTGCTTTTATACCATCTATCAAGTTTCACTGAAATCTGATCATTTCTGGAAAATTCCGGTATCCCCCCCACACCCCGTTGGACCTCTGAATCCCCTCTTCCCCTCCATCACGTTTTATTGAAATCGGAGCATAGCTTATCTGCAAATTTTCAGTACCCCCCCCCCAGGGTTCCCGGGTGGCTAAAATACCAGCCGGTTAATATCGGCTAATAGGTGATTTCTGCCGATACGGTTAAAATCAAGTGCCCCCCCCCAGGGTTCCCGGGTGGCTAAAATACCAGCCGGTTAATATCGGCTAATAGGTGATTTCTGCCGATACGGTTAAAATCAAGTGGCACGGATAAAATCAAGTAACTGGCTAAAATCAAAACTGCTACTATGTGATTTTAATAGCACTCCGCTATTCTAAGACTGTCATAATTCTTTCATGTATTAAAGATTGTAGTTCATGTTAGCCTAGAGAGGACGGAAGGATGCAGAATAATGTCAAGACTGAATAGGTGTAGGCTAAGTCATATCTGCTATTATAAATGGCGCTGAAGCTAGGTTCCTCCATTTATATGCACAAGTTTCTGCTGAGAATCCCTACAGAGCTGCCGTGTAAAATACTATCAAGAAAACAAGAAGGACAAGCCATAAAATTACAAGCTCAATTCTTGAAGTAGCCTATTTACTATCCGCGTATCGTATCAACATGTACAACAAATCGCCTCCGCAGTTTCTAATAGCCTCCTCGCTTTAATATAATACGGTACGAACTCCTGGTATAAATAAATCGCAGGAAGCAACGTGACCTGATGACTCACTTGTGTCAACCCCAAACCGGTTTTCTGGATTGGAGTAGGCGAGCTAATTAGTCCGGGAATCAACCCTGGTTGAAAAATAGTCGGAAAACAATGAACAAACAACAGTAAAGATTGATACGTAAAAAGATCAGTGCGGTTTGATTTTAGCCAGTTTTAGCCGGCAAAAATCGGTTTTTATTAATAAAAGCCGATTAAAACCGCAGGTATGGTAAAAATCAATTTTAGCCGGCGAAAATGGAACCCTGCCCCCCCCCCCCTACCTTGACTGAATCCGTCCCTAAAACCAAATAACAAATCTAGGCCGCAAAAGCTTGGCACTGTCGAACTTGCATCTCATTCGGTCCAACCGTTTGGTTTTTGTGCATGTAAGAATTTTCCAACCCCAACTCCCCCAACCATGGTTGCATACAGTTCGAACGCATGTCTTACATGTCGAGTTCATAGATTCGTATCACCCATTAAGTTTCACTCGAACCAGACCACTCGTTCGCAATTTGCAGCAGTTTCCATATTTCCCTTCCCTCGCTCCCCCCCCCGAAGATGCTGCCTGCAAAGTTTCGTTCTCTTAGTACATCTGGAACTATTCTAACTCACGACTACCGAAATTATAGGCCCCCTCCCCCCAGAGCCCCGAAACCATCTGTTCCCGTCAGTTTCGTATATAGGCCTAATGCATGTTCTCCCAATTAAGTTCCGTCCCAATCCCTTTGCTTTAAGCGTTTTCTTAGTTTCCCCCCCCCCATCCCCCGCAGGCATCGGACCCGATCCAAACTTGACACCCCATCCATCCACTCCCCCCACGATGGTCGGATCGGAGAAACGACTATTCTCAAGTCAATCTGATCGGATCCCTTACATACCTGCAAAGTTCCATCGTCCTAGCACATCAAGAAGTACGTCGGACTCGCGGGATCACTAGAAGTCCGCCCCCCCCCCTAACTCCCCCACAGTGCCCGGATCCGGTCCAGTTATGTCAATGACGTATCTAGGACTTGTGCTTTTTCTTTCCACCAAGTTTCATCCCGATCCCTCCACTCTAAGCGTTTGTCAAGATTTCCGGTTCCCTCCACCAGCTCCCCCCCCCCCCAGTGTCATCGGATCCGGTCCGGATTTAAAGTGGGACGTCTGAGACACGAGGTCATCCTAAATATCAACTTTCATCAAGATCCGACCAACCGTTCGCAAGTTAAAAATTCCTCAATTTTGGCTTCCCCGTCCCTCCACCCCCCCCCACCCCCCCCAGATGGTCGGATCGGGGAAGTGACTATTTCCTATTTAATCTGGTCGGATCCTTGGCATGCTTGCCAATTTTCATTGTCCTAGCACATCAGGAAGCATCGAACTCGCGGGATCACTAGAAATTAGGACTACCCCCCCAACTCCCCCAAAGTGAGCGGATCCGTTCCGGTTATGTCAGTCAGGTATCTAGGACTTGTGCTTGTTCTTTCTACCAAGTTTCATCCGGATCTCTCCACTCTAAGCGTTTTTCAAGATTTCCGGTTTCCCCTTCCAACGCCCCCAATGTCACCGGCGTCTGAGACATGAGGTCCTTCCATGTATCAAGTTTGTTTAAGATCCGACGACCCGTTCGTAAGCTGAAAATATATAATTTTTCCTAATTTTTCCGGATTCCCCATCCCTCCACTCCCCTCAAGACCCACCCCCAAGATTCATCGGATCCGGTCCGGACTTGAAATGATACATCTGAGACACGGGATCTTTCCAGATATCAAGTTTCATTAAGATCCGATCACCCGTTCGAAAGTGATGAATGTACTCCCGCATTCGCTCCCTAATACATCCAATATTCCTGACAAGTTCCATTATCCTAACAATGTAATTTGTGTGCATATTCCCGCATTCGCTCTCTCACACATGGGCTCGTGGCCCAGTTGGTAGAGCGTTCGCTGTACAACTCAGAGGTTCCTGGTTCGCTCCCACTTTCGGGCAGCGCTTTTTCTTGCTACTTTTCGCTCCACTTTTGCTTTATAGTTTCCGGACTCCCGGATCCGGGGAAAGTCGGATTGAAGAAATGATTAATCGTAAGTTGATCTGGTCCGGTCCCTGATATGCCTGCCAAGTTTCATCGTCCTAGCTTATGTGGAAGTGCCCGAACTAGCAAAACCGGGACCGACAGACCGACAGACCGACTGACGGACAGAAATTACAATCGCTATATGGCACTTGGCCGAAGGGCAAGTGCCATAAAAAAGGAACAATTATTATTTATCTTTGATTGTACGTACTGTAGTGAAGTGGGGTAATAGAAGAAAGATAAAACAAGAGCTACGAGCTCATATGGCACTTGTTACGAGTAGGCAGTACAAGAAAGTAGATGAGAACGTGATAAAATACACCCGCCATCCAAAAATGCGGTTTGGAAATAGAAGTAGGATAGTTTGTTTCACTCACTTCTAAGCAGTTCCGGCATCGTCTCGATTATCAAATGCACATGACTGTTCAAACTTCCAAGTTTCAGCCTAATAAATCCACTAGTTTGATCCCTAGACGTGCTACAATATTTCCGGTACTCCCTCCATCTCCCCCTACTGTGGCCGAATCTGGTTCGGACTAAAAAATGGATCATCTAAAGTATCTTCTTTTATACCACCGCTAAAGTTTCGGTCGAGTCTGAGCATTTTTGGAAAATTCTGGTACCCCCCTCCCCCCCACCAACGTTGTCGGATCCGGATCCTTGCCCAAAATATATCATCTAGGGTATATGCTCTCTCTAAGTTCTATGTTTCATTTAAACTGATGCACTCGTTTGACTCCTATGCGAGCCTCAAAGTTTCCGGCAATCTCCCTCCAATTCCCGCTACTGTGGCCGAACGGGACTTGAAAACATAAACGTCATATCTCCTAATTCCCTCTTCCTGTCCATCAAGTTTCACTGAAATTGGAGCATAGCCTATCTGCAAGTTTCCAGTACCCAACCCCGGCCCGGACGCCAAATAACAAATCTAGGCCGCATAAACTCGGCACTGTCGAACTTGCATCTCATTTGGGCCATTCGTTTGGTTTTTGTGCATGTTAAAAGTCCCCCCCCCCCCCCAATTCCCCCAACCGTGGTCGCATTTGTTCGAACGCATCTTTTACATGTCGAGGCCATCGATTCTTATCACCCTTTTGTTTGACCCTAGTTGGTCGTATCCTAGTTTAAATAAATAAGTCAATTAAGTCGGGTCGCTAATATGCCTGCAAAGTTTCATTGTCTTAGTACTTCTGGAACTATTCTAACCCCCGACTACCCCTCTACCCCCCCCCCCCTCACAGAGCCCCGAAACCATCTGGCTCCGTCAAATTCGGATCTAGGCCTAATGCTTGTTCTCTCCATTAAATTCCGTCCCAATCCCTCTGCTTTAAGCGTTTCTTGAGTTTTCGGGTCCCCCCCCATCCCCACAGGTATAACCCGACCCGACCCGGACTTAACAATGATCATCCGAGGCGATAGCTCTTTCCACCATACAAGTTTCATTCAAATCCGATCACCCGTTCAAAAGTTATACACGCCACTAGATTCCGGACTCCCCATCCATCCACTCCCCCCACTATGGTCTGATCGGGGAAACGGCTGTTCTCAAGTGAACCTGTTCGGGTCCCTGACATACCTGCCAAGTTTCATCGCCCTAGCAGATCAGGAAGTATGCCGAACTCGCGGGATCGCTAGAAATCCGGACCCCCCCCCCCCCCAACTCCCCCAGAGTGCCCGGATCTGGTCCGCTTATATCAATGACGTATCTAGGACTTGTGCTTGTTCTTCCACCAAGTTTCATCCCGATCCCTCCACTCTAAGCGTTTCTCAAGATTTCCAGTTCCCTCCTCCAACTCCCCCCAGTGTCATCGGATCCGGTCCGGATTTATAGTGGGACGTCTGAAACACGAGGTCATCCTAAATATAAAATTTCATCAAGATCCGATCACCCGTTCAAAAGTTATACACGCCACTAGATTCCGGACTCCCCATCCATCCACTCCCCCCAGTATGGTCGGATTGGAGAAACGGCTGTTCTCAAGTGAACCTGTTCGGGTCCCTGACATACCTGCCAAGTTTCATCGCCCTAGCACATAAGGAAGTATGCCGAACTCGCGGGATCGCTAGAAATCCGGACCCCCCCCCAACTCTCCCAGAGTGCCCGGATCTGGTCCGCTTATATCAATGACGTATCTAGGACTTGTGCTTGTTCTTCCCACCAAGTTTCATCCCGATACCTCCACTCTAAGCGTTTCTCAAGATTTCCGGTTCCCTCCTCCAACTCCCCCCAGTGTCATCGGATCCAGTCCGGATTTATAGTGGGACGTCTGAGACACGAGGTCATCCTAAATATAAAATTTCATCAAGATCCGATGACTCGTTCGCAAGATAAAAATACCACACATTTTGGCTTCCCCCTCCCTCCACTCCCCCTCCCAGATGGTCGGATCGGGGAAATGACTATTTCCCATTTAATCTGGTCGGGTCCCTGACGTGCCTGCCAATTTTCAGCGTCCCAGCACATCAGGAAGCACCAAACTCGTGGGATCACTAAAAATTCGGACTTCTCCCCCCCCCCCCCCAACTCCCCCAAAGTGAGCGGATCCGTTCCGGTTATATCCATCACGTATCTAGGACTTCTGCTTGTTCTTTCCACCAAGTTTCATCCGGATTCCTTCACTCTAAGTGTTTTCCAAGATTTCCGGTTTCCCCCTCCAACTCCCCCCAGTGTCACCGGATCCGGTCTGGATTTAAAATGGAGGGTCTGAGACACGAAGTCCTTCCATATATCAAGTTTCATTAAGATCCGATCACCCGTTCGTAAGCTAAAAATATTTCATTTTTCCTATTTTTTCCGGATTCCCCCTCCCTCCACTCCCCTCCAGATGGTCGGATCGAGGAAGCGACAATTTCTAATTTAATCTGGTCCAGTTCCTGATATGCCTGCCAAGTTTCATCGTCCTAGCTTATCTGGAAGTGCCCGAACTAGCAAAACCGGGACCGACAGACCGACAGACCGACAGACCGACAGACCGACAGACCGACAGACCGACTGACGGATAGAAATTAAAATCGCTATATGGCACTTGAGTAAGCTCAAGTGCCATAAAAAAAGGCTGACAATATTCTTCTTCATCACAACCTTTTTCCTTTTTTCACAAAAAAGCGCCCTGATTAGTTTGTTTATTTTGCAATTCGTTTTCTCCATTGTATTTCGTTGCAGATTTAGTAGGTTAATTTGTCTTTAATAGTCAGCTGTTCATTAGTATGTAAGTGTGTGTGAGTTTGATCGACATGTTTGTTCCTTTGTATACACTACTCTTCAGTTTTGAAGGATTCAAATAAATAATAATAAGAATAACACCAAGCCACTGATGCTTGGAGAAAACTGATTTACCTCAACTCACACCTTGGAGTGAAATAAGGACTGTTGATACTTGATCCTGCTGAATGGAAACAAAAAAAGAAAAAAAATTAGAGCACCTTTGATTTGTAGGCTGTAGTAAAGTGGGGTAATGGAAGAAAAATAATATAAATAATAAGACCAAAGGTTTCGATGGGATCCCAAAAATTTAATATTTGATCCAGACAAATGGGTCTTGTAGATATCCGGTCTTCGCCAGGCTCTCTGAACATTTTTATTATTAAAATTTAGAGACAGAAGAAAGCCAATGGCAAATCATCAAGAAAACCAAGTTCAGATATGGATTCAGCATGTGTGTATTTACCCCTAGGCTATAGGTCATATCTACTTTAAACAAACTGATCAAATCTTCCTGCATCACTTCTGCCAAATCTTCGGTTTCGACTGGATTCAGCGCAAACTACTTGTCTTGCAAAAACTAAAGCTCAAAAACGAATACAGCGTATCTCCTTACCCATATATCGAACATCTAATCAACTTCAGATAAAACTTTAACTTTTAAAACAAAATCTGGTTTCAGCCGATTCCGGGCGAAGTATATGCACCCGGGTAGAAAATGATTGTCAAAAGCGGATTCAGCATGTTCCAATCCTTACCCCTAAACGAACACCTAATGAACATCGGACAAAACTTTTACTTTTAAAAAATGTTCCGATTTTGGTCGGATTCCGTGATGATTTTCATATCAATGTTCAGAATGTCTTCTTACGCCTAAACAGAACCTCTAATCAGCTTTAAATAAAACTTTGACTTTTAACAAACTTTTCTTTGGCGGAATTCAGAGCGAACTACTTGTCCGGCGAGAATGGTTTTCATATTTATGTTCAGCATGTCTTCTCTCCCCTAAATCGACTATCTCATTATCTGTTGTTGTTTTTTTAAATCGCCCCTTAATTTGAACCTCTCCCCCCCCCCCACTAAATGTTGAGCTACAGATCCGATCTACGAACTCCTCTTCCTTGACGTAAAGAGTCCTCACACCAAGTTTGATCAGAATGTCTCATTCCCGTCGAGAGTTGTCGTGCTGACGGACAGACGGACAACTTTTATGTGACCACAGCTACCGCACAAAGTGTGAAAATAATTTATGGGACCCGCTCGCACTAGACATAGTGAAGTAGGGTAGGCTGAAATAAATAGTGTAAAGAAAAAAGTCTAAGCGGTGAAGCATGCGTCCACAGCTACTGCACCAATTTCAAAAATAATTCAATAAGTCTGTTCTGACCCACTATACACCATAAATTAGTCGGGGTACCATAAATTAAAACAAGAGCTACGAGCTCATATGTCCCTTGTTATGAGTAGGCGGTACAAGAAAGTAGACGAGAACGTCACAAAATACACCCGCCATCCAAAAATGCCGTTCGGAAAGAAAAATAGGATATTTAGTTTCACTCAATTCTGAGCAGTTCCGGTGGTCTGTAATCCCTCTACTTTAAGCGTTTCTTGAGTTCCCCCCCCCCCCGGTCCCCCACAGGTATCGGACCCGACTCGGACTTAACACTGAACATCTGATGGGATAGCTCTTACCACCTGACAAGTTTCATTCAAATCCGATCACCCGTTCAAAAGTTAAGCATGCCACTAGATTCCGGACTTCCCATCCATCAACTCCCCCCACGATGGTCGAATCGGGGAAACGACTATTCTCAAGTCAATCTGCTCGGATCGCTAATATACCTACTAAGTTTCATCGTCCTAGCACATCAGGAAGTATGCTGAACTCGCGGAATCGCTAGAAATCCGGACACCCCCCAACAACTCCCCCACAGTGCCCAGATCCGGTCCGGTTATATTAATGACGTATCTAGGACTTGAGCTTGTTCTTCCCACCAAGTCTCATCCCGATTCCTCCACTGGAAGCGTTTCTCAAGATTTCCGGTTCCCTCCTCTAGCTCCCCCCCAGTGTCATCGAATCCGGTCCGGATTTAAAGTGGGACCTCTGAGACACGAGGTCATCCTAAATATCAACTTTCTGATCTGATCACCCGTTCGCAAGTTATAAATACCCCCCCCCCCCCCCCGATGGTCGGATCGGGAGAGTGACTATTTCCTATTTAATCTGGTCGGGTCCTTGACACGCCTGCCAATTTTCACCGTCCTAGCACATCAGGAAGCAACGAACTCGTGGGACCACTAGAAATTCGGACTCCCCCCTCCCCCTACACAACTGCCCCATAGTGAACGGATCCGTTTCGGTTATGTAAATGACGTATCTAGGCCTTGTGCTTGTTCTTCTCACCAAGTTTCATCATCCCGATCCCTCCACTCTAAGTGTTTCTCAAGATTTCCGGTTTTCCCCTCCAACTCCCCCCAGTGTCACCGGATCCGGTCTGGATTTAAAATGGAACATCTGAGACATGAGTTCTTTTCATATATCAAGTTTCATTAAGATCCGATCACCCGTTCGTAAGCTAAAAATATCTCATTTTTCCTAATTTTTCCGGATTCCCCCTCCCTCCACTCCCCTCCAGATGGTCGGATCGGGGAAACGACTATTTCTAATTTAATCTGGTCCATTCCCTGATATGCCTGCCAAGTTTCATCGTCCTAGCTTATCTGGAAGTGCCCGAACTAGCAAAACCGGGACCGACCGACCGACTGACGGACAGAAATTACAATCGCTATATGGCACTTGCCAAAAAAAATACGAAAACACAATTAATGCGAACACATAAACTGACGTTTTGTCACGGCTGCAAGATTTGCATTCTGATTTCCGTCAGAAGTCTTGTCTACGTCTGTTGCCGCATCACCGACTGATTAGACTTTTTGGCTGATAGCTGATGCGTATTGTCTGTTTGTATGTTATTTTCTTGTTGTCTTTTGTTCTTTTCTTTTTATTTCAGTTTATCTCTTCTACTCCACACTCTTATGTTGTTTAACATTTATAAATACACTTCCTTACTTACTTACTTAGACAAGGCGATGGCAGGGCTGAATAGGGAAGCAAGCATCCACGACTACTGCACAGACTGCAAAACTCGTGACTTATGTCAAAAAGGTATCACCACTAGCCCTTGGAATCTCTTTGTCGATTATGATCTCATTCAAAACAGGTCGATCTTTGTAGTAGAAACCATGTATATCTGTTTGAAACCGTCTTTTAAATGATTAGGTAGAAGCATTTTCGCATCTGTAATATCTACATTATCCAATCCAAGTCGCGAATTCCATCCCAGACTCGATATAAAAAAAATCATTCTGGGTGATCATAATATTACATACGAAGAGGCTCTCATTAAACTTGATATTCCTAAATTATCTGTACGTAGAAATACTCTTTCAAATAATTTTGGAGCTAATATAACGTGTTGTCCCCAGATGACCCATCTATTCCCCCCTCCACTCCCGTCTTCCGTGCGTCGGTCCGAGAGGAATACTGGCAATAAGTTTTCCCCATATCCCGCTAATTCTTCTACCCAATGTTTACGTAGTTTCATTCCATCATTTATTTCTGGTTTCTTGTAAGTGTATTAGTTAATTTGTTTCTTGTGTGTCTGTGTATTTTGTAAATTTGTATTCCTTTTCTAGCTTTTAGCTATTCGGATTAAACTTGATTGATTGATTGAAATATGGCCAAGGATACAACCGTATAAGGATGATCCAACATGTGTTAAATGTTACCAAACTTCTGACAGTGTAGGCTACATCAGATGGAAGGGCATTCCAACAGCCTAGCACTTTTTCAAATTATTTATGACCCATTTAAACAAAGAAGAGGCGGCCTAAGATTGAGAAAAATTAAACATAGAAAAGAAACACTAAATATAGAAAATATCGACAAAAGACAGGTGAATAAATAGCGACCCCTGACCAAGGGTGAGACAAGATTCAAACAGAATAAAGAAAATCTTGTATTCGTTTATCGATTACAGAAGGTCGAAAGGTTAAGCGGAATTTACTCATTAAATGGCTATTCGGGTCCAAGGGGGGAAATAAGAAGAAATTTGGCAAATCGAAAATACACTTTACGAACAAATAACTTCTGAGATTCAGCAAGCAAGAGCTAGAATAAAGCTCATATGGCACTTGCAAGTTGTGTCAGAGGATGAAAGTTGGAATTTGGCAATTTGTAGGTTTATTAGAATCCTTTGTAAGAAAACCCTTCAGGCAAAAATTATCATGGGCTCTTTGAGATAATGCGAATGTATCTTTTGGGCAAAATTACTTCTTTCCCTTTGCGGTTAGGATGCGCACTTTAAGAGCGCTAGAAATTCCTTTGTAAGAAAAAATAACCTAAGGCAGAAATGATCATTGCCCCTTAGGGATCGTGAAAATGTACCGTTTGTACAAAACTATTTGTTTTTGCTTTGCAGTTAAGATAAGAACTTTAAGGAATTTTTTTGTAAGCAAAACCCTTGAAGCAAAAATGATCACGGGCCCATTCATATCATTAATATGTATCTTTTTTTAAAGTGTCCCGAGAAATTTATAGAGGCGAAAGCCTTATTATTGCAATTATATTATTATTTTGGTCAACATTATTTCTTTCACTTTGTGGTTAGGATGCTCAGTTTAAGGACCCTAAAATTCATTTGCAACCAAAAAATGTAAGGCAGAAATGATCATTGGCCGTTCTGTCATCACGAAAATTTATTGTTTGCTCAAAACTATTTTTTACAGTTTGCGGTTATAATGTGCACTTTAAGGAGGTCGAATCGGGGATCCGAATTTTCAAAGTTAATCAGGACAGGTCCCCAATATGCATGCCAAGTTTAACAGTTCTAAAAATGCAGGTAGTCTTCCCACCTGTACTTGATCAAGCCCCAATTCTCCATAGCTCCAGCAGAGAAATCCGGAACCGCCATCTGGTCCATTTTAGGCATGGCATAAGGAATTCCGGTATAATCCTCCATGAACTCCATGATAGTCGGTGTTATTTCGAGACTGAGGGCTGCCTGCTCGGCGACGTACGTCGGATTTGCCCAAGTGGATACAGGGGTCCCACCTGGAATATACTGATTACAAAATATCGCGACATTAGTGCCGTCTCCAATGGCAACTGTAAGCTACCGGAGGCCCATCGTAACGTGTCGTAAGCGCCATTTGGCGTTTTTCAGCCAAAAAGAGCACGCTTGATGAGCATGTTTACGACAGGCTTACGATTGCAAATGAACTCTTCGTCTGCCCAGTCCCATCCGGGTAACTTGTCCGTCAGGTCATGTCCCTCTTGTTCCTGGGGGGAGGAACCAGTACCAGGAAAGTACCAGTACTCTACATAGTCACTACACTTTAAGTAATTTATATGAGACGATAGTCCCCAATAGAGGGACTGAACAGAAAGTATACGACGTAAGTGGCTAGTAGAAGTCACGTTCTACATTAGTCAGTGTCTACTATATTGGTTGAACAGCTAGCTTCCTATTGGTCAACTGTGTATTGTTAACTCAAACGCATTTTCGTCGGATGGTTTGTAAACTGCAAACCCTCTACAGAGAGATTGCAGCCTACCCAACGAAAACGCATATTCCTACATAACCATCGCGAAAATGGAAAAACATTTAATTTAACACTGTGATGAATAGGATATTTGACTCTGAGACTGAATTGTCGACATTTGGTTTTGGACCCTTTCTTGATTGTTTAGTCTCCGCTGGACGATATGCGTATGATTCAGAAACGATACCTGAAGGTTTGAAATTTGTACCACAAAATAAGTATCGAACCCTACCGGTCGGTTTCTACTCCTTCGAGTCAAAGGCTCACTTCCTCATCAGTCAGCACTGTTATGCTGATGCCGGTCCGTTTTGACTGAGTAAAGTGCAATGTCCCTATACCGTGTTTTCAAAAACTACTAGCAAATTATTTTGTTACCACTTCCTAGATGGCAGTGAGGTTGATAAGCCAGTGGCTAGATGAGCCACATCGGTTTAGGGGTTTCTTTATTTCGTTAGTGCACTGTCAAAAGTTCCACAACAGATAACACAAGGATGCGCGGTTTCCACAGATAATGCGTAACAGATAACACTTCGGATGTTATCTGTTGTGTTTCAAAATGTTATGCATAATAAGCGCCTCGTCCCCTTTGCTGTACCTAGCCGATTCCATCAACGACTGAAGATTTCCCTCTTTGTAGGACATCTACCATAGTATACTTCATTTTTCGTTACTTTTTATATTTTTAATCCAGACCCTCAGCACCATCCGTCAAACCCGCAAAGATACCCACGGAGCTTTCACGGCTCATGGTGGGTTTACACACTGCGTAAAATCCGAGCGTATTTTGAAATCCGGGCGTATTTTACGCACGTTTTGAGCTTGAAAACATTTCTAGCAATACGGACGTATTAGAGAATCGGTCCGTTCTGTACGTCCGTTCTGTATTTAAATACGTCCGTATTGCTAGAAATCTTTTCAAGCTCAAAACGTGCGTAAAATACGCTCGGATTTCAAAATACGCTCGGATTTTACGCAGTGTGTAAATGGACCATCAGCGGAGAATGAAGAAAAGGAAGAATACAGGTAAGCGAAAAACTAAAGAAGCAAAAGGACTGTATCAACGACGATCGGAGAAACCTCGGAAAAACCCCGTGTGGTAAGCGTAAAATGTGCACGTTTCGATACATTACCAGCTTGGGAGTCTTTGGCAGGTAAAGAAAGGGAGTATGCTCCAATCCGAACCTCGGATAAGAAAAGTTACTGTTTTTGTGTCAAATGAAATTCGAGAAAGGCAGTTTCATGAATTTCTTTTCGACTTCTCAGCCGGATGGTCCGTGGTGTGAACCAAGTCGGGAACACCCATCAACAATACCGGTCGGCAGATTACCCAACGAACGTAAAATTCCGGTAGCCGCGTGTCAATCTACACGGAGCGTGTTCCAGCCTACTTACCGTAGTTACTTCGCATGATGTCGCGAATTCTGGCTTTTTGCCGTTAGGGCTGGAACGATTTTTCTATTTTCCAGCTCAATATCATGCCACGGATGAATCCGACCAATCATGTTACAGAGATGCGTAGTTACCAAGCTTACTACGCTTCCGAGCATGGTAAGCAAAAAGTTACTGTTAGTTACTATTTGGAGAAGGTTGGAACGGTAAGCGTAGTAATTTTTTACGAGGCTGGAACGAAAATAGTAACTAATAGTTACTATTGTTAGAAGGGTGGAACACGCTCGAGGTGTACGTTTCAGGATGACCTGGACAGGTACAAGAGGAATTAATGAGCAACTTACTTGCTGTTGGCCTTCCGACGAACTCAACGAAATCAGTAACTGCAAACGCCACCAAGTACGTAGACATGACAGCGGGTGTCTCTTCATAAATATCCCAGACGAAGTTGGGATCAAAGTCACTAGAGGCAAACAGAAATTAGACGCCGAAGACACCACCACTAGATCAAAAAATATCCCCCATCCGCATCTAAGCCTCGTTTTTGTTGCAATAGCGCTGCCGCATCGTTGCTGCAGCACTTCTTTGCTTTTGCATAATATGCGTTTTGGGATTCAATTTCTTCTTGGTTGAAGCGGCAGCGCTGGAGCATCTTGCAGGGAAGCACGGACTTGGTCCGGGAGCAAGTCCGTGATTCTCGAGAAGCAATGCCGTCTTCTCGGAAGCGCTGCAGTGCAAAAACGGATGTAGAAAGAATCAGTAAGGAATCCGCCGAGAAGTGGACCTGCAGCATGCAACAAAAACGAGGCTCTAGTCACGAAGACTGCAGCGATGACGGAATCGACGAAAAAGAGGCGCGGTACGGCATGACACGACATAGTGTAGGAGGCCCGAGTACAAAAAGAGGCACGAAAACTGAAAAGACCCTTACAAGCTTCAGAGTGGGGAGCAGTAACAATGTTATAATGTGCCTTCTTTTAGGCTTTGGAGTTACGAACTCTCGCTTACTTGTCTACTTCTACTATTTTGCTAATCTCTGTTTGGGATCCCAAAACGTAAGTGGAGGGATACCTATGACACGCAAAAGTTGTACTTCTGTCTGTCGGTGAGCACGATAACTCTTGAAGGGAATGAGATATATTGATGAAACTTTGTGGGAGGATCCTTTGCGGCAAGGGAAAGGTCGAGTTCGTAGATGGGCTCTTTAGCCCTATATTTAAACAAAATATTTGTAAACAGCTAATGAGATAGTCGAGTAAGGGGTAAGAAGACATTCTGAACAGAAATATGAAAACCATTTTCTTGCCGGACAAGTAGTTCGCCCGGGAATCCGGCCAAAACCGGAAACTTTGTTAAAAGTAAAAGCTTTATTTGAAGCTGATTTTATGTTCGATTTAGGGGTAAGAAGACATGCTGAACACTTATGTGAAAACCATTTTCTACCCGGACAAGTAGTTCGCCCCGAATGCGGCCAAAACCGGAAAATTGTTAAGCACAATGGACACTTCTAATGCTTTACTTTGTATTAAATGCTTCACAAATAAACATTTCCGACTTCCTTTAGAAGGCGCTACGAAAATCGGCCGTTTTCTTGTTATCCCTTGTCTTTACCTCTCTGGCATTTCGGCGATCCAAATCTTAGCCAAAGCCAAGCCGCAGATCCAGTTTACCTGATTGTTCTAGTGTTTCGTCAGAAATTCCATGACTTAAAGTGCCTGTTAAAAGTTTTTCTTTGTGGAAAAGTGTTGTGAAGCTTGATTAGCTTGCTTTATAAAGTGTACCAGAATATGCAATAAGCTTATAAAAAATAACATAGCTACAAAAATTATTAAAAAACAAACCTATTCAAATCTGAATTATCCAAGCTGATTTATGCATAAAATAAAGATCTACTAAGTATTATAAGTATTATATTAGAGTCAGAGCAACTTTTACAGAAGATTATGGCCCCATCTACTAGTATTGATCAAGTTGGTATTGATATATTTTATAATGAGCTAGTGCATTCTTTACGGATTGGTGCGGAAAGAAGTTTTGGGTATATTAATAAGAAAAGTGGGACGCGTAGGTATGCTTGGCACCTTAACCCGCTTTTAGTAGATGCAAATAAGAGAGCTAAATTTGCGTTTTCACAATGGAGAAGTGCAGGAAGTCCTCGTTTTGGGCCGTTTTATGAGGATATGAAAATGGCGAAGGCAGAGTTTCGGAAAGAATTGCGAGTGCATGATGAGTTTGTACGGGATGCAATATCTGGACAAATTTGCGATTCTGCTGAAAATTTTTGGAATTTTGTTAAAACGCGACGTTCGCCGGATGATATGGATAATAGTAGTCTTTCACATTCAGATTGGATTGCTCATTTTAATGCTGTTTTTGATCATGATGATTTTACTTTAAATGATGATTTTGAAAGGCAGTTGGAAAATGAACTTCTTTGTCATATACCAGATGAAAATATTTCAGTTTCTGCTGATTCAGTAAAAGATGCTATTCACCGTCTTACTAGCACTAAGTCGTATGACCATGACCAAATCCATGCTTCTCATCTTAAGTTTGCTCCTGCTTCTGCTATTCTTTTGATTTCTACACTTTTTACGATTATTTTAAGGAGTGGACTTGTACCCGGAAGTTTCACAAAAGGAACTACATCCCCTATTTTGAAAAGAGGTGGTGATCCCAGTCTGTGTGGTTCGTACCGACCAATTACTACTTGTTGCCAATTAAGTAAGGTTTTTGAGCTTTGTATTTTAGATTATTTTAAGAATTGTGATCATGGTTTGAATCAGGTTGGGTTCCAACGTGGGTTGGGTTGTGATATAGCTCATTTTATTATGTCAAAGCTTTTATGGTGTTCGAATCATTTTAATAAGGTTTATATTTTCGCTTTAGATATTGCAAAAGCTTACGATAGTGTCATACATGCTTGGGCGCTTTTAGCTCTTTTGAAAAATGGAGTAGAGCCACAAATTGTCCGAGTTCTGCAAAATTGGTACCGTCGGTGCTTGTTGAAAGTTCGGTGGCGCGGTTCTGACAGCGATTTTAAAATAATAGTCAAAAGAGGACTGAGACAAGGGAGTGTTCTGTCACCGATTATTTTCAATGTTACATTGGCACTTTGCCTGAAGAAACTTAAGACTACCCTTGTTTTCGGTAAAGGGATTTTTCTTTCTTGGTTGGCTTATGCGGACGATGTACTCTTGCTTAGCAGAACTTTATCATCGTTGCAAAAAAATATAACACTTTTTTCAGATCTGTTGAAATCGCATGGGCTTTCTTTGAACCCTGCGAAATGTAAACTGATGGTATTTGATAAGAATGGTGACAGAAGTAGTATACAAGTTTCTCTTATGAGTAAAGTAATAACTTGCTGTAATGTTTTTACTTATCTTGGTTTGCCGTATTGCTCTACTTTGAGTCAGACCCGTGCATCAGTGGTAAAAGAAGTTGAGAGAAGGGTGGCTGCTAGTTTTGGATCGATTGTTGGATTACGTGAGCTTCTGAACCGGCGAAGGCTTGCACATGTTTTTAACGTAACAGCTTTGCCACAGTGTCTCCTAGCTTCTTCGTTCCTCCCAGTTTTTCGGCTTGCCGACACGTCGCATATTAAAACCCGATACTTTATTTTTTCAAAATGGTTGTGTCGTTTTAGCAGGTATGAGTCCAATACTAATATGATGGAGACTTATGGTATAAAAAACCCTCTTGAAATTATGATGAAAAAGCATGAAAAGTTTAGACGTAAGTTGCAAGGGCTCAAGCATAATTTATCATCTTTCCTCCATGAGCGGTAAATTATTTTTATGATTTTTTTTTTTTTGTCTTGTTTTGTTTTAAATTTTGAATTTTTATATTTTTTTTTTTGAATTTTAATGTTTTTAAAGTGTTTTTAAAGTTTTTGCCATTGTTTGTGGTGTTTAATCTGCCTTCGCCATTTCATGCGTTGTTGTTTATTTTAGTCGTTCCAATGGATTAGAGTTCGGTCTAATGTTTGTTTGATTTGTGTATTTATATAGTTATTTATCTTATTATCATCAATTTTGGTGGATCAATAAATCATCATCATCATCACTAAGTATTATAAGAAACATCACTTATCTTTGTCCAAGCTAGTAAACTGAGCATGTACTGACTCAAAAATTACGCTTTGAAATATCACAGAGAGGAAACTGTTGACAAAGCTGCTGATCTAGGGGGTAAGCATTGATCCTAGGTTGTTACAGAGTGGGATTGGGGTAGTTTGATGTGCCCATTGAACTTTAAAAGTTAAAGTTTTATTTGTGGTTGATTAGATATCCGATTTAGGGGTAAGAAGTGATGCTGAATTCCTGTATGACAATCATTTATTACCCGGACATATAGTTCGCCCGGGATCCGGCTGGATCCGGAAAATTTGTTATAAGTTAGATTTTATTTTTAGATGTTCGATATAGGGGAAAGAAGATACGCTGAGTTTGTTTTTTTAGTTTTCTTTATTCGCCGGACAAGTAGTTCCGGAATTCGGACGAAACCGGGAAAATGGCAGAAGTAAGGCAGGAAGTTTTCGTATCTGAACTTGGTTTTCTCAGATAATTAGCTATTTGGCCTTAATCTGTTTCTGAACTTTAATAATAAAAATGTTCAAGGAGTCTGGCGAAGACAAGACCCAATTGTCTGGATCAAATATTGAATTTGTGGGATCCCATCGAAACCTCTGGTCTTGTTATTACTCGTGCCTCCTGCGTCATGCCGTACCGTGCCGTGCCTTTTTTAGTCGATCCCAGCGATGACTCCTCTCCCCCAGGAGAACAGTCTTAAAAACAGTCAAGTCGGTAAAAATGACCAGTCAGTCGGTAAATGCCTTGTCCCCCTCAAGCATTTTGGCTAGTTACGCCTCTGTGAGTGGCACTATATATTTTTGGGCAAGGTCTCCATCGGCTCTTAGAGCATAGTCACACTGGGCTCAGTTCTGCCAAAACGCGGCCTATCTGAGGAACAACTAAAAATCCCTAGGGAACGTGAGATTTGATGGGCTTTTTGGCAGCTTGGGGATAATGAGCAGACTGCATTTAGGGGTCAATTACGGTTCCTGTAATATAATTATATGCTCTTATTGATCTCCTGAATTTTAAACGACAACATTCAGAATGAGATGTATCTTGTTCTTTTTCTTTTTTCTACTTTTGCAACCCAAAAAGCCAGGAAATGAGCCCAGTGTGACTAGGCTCTTATGTGCGCAATCAACTACACTGTAAAAAGTTTCTCCGAATAAGGATGCAGTATTTGCTACTGAGAGTAATCTTATCTTTATTGGGATAAGATTAATCCGAATTAGGGGTAATCTTATCTCAATAAAGATAAGATTATTCCCAGTTGCAAATACTGCAAGATTTTTTTTTACAGTAGAAATCCAGCGGATAAAGGCGAACTTCAAAATCCATGCTTGGGGAACATTTTAATATGGGGACGTATTGCAATGAGGACGTTTTGCCTCGGGAACATTTCGCCACGGGGACGCTTTGTCCTAGGGACGTTTCGCTATGAGGAAGTTCTGCCATGGGGACGTTTTTGCATGGGGACGTTTCGTCGGTAAGCGGTAGGGTCTCTGCTACAAAATCCATAATATTCTTTAGAAACGAGATCAACGGATTATTCTGAATGCCAAAACCGACTGTATTTTTATATTCCAGGTCCTTTCAGTTGTTTTGTTCGTTCTTTCCTGCTTTCAGCGAAGTCTGGTAAAATTAATCCTTCTGGCTCAAATTCTTCTACACCTACAGCGATCTCACCTGCCTCCCAGATTTAGTTTCAGTTAGTTATTCATCTCAATAAAGCTATTCCGAACAGTTATTACCCACGGTGGGGTGAATAAAGCAAGTGGCGAATTTCTCTTGTGACGAATCAAGCAAGTAAAAATTGTCTGTGTAAAGAAATGCACGTGCGATAAATTGTCCCTCGGACGAGATGACCTTAAAAACAAAAAGGCTTGTTGGTGATTTTCGTTGTTTTTCTACACTGAGGCCCCTTTCCCAGCCTTCAGAAAGTCGCTAAATGAAGAGTGGAATGATGTGCCCTCAAAGTACAACTGGGATGCATCCGATACCTAACAAATCATACATCATCAATGAAGGAGCGGTTGAACAGGTCAAGACTGATCTTAATTCGCTCCAAAGTGCGAATTAAGTTAATTAAGGTATAATACATCATTACACTCGTAAATCCTGAGAAACAAGGATTACTTGAAAACAGGGAGAAAACAAGGCCTCAAACGCTCAAAAGTAGAGTGTGAAAGTAAAACGTTTATCACATCCAATATCTGAACAGCGTTAGAACCAAGACATTTTACATCCCCCCCTAACCAAACAAGTATTGAACTAACTTAATTCGATTTAAATCGCTCAAGGAAAGTTTAAAAACTTTAAATGTAATAAAATAGCATAGAAATTCAAAAATAATCTTGCGAGCACGGTTTCAGTACTGAATGGTCTCAGTGCAATAAACCTATTCGTTGCAGCCTAATAGCCCCTTCGTCACAAATTATATCATCGATCATATGACAAAACCGTCCAGTTCCCACCTGTTCATTAAGGAATAAAGTACGTCGCCTGGTCTTATCTTGGTCTTATTTGTTCCTCTTGCTCCTCAAAACGGACCAGATATGTCCACAAGTATGCCTGAGTTGAATTTCAGACTTGTCAGCTCATGGGAAATACGGGCCAGTTGCCCATGGACGGGAGGGTGGCAGAGGGGATCGGTACCCATCAAAATACATGTCTAGACCTATACATCCCCAAGAATACTAACTTCTGACTCGATACAAATTGCACCGTCACCGTCATATGGGTCCAATTGCCCCTGCACCAAGTGGGAGTGCGGGTTCAGATCCCCCCAAAAAAAAACGAGACTCCCATGCCCTCACAAGCTTGTAAAATTTCAACTTGATACCTGTAGATCTTTCACGGGTCACGAGCTACTCTTGGGCAATCTGGGCCCAGTTGCCCGTGTATGGTGTGGGTGATGGAGTTGCAACTTTCGAGGTATTTTGCCAAACCTAGATATACAAGCACAAGCAATTTCATCGTCCTACATCCAGCTCTGGTTAAGTTATGAAGTAGTTATGAATTAGTCACTGGGCAATCTGAGCCCGACTGCCCCTGAACCAGACTGATGCGGGATGGAGCACGCAAAAGGCACAACAATACCCCAATGCTAATAAGTAGGCCAAGTTTTAACTTGATACCTGTAATGGTTCACGAGTTATGAACTCAAAAAAAAAAATGAAAACCGAAAACCGGCTATAGCGGACAAAAGAGTGGACTGTTTATAAACAAACACTCTACTAAAAATTACTGTGACAAGTGGGCCATGCGAAAACTGCGTACGATATGCAAGAACCCGCTATTTTTTCCTTAGACGGCCGAAGCTAACTGGTACTAGCAGTTTCAATTACAGCCAGGTTTTCCATTTACCTATTCATGCAAAAACTTAAAAAGATAATACGCGCGTTTTCGTAGATACCGTGGTATCTGTTACGACGGTAACTGTATCTGCAATTAGTCGTTTTTGCAGTGACGATCTGATACCACGGTTGCCCTGCGAAAACAACAATTGCCGAAATTGCACTTTTTGGAATCATTCCAAAGAAAAAAGTGATATCCAGTCACATAACTAACTGCCAAATTTCGTTCCGACCAAATTGTCAAAATCCTAGGCTATATTGTTGGTGATGATGAAACTGAGATGACCTTTTCAGATACCATGATCAGTTACCACGGTCGGACCGTTATATCTGAATATCAGATACCACGATGACTGGCTAGATACCACGATAACTGCAAAAACGCCTTGACCGTGGTATCAGATACCACGGTAACTGCGAAGACCATGGTATCTGCAAAAACGCAACTAATGACTTACTGTGGCACTCCAGCCTGTAGGATTCTGGCGTTGGCAACTGAAGAATAATCAGACGTTCTTCCAAGCGTTATTGTGAACTTAGCTTTCATGTCTGGCTCGTCGAAGCACGGGAAGGCACGGCGGGCATCAGTAGATTCAAACTGAGTAACAGCATGCCACCTAGAGAAAAAGATTTACGAATTCATATGTACCCCAGTCGCTATCATTTTAGAATACTCTATATGACTTAGTCGAAACACGCCAGCGATCCTCAGGAAGAAGGAGTACGCGTGTCCGTACGACTCAAACTCAACGACTCAAATCCTGGGTCCATCTATCACCGCGATCTTTTGCAGCAGCTTTGACACCACTTCTGCCTTTCTTGCGCTAGCTACCCGGAAAGCCCGGAGATTTTGCATCCGCAAGGAGAGACAAGTTGCGTTTTTGATCGAAGTTTTGTTCGCCGTTAGCGTAGCCGGTTGCTTAATTTCCGTTTTCAAACGCCGTCGAAGTTCACCGGTTGCTTAATTAGTGTTTTTACGACTCCGGCGATCCTTGCCCGGTTGACGTTTCTTCGACGATTCAAGCAAACTTCGAACTTGCAGAAGTTCGACGGTCAGACTTTGAAGAACGAAGGAACTGTGACCGGCGACCAAAAACGGTAGACCTTTGAGGTTGAAGGTAACTTCAAACTTCGATCAAAAACGCAACTATAGTCATCAAGAGTATCCAAAAAACGAGAACGAGGAATTTGGTTTAGCACATTCGTGCTAAATCCGTATCTGAACTCCATTGTCTTGTCCGAATATAGAACCGAATTTTATTTCTCAAAAGTATTTATCTCAGCGTAACCACAATCTGACCTTATCGTCATAAAATAAATAAAATATCACTCTAACACTCTACAGTTTGTCATACAAATATTAAAAAGGACTAGATTATAGGTTCTTACACAACTCAATAAATGCTGGAACAGAACTCCTTCTATGAGCGTGTTCCATCCTACTTACCGTAGTTACTACGCATGACGTCACGAATTCTGGCTTTTTGCCGTCAAGGCTGGAAAGATTTTTCTATTTTCCAGCAGCTCACGCCACGGGCGAATCCGACCAATCACGTTACAGAGATGCGTAGTTACTACGCTTACTACGCTCCCGAGCATGGTAAGCAAATAGTAACTGTTAGGTACTATTCCGACAAGGTTGGAACGGTCAGCGTAGTAACTTTTCGTGAGGATGGAACGGAAATAGTAACTAATAGTAACTATTGTTACAAGGGTGGAACATGCTCTATATCTTTCATCACTTCCTTATGGAAGGGTTGAGATTTTCCCAACTTTATGATGAAAGTGGAGAAACTCCGGCCGGGAAAGCCTAGTCGTGTATTCGCACTATTATTTTGTCCAGTATAACAATGCATATGTTTTAGCGTTGTGGGTGCAAGTAGTCTAGTTTACAGTACAGTAAAGACGTCAAGGACTGGAATTCCTGCCATTATTTTTACGGTACATAAATTTCGCATCTCCGACATCTCCTCTTCCTGTCCGTCAGGTTTGATTGTAATCGGATCATAGCCTATCGGCAAATTTCCGGTTCCTACTACATCCCCCCCCCCACCACCTTGTTTGGATCCAGCCCGGACTCAAAGTAACAAATCAAGGCCGCATAAACTCGGTACTGTCCAACTTCCATCCCATTCGTTTGGTTTTTGCATGTCAAAAAGTTTCCAGACCCCCCTCCCCCCCCCCCCAGCTCCCCCAACCGTGGCCGCATGTGGTTCGGGCATGTTTTGCTTGTCTATGTCATCAGTTCTTTTCACTCACAAAGTTTCATTCGAATCGGACGACCCGTTCGCAACTTACGGAAGTCTGTAACTTCCAGATTCCCCTTCCTCAACTCCCCCAAAGATGGTGGGATCCAGGAACACAAGTTTTCCTTGGGCATTGTGTCGGGTACTCAAGTCACTAATATGCCTGCAAAGTTTAATCGTCCTTAGAACATTTGGAACTGTCCTAACTGGCGATCACCTGAATTCCGGCAAAGCGCTTCCAACTCCCCCCACAGGGCCCCGATACGACCTAGTTCTGTCAATTACGTATCTAGAGCTATTGCTTATTCATCCCCCCCCCCCAACTCCCCGGATCTGGTCCAGTTATGTCATTCACGTATCTAGGATCTAGGACTTGTGCTTGTCCTTCCCACCAATTTCATCCCGAACTCTCTACTCTAAGCGTTTCCCAAGATTTCCGGTTTCCCCCTCCAGCTCCCCACCGGATCCGGTCCGGATTTAAAATGTGGCGTCTAAGACAGGAGGCTTTTCTATATATCAAGCTTCATTAAGATCCGATCACCCGTTCGTAAATTAAAAATACCTCACTTTTCCGGATTCCCCCTCCTCCACCCCCCGATTGGTCGGATCTGGGAAACAACCATTCTCAAGTCAATCGTCGTAGCACATCAGGAAGTACCGAATTGGGGGATCACTAGATATTCCGATCCACAGTGAACGGATCCGGTCCGGTTATGTCAATCACCTATCTCGGACTTGTGCTTGTTCTTTCCACCAAGTTTCATCCTGCTCTCTCCACTCTAAGCGTTTCCCAAGATTTTCGTGGGTTCCCCCCTCGAACTCCCCCCGATATTACCGGATCCGGTCCGGATTTAAAATGGGACGTCTTAAACAGAGGTCTTTCTATATATCAAGTTTCATTAGGATCCGATCTCCCGGTCGTAAGTTAAAAGTACCTAATTTTTTCGGATTCTCCCTCCTTCCACTCCCTCCCCTCCCCGCCAGATGATCGGGTGGGGGGAGTGACTATTCCTAATTTAATCTGATCAAATCCCTGATAGGTCTGCCCAGTTTCATCGTCCTAGCTTTTGTGGAAGTACCCGAACTAGCAAAACCTGGACCGACGGACGGACTAGAAACTGCGATCGCTATATGGCACTTGGCCAAAGGGCAAGTGCCATAAAAACAACAAAATTAGTATCAGGCAACAGCTAATTGCTTCAGCTTTCTTCTGGTGCAAATAATTTTGCGCTTTCTTCTGTATTGATTGATGACTTTTAATTACACTTTTCTTCCGTTGCGGTCAGTTTGCGTAGAAAAAGATTCAAAACTTGAAAGAAGAAGCTTAGGGAAATTAAGAGCAAATATTTCAAAATCTATCTGACATGATCAACTAGACATGAAACAAACGTTGTTGCCTAGTATGGATTTTACCGTCGTCTTCACCAACCTTTCAATGTTATACGACCTCCAAATACGCTATCATGTGCTCACTCCTCGCCCTGAATGTTCTGGCATAGAGCGTTTACTGAAGGCGGCGCGAGGGTTAACAACAGAGCTGCTGCGAGTCCAGCAAATCCGAGTCCTTGAGCTCTGGCGGACGGACAGCTCCGTGAAAGACGAGTCCGAGACAAGTCCTAGTCTTTGAAAAAGGCATCTCGAGACGAGGCCAGAGTCCGAGTCCACCAGATCTGGTTAACAAACACCCAAAAGTTAAAACAGGGCTTACTTCCTTTCGCCAGCTGCATTGGTATAGGACGACCTGTAGAAACCAATCATCAAGTCTGTCAGCTTAGCAATGAAACCAAAGGAGATGGTATACTGTTGGCCGACAGTAAAGTCACCATCGACGGTGATCAGATACTGGTTTCTTTGTTCATCGTAAGACTCAGCCGTGACAGCGAAAACCTCACCAACACTTCCTGCCACCTATAAGAGATGATCCGTATTAAAAAGCAACCAAAATATTATAGAGAGATTGCACCATACCTGACGAAAACGGACGGGATCGTAACGAAAAATTGTAACATTAGGAAGTATAGGAGTTTCAACTTTGAAATTAAATTATCGGCGTTTTATCATCATTCTTAACCAGAGACTTGCTGGAAATGTTAATTGGCTATTCCTGAACGGTATAATTCTATTTTTTCAAAAGAGTTTTCATGGACGTAAGAGTTTGAAGGCGTCAAAGTTTGTAAGCAAAGATGGAGTCTCGTCGTACTGGTCGACTACGACACATTTTTTCAAATCCGCGACATCGCCAACAAATAAGATTCGAGACTCCGTTTTCGTGTTCAAACTTTGAAGCCTTCAAGCTCTTACTTACACGGAAAATCTTTTGCAAAAATAAAATTATACGTGTAAGGAATATCCCAATTAACACTCCAGCAAGTACCTGGCTCGGAATGATGATAAAACACCGATATTTAATTTGAAAGTTGAAAGTCCTATACCTCCCAATGTTAAATTTTGTTATGATCCCGTGACGATGATGTAGCAATATTCGTTTTCATCGGGTAGGGTGCCATCTCTCTATTCTGCCAGAGTCGATCTGACACAAAACGAGATCTACGCTATAGTTAGGACCCCCTTCTCACCACCGTGTCCTCATAAGACCGTCGTTGCGGCTTTTGAACCACTCAAGGGTCTCCTCTGGAATTCTGTTGATGACTAACTCTTCGTCACGACGAAGAATCGCCTTGTGCTCTAGCGACTAGCCAGAAGCGTCACCACAGCTGTCCCTAACGTAGACCGTTGAATGGTTGACATCGGATTTGAGTCATCGTTCGTGGGACATTTCTCGTTCTTCCCGAGGTTCGCTGGCGTTTTTTGGACTTAGTCATACAGAGTATTCTCTTCATCTTTGGTAATTTCCTCCTCGGTGTGGTGCACATTCTCGCACCAGAAAAGATTAAAACCTAGAACCTAGAAAGGAGGAAGGGCAAGACACCTGTTCTAACTGTCTTAAGCATTGTCCTAATAGGTGTTGGAAGGTGTATTACGGCGTATAAAGCTTATTACAGACTCCTCTTTTCCTCGGGGCACGCTGTAATAAGGCGAATAAGGAAAATAGAGCTTGGCTCTATTCTTCTTATGCAGAGCCAATCAGATCGCTTGGTTGGTTCCGTCAGCGGGCCGAGGAGAGGCGCAGCGTCGTCAGGGTTGCCAAAGAAAGCACAACAGTTCTACCTTGTTGGAAGCTAAAGAAACAAATTTTCTTAAAAAAAACACGTTTTTGTTCTATTACGACGGCTTTTCGTCAGTTCGAGGATCAATATTGTACTTGTTTACTTCAAGTAGTACTAAGAACCTTTTCGGATATTTTTAGAGCTCGAAAAATTGTATTACCTTGGCAACACCGGATGCCGCATTGATAAGAACCTCTTGGGTTGTATTTGAACATGCGTGTGTATTAAGACGTAAACATCGCGTATAGCGCTATTCACCATATTACACCTATTAGGACAATGCTTTAAGACAGGAGCCCTGTTCCGAGGCAGGAGCCCTGTTTTGATTAGGCAGGAGCCCTGTTTTCATTGATAATTTTGGTTGAAAGTGAAAGGGCATGGTACTGTTTCAGTAACGTTTGCCTCAATGAAGTAGTGTTGCCACTTATACCGCATTTCGCGGTACAATACCGCGATTCTGAGGGAAATACCGCATACAATTTTGTTTACCGCAATTATACCCCGAAATGGCGAGAAGGGAATTCCAGGTTGGTTAATTCAACTTCATCTTACAGGAAGATAGAGGTTAAGACGTATAGTGCAGTGAAATGCCAGCTGGAGCCAGCCATAAGGGGCGTCACTAGCCTTTTACCTTTGGGGGGGGGGATGTCCGGTTTGTGCCGACGAACTAAAAAAAATCTGCCGACAAAAAAGCGGCAACGGCGTATATTTCCCACCAGCATAAAACAGAACCGGTGTAAAACTAACTGTCATGCATCAGTTACAGATTATCCCTTTAATGTAATTTCGTATATTAAAGTGCACATGCACATATTTGGCTTTTCATTTCAGCTTTCGCTAAAATGCGAAGCTTCCAGCGACTGTACCCAGAAAAAGTTCAAGTAAGTGACGCAGGCGAAATTTTGTAATTCTGCCTTTTCGCCGGAAACATTTTTCTGTACCTACCATACAAGTTCTACCTTGTAACGTGTTTCAAATGTCAATCCCAAAACGCCAACAAAATAAAACACCGATCTTCCAAATAGAGAATACTACAAAATGCGCCGCAGGCGAAACTTTGTGTAAAACTAATGTTAATGCTTCAGTTGAAATTGTTCGTTTAATGTAAATTCGTATACTTGAATTCACACATTCGCCTTTTCGTTTCAACTTTAGCTAAAACGCGAAGCTTCCGACAATTATACCCAGGATAATTTGAACTAAGCGCCGCACGTGAAATTTTTTAAATCTTTATTTTTTTCGCAAAAAATTGCGCCTGATAAATGTTTGCTGTATTTGATTTCTTACGGATAAAATTAAACCCCCGTGTTGTTACGTATAACAAGACCAAAGGTTCCGATGGGATCCCAAAAACTGAATATTTGATGCAGACAATTAGGTTTTGTTTTCGCCGGATCCAGAGTTCGCCGGACAATTTGGACATTTTCACTTTTAAAATTAGAAATAGAGTAAGGCCGAATGACTGATCATCTAAGAAAACCAAGTTCAGATATGGATTCAGCATGTTTGTTGACCGGTTTCGGCCGAATTCCAAACGAACTACCATACTTGTCCAGAAAAAAAAAGGAAATTTCAAAAAATAATTCAGCGTATCTCCTTATCCGCATAAAGAACATCTAATCAACATTAAGTAAAATTTTAACTAATGCAAAAATCCGGTTTCAACCGGATTACGAACGAACTACATGTCGCGGAAAAAAAAGGATTGTCATATACAGATTCATCTTCTTACCCCTAAATCTGTCATCTACTCAACTTCAAATAAAACTTTTGCTTTCAACAAACTTTCCGGTTTTGGCCTGATTCCGTGCGAACAAGTTGTCGGGGTAGAAAATACTTTTCACACAAGTATTCAGCGTGTTTTCTTACCCCGAAATCGAACATCTAATCAACTTCAAATAAAACTTTTACTTTTAACAAACTTTCCGGTTTTGGCCGAATTCCGGGCGAACTACTTGCCCGGCGAGAAAATGGTTTTCACAATCGTGTTCGCATGTCTCTCTACCCCTAAGTCAAACATCTAATCTTGAAATAAAACAAACTTTCCGGTTTTGGTCGCATTCTTGGCGAACTACATGTCCGATAACAAAATAAACAATTTTCACCCTCGTGTTCAGCATGTCTTCTTACCCCATAATCGACTTCATTTGCCCCTTAATTTAAACCCCCTCCCCAACCCCTAAATGTAGGGATACAAAGCCCATCTAACTCGACCTTGCTCTTGACCCAAAGAATCCTCACACCAAGTTTCATCACAACATCTCATTCCCTTCGAGAGTTATAATGCGCACAGACAGACGGACAACTTTTGCGATGTCATAGATATCCCGCAACTTACGTTTTGGGACCCCAAAAAGAACACGATGTGCCGACAGAATACCGACGCTCGACGAAGGTATTCAGAATCCCGTTTCTTCTGTGTTTTGCCCGACAGATATTTGCAGGATTTTATTTCTTGCGTCGGATCGAGTCGACGACGCCCGACAAAAGCAAACACATTTTATTTTTCCATATTCCTTCTGTATAGAAATAAACCGGTATGCCATAGAGAATACGGAGGACAGACAAAAAGCATCCAGAATTCGATTTCGTCTGTGTCATGCCCGACAAATGTTTGCAAAATTTTATTTCCTGAACTCGATGTGCCGATGAGTCGACCGACGCTCGGCAAAACCGTACAAAATTCTATTTCTTCTGTGTTCGCCTGAAGAAAGTACTTTCTCAAGACCTTTGGGGGGGGGGCACCCATAGTGACGCTCCTGCCAGCCATAATACATCCGATTTTATTTCATGCGCATACAAAAAAAAATAAATGTGCCGACGAGTCGGCCGACGAGTCGACCGACGCTCAGCAAAAACATACAAAATTATATTTCTTCTTTCTTCGCCCGACGAAAGTACTTTCTCAAGACCTTTGGGGGGGGAGTCCCCCCCCCCTCCCCCCATAGTGGCGCCCGTGCCAGCCGTAATAGATCCATTTTCACTAGGACATAGCTGTTGTTCTAAACCTTACGGAGCTGACAAACTTGGACTAAAAATTAGCCCCATATACCAAAAATGCGCTTGCTAGCACGAGTTTTCTCGCATTTGCGACAGATTTTAGCGCATTTTGCTTGAAAAAACTCGTATACCGCTTCATAAACGTCAAATTCATGCTAAAGGGACATATTTGTTTCGATTTGGGGGATACCGCAAATTTAACGCATTTTGATTGGAGGATAAAATCGTTCTTAAAAATGAGAATAGTGATAATAAGGCGATATGTTACTGGCCTCGACAAGAAGGTTTTGGTTTTGATAATAATAAAATATTATATATTTTATTGTACGTATGTTATTTTCCTGTTGTCTTTTGTTCTTTTCTTTTTTTATGCATCTCTACTCCACACTATTTTGTTGTAAAACATTTTGTAGATTATAAATATACTTACTTACTTACTTATATAGGCTTTTCAAGAAATATTCAACTGTCGGCTTCATCTGGCTAGTTTCTGGAGCTAAACTTTTATTTTAAGAGGGACAACAAAATGCTCGTTTTCTTATGACCAAGATGAGCAAACAATTACCGACAAAATTATTCGGATATGTACAGGCGGATGTACCAAAGTTCGCCGGACCCCTCCCACCTTAACATTAATGCCCAGGCCGCATTCAGTCACATCTGGACGTAATTTGGTTCGTTAATTTGGTTACTATGGTTACGCTTGGAACAAAGAAATAAAAAATTTGTAAATGTTTATGATCTCGTGCACTTACTACATTATCGAAAGCTCAGTTTATTTTTTCCCTTTTATTTGTCTATACTGGACTATTTTCCTCTTCTTAAGTGCGTAAATAAAATTTCATCATCATCATCAAAATATATTACAACAATCATCACTCAAAGGTAAACAAAACTATCTAAAGTCAGTGAATGTCTGTGATTGGTCCAAAGATACGTTTCAAAATGGCGGAGATGGATTTTTCCATCTCGACAACTTACATTTTCAGTTATTCAAACAACGTTTCAAAGTCAGCTTGGGCTCAAAGAACATTTATCTACATTTTCAGCGTCTTTTCTTCCCAGTTTCGACCTAAACGGTCCCGGCGCTATTACCAGGGTGACTACAGTGGGGCCCGTGCTTAAGGGAAATACAGATATTATGGCGATTAGGCCTTACCTCTAGTACGTTAATGGAAACCATATCCTTGTACTGAACGGTGATGTTGTTGCTAGCCTCATAACAAGTGAAGGTGATCTTCGTAAAGCCATCGATGGTAAAGTTGCCTTCGGTCAAGAAAGGAAGTAGTCGTACTTCATAGTGGTCAGGTAGAAGGCTGAAATACAAGTTCGGATTTTATCGAAGGTCAGCGACCGATGAAGTTCAATCAACCAATGAAATGAGTGAAGACCAATTGTGACGTCACGTTACAAAGGAAAAGCTGTAAGCTCATATGGCACAAGGAACAAGCAAAGCATGCTAATTCGCTAAGTATTACGCTGTCAAGGCCGTATGGCTCTTCCGAGACCGTGTTTTAAGGGCTGAGGCATACGATAGTCGTGTCCGTAAAGTTCCGGCCAGATCTTTCTACACCAAGTGTGTCATCAAATGTCAAAGAGCCCCCTCTCGTAACTGCCAACACGGTCGCCGAATCCAGTTTGGACCTGTAACTGAACATCGGGACATGTGATCTTAACAAAATGTCCTCTTAAAGCGGAGCACAAATATGTTTCAACTATGCGGCTAAGATGCACACTTTAAGGGGGGTAGGAATTTATTTGTAAGCAAAATCCTTCAGACAAAAATGTTCATAAGCCGAGAACGTATCCTTTCGCCAAAAGAACTGTTTGTACCGTAAGATTAAGATGCACACCGTAAGGGGTCAATGAATTCATTTGTAAGCAAAACCATTAAATCAAAACTATTGGAGGAGGATTGTGCCGATTTGTGCCTGGAATTAACAGAATTCAGGATTAAAAAAAAAAAAAAAAAAAAAAAAAAAAAAAAAAATATCAAAGATCATTAAGAAATATGTAAACCAATTATTCTTGCACTGTGCGGTTAAGCTACGAACTTTAAAGGGCGTTAGAAATCCATCTGTAAGCAAAATCCTTGGGGCACAAGTGATCATGGGCCCTTTGGGAACACGAAAACGTACCGTCATCCAGTCTGGACCAGAAAACGTATCTGGATATCATTATGTGATCTGAGGCGTATTCTCGCCGTTCCACGAGGACTCCTCGGGGAATCAAGGGGAATGGCCAGAATAAAGGGAGTCACTCCACGCGGACTCCGCGTACGGAAAACAACGAGAACACGGGGTATGCTTCCGAGTGGATTATGCTCTAAAAATAAATATGCAGTTGACGAAATTAGTCTAGGTCCACTTTATTTTTGGTTTTGTTTATACTGACTGATTTTATTTCATTTTACATTCCACCAACACCAGCAGAAATAGATTGCCCTCTGAATCTGAAAGGGGGTCCTTTTTTATGACGGTGATGATGATCGGAGCATTCCCCGTCCGCGGGGACTCGCGAGAATATAGGGACTGAGTCCCCGGACAAACAAAAACGCAAGGACTCCTCAACTGGAGTCCTCTGGGAACGGTCAGAATACGCCTCTGGTCAGTTATGAAGTTTCATCCAGATCGGGTAACCAGTTCGAAGGTTGTGCGTTTCTCAAAATTCTGAATTTCCCTTCCCTCCACTCCCTCCTGGATCACCGAATCACATCTTGGAAGTAAGAGCAGCACTGAAACCGAAATTCATCGAGAAACGAACGAGCTAAGGGGACGTTTTCGCATGCATGGCTGTAGAGCTGAACGGGTGATCCCGTCCATGCGAAAATGAGAAAATCGACCTGGCGTTGAACGACTGAGGAAGATGGGCTCCGTCCACGCGAAAATGCCCATTCAGCTGGATGGGAGCATGTGAGTGGGAAAGTCCACAGAAATGCGTTCAGCGCAACGCTGCCCTCGCAGCGGTGTTGAACAGGAGGCCTCCATCGAGCTGGGTCGCCCGTTCACCTGGTTATGCGTACACACACAAATGAAAAAAAGATGGACGGCATCCACGCAAAAATGTCCGTCGAGCTCGACGGGAAGTCGACGGGACCAGATCCATCCACCAGATCCATCCGTGGACTACCAGACGGCAGTCTCGACAGAGAAGTCTGCTTCCCCTGTCATGTGCAAGGATAATAGGGGCGGTTAACTTGCGGTAAATTGCACATTTTTTTCCTAAACATTAAAACATAAATTCAAGAAGAGCTACGAGCTCTTACGGCACTTGTAATGACTAGGTGACGCAAGACAGTAAATGAGAACGTAACGAAATAACCCACTTCGAACAGCTCCAACTCGCCGTTATCAAAAGATGCCCCCACAACGGTCATCTAGGGCACCTGTCTCACCATTCATCAAGTTTCACTCCAACCGGATCACCCGTTCGATTATCAAAAGATGCCCCCACAACGGTCATCTAGGGCACCTGTCTCACCATTCATCAAGTTTCACTCCAACCGTATCGTAACCGTTCGTAACCTATGAATGCCACAAGTTTTCGGATTCACCATCCCCGTCGCCCCACCACCAGTTGTACCGGAGAAGATTTTTCCAGAACACTTGGTCAGCTCCTTCATATGTGAGCCAAGTTTCACCATCCTAGCTTACGTGGAAGTACCCGAACTAGCAAAACCCAGACCGACAGACCGACTGAATGACAGTCCAACGGACGGACAGAAATTGCGTTTGAGAAATGGCGAAACCAGCTAAGATGCTCTTAGGAGAAGCTAAATTACCATTAATAATTGCGGACTTTACCCCAGCAAGCGTATAAAAAGGAACCATATAAAATTAACTATCGCCCCAACAAGAACCCCTCTACTACAGTCAGGGGTGTCGCAAGTGGATTTTCGGTGGGGGGGGGGGGTGCAGAGCCAAAATTTTACCGAATCTTTTAAAAAATTTACCGAATCCTAGAACTAAGAATTCGAGCTTTAAATTATGGAACAGAAACGATTAGGTAGGAAGAGTAACAATTTATTCAAACAATGTTTACAACGGCTACGTCAGCTACGATTCTTCATCAGCGATATTTCGACCCTTCTTGGCAAGGGTCCTCGTCATTGAATAAATGTTTCAAAGTCAGCTTGGGCTCAAAGAATATAGAGTAACAATAAAGGGCAGCTTGAAAAACGATAAGCCAACTATTATGCGGCATTTTGGCGAAGCCCACATGGAGAATATATTGCCGGGCATGATTGCAGGAACAGTTTTTTATCTATTATAGCCAATAGAAAATTAAATCGAGCGCCACAGGCGAAAATTTCGAAATCCATTTTTTTTTTCTATACGCTAAAATTTAACTGCTTCTCTTACAAATTGTATCATTTGCCGTTGATTAAATTCCGAAACTCTAAGAAGTTCTGGAAACCGGATGGAGTGACGTTCCGGCAGCAGCAGTAACTGTGGTCTAGTCAATATACTACCTATAATCACATAAAATTTTTGTTTGCTTTTCCCTGCCAAGTTTAATTTCAATCCAAATTCTAGCTTTTAATGTTTCGAAATCTCATTCCTTAAACTGGCTTAAAACCCCCCGTCAAACGACGCGCCCTTCCACAAAATAGAGAATATTACGAAAAGTGCTGCAGGCGGAATTTTCGTAATATTTATGATTAGATATTCTTTTTGGGATCCAAAATAAAAGTAAGGACTGTCGATGATATCACAGATCATCCCTTTTGTCTGCGACCAGTGCTTCACTCGACCTCTTATAAGTTTCGAGGTTCGTGGTAATTTCCGAATCCTAGCATTTCTAACGAATAAATTACCGAATCCCAGTTATTATTCCGAATAAGTTTAGACCGATAGCATGTTCTGGATTCTGTATAACTACCGTATCCCCGTTATTATACCGAATTGTTTTGGTATCGAAAGACTACCGAACAATGTTCATATTCGGTATATATCTTCCTACTCCTGGACATTATACTGAACAAATTACCGAATCCCAATCATGATACCGAATAGTTCTGAACCAATAGCTTATTCGGGATTATTTGTAACTACGGAATCTCCATAAATATACCGAATAGTTCTGGCATCGAAAAATTACAAAATGATTTCATCAAATTCTCTCACCAAATTCGTGATAACTACCGAATACTGGCAATTATACCGAATCCCGATCATTATAGCAAAGAGATTTGTACAGATAGCCGATTTAGGATTCTGTGTAACTACCGAATCCCCATAAATATATCGAACAGTTCTTCTATCGAAAAAATACCGAACAATTTTGGCCCAAAATTCTACCGAATCTTAAAAAGGTGGGGGGGGGGCTGCACCCCCCCCCCCCCTTGCGACGCCCCTGACTACAGTAAGGACATCCTACTTCTAGGTCTTCTAGATATGGTCTCCTTGGCACATTACGTCCAACATTACCAGACAACATACCCCCCCCCCCTCCGTAACATTCTGACTTACTGTCTTGGCAACCGGTAGCCTTCAATTCTGGCAGTCCCGTCGTGTGTCACAACCCGTCGATGTGGAGCTAAAGCAGCGGCCACACAAACAAATGCGAGAAAAACCGACAAAATCTTATGACTGGTCATAGCTAACAGGTCCACACCACTGCAGCTACTGGCAAACTTTATATTTTCAACTTTCTAGGAAAACAAGATTAAAATGGCACTTTGGCCGGCACGAAACACGGGAAATTGTTTGTTTATATTTATCTAATGCTCTATATAAATGCGGATATTTACATTAGGTTTTTGCTCAGACAGGCATCATAAAGATATCACACGAAACAGTCAAACAGCTGCCACAGATTGAACCATTGGAGAAAGAAACAATTCTTCCAGAGTTTCAAATATTGCAGTAGCAGAAATAAAATACCATTATTTTCCAAGTTGGCCGTGTGTTCGAACCACCGACTATCCTCTACAGTTAGAAACACGCCAGTGATCCTAGCGAAGAACGAGAAACGCCACCCAAACGAATCCTGAAGATTTACTGAATCATATGCACGCCAATCAACAACGTTTGTTGTGGTGAGGTTTATGACCCTTCGTTGGGCACGCGGCGATTCCTCATCGGCATGATCAAGAGCTAGAAATCAAAATTATGTGTGATTAACTATCACTGTCGTTCCTATCTGTAGATCCCTTTCCTAAAGACCTGAAGGCCGACAATTTTCAATAAGATTGGCGAGAGTTTGGAACACACCCTAATGATGAAGTACTCTCTCAAGTCTCAACCAGTAGGAAAACATAATGTTGCAGGAACATAAACTATCTATCCAGCTGAAGTAAACCAGATGATAAACTGGTATACCTAATTAAATGGTCAAATAACAGCAAATTTCACATACCAAAAACTCAGATCCTCTTAAATTAGGAGCAAAGTCGTTACAGCACAAAATATTTGGAGGGGGGGAAGATATTTACCGACTGTGACCCGAAAAACCCACTGTTTCTTACAAAAATACTGAATGTTCTTACGAAAAATCAACTATCCTATAATTAAATTATAAAGTTGTTTTGTCTGATGTTGGACTTAAGTGTATACGTATTATGACTGTTATTATTTACACGTGTTCCCATATGCTATGACAACGTTATGTAAGAAATTTAGTATAAGCCATGAAAAGTTTGATCTATCTATCTAAGCAACTGTCTTGTTTGAGCTGACTGGCTTGACTGACTAGCCCAGTCTAGTCCACTAACCCCTTTTTTTTATACCCATGCTCAAATGCTGGGGCATGTTGCCCATGCTGGCAGGGGTGGGCAGGGTACTCATACATATGTGTACTAGGAGCGTCACTTATGGTCGTGTCTACACGTTATAGTCGATTTTTTCTTAAAAACAGTCGGGTTTTCTAGCAGTCAATACATTTTTCGTCAACAAAAGAAGTTTCTTCGTCAAAACAGTAGTTCTGTTCGTGAAAACAGTAGTTTTTTCGTAAAAACTGACATTTGTTCTGCAGAAATAGTCGGTAAATACGATCCCCCCCCCCCCCAACCTTTTTACAAGTAATGACTCTGATACCACTTATTCCCCAAAGGGTACCAGTATAGAACACTTTCCAAGTTTAAAATGAAATCTATATTCAAATAATGCATAAAACGGATACGTCAGCTACGATGCTTTTGCAGCGATATTTTGGCCCTTCTTGACAAGGGTCCTGGCCAGGCCTGATGACGACCCTTGTCAAGGAAGGCCGAAACATCACAGCCTAAGCATCGTAGCTGACGTATCTGTTTTATGCATTATTTGCATATATGGTTCAAAGTCAGCTTGGGCTCAAGGAATATTTAAAATGAAATCTTACCTTAAAATACCTCAAACTGCATCTTGGAGATTTTTTTATTTAACGCTTTGACATCCCAGGCTATTTTAACGAATGCTGGGAAAAATAAAATGATTCTGATTCTGAAATAAGGATTCATCCTGTACAATTCGCTCCCTAGTCGACTGTATGGTTTGTTTGTTTGTTTTTGTGGTGAATCTTCGAACATGATCAACGGCATACAGGTGCATCGCAAGGGCGGGGGTGCAGCTCCCCCCCCCCCCCCCCCCCTACCTTTTTGAGATTCAGTAACAATTTGGGCCTTTTACTAAAAAATTTCGGTATTTTTTCGATAGCGGAACTATTCGGACAGAATAGACAGAATCCTAAATAGGCTATCGGTACAAATCTATTCCGTATAATGATCGGGATTCGGTATAATTACAAGTATCACGAATTTGGTGAAAGAATTTACTGAAATCATTTGGTCATTTTTCGCTGCCAGAACTATTCGGTATATTTATGGAGATTCGGTAGTCACAGAGAATCTCGAATAAGCTATCAGCTCTAAATTATTCGGTATCATGATTGGGATTCGGTAATTTATTTGGTATTATTTTCAGGATTAGGTAGTTAACCACGAATCCCGACTTTTGTTCCAGTTTCGACCAAAGTATACCGAGTATGAATGTTGTTCGGCAGTCTTACGATACCAAAAGAATTCGATATAATAACCGGGATACGGTAGTTATACAAAATTCCGAACATGGTATCGGTTTAAACTTATTTGGTATAACAACTGGGATTCGGTAATTTACTTGTTGTAATTGCCGTACCACGAATCTCGAAACTCGGAAGAGGTCGGTTGAAGCACTGGTCGCAAACAAAAAGGATGATCTATGATTTCATCGACAGTTCTTACTTTTATTTTAGATCCCAAAAAGAAGATCTAATCATAAATATTTCGAAAAATTCCGCATGCATCGCTTTTAGTAATATTCTCTATTTTGTGGAAGGGTGCGTCATTTGAGTGGGGTTTTAAGCCAGTTTTTGTATTAGATTTAGAAACATTAAAAACTAGAATTTGGATGGAAATTAAATTCGGCAAGAAAAAGCAAAAAAAAATCTCACCTGCGGCGCTCACTTTATGTGATTATGGGTAGCATTGACTAGACTACAGTTGCTACTGCTGCCGGAACCTCGCTCCATCCGGTTCCTGGAACTTCTTACAGTCTCGGTAAAAGACGGAATTTGTAAGAGAAGCAGTTAAATTTTAGCCTACAGAAAAAAAAAATTGGACTTCGAAAACATTCGCCTGCGGCGCTCAGTTTAATATTCTATTTTCTATAATAGACAGAAGCTGTTACTGCAATCATGCCCGGCAATATATTCTCCAAGTGGGCTTCGCCAAAACGACACCTAATAGTTAGCTTATCGTCTTTCATGTTGCCCTTTAATGTTACTCTTCCTATTTAATCCTTTCTGTTCCATAATTTAAAGCTCGAATTCTCAGTTTTTAGGATTCGGTAAATTTGTTGAGAGATTCGATGAAAGTTTGGCTCTTCACCCCCCACGCCCACCCCCAAGAAAAGTGTACTTGCGACACCCCTGACGGCATCCCATTTCAGCTTCCAATCGATGCCGTCCCAGTCCTTATCAACAGATTTTTTAAAAATTCAACTGTTTTTGGAGAAGGGATTCCAAAGGGGCGTTGCTCTGATAGAGAAGAATTGATGTCTGGTTCTTGTTGAAGCATGGGGTCTTTGGATTCTTTTACTGTATCCACGTATTTTGGTGGTTGGGTTTGGTGCAAAGATTTGGGAGACTGGCTGGTTTGGCCCGAGGATGTGTTAGGTACAGGAGCCCTCAATCTTGGTTCGTTTAGTTACCTATATAGTATTAGTAATGGTTAGTATAGTATTAGTAAATGGTTTAGTGTACAGAACTCGAGTGAACTAGCCTACTTTTGACATCTCAGATCAGAATAGAATCTTCTATGCCTTGTTTTCTTTTTTTATCTTGCACATTTTCCTTGATACCAAAATATTTTTTTCTTTGATCTTGCACATTTGCCTCATAATCAAATTATTTTCTTTTCTTATTCAGAGCATAGCTAACAAAAAATCATCATTATCTCTGATGATCGAAGTACATTTACTTCAAAAATATGCTCACAACATTTACCGTCCCCTCAACCAGCTTTTCGAATCAACCACAGGGAACTTAAAAGGACTGCAGCCTTTATGGATGGAAACACTACAGCCTGAACAGAAGTCCAATAGTACAATAGTACAATAGTGTCCAAACCAAAGAACCATGCCTGCCTCTGATAGGCCTCTGACGAATTGTAGAGCAGGGGTACAGTACAGTCTGTTCGATATCACTAAAGGAGTGTACAAATATTTCAGTCAAAATCAAACCTTGCAAAAATTAGTCAGGAGTACAGTCGAGGTATGCTTATGTTAATGTTTGCTAACAGTTTATGATCTCCGGAGACAAGACTAAAACCCAAACCAGGCATTTTTTTTCTAAAAATACTAGTAATAATCACTCACGCTTTTGTCACTTTTTGAATATTTTGCTAATTCACCATTCAACTATAAAAGTGACTCAGCTGACACCTTTGAGTGTGTTCCACCCTTGTACCAATAGTAACTATTAGTTACTATTTCCGTTCCATCCTCACGAAAAGTTACTACGCTGACCGTTCCAACCTTCTCGGAATAGTAACTAATAGTTACTATTTGCTTACCATGCTCCGGAGCGTGGTAAGCGTAGTAACTATGCATCTCTGTAACGTGATTGGTCGGATTCGCCTGTGGCATGATATCCCGCTGGAAAATACAAAGATCGTTCCAGCCTTGACGGCAAAAAGCCAGAATTTGTGACGTCATACCTGCATCATACGTAGGGGAGAGGTGGGTACAGTGGCGCAGTCTGCTACAGTGGCGCACTTGATCCCACTGCCACCTGTAATTATATTAAATTCTAAAAAAATACGCATTAGGAGGGCAGTCACGTGGTCTATGATCGTCAGCCATTTTCAATTTTTTGGGGCGATTGCAGCTTTTGAGGTATGTGATTAAGTGCTTTGAAAAATAAAATCTTGGACAAATGGAAAATATTTTTTGACTTTGCTAAGGTTTGTAGGCTACAAATAGTGTCGAATTCTGGCGAATATTAGTTCATCTGGAAGCTCCAACATTTCTAAACATAGTGCAGCCATCTGTTTGTCTCTCGGTCATTATTTCAAATTTTGGTTCACAAAATGGATAAAAGAGGGCATTTCGGCTTCAGTGGCGCATTTTGGTGGAGGGTATAGTGGCGCACCCCGAAATTTTTTAAATTCATAAACTTCACGCGGTAGGTAGCCTATATGATAGTTTTGACTTCTACTACTACTACTACAAACTCTTCGCAGCCTTAAGCCGCCTGAGACCGACACACTGGCGAACACTTTTCCTCCATACCACCCTGTTTAAGGCTTCTGCCCCCAAAGATTTTGGGTAATTTCTTATGATCTCGTCCCAGCCTAACGTGGGACATCCTGTCCCCCTGATGAAAGCCTCCACTGTGGCCTTGAAGACCAAAACGATTTTTTGTGTGACGATGAAGTCCGTGTTGGAGATTATGTTCTTGTTTGTGAGGGGGAGATCAAAAAGAACAAAATTTACTCCGTGGGCGAAGTCCTCTCTGAGTCCAGCTTTGACATTGAGCTCATGTATATTAAGAGAATGGTTCCTTTCTACAAGTTCATCAGGACCAGTGAAAATTACACTTTCAGCAAGTCGAGTGTCGAAACGTAGCTACCTGCTCCGAATATTTCTGGTGGCACAGAAAGACAGGCGGAATAACTGGTCTTCCCCATTGACCTGACTGCTTACAATATTAACTAGTGTGCCTTCTCCTTTTATTTTCAGTTCATTATTTTTTATTTCCTTACTCATTATACGAAGTATTCATCTTTTAGGTATTTTCAGTTCACTATTTTGTACTTCCTTACTCATTAAACGAAGTATTCATCTTAGCAGTTTGATTGCGCCACTGTTCCAGATGGGTGCGCCACTGTTCCAGATGGGGTGCGCCATAGTTCCCGCCTAGTCGGCAACAATGGCGCAAAAAGTGGCTGTCAGAAAACATGACTCCATCAAATACTGGTTCAAAGAAGAAGTGTGAAATAAATCACCAGTGTAGAATAATAAACTGCCTGCACAACAGTTTAAAAATCGTCCAAAAATGTTAATATTTGCCAAAGTTACGATGCTTTGACCTGAAAGTGCGCCACTGTACCCACCTCTCCCCTAGTAACTACGGTAAGGAGGGTGGAACACAATCTCTGTTTTGTTTTTTATAATCTGAAAAGTTTTCCGGGAGGAACGCACCTTCAATGGAGAAGATGGCGGTCCGAAATATCAGATGCCTTCAAAAGAGGAAGGACCTTTTTAACACATTCAAAATCAAAGAAATTTAACTGAATTTCTGCTTCAAGTTTGTGCCAGGATAACCCTGAATAGTTGGCTGTTAGCTGATATCAAGTTTGTTATTTTTCTTTTCCATTTTACTTTTTTATATGCAAGTAAGAAACGCCAAGGTAGTGGAACAGTTAAAAAAGTGTTCAAATAAGCATACCTCTACTGTACTGAACTTCTTCCTCGATGATGATGAACGAATTAAAGACCCCTCTTTACTACTAGGTCACCTGGGTCTTCTATCCTTAAATCTGTGACAATCTTTACTTGATAACTGTTCGAGAATCCACTTTGACTTCTTCATCCAGATACCCTATTGTTTAAATTTGAAATCTGTGCGGTAGACCAGCGTTTCACGCCATCTAGCACGTCTAATCCTAAGAGCCATCGAAAACATGTCTGTCAGATGGCCCGCACAAAATTCTAGGCAAGGTATGTGTAGCCTGTAGGATACATCTGCAGTCTACAAAGTAAAGGAACAAACATTGTGTGATTCATTTTCAACGCTTATAACTCCTTTCTTCGAGACCAGGCAGCATCACTGGCACTAGCTTCCAAGATTCCGCCCCAATACTGATGATAATAATAATATTTCTTTATTACCCACTTACATCAAAAAGATTAATAGTGGAGTATAAACTTGAAGAAGGAAAAACGGAAAAAGACGTAAAATAACAACTAAAGTCAACAAAATATTAATCAAACAAACGGATCAAACCGTCGTGAGGCGACAAACCAGGATACGCTGTTTCTGAAAGCCTTTTGTGTACATCAGTCAGCTTCTCAGTAATATTCGGAAGATAAAACTTTGGAACTATCTTTCGATTCTTGTACCACAGAGGAAGATAGAGAAGAAATTTACAGAATCGGAAGTAAGAAGATCGAATATCGCTGTATAGTGTTCGTGTATACTGTATACTGATCGAATATACTGTTCCGTTGCCGTCCAAGAATCACATGGACCTTCCAAGTTCCCACTACCACGCAGACACAAATGGAAGAACCAATGGGGAAAAAACCTCTGAAGATGCTAGGAGATTATCGATCTGAATACCAACCAGAATTATGAAATTTTCAGTCAAACCCATATGTCATCTTATTTCATATTTGCATTCAGCCACCCTAGGATGGGACACCTCTAGTTGGATAATATAAGAAATTGTATAAATATACAAACAGGGGCGTCGCAAGTGCATTTTCGGTGGGGGGGTGCAGAGCTAAAATTTTACCGAATCTTTCAAAAATGTTACCGAATCCTAGAACTAGGAATTCGAGCTCTAAATTATGGGACAGAAACGATTCAGTAGGAAGAGTAACAATAAAAGTCAGCATGAACGACGATATGTCAGCTATTAGGCGGTGTTTTGGCGAAGCGCACATGGACAACATATTGCCGGGTATGATTGCAGTAACAGCTACTACCTATTATAGTCAATAGAAAATCACATCGAGCGCCGCAGGCAAAAATTTTCGAAATCCATTAATTTTTTTTTTAAGGCTAAAATTTAACTGCTTCTCTTGCAAATTCTATCCTTTACCGCTGATTGAATACCGAGACTCTATGAAGTTCCACAAACCGGATGGAGCGACGTTCCGGCAGCAGCAGCAACTGTAGTCTAGTAAATGTACTACCTATACTCACATAAAGTGAGCGCCGCAGGCGAAATTTTTTTTTTTGCTTTTTCCTGCCAAATTTAATTTCTATCCAAATTCTAGCCTTTTAATGTTTCGAAATCTCGATCCTAAAACTGGCTTAAAACCCCCGTCAAATGACGCGCCCTTCCACAAAATAGAGAATATTACGAAAAGGGCTGCAGGAGGAATTTTCGAAATATTTATGATTAGATATTCTTTTTGAGATCCGAAATAAAAGTAAGGACTATCGATGATATCACAGATCATCCCTTTTGTCTGCGACCAGTGTTTCACTCGACCTCTTCTGAGTTTCGAGGTTCGTGGTAACTTCCGAATCTTGGCAATAATAACGAATAAGTCACCGAATCCCAGTTATTATACCGAATAAGTTCAGACCGAGAGCATGTTCGGGATTCTGTACAACTACCGTCTCCCGGTTATTATACCGAATTATTTTGGTATCGAAAGACTACCGAACAATATTCATATTCGGTATACTTTCGTCGAAATTGGAACAAAGTCAGGATTCCTGGTTAACTTCCCAATCCTGGAAATTATACTGAATAAATTACCGAATCCCAATTGTGATACCGAATAATTTCGAACCAATAGCTTATTTGGGATTCTGTGTAATAACGGAATCTCCATAAGTATACCGAATAGTTCCGGCATCGAAAAATTACCAAATAATTTCAGTAAATTCTCTCACCAAATTCGTGATAATTACCGGATACTGGCAATTATACCGAATCCCGATCATTATACCGAAGCCATATGTACAGATAGCCTATTTAGGATTCTGTACAACTACCGAATCCCCGTAAATATAACGAACAGTTCTTCTATCGAAAAAATACCGAACAATTTTAGTAGAATCTTGGACCTTCGGCCCAAAATTTTACCGAATCTCAAAAAGGTGGGGGGGTGCTGCCCCCCCCCCTTGCGACGCCCCTGTATACAAAATCTAAATATCCAATCATACATATACACCTCGCGGTCACTAGCCAACTAGTTGGCAACTGTAAGAAATCTCGTAATTTGTTTCTGTTCCAACTACTCTGCCTCTATAGGAAATTTCGCATAGGAAATCCCGCGTTGCCGACTAGTTGGCTACGAGAAAAATTCGTATACGATTTTTTTTTTCTGTTCCAACTAGTCCGCCTGTGTAGCAAATTTCGTATAGGAAATCCCGCGATGCCGACTAGTTGGCCACGAGAAAAATTCGTATACGATTTTTGTTTCTGTTCCAACTAGTCCGTCTCTATAAGAAATTTCGTATAGGAAATACCGCGTTGCCGACTAGTTGGCTACGAGAAAAATTCATATAGGATTTTTGTGTGTTCCAACTTGTCCGCCACTGTAAGAAACTTCGCGTAGGAAATCCCGCGGTGCCAACTAGTTGGCTATGATCAGAAATCCTTTAGGAAAAAACTTTGTAGCCAACTAGTTCGCTACCGTAAGAAATTCCACATTGCCAACTATTTGGCTACGAGGAGAAATCGTATAGGAGAAATCTTTATATCCAACTAGTTTGATTAATTTCACTCTTATAGGGATTATAGAAAATATCCAACTAGTCCGGTTGTATGAATTTGAACAGAGATTTGGAAAAATATCCAACTAGTCGGATTGTATGAACAGGGATAAGAATTTCAGAATAAGAATTCTTGTTGATAGTTATCCAACTAGTTGGCTAAAATAAGATAATCCTATAGGAACGGAGGATGATTATCCAACTAGTTGGCTAAATTAAGAAAATTCTTATAGGAATGGAGTACCATTATTCAACTAGTTGGCTTGAAATAAGAAAATTCATCAAGGAATGCAGAATTACAAAGCTAATTCGCGAAAATGAGAAATTTGCATAAAGACACCTTGATTATTCAATTAGATGCTTGTTAGCTCATTGAGTATTAGACAAAGTGGCGCATAGTCAACTAATGGGGTCGAAATCCTTGTTGAGACTGAAAGCTCTTCGGACTAGTACCGAAATCTCCTTACTGCTGAGCCCTGCGGAAAATAGCAACTCTGATGGTCCATTTACACACTGCGTAAAATCCGAGCGTATTTTACGCACGTTTTGAGCTTGAAAAGATTTCTAGCAATACGGACATATTTAAATACAAAACGGACCGATTTCTCTAATACGTCCGTATTGCTAGAAATCTTTCCAAGCTCAAAACGTGCATAAAATACGCATATTTTACGCAGTGCGTAAACCCGCCATGTGAGTTGACCAGTCTGCTCAGGAGAACGGTGCCAGACTCCTCCTTGCCAGAAAACGTCATAATTAGCAGAAAGGAAAGATGACTTGCGACACGGGAGAGGCCTTCGATTTCTTTTGGCAAAAAACGCGACTACTGTTCCGTTACGGTCCCAGGTTCCGTATACGGACCATTAACGGTCAACCTCGACCTAACGTAATCCACTGTTACAACCTTCAACAAATTTGACCCTTACAAGAATGGCTTGCATAGCCCGGTGATTTTTTAAATTCTGTCGAAACTATTTTCAAAGGGAAAAATCATCTTACGACGTACCATATGAACGCAGTATTTTAAGCTGAATAAATAAGATCCTAAAGACGTACTTCTAATACAGATTCTCAGCTGCCTACGACCAGATGAGCCAAAGGTGCAGAAAATTCCACTTGCCTCCTCACCGCTACCAACCACTCATAAAAAAAAAAAAAAAATCAGCTATACAGGGATCTTTACACCGACGCGAAATTTCATTATTTCTGTCTATAGCTAAAGGAAACGGCTCAGGTCGTGTGAGCAAGCCTGCTTTGCCTGATTCCAGCCTGCGAGCCTTTCCCGAATACTCAGAGCTTGTTCCGCCCTTCTAACAATAGTTACTATTTCCGTTCCATCCTCACGAAAAGTTACTACGCTGACCATTCCAACCTTGTCGGCAGGGGCGTCACTATGGGGGGGGGGGGGAGGGGGACTCCCCCCCCTAAAGGTCCTGAGAAAGTACTTTCGTCAGGCGAAGCCCGGCGAAAGTTCACTTGTTTGTCGGCGCGAAGCGCCGGCAAACACAGAAAAAATAATATTTTGTATGCTTTTTATCAGGCATCGGTCGATTCGTCGGCACATCGGGTGTTTTTATATGCAGAAATAAGATCCTGCAAACGTTTGTCGGGCAAAACACTGAAGAAATCGAATTCTGCATGCTTTTGTCGTGCCTCGGTATTCTCGTCGGCACATCGGCACATCAAATTTGATTTCTTATGTATAAGTAGAACCCGATATGCCGACGAGTCGACCGACGCCCGACAAAAGCATAAAAAAATATTTTTTCTGGATTTCTTATGTATAAAAAGAACCCGATGTGCCGACGAACCGAGGCACGACAAAAGCCTGCAGAATTCGATTTCTCCAGTGCTTTGCCTGACAAATGTTTGCAGGATTTCATTTCTTCGTATAAAAAGAACCCGATGTGCAGACGAGTCGACCGACGCCCGACAAAAACTTAATTTGTTTTTATTTCTTCTGGATTCCTTCTGTATAAAAAGATGGAATCCAGAAGAAATAAAAACAAATTAAGTTTTTGTCGGGCGTCGGTCGACTCGTCTGCACATCGGGTTCTTTTTATACGAAGAAATGAAATCCTGCAAACATTTGTCAGGCAAAGCACTGGAGAAATCGAATTCTGCAGGCTTTTGTCGTGCCTCGGTTCGTCGGCACATCGGGTTCTTTTTATACATAAGAAATCCAGAAAAAATATTTTTTTATGCTTTTGTCGGGCGTCGGTCGACTCGTCGGCATATCGGGTTCTACTTATACATAAGAAATCAAATTTTGCAAACTTTGTAGGGCGCACCCAGGAAGTTTAAGTTTCATTGGCACAAGGGGTTATTTTTACACGTATGAATCAAGTTCTGTACAGTCTAGTCGAGCAAAACACAGAACACATCAAATGCTCGATGGTTTTGTCGGCCGTCGCTATTCTCGTCGGCACATCGGTTCTTTTTACAAAAAAAAAAAAAAATCAAATTCTGTAACTTTTTATCGGGCGCATGCCGAAAGTTCAAGTCTCGTCGGTACATCGGCTCTATATACGCGTAAAAAATAAAGTTCTTTACAATCTTGTCGGGCAAAATACAGAAGAAATCGAATTCTGAATGCTTTTGTCGGGCGTCGGTGTTCTTGTCCGCACACTGGGTCTTCTATACGTAAGAAATCAAATTCTGCAAACATTTGTCGGTCGCAGATTCTCCGGAAAAATACAGATTAAAAACAAATTCGCCGGCGTTGCTTAGTTCAATTTGTTCTGGGTGCAGTCGTTGGAAGCTTCGCTTCTTAGCAAAAGTTGAAACGAAAAGCCGAATATGTGAAATTAAATATGTGTATTTACATCAAAGGAACAATGTCAACTGATGCATTACAGTAAGTTTTACACGAAATTTCGCATGCGGCGCATTTTGTAGTATTCCCTATTTGGAAGAATGGTGTATCATTTAGTTTTCCTTTTAGGATAGACGTTCTTGGGGTTTGAAACACGTTAATAGGCCGGAAATTGTATGGTACTATAGCTGAATTTTCCGCAAAAACAGATTTAAAAAATTTCGACTGCGGCGCTTGGTTTAACTTGCCTTGGTACAGTCGTTGGAAGCTTCGCTTTCCAGCGAAAGTTAATATGAAAAGCCGAATAGGTGAACCTTAATATACGAAATTATACCAAAGGAATAACCTCAATTGATGCGTTGTTACAGTTAGTCCACACAAAATTTCGCCTGCGGCGCATTTTGTAGTATTCTTTATTTAGAAGAACAGTGTTTCATTTAGCTTAACGTTTTAGGATTGAAATTCGCTGAAACACGTTAAAAGCTAGAACTTGTATGGTAGGTATAGCTAAATTTTTCCGGAAAAAATGTAGATTTAAAAAATTTCGCCTGCGGCGCTTAGTTTAACTTGTTCTTGGTACAGTCGTTCGAAGCTTCGCTTTTTAGCGAAGGCTAAAATGAAAAGCCAAATATGAGAACTTAAAATACGAAATTACATCAAAGGAATAATCTCAACTGATGCATTGCAGTTAGTTTTACCCCGATTCTATTCTGTGCTGGCGGGAAATGTACGCCGTTGCCGCGAAGCGGCAACGGCGTGTTTTGTCGGCACATTTTTTAGTCCGTCGGCACAAACCGGACGTCCCCCCCCCCCCCAAAGGTAAAAGGCTAGTGACGCCCCTGCTTGTCGGAATAGTAACTAATAGTTACTATTTGCTTACCATGCTCGGGGGCGTAGTAACTATGCATCTCTGTAACGTGATTGGTCGGATTCGCCCGTGGCGTGAGATCCTGCTGGAATATAGGAAAATCGTTCCAGCCTTGACGGCAAAAAGCCAGAATTCGTGACGTCATGCGTAGTAACTACGGTGGGTAGGATGGAACACGCTCTTAGTGGCTAAGCGGGTAGTGGAAGCCAGGCTTTACGGCGACACACTAGGTACTTCTTTAGTCCCCGTCTATAGCCCCAGAATCCCGAATACTGCTGCATTCTTCAATTCCCATGCCGTTACGACCTCAAATGCAGGACCCGCGACTCCACCCACTCTCCCCGACCAGGAATCCATAAAGGATATTTATAAACGCAAGAACGGTGCCGACAGGATTTATTTGCCGACGAGAAAACAACATATTTAGATCATTTTCTTGAGGAGGGCATTGATCTGGTCTTCTCGGTTGCCGAAGTCTCCACCATCGACGAAGTGGTTGGTCTTCTTGCGCCATCCGCCAGTCGGGGTGTTCAACTAGAGGACAAAAAAAGGATAAGAACATCACAGAAAACTATTTATATTAACACTGGCACTTAACAGCGGGTCCGCTGAACGAAATTTGGCGACATAGATACGAAATACAACAGTGTTACAAATCTTCCGTTGTCACATTTTTAAAGTTTAACCGAAAAGGGCTGGGATAAGATAATCTAGTTACCTATCACTTATTTACTGAAATTGTCTTGAAGAACCGCTAAAAATGCGCTCCTTCGTTGTTCCACTATTCACGGATAATCGATTTTCAAATAGTGAAGTTTCCGTGTGATTTGTGGTACCTCAATGAGAGATTTGTGATTTTTTGTTTCCAGGTGCCAAGCAAATTCCACCAATCTCACCACTGCCCACTGAGAAGCCGCATTTGTGTTGAGATTAAAATTCCCCGTGTCATAGTAGAATTTACGTTGTGGGGACGGCCGCAGATTTTCTGAACGTCTCAACTAGAGCAGATGGTGGAAAATACAAAAATCTCTTCGCAGAATCCAAACAATTCAGTCTATTCAATAAATGACACAAAAATAAGTTGGCTTTCAGTTAAAACTTTAATGGTGTTTTTACGTTGAAACTAACATTGCAAAAAAACTAAAATACCCAAAAGATCCGCATTCCAAGTTCGAAAAAAATATCTTAACCCCTTCCAAGTTTTGGTGCTAACAGACGGACAGACAAAAGAAAACAACCCTATCATGTGCATGTGCGATCAAAGCAGTACAGTTCACCTAGATACGCCGTAGGTGGTCAAATTGGTCCCAGAAACATGAAGTGCGAATTATAGACTGGGGAAGCATGTTACTCGATGCTCTTGACACAAGTTTTCGGGCAACACTCGGGATACAAAACCTGAGGACGGTTTGCCGGAAGTGCAACCGAAATATCCGAATTTATATTTATCCCTCGCACATCATCCTAGAGGGATAATTAGCTGATCAAGAAAAAAACCCGAACATCACGGTTTTCTATTTCTTTTGATACTAAACCTGACATACAGAAATGACCACATACCTTGAAGGGCCACAGGAAGTTTGAGGCATACTTGAAGTACGGTCCAACTGTGAAGATTTCGTGAACCAAGTCTTCCATGCAGATGATCTTCACCTTGCCTGAAATAGACACGATTTTAAGGCTCCGAAAATGTAATTCTATGATGGAAGATAAGAAAGGTTGATAGGCTCTCCGAGTGGGTTCGGGGAACCAGCCTAAGAGACAAACGAAGAGCTAATTGATTCATTTCTCACTTATCAGCCTGTCTAGTCCTGAAACTCGTTAGTAGAAGGTTCCTTAAGCAAGAAGCACGTGATCTCGACGTTACAGAGTCTAAGGGGCTCAACACTTGATGGTGCTTTCACACTGAACTACGCAAACTTTGCGATGCATTTGCGAAGACAAAACACGAGCCTTGTATATGGAAAATCCACGCAAAGTAAGAACGGGATTTAAGTTCATTTATGAGTTTATGTTAGCACACCCATAAATCTATATAATATCACAGGAATTAATTATGTCCTCATCAGAGCTACACCAACAGAAGAGACTACTACACTGTCCGAAGTTTCATGACAGACAACAACTGACGGACAACACTTGGAATGTTGTCTATTGTCGCGACTATGCATAACAAGCATTGTCGAAGAGCCTAAAAACGCCGAATACGAATCAGCGGAATATTCCGATATCATGAAGAACACTAAAGCCAACAGGTGGGTTTTCAGCATTTTCGTGCTCTTCGACAATACGTTTTCAAAATCACAACAGATTAAATCCCAAGTCTTGTCTGTTCAAACTATGCATCCTTGTGTTACCTCTTATGAAACTTCTGTCGATGCAGCGGCACAGCTCATTCTTATTTTCATACAACTGTCAAGATTGTATCCACACAAAATATCCAAATTGGCAAAGATGTAACAAGTAAATGTAAGACGTAGTGAGTGACATGATCGCACTGCCACCTTCAACACAAAAGATCAAACCTTGGTTTGCTGTCACCTAAAGTTCTGCTGACATTACTACTGGTGGCAGAGTTACATTCTTTGATGATGACTAGTCGTGTTGTCAAACCTCTACAATAGCCAACCAAGGAAGGCTATAAACAGAGAAGCCTGACAATAATGTTGGCAGGGGCGTAGCATCAGCATTAAAATCATTACTGGTGTTTAAATACCCTGCCACTTGGTACTGCATAACTACGCTATGACAAGTCCTTCATAAAGATTTCCTAGTTTGTTAATTGCAAATCTTGTAGAAACGCAACTACATTAGCATTTTCAGTGCAACGTATCAGGGTTATAAGGTGCAAGGCACAGTGTATACACTGATTATACTGCCTCAGACATTTTCGCTTTGTCGCATCTGTTTTGTGGTAACAATTTCCTAAATATAACAGTACATCCTTCCGCGTAACAGAAAGTAAATGTGTTGACAAGCTTCTACAACAGCCAACAAGGGGAAGGCTGCAGACAGAGAAGACTGAATATACTGTAGGCAGGGGCGTAGCACCAAAATTAACATCAATTGTCGGTGTTTAAATACCCTGCCGCTTTATCCTATGTACCTTTATAATTTATTGCATTTGGTTCCTCCCAGATTTGGCACAATGCCCGTTAAACCAAGCTAAGGGTTACATAGGCTAGGAACTGGCCTAGAAACTAGCCACCGTATTCGATCAGAACTAGGTAATTACAGAGCTCTATAATGATGTTAATTTTACTTTGTTGGCCCCACTCGACTTGTACAGCTTATGGGACCCATCGCACTATTTACTCTTTTACGGTATTTTAAAATATTTAAATACTTTAAAACTAGGCTGTCATTCCCACAAATAACCCACAGCTTTGGCTGTTTTAAGCCTTTTCCGAGACCTGCTGACTTGTTAGAGAAACCAGGGAAACAATTTACATAACTGATTTCAGAAAAACTTTTCGCAGACAACCGTCGACAGTGCGATACACATCGAAGATAGCAAAACTCGTCAAGTGAGAAAATCAGCGTGGTTTTGTCAGAGGGGTTAGAACGTACCGTACGAAATCCGGGTCTCGAGGTTTAGGAATATAAGAATGATTCTTGAAGTACGTTGCATTAGTATTATAGATAAGACAGGTCATGTAATAAAAGATTCATTTTCTTTTTTTACAAACTTTCACAAAGCTATCAAAAGAAAACTGAAAGCACAAGCAAACTCACCAAGCTTCCTCTCAATGATGTCATTGCTTGTGAGAGGCACACGCCTAAGGGCTACCTTGGCAAATCCTCGCTTGTAGACCAAGTCCCTGATAGACTTGAGGTTGGGGTATCCCCAGGCAATGTATGGCTCAACAATCCTCAACATGTTAAGGGTGGCCTTGTTGAGCTTGACGAATACTCCATTGTTGATCTGGCGCAGACGGAGGAGCTGGAGGGTCTTGCGGACCTTGGGAGAGACCTGGTTCACACTGAAACGAGAATTAGGGATTAGAACTTCAATCAAATGACCGTATAACAAGAAAGCTACAGAAGTAGCGCATTTGTGTCACCAACAGAATGTTCCCATCTTTTGACAAAGGAAGAGCACATGCTTTGGCAAAGCTATTTTGCTTCAACAGACTCTGGTAATAAAAGTGCTGCATAATCAAACTTTTATCATTTAATACCATCCAAAAATAATCAAAGGGGTTGCATTCCAAGCCCCTAACAACGGTTATCAACGGCCATCCCATTCCAGCCTGTTACCTCTAAGAGATTTATAAGAACAAATAACCACAGGAAGAGGTTGAAACAAAACCTCAATTACACAAATCTTGTTGTGTCTAATAATTTGCAAATCTGCATGCCAGGTGTCATGAAAAAGAAAACTAATGGTAGGGTACTTTGACGGAAACGTCTTATTTACAAGAAGTAAGGTTCTTACCCACGAATACGCATGACAAAGGCCAGCTTGGCATCAGCTGGAACATAGAAGCTACCCTGGTGCTTGGCCTGTCTGGCAAGACGGATCTCATCTCGTTCCTTTGCTCTGTACTCCTTGACGTATTTCTCAGCCCTTTTGAAGATTTCAACCTTGCGGGCACGGCGAGCTTTCAAGAACTGAAAAAAAAAACATTAAAAAACCAAGTCACACTTGACCTGTAATGCACTTTCACGCATGTCACAGATACAAAAACTTATTTGATCAGTATCAACAGCCCTTCCCCAACCTTGCTGGTTAGGTTATGCAAATAATTGCAAGTAATTTCTGTTTCGAGCTTCCTTTCTGGGATATATTGAGCATGACTAACAGATAGTTGCTGGTTAGGTGATGCACCTAATTGCAAGTAATTTTCTGTTTGGAGCTTCCTTTCTGGGATATATTCAGCATAACTAACAGATAGTCTTCCTTTGAACTAGAATTTGGCTTCTGCAACACCACCGTCCCTACCTTCATCGAAGGCAACCAACTGCATTTCGAAGCAAGGGAACTCGGACCCAAGTCATGAACTCACTACTAACCTGAAGTGCTTGCTTGGTCCTGAGAGCTTTGTTTTCCTGGGTCCTCTTCCTTCTCTTGAGGAGGGTTTCTGGAACTGCTGGCAGCTTGTTGCCTGCGGCTGCTGGCTTGGTCTTGACTCTTAAAAGGAAACACAGGGATAGTATGCAATATCTTTTTAGACGACACAAAAGCAAACTCCTCCAATGTCTTCAAAACCTGTTACCCATGTGCAACATTGTCAACAACAGTCTTGGGTTTGAAAGCCAGCTTACGAGGGTTTGTTTCAGGAGATAATAGAATTTGTGGTGCTACTTGCATACAAGCAAAGCAAGGAACCAACAGAGGCAGGGGGTGGTTTCAGACCAGTCTCCATCTCTTTAGTAACCAGCCTTCCTTCTCAGAAATCCAACCCTCTCAAATCAACTTTCTCAAAAGCATACTAAACCCTTGTCTGGCTTCCTTGTTCAAGAACAAAATCACTCATCCTTTATTGACGAAGCTTTGCTCGATCTGTGAAACCTCAGTCCATTCAATCAGAAAGCTCTTACAAATGTGCCCTATTAGTTTAATGTTTCAACTACCTCACATGAAACTAGTTGGTAAACTTGTTACTTCCCTCCTGCCCTGTTGGTTTAACGGCTGAACTAACTCATAAACTGATGGATAAACCTGGTTAATCTGGCTTTTGGAACACGAAATGAACATATGAAGGCATCGCAATTTTCTGCACCTGGATTCCCAATAATAGGCTGCATTATCATCAAATGACAGGAGAGCTCAAGCTTAAATTAGACTTCCAAAGCAAGAAACATCAAGTCAGATGCTCCAATGTGTGCCTTGAACTCTACGAGAAGATAATAATGATAGCTGATAATAATGATATACTTGAGAGTGGGATGCACAGCCTTTAATAAAAAAAAGTGTTAGGTAAACCTGAAAGCTGTTAAATATAAATATATAATTCATGTCTATAGTGAAATTGCTTATTGAAAAATACAAGAAGAGAAAGTTCAATCTCTAAACCCTTCCCTTGAGTTAGAGCAGCAGTCCAATACAAGAAAACATCAGACCAAGTTTCAAATTTCCAGAGAAGCTTTTCTTGGAAAAATCTTGCTCATCAAACCAGGCTAGTTGTAATAATGGAAAAGGAAAGCTCAAGTATCCATCTTGTATTTTGAGCCTGCTATAAACGGGGTTGCTGGTTATCAACTTCTACACATATTTTGTCTCTAAGACATGATGAGAATTAAAATGTTGACTCTTTGTTTTACACAGAAGCTTGGTTAGGCTGAAGAGCTAACACTCACAACATCCCCAACAACTGTAGAAACTAGAAATACAGGACATTTTCCGCAGGTTATCCCAGCATTTCAGCTCTAAAGCTGGTCTTGATACAGAATATAGCTATATCTCTCTGTACAGCATTACAGGAGGTGTATTCAACCTCAAATTTGTATAACCTCGAACTTGACCTATAAAGGATAAGAGGAAAGATCGCTGCAGTCCAAACTCTCAAGATAGGCATCCTGAATGACCTAGGGTAAATTTAGGACTATACAGAAGTCTGCTTGTAGTATTTATAGGCCAAATTCAATGTCATCTAACTTCCAAGGTTGGATACCCCTCCTGTACCTGTCCTCCCTAGAGCTTCATTGTAGAGAAAGAAGACCATGATGACATTATAAGTGTACAAACAGAAATATTGTTAGGAGCCTTTGTCCCAGACTGACCAGTGAAACTAGATCAGAACTACAAAGTCCCGTACACAGAAAATAAAATTCAAATGAAAGAAGTAATTTAACCCAAAAAGTTAAATCTTATTCACTCTATCCCAAATTGACCAATAGAGTTGGCTCTTAAGTTTTGGGTGAGCTATATATTTATCATTTTACTTGTTTTAGAAGTTAAGGACAAAACCAAGACAGTCATAGTTGGAGAGGTGCTCATAGAAGCATACATAAATCCTCAATTTTTGGGCATAGTGCCCCAACATCTGGTCATGCCCTGGAGCATGGGCATGGTACCCCTGTTATATTTGGTTAAACTGAGACTGGTTATCTTTCCCTCCTAGATCAAAAGATACCTGATTTTACTTTCTATCCAGCGTCATATTCTAATTTTCAAAATGTTGAGAGCACTTACAAGATCCATGGAGTTTTGTGGAGGCAACTTCTTTCCTACTGGGTTTACTCTTATCTTTTCAAGGTAGTTGCCGCTAGGTTACTCTATCCTTCTCAGGTATTCACAACTAGGGAGAGTGGAAGAAGTACAGGAGGGGTACCTAACCTCAGACAGATTTCTGAAATTCTAAAAACTGGATGACTTAACTTTCAATTATTTGTGCTTGAAGACCATTTAAAATACAAAGTGATGCACCAAATTGAAGCTTAATAATTGGGCAATATGACAACACTATTTAGTCTTGTGAAAATTTTTGCAGAAATTAAAAATTCATTTTTAATCCTCCAAAACCCTATTTACAAGAGCTCGATTACGGCGAGATCTACCTCGACACTACGTACACTACCTCGAACGACTAGCCGGCGCAACGTTGTCACAGTTCATTGTCTGATAACCACTTACTGATATAATTATTAAGATTACAATCCTACTTTTTCATCAAAGTGTTTTGTAAACAAACATGTTGCTGCTGCAGCTCCGAAAACTGAGTGGCAGAGTTTTTGGGTTCCTAGTTCATACAGCTAATGTCATTTGCTTCAGCTGAAGCATCGAAGCCAGAAGCCACGATTTTCACGGGGCAGACGGAAGTGTGGGGACAAGGGGTGGCTGGTCGTGGGAGGCTGGAGATAAGTGTTTTCGGCATATTTTAGGTCTCTCCAGATTCCAAAAACTTGGTCATGAAGATCCGTTGCCTCCGAAAATGCCTTCTTAAACCTTTCTTTCTGCCCCCGTCTGCGCCAGAAGTTTGAGAAAGTAGAGGGGCTTGTGGGGTTAACAGAGGATTAGCCAAATCTTCGTAGCTCACATGGGAACATTGACAGACAAGCTTGAAGTATTATGGACTGGTGACCTATTCAATGCCGGTAAAGGACCTGAGCTGAAAGCTACTATTAATTTTTACCTCAAAGACCCAATGGGACCCCGAGTTTTTCGCGGTCTTGTTAAAGTGTGTCCCTGAGGAATAACGAAAGAAAATGAATCTCTTTTTCATTAAAATTAAACAAAAGCCAAAAAATACACTCGCTATTCTGTGTTGTCGCACTAAAGCAAGTCAAGACTCCAGGCCAAAGTCTCAACAGTTCCTCCGCTCTGCGACGAACTTCTTGAATGCTATTATTCTGTATGTGAGCTCGACGACCGAAACACAACCTCGATCGCCAGACATCATGAAACAAAAGAATAGTTTAATTAAACAAAGTAAATTATACATAGAAGTGAATTCTGATTTTTTTCGTGATTTATGGTGAGTTTTACAGCAGGTTATAGGCCTTCTAAAGGAATTTTGCGTAATTGACGAGAGGAAAACGAGGATATGTAAAAACGAGGTTGGATACCCCTCCTGTAAGCTTTTCAATTTTCTCCCTTTCAGAATTAAATTTCCTTTCCTTCAAAAATTCCTTTGGATTGTTAGCCTTTTGTTGTATTTCTTTTGAGTTTAGTGAGTTTTGATAACAATCGTTAACATGGTCAAACAAAAAATCTCTCAAAATAAATACAATAAAAGATAAACAATCTAAAGGAAATATTTGCTGCAACAGATCGAAAAGCTTGCCTCATCCATGCTACCTATCAGCAATTTTCTGAAAAAGGATAGAGTAAACCCACTAGAAAAAGAAGTGGCCTCCACAAAACTCAATGGATCTTGGAAGTGCTTGGAAGTCCATTTTGAAAATTGGAAAATGAGGTTGGATAGAAAGTAAAATATGGTATCTTTTGATCTAGGATAGGAAGACAACCCTATTTAGGTATGTAACCAGTTTCGGATTCACCAAATGTGACACGGGTACCATGCCCATACGTTGAGAATTAGTTGACGACTAACATCCACTGTTCAGTTTCTAGCTCTCAGCTTGCAACTTACAATAATGAACAAAATTTAAAAAGGAAGTGGTAGAGGAGAATTTTAATGGTACAAGTAATATTATTCATATTTTATGGTTATGAGGAAGTAGACTGCACCCTCTGGCAAACAGCATCCAGAGTGTTGGTTCTTTCTCGTACTGGTATAATTGAGATTCATCAAAAAATATCATTACCAGCCAACTTTAATGTGTCCAAGAAGCATACCTTAGAAGTAGTGTACTTTCCAAAACTCATTTTTAGCTAACACAACAGTCAGGCGCCAATATTAAAGCCATCCACAGTAAACTACCAATACTTTCGACAGAAATGCCTAAGCACAACGCAAGACTAGGCATTAAGCACTTCGCAGATAATGAGAAAATGGGTCAACATCAATACTTAATATAGATTAATAAGGATAACTCACTTCGAATCTACCATTTTGATATTTTGATTCGAAAAATCCTTTCTTCCCACAGTACAGAAAGTACACTACTGTTGATGCTAGATCGAACCGAAGACAGGTGTTTTCACTAGCTTTGTAGAATCTTACTAGAGTCAGCAGGCATTGACTGATTACTAGATTCTAAACCTCGCATCCGCGCTTGTGCTTTTCTGGGCCCAGTCTGGGCCTCTGGGATTGGGAACAAAGGCTCAGAATGATTGACCTAAAATAATTAAATAGTATTAAAATAAGTAAAATAATGTAAGTATTTCACGTTAACCATTTGAGCATTTTTGCCCCGTCATACCACTCATACCTTCTCTACCCTGAAAACAATTGTTTTCAATTGTTTACGATCTTTAACAACTGGAAACAATTGTTAAAAACTGTTTCTATTTTTAACAGTTGGAAACAGATGTTTCCGGTCATATTTTTACGATCGTTTTTTAGTATCCATTCAAAATGATCGTTTTTATTGCACTTGCCGTTCGACCAAGTGCCATATAGCCAGGGGTAGGGGCGTCCCGCGGGGGGGGGGGCATCGTGTCGGAGCTGTGATGCCCTTTTCATAAAATAATTTTTTCCCCGCATTTCGATATTGGTTGATTTAACGTGTTTATTGGTTCCCCTTTCTTTATCGAATTTGCCAATTCATCCGACTTTTGTTCACTTCGCATCGATTTCACCGCACTCCGTCTGTCCCCTCGTAAATTCCGTGATTTATCCTGTTTATTTGGTCTCATTCGTTAGCGGATTCGGTATTCACCGGACTTTTCTCAAGTCCGTATCTGTTTTATCGCATTCGGTCAGTCCATTTCGTGATTCGGTTGGTTCTGATTCGTGACCGAATTCGATAATTCCTCCAGCTTTTGTTCAGTCGGCATCGATTTCGCATCATTCGGTCCGTCCTTGCGTCAATTCGGTGATTTAACCTGTTTATTTGGTCTCATTCTTTACTGAGTTTGGTCGCGTTCGGTAAGTCCATTTCATAATTCGGTCATTATTCAGATTTATTTGGTTCTGATTTGTGACCGAATACGATAATTCATCCAACTTTTGTTCAGTTCGCATCGATTTCGCCGCATTCGGTCCGTCCCTGCGTGAATTCGGTGATTTAACCTGTTTATGTGGTCTCATTCTCCACCGAAGTTGGTAATTCGGTCGCATTCGGTCAGTCCATTTCATAATTAAATTCGGTGCCGAATTCGGTTGTTTTAGGTGGTTCTAACAAGAGTTTTATTTCATTACGAAATTCGCTTGCAATACCGCTCTCGATCTGTTCCTTATTTTTTTAGTTAGTTTATTGGTATACTACGAATTCATTATTTGCTTCAACCCAGTTACTGAGTTCGGTAATTTAAGTGGCATTTGTTTAGCTCTTGTTCTTTACCATTTACAGTAGCTTCAGCTGGTTGCTGTTCATTTTTTTACTTCTTAGGGTTGCAGTACTTCAGGAATAAGAACGACTCTTGACGTGAAAATTAGCCTACTTTTGTTTGCTGTAAATTCCGAACAAATTTCCTTTGTATCCACTTTACCCTGGATCGTCCTTTCGTTGCCAGACAACTCAGGGTTGAATGTATAATTTTGGCTCGCAGAAAGGCACTTTTATCATCAGTGTTTCCACAAAATTTCGAAAATTTCGCAGTCTTCTCTAGTTAGACAAAGGTTGCCTCATTTAGTTGGCGTTTCGGGCTTGGAATTTTGGGGGGCTTGAACTATGTTACAAGCTAGAATTTTCATGGGATGTGGTTAAACGTTAAATGTTAAATGCCAGAAAAGAGAGCGGATTCAAAAAATTTCGCCTGCTGCGCCTTAATTAATCATGGCACTGCCGTTAGCGACAACACCGTTTTTTGCGATTATTTCAAGTCCTGTTGGCAAAACTGGAAAGGTCTTCCAAAGTTAGGCGTATCCTTGAAAAAAAAGAAGAGGAAAAGCATGAAAACGCCCCAACTTTTCTCTTTAGACTTGTTTGTATATACTCTGCTACTTTATACGTTGTAGCTTCATGAAGGCGACTCGCTGTATTTCTCATTTTTTTTGTTTACAAATTCAGTAAAACTCAGGTACCGATTCGGTCAATTTTACAAGGTGCGCCTCAAATGAAGAAAGGCTCGGGACGCCCCTGGCCAGGGGTGTCGCTAGGCAAAACTCGAGGGCGGGGGGGGGGGGCACCCGTTTCAGCTTTTCTTCTCATATGTGATAATAAAACTCGTTATAACTGCAAGCGTTGAAGACTGAAGATTAGAAGCCTAGTTATGTCTACGAGCTCAAAAGCGGTTCGAAGGTCTTGGACGTGGAAGGTGAGTATCTTAAAATATACGACTCCGGAAGGCCCAAGAGTCATACCAGTTAGAAACAATAGCCAAGAAACACAGCAATATATCCGCAAAACTGTATATCAGACCTTTTTTTTTTCTCTACCCTTAATCACAGCCCGGCTGAGATTCGGGAAGCGACTAACCTCGTCCGGGTTTCAGCGCTTCGGGTTCGGAATAGTAATATATTCCGAATCCAAACCGCATGAACCCGTCCTTGGTTGTTAAGTATCGGAGGGTAGAGCCCGCAATCACCTACTCTTTCCCCTTTTCTCACCATTCCTCCAAACCCAATCAAATGAAAATGAGCGCCGCAGGCGAAATTTGTTGAAGTAGGCCATGACTTTTATAGCTTTTAATGCTGCCGAAGCCCCGAGATTCCAAGCCTATCCGAATGAAATGACGGACTTTCTAGTAAACAGAGCCTACAGGCAAATTCTGTGGAATCCTGTATGATCAGAACGCCTTTGCAGATCCCAAATGTAAGTAAGGGCCACTTACCAGAATCTGCCCATCTGTCTTTGTTCACGACGAATCCAGAAAAATGTGGGACATTTAGCTGGAAGTTGGATAATGTGCTTCAGCTGGAGCCTTTCCAAAAAAGAAGTACTGATCATCCAGAAAAAAATGAAATGTATTTAGAGTTAAAACACAAAATAAAAATCAAATGACATTTTGCAATAACCAGACCCGTCATTAAATCTTCTCTCATTGCTCATGAAGCAGATTTTGTTTTTAAACGTCAGACTGGATCTTCCGACAAAGGATCTTTGCATGAAACTAACAAATTAGTGGAAATGCACGCCACAAGCAAAATCAGCCTGATTTTTACTTGAATCGAGAGATATTAGTACACAACAGATCGTGTTAAAACTTGGATTAAAACTGTGTGCTGCAGGGTGAAATTTATGATTTGATTACTGTCTTCTGTCGGTCATGGAAGCTTAGATCTAACAATACTTGTCATTCTGACAAAATATGATTAAAAAAACCTCTCGGTATCTGAACGACTAGAAATAGCCTGCCTCTCAAAACATGCGACTGAGAATGCAATTCCTTTAATTTCAAAAGCTCGAGAACCCAGAACAGCCGACGCCTTTAATACCTAGCCTTACTGACTTTTCCGGGCGTACTGACAGCCCCCCATTTAGCTTTTCTGAGTAAGCACAGAAGTTGAGCTGAATTTTTGTGGTCGGCCGTCGGGCGCTCTGCGAGCGCCCGTTTTAGCAAAATTTGTGTGGTCGGGCACTCTGCGAGCGCCCGTTTTAAATAAATTTTTGTGGTCGGGCGCTCTGCGTTTTAGCTTTTTTCTTTCTTCGAGGGGGCGGGGGGGGGGGGGGGGGGGGTACCCACTTGAAACCCAACTTGAAGGGAAGGACGAGCATTAACCGTAGATACTTTATTGACAAAACAGGACCGGATTGTGTCGCAGTGGAAGGTGTCGGAGGGGGTTTCCTGGATTTCCGCTGATAACGAGTTAGGGTACTTCCAGATGTACCTGGACCAGACCAGGACCATGAAACTTGGCAGACATATTAGCTACTCTCTCAGGTCGACTTGAAAATAGTTCCTTACCCGATACGATGGGTCTTGGGGGGAGTGGAGGGATTGGGAATCCAGGATCTAGTCACATGTAGAACTTTAGAACGGGTGATCGGACGTGAATGAAACTTGACAAGTATCAAGAACAAGTGTCTCAGATGATCGATTTCAAGTCCGGAACGAATCCGATTACTTGGGGGGGGGGGAATCTCGTGAAACGCTTAGACTCGAGTGATCGGGATGGGACTTGGAGGAGAACAAGCATAAGCCGTTGAGACAACATTTCAATCAATCAATCAATCAAGTTCAATCCGAATAGCTAAAAGCTAGAAGAGGAATACAAATTTACAAAATACACAGACACGAAACTAATTAACTAATACACTTACAAGATATGACCAGAAATAAATGACGGGATGAAACTACGTAAAAATCGGGCAGAAGAATTAGGAGAAAACTGATTGCCAGTATCCCTCTCGGAACGACGCACGGAAGACGGGGAATAGATGGAAGGGGGAATAGATGGGCCATCTGGCGACAACACATTATCTTAGCTCCAAATTTGTTTGAAAGAATATTTCTACGTTCTGTTATTTTAGCAACGTCAAGTTTAATGATAGCCTCTTCAGAGGAAATATTATGATCACCCAGAATAGTGGCAAAACAGGACCGGATGATGTCACAGTTGGGGGAGATGGAGAGGGTTTTCCACAATTCCGGAGATCACGAGTAGGGGTACTTCCAAATGGGCCATGACAATGAAACTTGGCAGGCTGTGCTATGACCATGAAACTTGGCAGGCATGTTAGGGACTCAGATTGGCTTAAATCAGATTGGCTTAAAAATAGTCTCTTCCCCGATTCGATCATCGCTGTTTGAGGAACAGTTGTCAATGAGTGGAATAACCATTTCAGATTTAGTAGATCAAGCCCAACTGCAAACCGTATCTGACAAACATGCTAACTGTTCTTACAAGTGCCATATGAGCTTTCAGCTCTTGTTAATTGTTTCCAGTCGTTTTCAATTGTTGGTTTTGTTTTCAAGTCGTGAAATGCAGACCGGATTTTTGGGATCCCAAAACGTAAGTGGAGGGATACCTATGACATCACAAAAGTTGTCCGTCTGTCCGTCCGTCCGTCCGTCCGTCCGTCTGTCCGTCCGTCTGTAAGCACGATAACTCTCGAAGGGAATGAGATATTTTGATGAAACTTGGTGTGAGGGTTCGTTGGGTCGTCGGACCAGTCAAGTTCGTAGATGGGCTTTGTAGCTCTACATTTAGGGGTGGGGGAGGGGATTCAAATTAAGGGACAAACAAAATATTTTGAAACAGCTAATGTGATAGTCAATTATGGGGTAAGAAGACATGCTGAACACGATAGTGAAAACTATTTTGTCATCGTACAAGTAGTTCGCCCGGAATCCGGCCAAAACCGGAAAGTTTGTTGAAAGTAAAAGTTTTATTTGAAGTTGATTAGATGTTCGATTTAGGGGTAGGAAGACATGCTGAAGACGATGGTGAAAATTATTTTCTCGACGGACACGTATTTCGCCCGGAATCCGGCCCAAACCGAAAAGTTTGTTGAAAGTAAAAGTTTTATTTGAAATTGATTAGATGTTCGATTTAGGGGTAGGAAGACATGCTGAAGACGATGGTGAAAACTATTTTCTCGACGGACAAGTATGTCGCCCGGAATCCGGCCCAGACCGGAAAGTTTGTTGAAAGTAAAAGTTTTATTTGAAGTTGATTAGATGTTCGATTTGGGGGTAGGAAGACATGCTGAAGACGATGGTGAAAACTATTTTGTCGACGGACAAGTATTTCGACCGGAATCCGGCCCAAACCGGAAAGTTTGTCAAAATTAAAAGTTTTATTTGGAGTTGATTAGATGTTCGATGTAGGGCAAGAAGACATGCTGAACACTTATGTGAAAACAATTTTCTACCAGGACTTGTAGTTTGCCTGGAATCCGGCCAAAACCGGAAAACTGTTGGAAGTTAAAGTTTTATTTCTAGTTGATTAGATAAGCGATTTAGGGGTAAGAAGAGATGCTGAGTCCCTGTGTGACAATCATATTTTACCCGGACATATAGTTCGACCCGAATCCGGCTGGAATCGGAAAATTTGTTATAAGCTAAATTTTTATTTGAAGTTGATTAGATGTTCATTACTGGGGAAAGAAGATACCCTGATTTCGTCTTTGAGCTTTCTTTTTTTGCCGGACAAGTAGTTCTGGAGTTCGGCCGAAACCGGGAAATTGGCAGAAGTGGCAGGAAGTTTTCGTCAAAACAGATATGACTTATAGGGGTAAACACACATGCTGAATTCATATCTGAACTTGGTTTTCTCTGGTGATTAGGTATTTGGCCTTAATCTGTTTCTGAATTTTAATTGTAAGAATGTTCAAGGAGTCTGGCGATGACTGGATCTGGCTAAGACAAGACCCAGTTCTCTGGATCAGATATTTTTGGGATCCCATCGAAACCTTTGGTCTTGTTTACAACGATAATAGGGAATTTTTTTTTTTTTAGCTGTAAACGATCAAATAATTATAGATAAAAATTATAGATAAAAATAGCGAAATATGTAAAAATAATAGAAACGGCCGAATCTAAAACCCAGTCGTAAATGATTGGAAACAAAACTTTTCAATTGTAGTTCTGTTTAAGATCGTTTTCATTTATTTTCTATTGGAAACATTTGGTTTGGTTTTCTTTCAAGTCCTGAAACAATACCTGATTTTTAACAACCGTAGTAGGGAAGTTGAACTTTTTGTTGTTGTAAACGATCAAAATAGTTTAACTGACACGGCGAATTTGAAATTCCAGTCGTAAGTGATTGGAAACAACTGTATCAAATCGTAATTTTGCAACTGTTTACGACTTTTTCAAGTGTCATTGAAAAACTGTTTACGATCGTTTTCAGTTGTTTTCGTTCGGAAACAGTTGGTTTGGTTTTCAAGTCGTGAAACAAGATTCAAATTTGTCTGTATCTTCACAGTATTATTTTGTTTTTAAATATATCTCCTCCCCTGTAGCTACTAAAATATTCGAAATCCGAAAATGTCTGCACTGCAGTGGCTTTTGTGTGTGAAGTTTTCAGGAATTTTTGCAGTATCTGCTTTCTGCCATCTGTTATTTAGAATCCTTGAACTAAACTTTTACTGTACTTATTTTTAGATGGCGTTCTTGACCTCTGGTTTTAATAAGTTATAAACAAGAACACGTGTCAAATAATGTTGATGTCAACCAAAATGCAAGCAATAGCAGACTGACAGCAGATAAATTCTGGAATTTGATAGTTTGGGATAAATAGTAAGATGCTCTAATTTGTATATATAGTATTTTTCTGGTCATAGGCCTACAGTACAAGTGTCACAGGTCTGGTAAGTTAAATTAGGCTTTATTTGTTTTAATTTTATTTGAAGCCAATCATAGGGTCAGTTCAGGTCAGTTTATCTAGGGAAAACAGAATTTCCATTTTGAGCCTCAGGCCAGGCTCAAGCAGAGCTGGAGACTCCTGCAATATGGGGCAACATCTAAGGCGTTTTTCTCTGCTCCCACAAACAGTTTGTGGGTCGACTGTGGCTTGAAAAGAGTGTTTCCTTTCCTTTTGTGCGGCCCACAAGTGTGTTTCTATGACCAATGAGATTTCGTTGCTTGATTTGTTGCTCAAATTCTACAAACAACTGGCGAGGTGATTGTCAGTTTTGTGGCTCGATTCTGGCAGGAAATTCAGATTCATCAGTTGCGTTTTGCAGATACCATGGTATCTGATTCCACAGTCTAAAGTCATTTTTGCAGTTGTTGTGGTATCTGATATAGTCAATAGGCATTTTTGCAGTTGTTGTGGTATCTGGCCAGTTAGCGTGGTACCAATTGTGGTAGCTGGTTGTGGTATCTGAAAAGTCATCTCACTTTCATCAAACTTTGTCAGATTGGTGAGAAAGAAGTTTAGCACTTAGCAGATTTGGCAGTTGCCGTTTTTGCAGAGCAACCATATTTCAGATACCACAGTAACTGGAAAAACGACTCATTGCAGATCCAGTTACTGTGGTAACAAATACCATTGTATCTGCAAAAATGCAACTAAAGTTAACTACTTTGTCAAGCATATCAACTTAAAACTGAGGATGCTTTTTGGACAGAATGGTAAGGAAATAAGCCTGGAGTTCTATTTATTGAGATTTTACATGAATTTAATTTTATTTTCCTATACTTGAAATGACCTAAAAAAAAATAGACTTGGCATTTCCTTGAGTTTCAACGAGTGGCTCGACTGTGTGGCACACAATCGTGTTTCCCCGCCAAACACTCTGAAGTGTGTGGCCCACAGTTGTGTCACAGAAAAAGGCCTCATGAGTCATAAGAGTTTGGAGCCTACTGTAGTCAGCCTGTAGTAGGGTACAGGAGGATACCTATTTGCACCACCCCTGTCTGACCCCTGTGACCTGTGAATGTTGAAAGCTGTGTGAATGAATATATGCTTGCAACCCCAACTTCTTTCCAGCCAAATATGTGAAATTACCAAATATGTGAAATTGGACCTTGAATAAAAGGTCTATTATTAAATACTCATTGAGCCCCCCAAGCTGACTGGGAAACATAAGCTATGATGCTTTGGTAGCAATATTTCAGCCCTCCGTGTCAATGGTCAAGGGTCCTGGCTAGGCTGTCAAACTTCAGGGTCAGCTTGGGGAATATACGAACTTGCAATAAATAACTGGAGGTTCTACTGACCATAAATATCCTATTCAGGGAAATTACTTTAAATACCTATGTGATATATGTTAAGTTTGACAGCCTGACAAGGACCCTTACCAAGGTTTTCAAGAAGGGTGGATTGCTGAATTGCTGCCAAAGTTTCATAGCTGACATATACATTTTATGCATTGTTTGAACATATGGTCTTATTATTTTTTACAACTAAGTTGCAGAGTTCCCAAATACCTTTCTTCTAAACACCTGCTTACCATGGCAAATTGTTTTTGCCCTACCTTCTTTTTCCAGTTTTCTTTTGCAACTTTTGCAAATTTATTTACTCTACCTGGCAACCCGAATAGCTTGAGCATGACTGTTTGCTGCAGCTTTTTTCTGTTGCATGTACTTGTGGTTTTACGCCAGAAGAAATAGAAGTAAGTTGATGACATTTGATATTAATTAATTCCATCCGGATGGATGTATTTTGAAGTTTCACATGTGAACCTTGTGATTTAGTCTTTATTTACACAAGATTACTAGGGGTGGCGTAAATATATGGGTGCAGCAGATAGCAAGGTATCCTATATAGTAGAGGTAGGTTATATGGACATATCGGCTATTTGAACTTTATTTTCTTCAGTTGTGGACTATGTGATGGATGAAAACTTGAAGTATAGTAAATATTATACAACCCAGTTAGGACTATAATGCCATCCTTAGCTTTTCCATAGTCGTGGTAGACTCTATCTTTTGGATGGTGTGGTGGTCTCATAGCTTTTTGGAATCACCGATCACAGTCTGGGATACCCAGATGAATACCTACACTGGTTTTCAACACAACACATTTGTCAGTTGCAAGCTAATAAGAGAGAGATATTATGTTATACTGATTCAAGCGTACCATTCCTCCCACATCTTTTGTGTCATTCATCTGCAGAATGACAGTATTATAAGGGCCTGGTGTTGCTGTCATTTCAGCACATGCTTTTTTTTATTCTTTCTAATTCTTTGACTGGGTCATTTCAGTTGACTTAAGATGAGAGCTGTACATGTGGGTGAACGGTTAATAGGCACATGAGAATGAGATAGGTATTCTCTCCTTTATAATCCTTCCCTGACTTCAGAAAATGCACAACCTTTCAAATGTGTTTTATGGCACTCATGGCGATCATAGTGTCTGTCCGTCTGTACCTCCTGTCTATCTGCCCCTCTGTTATAGTTTTGCTAGCTTGTTGATAGTTGTGGTAGTTTGGGCACCTCCACAAGTTCCACATCAGCTAGGATGGGGAAACTTGGCATGCATATAATGGACCACTCGATCCGATGCTTAAAGTTCAATGGGCACATCAAACTACCCCAATCCCACTCTGTAACAACCTAGGACCAACGCTTACCCCCTAGCTCAGTAGATTCTTCAACAGTTTCCTCTCTGTGATATTTCAAAGCGTAATTTTTTGGGCCAGTACATGCTCAAATCTACTAGCTTGGACAAAGATAAGAGTGATGTTTCTTATAATACTTAGTTGATCTTTATTTATTTCCTAAATCAGCTTGTAGAATTCAGATTTGAATAGGATATTTGTTTGTTAATGATTTTTGAAGCTAGGTTATTTTTTATAAACTTATTGCATATCCCAGTACATTCTATAAAGCACGTTAGCCAAATTACGACCGAAGAAGAAGTGGAAGAAAACCATTGAAGACTTAAATTATATATGACAAGAATATTTTGGAGATTTAACATGTCTTCTAGTGTTTCCGATTCCCCATTTGCACCCTGCTTTGGTGGCATCTCAGATATATCCTTTTCTATCAAGCATGGCCGGGAGTTTTTGAATTTCCGGCCACGAAATCCCAGCTCCTAAGATTTGGATCGCCGAAATGCCATTTTCTTAACGCCTTCTAGAGGAAGTTGGAAATGATTATTTGTGAAGCATTTAACACAAAATAAAGCATTAGAAGTGTCCATTGTGCTTTAACAGTACTTTATTCTCCCGGATCCGGTCATCCGTGCACGGTGGAGTTGCGAACGGGTGACGCGATTCGAATGAAACTTCGTGGGTGGTAGCAGCAGATGCCCAAGATGTTCCACGAATGGGCCAGAACCACATCCGATCATGGTGGGGGAGTCGGTTGGTAAGGGGGGGGGGTCGTAATATTCGTTGGAACCAAACGGATAGAGGAAACTTGGACGGTACAGATAGGTCATAGATATGCAAGTCGGGTGACAAAATTATGTAAGATGCATAGGAGTAAAACGGATGGAGGAATTGGAAAAAAAATTTCATCGTACAAAGATCCTGGGTATGTTATTTTGGGTTCCGGACTGGACCAGAGTTGCGTTTTATTTGAAGTTCGTAGTACAGCGAGAGTGGACGGCGAATTGTAAATAGTCGTTTTATTCATGGCGGACTACGTCAGAAGGTACGCTGAACACCCCACTCAGTGTACAAACTAGCGGGTCCGCTCACCGCTGGCACTCAGCGGGCGGCCCGCTGGCAAATGAAACGACCCCGCGCCTTCCCAGTGTACGACCCGCTGGCGAATAAAACGACAACGAACAGTCCGCTGACTTGTACTATGATCTTTAGATAAAACGCAACTCAGGCCTCGGTGGTGGGGGGGGAGGGCATGTCTACCAGAAGAAATGCTCTGATTCGAGTGAAATTAGTTGGGGTGGTAGAAGCAAATGTCTTAGATGTGACATGTTTGTTGCCAAACTGTATGTGGACACGGCGGGGGTAGTTGGAGGGGGAGTCTCCGGATAGGGACCAAGCAGATGGAGTGATAGTGATGAAACTTGGATGGTAACAAAAATATTGGTCCTAGATGAGCAATTTGAGGTCTGGACCGGAACGACCTCTGTGGGGGAGATTTTCCAGGAGTTATGAGATTCGAGTTAAACTTGATGGATTTGTTTTTCGCTTTTCTATGCGATAACCGGGAAAGACTTTTCGGAAAACGGGGAATTCTCTTTTTCATTCAGTTTCCTTTTGGAACCAATAAAATCGTTTAGGTAAATCTGGTAGTTTTGAAATCGTGGAAGTGTCGTCGGTGCGAAGACTTTTTGGTATGGGGACCGGAAAAGTCTCGTCTGTAAATCAGGAAAAGTTACCGACAGACACCGAAGTTACCGTCGTGTAGCTGCTTCCCTCCACTTGTCTGCATCAGACAGGGCATCCGCATACTTCTTTGTTCTTGGCAGGAGTAACACTCTATGAGCGTGTTCCACCCTTCTAACAATAGTTAGAAGTGCCAATTTAAAATTGTATTTTGTGTGTTGTTCATTTCTTTTTTCCTTTCCATTTTCCTTTTTGTTTATTTTTCTTTTCTTATACTCCATCAGTGACATTTTTATGCAAGATGGGTAATAAATATATTCATTCATTCATTCAGTTACTATTAGTTACTATTTCCGTTCCATCCTCATTAAAAGTTACTACGCTGACCGTTTCAACCTTCTCGAAATAGGAACTAATAGTTACTATTTGCTATTTGCTAAGAGCGTGTTCCATCCTACTTACCGTAGTTACTACGCATGACGTCACGAATTCTGGTTTTTTGCCGTCAAGGCTGGAACGATTTTTCTATTTTCCAGCCGGATCTCACGCCAGGGGCGAATCCGACCAATCACGTTACAGAGATGCGTAGTTACTGCGCTTACCACGCTCCCGAGCATGGTAAGCAAATAGTAACTATTAGTTACTATTCCGACAAGGTTGGAACGGTCAGCGTAGTAACTTTCGTGAGGATGGAACGGAAATAGTAACTAATAGTAACTATTGTTAGAAGGGTGGAACACGCTCTAAGCGTAGTAACTACGCATCTCTGGAACGTGATTGGTCGGATTCGCCCGTGGCATGATATTCTGCTGGAAAATAGAAAAATCGTTCCAGCCTTGACGGCAAAAAGCCATAATTCGTGACGTCACGCGTAGTAACTATGGTAAGTAGGGTGGAACACGCTCTATAAGTCCAAAACACGCCAGTGATCCTCAGGAAGAACGAGTAAACATCTCACTAACTCAACAAATCAAATCCTGTGTCAACCAATCACGGCGATTTTTGGGAGCAGATGCGATACCGCTTCTGGCTCCTCCGCTAGGTACCCGGCGATTTTGTATCGGCAAGGAGAGTTAGTCATCAAGAGTATTAACCCTGTTCGAAGTTGATCGAGACGAGATGGCACTTTTGTGGAATCGACTATTTCAAGAAGATGCAGACTTTCTTCAGCATGCGTGATATAGAATAGTCTTGCATGCTCTCTTCTGCAGTGATATCAGAATGTCAGTCGTCTAGAAACTCGAACGGTGGTTTCAGGACTCGAACGGATTCTTCGATTCAGATGATCTTTTTATACAGATACTTCCTTGCGTACCAAAGGTGTATAAAAATGAATTTTTGGCTGTAGCATATTTGTAGCCTTCGTCAAGAAAAGCTCCGCTCGTTTGCATCAGGCAGGCTATCGTTAATCTACTCGACTCCGCCTGCTTATTTGTGCTTTTGTGGAATTGACTATTTCAAGGAGATGCAGACTTTCTTCAGTATGCGTGACATAGAATAATCTTGCATGATCTCTTCTGCAGTGATATCAGAATGTCAGTCGCCTAGAACTCGAACAGTGGTTTCAGGACTTGAATCGAACGGATTCTTCGATACAGACGCTTTCGACGCAGATGATCTTTTGATGCAGATGCTTCCATGCGTACTAAGGTTGCGTTCCCCAAACTTAACAATTGTTAACAATCGTTAAATTTACTTCGGGGTGGAGCTGACTGCAGCTTCAACGATCGTTAACTTTTCCCAGCTCTACGATTGTTAACTTTTTTGCAACGATGCTCACCGACCATGGTTACAAAATAGTTAACAATCGTTAAGCTCAGGAACGGAAATTGTAGGTGGGTGGAGCTTAAATTTTGAAATCAGAAACGTGGAACGCAAAAAGTTAACAACTGTTAACATTTGTTAACGATCGTTAAGTTGGGGAACGCAACCTAAATGAATTTTTGGCTGTAGCCTACTTGTAGGCTACGTCAAGAACAAATCTAAAGGCTGCCTGATGCCTGCAGTAATGCTTTGCTCCCATGCGTAAGTGGAGCATTGCTGTGCATTACGCCGCGTTTGAAACAGTGGCGAGTCAAGACAAGCCCGTGGATTTTGGTTGCGTCACGGGCCTTCCTCTTCCATCTTTGGCGTCTCCAAACGAGCTCTGCCTCGAGCGGAAGACACGCAACAAACCTTGGACTTGCTCTGTCTTTGCTGTTTTGGCATTTGACTTTTTTCCATTGAGTGTAATGAGCATTTTTTTTTCTTGGTGTGTCATTGTTGAAGTAGAAATGGATTTTCTGGAGGAAGGATAATGCTGAAGCTCTTTGTTGACACGTTGGTAATGTCACGTCGTTTTCGTATTTTTCAGTCGGCTAAACCACCAAACTGTCTGACTGTCACTTAAGTTGAAGAAAGCTGGGTACAACAGCCGTTGAGCAAGGATCTTTCAAATACTCTTAATGACTATCTCCCTGCCGACGCAGAATCTCCGGGTACCTGCGGAAGAAAGGAAGAAACGGTGTCAAAGCTGCGCTGACTCTTTGAGTCGTTGTGTTTTGAGTCGTTACGGACACGTTTACTCCTTCTTCCTGAGAATCAATGGCATGTTTTGGACTTAGTCATATAGAGTATCAGACGGACGCACAGTCTGCCCCGTCTCCGTCTATGATGCATTCTACACCATTATCAAACTTCAAATGGACAAGATTCAAAACATCAAACATTTTAGGACTGATTCTTGCGGGATTAAACAGTTCGCCATTTGTGGCTGAGTTTCGGCCAAAGCTTTTAGCCATATCACACAGAATAGTAATAAGAATAGTGATGATGCCATCAGCGGTATCCTGATGTATAACAAATCCGGGCAGGAATTCAGTCGGGGAGCTCCCGACCGTGTGTTTGCACTTCAGTGGTCGTAAAACTTGGCAGGAAGACCTTAGCCTTAATAGACGAGGTGATTAGACGAAGGCGACGAGGCTTAAGGTTTCATAGAAAATTGTCACAATAGTTAGGGCTAAATAATAGGCAACAAAAAACTAGAAAAGTAACAACAGAACAAACATGAAACAAATAATAATTATAGGTAGATAATACTACTCTAACACACACTTTGGAAAAAGCAAAATGTTTGAAAAAGCAAAAGGGAGCTGGAGGGGCTAGAAATTGGAGAAGAAGTTGAAAACGTTATAAGCTATGGTGATAAAGCTATCACCATATGTGGTTTATTATATCGCGATAAGCTATCGTATATACTCCTCACGAAATTCAGCCAAGTTTATGTATATTTGGAAGTCCTAAAACCGTGTTATGAAGGTTTCAACGTTTGCGACGAAAACGAAGAAACATTAAAGAATAATTCAGATATGTCAAATGGTTGTACCAGAGTAGCCTACAGTATACCGAAATATCATTCAACTACCGACAAGGGAGCTTTTGAGAAGGCGTTCGTATTTTTTGGCCCCAAAAGGCCACCATAATAAGCTGCTCGTTGTTTTCGTCGCTGGTTGCGAGGGGTGCGAGTGAGGGAATTTTATGTGAAGCGCTTGAAGTTGAAAATGATGCGGTCTTATTTGTGTGTCTGGTTTGATAGCCTTGCCCCTTTGGACCTCTGAATCATGTTCTATACGCAGGTGTAACGACGGGTAAAACATTTTTAAGGCAGAGAAATATCTGCGTCTGATGCAAGTCTCACGTTTTTTTGTGTCGCATAATGTCACCAGGCCCGTATCTAGGAATTATTTTTTTTGGGGGAAGTGGTTTGCCTGCTGGTTGGATAAAAAAGACAGATCAGAGGGTAAAGCCTATAAAAATGATTGTTTTTGTATGTTTCGGGGGAGGGGGGCGGATGGGGGGTCAACCCCGTAACCCCCTCTGGATACGGCCCTGAATGTCACCCTCCAGGTCCTTCTACACGAACTAGCCTCGATGATTCAAGTTAATTTTCTGTTTCTCGGTGTTATAATGCTAAAATCTCTGAAATGAGAATACTTTTTTTAACATCCCTATACTTTGTCAAGAAGTATGATGGAAAAGTTTTATTGGCTGTGGTGTTTTTGTATTTATACTTTTGTTTTGACTTTGCCAGAATGTTTCGGACTTGTAATAATAAACCTATTCCAATTCCTAGATCGCTGCCGTATATATGCATTTGTTCCGGGATTGCAGCACATCAAAGCCTTCACCCTCGACGTCTCTCAATCGTAAAATAGATTAAACAAACCTTTTCCTTTTTTCCTTCCCTCGTGGGTATGATTATTCTGAATTGAATTGTTATCGTCTATTTGCCCGTCGTCAGATAAGGTCTTCTCTTCCTGTAGATACGAAGATCTCGGTTCGTCTCGTCGGTAAATTGCTCGACAAATAAAATGTACTTGAATGCAGTTTTACCAAAATTTTAGCAAAGCTTTTGTTGGCCCAGGCGGCTAGACTTATTTTGTCCAGTCGAAGCGAGAATAAGGATTGGCTACTGGCAGGACCGTATCCGGGGGGGGGGGGGCTGCTTCGGCTGTTTTCGGGAATGGGAGTGGAAGAAAATTACAATAAATATTCTTTGAGCCCAAGCTGACTTTGAAACATATATTCAAACAATGTTTACAACGGATATACGTCTGCTACGATTTTTCATCAGCAATATTTCGGCCCTTCTTGGCAGGGGTCCTCGTCAGGCTGTCAATCTTCTTGTTTAACGTCGGGGAAGGAAACATTATTACAGGTTATTACATGGTATCTGTTACCACGGCAACTGGATCTGTAATTAGCCGTTTTTGGAGTTACCGTGGTATCTAAGTAAGTAAGTAAGTAAGTAATTTATTTATAACCCGCCGTTTTCAGAAAGCGATATGCGGTTGCTCTGCAAAAAGACAAATTGTCGAAATTGAAACGAAATTGCCGATAATCAATAAGACTACAGGGGCGAGGAGATATGCCGAATCCAGATCCGAAACTAATTTTCTAGCTGGACAAGTAGTTCGCACGGAATCCGGCCCTGACAGATATTTGCCAAAAATAAAATTTTATTCTGACGCCGATAAAGATGTTCGCATTGAGGTAAAATCACACGATAAATCAGGTTTTGAACTCTTTATTGTCAGACTCTCGGTTGTAGCACCTCTTTTCGTCTGCATACAGTTTGCGAAGTTTAGAGCCGCTAGGTTTCGATTAGAGATTTGACATATTGGTAAAACACATGTGAACCCAAATCTTAAATTTATTCTCCTGCCGGACAGGTATTTCGCTCGCAGTCCGGTTGAAACCGGAAATTTGGTAAAAGTAAAGTTCTTCTTTCGGCAGTTCATTAGAGGGTCGGTATAGGGATAAAGATACATGCCGAATCCGTTTACATGCCAATACATGCCGAAAGTAGGAATTTGGTGAAGTAAAAGAGTTTAAAATTGATTAAATATGAGATACAGGGTAAATGAATGTTGACTGTAATTTGTCAGGAAAAAACACTACGGTATAAATTTGTATGCATTTCGTCGCCTGTAAGACCCGATTGTCTGGATAAAAAGACCAGTAAACATTAGATTTCGGGATCCCATTGAAACCTTTGGTCTTGTTCGATTTGGGATAATAAAAGGTTGCAAATCGATCTTCCATCTGTTTTCCTACCGAATCAGTCTCAGTGTCATTGGACTATATTTAAAGACAAACACACAATTTACATTCCTGCCAGGAAAGCACAAATGTAGTGCAGGGTAGTGAAATAACCGATATTAATTTAAACACCAAACAGAATCAACTAACTGAATATTCTATTTAAAGAAAAAGGGAGGAGAGGAAAAAAATAACCTACGGTTTCAACTTGTATAGAAGAAGAGACAAAATAAGGGAAAGAAGGAACGAGAAAGAAACAAAAGAAAAGAAAAGAAATCGACAGTTTGACTGGATTCATCGGAGTTCTCTGAAGATATTCAGACTTTGGAGTTGTAATAGAGTCATCTTTCAGTCATGTTGTATCGCTATACGGATGACAAGACTGAATTCATGTATCTGCTTCGTTGATATCGTTTTTGACATTTTACATCCGACAATGGTATGGTGAACCGGAAATTTTGGAAAGAAAATAAACCTCTGATAAAAACTACAAGGTGGTGTGAGAACACGTTGAATCAGAATATTTCATGAGTTTCCGAATAGCATTGATATTACCGTCGTAATTTGGACTAGATAGAAAATTAGGGAGAACAATTACCATTTGGTTAATCGTTCTACCATGGTTAAACTAACATGTCTGTGATGTCTTTATAAAGAATCCAATAAATATGCCCCTTCGGGATCCCACCGCATTGTTATGGTGTTGTTCCACGAATACTTCATCCAGGGAAAGCCAAAACTTCATATTGTATGTTTATTTCTGCTGTTCGAGTTGCCGGGTTCCAAGTTGCCAATAACCCTCCCCCCCCCTTAAAGCTTCTCATTCTTCCGAAATAGTCTTATCATATTAAATAGGCCCTAGAGTGTAATAATTAGACCCCCGTGTTGCCAAGCGAATTGCGACCAATAACCCTGTTCCTAGTTTAATTCGTTTGTAGTGTGAAAAATCAAGTTTATAACTTGCGGGCGAATTGTAATGAAATGGTGAGATCGGAAGACAAATTTACCGCTCCGTAGGAATTGATTGTAAGGCGGCAAATGTCCCTTTGAATACACGTGTCCTTATTTGATTGGTCTATTAACCAGGTACACCTAAAGTTTTATCTTTCGAAAAACGGCTACCATGTGCCCCCAAACCCTTAATGTAAAATTTCGCGAGAGCCCGTCCAGGCACTAGAACTGGAGAAGGTGAACGAGTATTCGCCTTAGGATCAGTTTGAACATTGTTAATTTCCTCCCTGTTCCGAGCCAAGTAGTGTTTCGGCTTGCTTAAAGCACAATGGACACTTCTAATGCTTTACTTTGTATTAAATGCTTCACAAATAAACATTTCCGACTTCCTTTAGAAGGCGCAACGAAAATCGGCCGTTTTCATGTTATCCCTTGTCTTTACCTCTGGCATTTCGGCGATCCAAATCTTAGGAGCTGGGATATCGTGGCAGGAAATTCAAAACTCCCAGCAATGCTTGATAGAAAAGGATATATTTGACATGTCACCAAAGTAAAGCCGCAGATGCAGTTTACCTGATTGTTCTAGTGTTTCATCAGAAGTTTCATGGCTTAAAGTTTCTACTAATAGTTTTTCTTTGTGGAATAGTGCTGTGAAGCTTGACTAGCTTGCGTTATAAAATGTACCAGAATATGCAATAAGCTTATAAAAAATAACACAGCTACACAAATCATTAAAAAAACAAATAACCTATTTAAATCTGAATTATACAAGCTGATTTATGCATAAAGTAAAGATCTACTAAGTATTATTAGAAACATCACTTTTATATTTGTCCAAGCTAGTAAATTGAGCATGTACTGGCCCAGAAAATTACGCTTTGAAATATCACAGAGAGGAAACTGTTGAAAAAGCTGCTGCTCTAGGGGGTAAGCATTGTTCCTAGGTTGTTACAGAGTGGGGTTGGGGTAGTTTGATGTGCCCATTGAACTTTAACGCAAACTGTCGATTTAAGCCTCTTTCTCATTGACGCTTTGAGCCTTTCACATTAATGGTGGGTTTACACACTACGTAAAATCTGAGCGTATTTTGAAATCCGAGCGTATTTTACGCAGGTTTTGAACTTGAAAACATTTCTAGCAATACGGACGTATTTGAGAAATCGATCCATTTTGTATCCAAATACGTCCGTATTGCTAGAAATCTTTTCAAGCTCAAAACGTGCGTAAAATACGCTCGGATTTCAAAATACGCTCGGATTTTACGCAGTGTGTAAATGGACCATAAGCTACGCAACCTCTGCGTCGTGCTTGCGTCGACGCAGCGCGAAGCTTACGCAGACAAATAAAACGCAACGCAAGAACAGAACTAAGTTCTATTCTTGCGTTGCATCGACTTGTACGCATAAGATTTCGAAAATGGTTTTTAAGAAAAACTAAAAAAATTATGCTGATGATGAAGAAAAACTTGCTGTTAGTGAAAGAAATTAAAATTCAGCAGAAGAAACCGAGAAAGGAAAATGTAAATGAGCATCCAGCGCGAAAGATATGCTGCGCAACTTATAAGCAAAGCAAGATAAACGCCTACGCAACGACGCGTCAATGTGAAAGCTGCCTTAATCTTTCCACCAACTTTGATTTTTCTTTCAGGTAAAGCCACAATCGTAGTATATCATCAAATCAAGCCGAACTACCACAGCTTTGTACTTAGTAATGTAAAAGTGCAGCATATGTGGGCAGACACTGAAACGGTGATCACACTCACAGATTAACAGTGATGAAGTGCGCTTACTTTGTGACTTCTTAGTGATGAAAGTTGTGATCTCTTTGATCAAGTTTAATCTGGAATCGTCACCTCCCTCAGTGATACGGAGGCAGTGACACGATCCTAGAAGTTTGTTTTCGTTTGCGCCTCAGTGGAGAACCGTGAGGCATCTGTCCTACAACTTATCATTCGGTACTCATCCGATTGTTGTAGAAGAAGCCAGCGTTGATTTTCTGAGCCTGTCTTGGAGAGAAAGAGACCTGTTTACGACAAGCTACTGAGTCGTCTCGGAACCCTTGCCTTGCGTCACGGGATAGTGCGCCAAAATCCAGTCCAACGAGATTGTCAGTGTCGTCAGTCCGTTGTTTTCATAGAGAAATTCTCGGTTTCGACTGCGGAAAGTGTAGTGCGTTCGAAGTTTACGGAAGTATAGTTCGAAGCTGAGAAACTTGGATATAGCGGAGATCGAGAAATGAGAGGTAGAAGATTTTTCTGTTGCGTTTTGGTCTAGTCATGGCATACGGTCACAAGATTATAGAGGGGTAATGTAGCCGATGCATTTTTGAAAGGGTGATAAGAGCTACCATCATCCTTCAAGGTTATTATTATCAGAACTTCCTTTCTCGTTGAAGGTTTATTAATAATAATCACTAAGTAATGCTCAAAAGTTCAGCGTTAATTAAATAATACAGGTACATTATTTTTGTGTTTGAACCGAAGAGAGAATAAGGATAGTTCGAATCATTGGACCCTTCCGTAGAAAAAATCGATAAACGAAATTGATCAGCTCGATGCTGGGTGGCACAGCCGCCAACAGGATGCGAGACCAATCCAGACCCCCCCCCCCTCCCCCCTTCGCAAAAAAAAGAACGCCTGAGGTGGGAAGGACAACTAAATCTAAATTAATAAAAGAGAACAAATAAGAATAAGTAAAAAATAACAAGACAGCCAGTTAATGATTTAATTTTTGCCGCTTATTACAAGGAAATCTTTTTAATTGACGATACAGAGAATTTAAATGTTCCGCCTTAAAATTTACCGTTACAGTTATCGCCAACTCTGGTTTTCGCGGTCAAACACGGACTAAATTAAAACAATTATCGCCTAAGCTACTCTGTGCAAGTGAATGAAGATGGCACTGTTAAGAGTTCAAACAACTTTGCTGTACTCTTGTTGGAATGTAGTAGATGGATACTAGACTAATTAGTCTTAACTAGGCTACTCTCCAGACATCACCATGAAGTAGTAACTGAGTAAGTAAATTTTAGTAGGCCACCCATCATGGTTCAGAAGGATGGAGTGCGAAGAATAGGAATACCACTTAAAGTTTAACCAAAAAGGGCCGGAATAGAACTGTCAGTTACCCATCACTTATTCAATAAAAGAGGCTTGAAGACCCAGGGGCGGATCCAGCCTTCCGTTCTAGGGGGGGCGATTCTTACCGAAAAGAGTGGGGGTATTGTCCTTTTTGTCGGCCACAAGGCTGATTTTTTTCGCGTTTTAAGTGCCCCTGACGGTCTCTTATTTAACGAAAATGTGGTTTTCATATATTACAATAATGGTAAAAACTGTACTTGATCAACTGACAACTGTTTACAAGAAAAATTCAAGCTCCTGGCTCCACTTGTAAAAAGATCTTAGAGTCTAGTTACAGTAGTTAGAACATGCGTTAATGCAGACTTCCGTAAGTGCAGTAAAACAAAACAAAAAATTACAGCCAGTCTAGGGGGGGCGATCGCCCCCCTCGCCCCCCCCCCCCTCTGGATCCGCCCCTGTGAAGACCCGACCAAATATGTTACTTCGTTGCTCCGCACTGCACGAATAATCGATTATCGTATAGTAGAATTTCTGCATCGGTTTTGTGGTACATCTGCGCTTGTACCTGTGTTGTATGCTTGACGGAAACGATTTACGAAAGATATGTGTTCATGCAGTAAGCGATTTTCCGCGAGCTGATCGCTGGCCTCTGAAAAGCCGCGTTTGTGTTGAGATTGAAATTTTCCGCGTCGTAGTAGAATTTTGCGCTGAGAGGACGGCAGTAGATTTTCTGAACATAGCTACTAGACTAGATAGTGGAATATAAAAAAGTCCCTTAGCAGAATCCAACTAATTTTGTGTGCTCAACTAGTAAATAAGTTGGCTTTCAGCTAAACTTTAAAGGTATGTCAAAATGTATGAGATAGCTACAAAGTTAAATAACAAAATATAGACTTCCGAGTAGTTCGGGACCTGATTCGACAGAGGGGCTCTGAAAAAATTACGCCAGCTCACTAGAGAATTTGATGATTCTTGGAGATCGGCCTTATCTTTACGGGGACTTTGGACTTCTCCGTCCCAGTTCACATTTGGTTTATTTAAAGCTTCCAAAGCCGGAGAGAACAAATAGTAAGAATGTAGCACCACCATTTGGAGCATAATAAATTACACAGAAAATGCTAGCGTAGAATAACTGCGAAGGTCATCTCATTTCGTGCGTTATGACCTTTCGCGCTTCGGTAGATAGATTTTAATGAAATTTACCATCCTAGGCATTTCTGTAAGTTCTACCTACCTAACTGCCTTAGAGTAGTTCAGCTTGTGAGCTTTGCTGTAAATAGCGGAGCAATAACTTTGATTCGCCGACTAAAGCAGTTTGATTGTTCCCCAAGGCAAATTCCCAAGATTGAGTATGTTGATGTAATACTCTTGATGACAACTCTACTTGACGATGGAAAAATCTCCGGATACCTAGCGGAAAAGCCGAAAGCGGTATCACCTCGGGTATTACAGCTGCTCCCAAAGATCGCGGTGATTGTTTGACACATGATCTGAGTTGTTGAGTTTGAGTCGGTAGTGAGACGTTTACTCCTTTCTGAGGATCACTGGCGTGTTTTCTACTTAGTCAGAGAGAGTATCGCCAAGCCTAATTTCACTTTTCCCCCTTCCGATTGAGCCGGGAAAAACTTAAGTTGGTTCCTCTTTCGACAGAATCAGATCACTCACAGTGCCGATGGGCTGGGTGGTTAAGTTACTCAAGTTTCTAAGAGCGTGTTCCACCCAACTTACCCTAGCTATTACGCATGACATCACGAATTCTTCTTCTTGACGTCGAGGCTGGGACACATTTTTCTATTTTCAGCAAAATATAGTGCCACGAGCTAATCGGACCAATCACGTCGAAGAGATTCGTAGTTTCCACGCTTACTGCGCTCTAGAGCGTGGTAAGCAAATAGTTACTATCAGTTACTATTTCGAGAAGGCTGGACGGTCAGCGTTGTAACTTTTCACGCTGGAACGAAAATAGTAACAAATAGTTAATATTTTGGAAGAGTGGAACACGCTCTTAGTGTCTGGTTTCTTGGTATTTTTTTTTTTTTTACAGTTTAATTTCGTTTGTTGTGACGCCGCTTGAGCGGAATAAAAAAGATTTCGCCATATTGCGAAAATACTTTCAAGCGACCAATTCTTAAAACGCGCAGGAAACCTCGTCGGGGTTCAGTTTTCGTCAGAAAACAAGTCCAAAGGTTTCGGTGGGATCCCACATTCCGGACTGATTCTTTCTACATCCGTTTTTGCACTGCAGCGCTTCAAGACGGCAGCGCTTCTCGAGAATCACGGACTTGCTCCCCGACCAAGTCCGTGCTTCCCTGCAAGATGCTGCAGCGCTGCCGCTTCAACCAAGAAGATAGTGAATCCAAAAACGCATATTATGCAAAAGCAAAGATGTGCTGCAGCAGCGATGCGGCAGCTCTATTGCAACAAAAACGAGGCTCAGATCACTCCTTACCGAGGGTAATTGAAGGAAACAAATTGGTCGAAAAACTGATGGAAAGGTTTCCAAGAAACCACTGCTGCAATAAATTATATAATAATAATAATAATTAGTAATATTTATTTGTAACCCACTGCACAAACACAATGTGAAGATAGTGGAGTAAAGAAGAGAAAAGAAACAAATTAACAACAGAAGAAACACTAATACAACAAAATAAACACAATAAATCAACAGAACAAACGGATGAGCCCGTGATATGGAGTAAGCCGTTTATACGCTTGTCAAGATAAATTTTTATGAAGCTCCTAGAGTTTTGCCGTTATATCAGGGGCTTTGTATTTTCGTGGTAGGAAAACATACTTCATTATTCCAGTATTTCACATAAGAACTTTAACTACCGAATCCACATGGGACTTAAATGGAAGGACTTCCTCAGTTATAATGCCAAGATATTTTACATGCCAACCCTTTCTGTTCGTCTATTGTCTGAAGTAGTATTAGCAATCGATGGGTAAAAATTTGGCAATAGAAATAATATTATAGAATTGACTTTTTTGCATTAATCTTTAACTGATTAGCTCTATACTCAACCATAGGTTTTTGTAATAACTCAGCAGTCTTAGCCAGACCAATCGCTACCGTGTCAGCAGCAAAAAGAGCCACTGCTTCATTCCGAGCATTATTAGTCGTTTGTAAGTTTTGTAACACGCTGATACAGCATCCTGGAGTTGCTCTAGGAAGGTCATAAATCAATAAAGGAATAATACTGGACCTTGCGGCACCCCACATAACACAGGACTCTTATTAGACGGTATATTGTTAACCTGAGTAAACTGGGTCCGTCCCCTTAGGAAACTTGTAATGAGACTTAACACAGGACGTTTTAACCGGTAATTTCAGAATTTTTGTAACAGTAATTCGTGATTTACAGTCTCGAAAGCTTCTAGAATATCTAAAATGTGCTCGAAAATTGATGAATAACTTTTTTCAAACAGGTATGTAATGCATATCCTTCTGTGACCCACTGTCAGTTATATTACGATAATCTCCACAGATAAAGTTAGTGGTAGATATGAGGCGAAGATATAAGTCATATCAGCCTCCAGAGAGGATGATAATAAGTCATAGCAGCCTCCAGAGATGATGATATAAGTCATATCAACCTCCAGTGATGATTTCTGTTCGAAAAAGTTATAACAGTTAGCACGCGTCCATCTCGGTTGACATCGGAATGACAACCTCGATGGCCATTCGGCTCGGATAGGCTATTGTCAAAGACCGTCTCTGTGTCATTATCCGATATCAACCTCGATGCCGAAGTTAACCTTTAATGAGTGCTTTCAGCTTCCCGCGGTGCTTCCACTCATCCACTGGCTGACTGAAAATGCGTTGTGGAAGCTATTTAGTGTCCAGAAGGCGAAAGCTGCTGCGAAAAGCTCGCTAACTTTTCGTGGCAGCTCGTTGATAAGACTTTGTGGGTCGGTGTCACATTCCGACTAGAAAACCCACCAGTAGATCTCCTGGGGTGGTTCACAATTCCTATATAGATATATCTTTTCGACACAAACGTTTAAAAAACCTTAGGTACGGTATTTTCTTAGATTGGTAATTCCTCTCGGATGCTCAGTACAAAAACTTACTTTTGCTTAGGCTATTCCAAAGTGTCCACCTGGAGAGTTCAAGCGCTCGTTCACGTCTGAAATCTAATTCATTTCTCGATCGGGGTTACGACATTCATTCAGAAAGAGCCGATAGCTCGTATCGAGGCGAACGTGTTCAGATGGTCATCTTGGTCAGTCCAATTCATTAGGGATTGGCGTCATACGAGAGAAAAAGGAAAATATACAACACTCGACCAAAACGGAAAGCAGTGCGAGCTTTCCAGCTCGCAAAACCTCTCCTTTAGTACCAAAGAAGGGGGGGGGGGGAGATTGTTAAGCCCTTCAAACTTCTGAGACCCAATTTTCGTTTCCTTTTTTATATCCACCGAAGCCCTATAGTATAAAAAAGAAGAACTTTTAAATTAATAACGAAATACACGGAAATCCTAGCGTAGCCTAACTGCCAAGTTCCTCCTATTCTGTGCGTGTTAGATTCTTTCGTCTGCATGTCCGCCGTAAAGAATATACTTCCGGAGATCCGAATATTTCCGATTGTTCGATCGTGTGTTAAATTGATCCTTTATCCGTTATTTAGGCTTATCATCCAGTGAGGTGGAGCTTCAAATGCCTGTGTTCTTCTCTGTGTAGACGATGAGTAGTGGGTCATCACCTCCAACTGGAAAGAAACGAAAGAAACCCGATTCGAAACCACTGTCTCAGTTGTAAGTATCCTTTCCAGTATCTTCGGTGACAGGTTACTGGCTTGTCTCGGTTCCTATAGTGTCTTGGGAAGTTTCCACACTTTTTGTTCTGCTTGTGTCGCGGTTTACCCGTTGGTTCTATGTTGTATTTGTATATAAAGAGATACTAGTACTGTCTGTATATGCGTAAAGAACATGATAGATAAGGGTATTCTTTAAGTTTTTGACTCTTATTAATGACCCACTCAGAATTACCGGAAATTGCAGACAAAAATAATTACCTGATTATTAATTACCTATTACTAGTAGGGATAAAAGTAACATTTTCAAAGGAACGGTGAAGAGGGCAGATCCAGAAGACGCTGTTTTCTGGGTCGGACAGTCCAGTGGATATTCAATCAATCAATCAGTTTTATTTCAGCCCTAATAGCACTTGGCTAAAACACGGGCGGGAATTGGAAAAACAAACACTCACTATAAATAAAACACAAAATTCCAAACAATAGATACGAAACGAATATTAATCATGTACAGTGAAAATGTTTAGTGATAGGGAACGAATGAATTTAGGTCTCTTTCTGAAGATTTCGTAGGCGGGGGAACAAGCTTGGGTTTCGGATCGTTCTTCCTTCGCGTGTTAGGTCCATGAGGTGGTGTAGTGAAGCCCGGAAGGATTGTGCTGTGGTGTCGGGAATTCCAGATTTGGTGGCCAAAACCTGTTTGGGATCCCGCCTAACCTTGAATCTTGTTGTTATTTTTATTAACAGCGGTTATGACCGAACAGTCTTTTCGATACATCTCTTTTGCCAGGGTGACGGGAATGTTATACTTGCCATTTCAGCTCTGTCAGAAACAATCGAACCTAGCAATCTGTTTCAATGTTCCTTTCTTCTAGCTGCGACTTGACGAGGACCCTCGCCAAGGCCATATCCAGGTTGACCCCCCCCCCCCCCCCCAAAAAAAAATAAAAAAATTATAATTTTTATAGTCTTTTCTCTCTGATCTATATGTTTTTTGTACTTTTTTGTCGACCACCAGGGCTAACCCCCCCCCCCCCCCGAAAGGACCCCTCCCCCCCGAAATAAATTCCTGGATGCGGGCCTGACCCTCGCAAAGAAGGGCCGAAATAGCGCTAGAATAAATCTCGTAGTCCATGTAGGCCGGGAAGGGATTTGGGTCCGAAATTACACAATTCTCTGGTAGTAGCGTCGATCGCAAACCCGTACGCGTCATGCGACGCAGCGTTCTGCCGCAGAAACACAGCATTTCAGTGCGGTTACCCTTGTGTGACACAGATTTTTAAATCTGCTTATTTTTAAATCTGCTATTTGAATACACTGAAATATTTTGACTTATCCAAAGGATTTTGCATCTTCTCACCTGAAGCTCTAGTGAAGTCGTCCAGATTGTGCGCTGCTTGCATGACAACCCGAAATTGATCCTTCGCGGAGAATTTGAATTCTGACAAAGGCCTGTATTGCCACTGCGGCATGTGCGATGATATTAAGGTATTTTACTTTCCGGCAATGGCTTACATTTGTGGTTGAAAATGATAATGATAGTGCCAAAATGATAGTGCCGAGACCGTTTTGGCGCAAAACTTAGAAATGCAGCCTTCCAACCACGAAACGCAGTCAGTGTGAGTCTGGGATAGGCATCGTTTTGTCACAGATACGAAGCCTGTACCAGGATGTCAGAGGTCAACCTGATCATCAGCGAGGCTAGCGTAAAGGGGTATGCTTCTTTGATAACTAAAAGACAAAAATGCTCCTCAGCGGGATTTGATCCGGGACCCTCTGCTTACAAGGCAGGCGCTCTTACCATTTGAGCTACCGAGGGGCCTACCGAGGGTAAGAAAAAAATGTTTCTGGTTTATTCGTCACTGTACAAGTCCCTTGTGTAAAGTGCCATCTATGTATTACTATGCTTCTTTGATTTTCTCAATGTAGTTTAGCTAGGCCTACAGAAGTGTCTTCCCCTTCTAGGCTCGAAAATCAAGGTATGTCTAACAGGCCCGTATCCAGGAATTTATTTCGGGGGGGGGGGGGGGCGTAACCAGGAATTTATTTCGGGGGGGGGGGGTGCAAAAAAGTACAGAAACCACATAGATCAGAGGGAAAAGCCTATGCAAATGATTATTTTTGGTCGACCCCCTAACCCCCCCCCCTGGATACGGCCTTGATGTCTAATATTATTGTAACTTTAGTAAATAATAAAACACTTGAATTAAATTCCTTTTTTCTTTCAGAACAAAGTGTATTAATGAAAAGCGTCGTAGAGAACAAGAAAACGTTTATATTGAAGAGCTGGCGGAACTTATATCGGCCAGTATCACGGACATGAGCTCACTCTCTGTGAAACCTGACAAGTGTGCAATACTTCAGGAAACAGTAAACCAGGTAGGTGGCCTCGTTTTTGTTGCACGCTGCGGATCCGCTTCTCGGCCGCTTCCTTGCTGATTCTTTCTACATTCGTTTTTGCACTGCAGTGCTTCTTCCCAGAGCAATATAACTCTAGAGAGTAATGTGAAGACCCAATCATGCAGCAAAAACAGCGTCGTTGTCAAAAATTAAATCTCACGACTAGTTTTTTCATTATACTGGTAATTGAAGATAATTTACCTTAATAAGATATTTATAGTCGGTAGAAGCTTCAGTTATTTATTACAGGTTTGTTTCCTTCCCCGAAGTTGAACAAGAAGATTGACACTATTGACAGCCTGACGAGGACCCTTGCCAAGAAGGGCCGAAATATCGCTGATGAAAAATCAGAGCTGACGTATCCGTTGTAAACATTGTTTGAATAAATGTGAAGACCTATCCTTCCCATGCATCAAAAATGGGCCTCCGTCGCAGCGCCGCCCTGTTCGTGTGTGCAGTGGCGGATGCAGAAAATTCTAGCAAGGCTAAGGTCCGGCGCAAACATCGAGGACGAGGACCAGCGCTCGTTAACGATTGGTTGAGTTTCAGTAGGGATGTTCGTGTCCTCTAATGGAGCTAGTGTCGCTGCGATTTGACTGTGTGTCACTTTTTCGAAGTTCGTGCATAACTCTCTAGAGTCTTTTTTGCTCTGCTTCCGAGGAAGACGGCAGCGCTTCTCGAGGATAGCGGTCTTGCTTACCGACCAAGTCATTGCTTCCCTGCAAGGTGCTGCTTCAACCAAGAAGGAATCGCGCATGCAGTGAATCCAGAAACGCATCTTGTGCAGAAGCAAAGTAGTGCTGCAGTAGCGATGCCGCAGTATTGTTTCAATAAAAACGAGGCTCTGGTTCTAGTGCATCGCGCGAACACAATACGATTTTCGCAGTCGAATACGGTTTTCCTCCTTCGCTCCGTATTTTGGACGTTTCACATGCATGTTTCGGTCCGATGTGACCACACTGTCGGAAGTTTCGTAACAGAAAACAAGGATGCGCGGTTTCAACAGAGAACACTTGGGGTGTTATCTGTTATGATCTTGAAAACGTTATGCTTAACCAGCATTGCCAGGAAGAGCCGAAAACCGCCGGTAAAGCAGCTACTGACTTTTCCTATACATGATGACAAAACGTTTTGATACGTAAGGTTTCAAGAACATAACAGCTAACATTCTAAGTGTTGTCTCATGAAACCACACATCCTTGTGTTATCTGTTATGAAACTTCTGACACTGTAGAAAATATTCTAATGTTATTGTAGTGACTTTTAAACGCGAGCGGGAATTGTCTTCAGTATCCAGGATTAGTATAGACAGTTATTATTAAGACACACATGGAAAACTTGGCGTAGTGAAGCGAATAATGGTTGATTTATCTGAAATACATGAAAAGCAACGTACGTGTGTTTTTCCTTAAAATCCGGATAGATCAATCGCACCAGATGCTAATAAATATTCAACTTGTCTCAGCTCTGTGAGTTACTCTGAAACATTGGTTTTTCCCTATATTTCCTGTTGAATACCTTATTTTACCCAAATTGTACCAGTTTTACCGTATTATTTACCAATTTCACCTACGGTGTTTTATTTGATTTTAATTTTACGACATAATCTGTAGCCTTCAGCCTGGAAACGAAGGGCTACTACATATTAGCAAGGGCCCATGATTTTTGGTCGTCGCGCGCAATTTTTAGGTCATGTCACCGCCATGACTAAAAAGTTTCTCCGAGTGAGGATTCAAGTTAACTGCAGTATTTGCTGCTGGGATTAATCTTGGTACTGAGATAAGATTAATCCGTATTAGAGATAAGATTATCTTTTAAGAGACAAGATTAATCCCAGTAGCAAATACTTCAAGATTTTTTTTTGCAGTGTATGTTCGTCCACATCATTAGGTGTTTTCAGTCCCAGTAGGTAACTCTTTTGAAAGTTCGGTGTAGCCAATAACGTGAGTGATTGAGTCGCAGGCGTAACGCCATAAGATGGCATGTGCGAGTGAGTTAGAGTCGGTAACGTGAATGACGAACGAGGGCCTCCCATCCAGGGCCATGATAGGGTCATTGAGCAATAAAGATGATTGCCATGCTGGCATTTCTAGGTGTGACATCTTGAGCGTGTTCCACCCTTCCACAAATAGTAACTATTAGTTACTATTTCCGTTCCATCCTCATGAAAAGTTACTACGCTGACCGTTCCAACCTTGTCGGAATAGTAACTAATAGTTACTATTTGCTTACCATGCTCGGGAGCGTAGTAAGCGTAGTAACTACGCATCTCTGTAACGTGATTGGTCGGATTCGCCCCTGGCGTGAGATCCTGCTGGAAAATAGAAAAATCGTTCCAGCCTTGACGGCAAAAAGCCAGAATTTGTGACATCATGCGTAGTAACTACGGTAAGTAGGATGGAACACGCTCCTTGTAGGTGTCATGAAGGCTAGCAGAAACAATCACGGGTCCTTGATATGTGGTGAATGCAAACTGATAGAAAGGTTTTATAGGTCTAGGAAACGGGTTTAAAGATGGGCACAAAATATAGTGTTTTTTTTTTAAAACCAACCCCCACTCTCAATGTCGAGATAAGTATAAGCTTTTCTTTCCACCAACGCCCGCAACAAACAAAAATAAAAACTGCAAATACATTCGCTTCCTTCAGGTTCTTAACCGTAGGATCCCTAACGTCACTTTTTGGGATCCCAAAACGTAAGTGGAGGGATACCTATGACATCGCAAAAGTTGTCCGTCTGTCCGTCCGTCCGTCCGTCCGTCTGTCCGTCCGTCTGTAAGCACGATAACTCTCGAAGGGAATGAGATATTTTGATGAAACTTGGTGTGAGGATTCGTTGGGTCGTCGGACCAGTCAAGTTCGTAGATGGGCTTTGTAGCTCTACATTTAGGGGTGGGGGAGGGGATTCAAATTAAGGGGCAAACAAAATATTTTGAAACAGCTAATGTGATAGTCGATTATGGGGTAAGAAGACATGCCGAACACGATGGTGAAAACCATTTTGTCATCGGACAAGTAGTTCAACCGGAATCCGGACAAAACCGGAAAGTTTGTTGAAAGTAAAAGTTTTATTTGAAGTTGATTAGATGTTCGATTTAGGGGTAGGAAGACATGCTGAAGACGATGGTGAAAACTATTTTCTCGACGGACAAGTATTTCGCCCGGAATCCGGCCCAAACCGGAAAGTTTGTTGAAAGTAAAAGTTTTATTTGAAATTGATTAGATGTTCGATTTAGGGGTAGGAAGACATGCTGAAGACGATGGTGAAAACTATTTTCTCGACGGACAAGTATTTCGCCCGGAATCCGGCCAAACCGGAATGTTTGTTGAAAGTAAAAGTTTTATTTGAAGTTGAGTAGATGTTCGATTTAGAGGTAGGAAGACATGCTGAAGACGATGGTGAAAACTATTTTCTCGACGGACAAGTATTTCGACCGGAATCCGGCCCAAACCGGAAAGTTTGTCAAAATTAAAAGTTTTATTTGGAGTTGATTAGATGTTCGATTTAGGGCAAGAAGACATGCTGAACACTTATGTGAAAATAATTTTCTACCGGGACATGTAGTTCGCCCGGAATCCGGCCAAAACCGGAAAACTGTTGGAAGTCAAAGTTTTATTTCTAGTTGATTAGGTAAGCGATTTAGGGGTAAGAAGAGATGCTGAGTCCCTGTATGACAATCATATTTTACCCGGACATATAGTTCGACCGGAATCCGGCTGGAATCGGAAAATTTGTTTATAAGCTAAATTTCTGTTTGAAGTTGATTAGAGGTTCATTACTGGGAAAAGAAGATACCCTGATTTCGTCTTTGAGCTTTCTTTTTTCGCCGGACAAGTAGTTCTGGAGTTCGGCCGGAACCGGGCAATTGGCAGAAGTGGCAGGAAGTATTCTTCAAAACAGATATGACTTATAGGGGTAAACACGCATGCTGAATCCATATCTGAACTTGGTTTTCTCAGGTGATTAGCTATTTGGACTTAATCTGTTTCTGAATTTTAATTGTAAAAATGTTCAAGGAGTCTGGCGATGACTTGATCTGGCTAAGGAAAGACCCGGTTGTCTGGATCAGATATTGAATTTTTGGGATCCCATCGAAACCTTTGGTCTTGTTGTCATGGCCTTGAATGCTTCCGCGTCCTACGGATTCTGAAATCCCTTGTATGAACATCATTAATGTAATAACCAGGCCCATATCCAGGATTTTTTTTTTTTTTGGGGGGGGGGTTTGCCTGCAGGTCGAAAAAAATACAAAAAAGACATAGATCAGAGGGAAAAGCATATAATTGTTAAAGGACGGTTTTGGCTTTTTAAAGCCTTTTCCGAGAACCGTTGACTTGTAGCGAAAACAGGGAAACAATTTACACAACCGTTTTTTCGGATGGAAAAACTTCCCACAGACAACTGTCGACAGCCTGATACACATGAAAGGTTGCAATACACGGCAAGTGAGAAAATCAGCGTGGTTTTGTTAGAGGGGTTAGAATGTACCGTACGAAATTGGGATCTCGGGGTTTAGAAATATATGGAGTGATTATGGAAGTAGGTTGCATTAGTATTGTAGACAAGACAGATCCTTTAAAAGCAAATGCGTGAGATCTGTCCGCACGTGGGTTGTGCTATGAAAGACAGTGAAAAGGGTTCCGGGTTCGGAAGATGAACCCCGACTTTTTGCACCATTGTGTGTTGTCAGTAACTTAGCGCGCCAGTAGTTCTACGGGCTAGACTACTTCGCGTTTCATTAACTGTCACGGCAGATATCTTGCTGGCACCCACATCGATAATATTTGATTACGACAAAAAGTATTCGAAAAACTACCGAAGAGCCCTGACATTGAGAGATGTTTCAATATAGGCGTGGACTAACAAAAAAGCCGTTGCTTGAGTATCAAAGGGCCGAAACAACGCCGAGGGGCTGTTCACTTTCCTGTTGCGCTTGTACATCTGCTTGACTGGGCAGACTAGGCTGTTCCTGATGGAAGGCGACGGTATCGTCATGCATGTTGTTCGAGTGATAGGCGTTCTTAGGTTTCTGTGAAGCAATTTTGCTCCTTGGTGAGAGTCAATAGGTCCGCAATGGGGGTAGAGTTAACCTCATTTCGAAGTTACTTATACCAAGACGAGGGGGGGGGGGGGGGTTAGGGAGTTGACCCCCCCCCCCCCGAAATAGACAAAAATAATCATTTTTATAGGCTTTTCCCTCTGAACTGTCTGTTTTTTGTACTTTTTTGTCCGACCAGCAGGCAATAACCCCCCCCCCCAAGGGCAAAAAAACCCCGAAAGGCAAACCCCCCCCCCGCCCCGAAGGGCAAAACCCCCCCGAAATAAATTCCTGGATACGGGCCTGTACCAAGAACAAATAATCAGATAGAACCTCTGTCTTTGGTACCATGCAGCGACTATGAATACCCCGACAAAACTGAGCGGACCTAGAGGTATTTACTGTAGGCTTTTACCCATCTACTCTTCTTCCATCTTTGCCGTTCTTCATCGTAGATAAAGAAAAGGCAGGAGGTATAGGCTACTCCGCGCGCTGATCCGCTCTTGAGCGCGTCAAGAAGACCAGTCATCTTTGTTTTCTATTTTTCCTCGAGCAGGCTTGATAGCGAAATAGCTATTTACAGGTAACGAAAACGTGTATGGCGCGAAGCTACTAACCTCCGCTCGTTCACAGCGGAAAAGGTATGTGGAACTACTCGACTCCGCATAGTCATAGTACAGACATAGGAAGACGGAGGTTCTATCTGATTATTCGTTCTTGCTTATACTACTATACTTACTACCACACAGGACACGGTTGTGCCCCTTCTTGGGAATCTATGTCTTTTTTTTTGTTTAAGGATGGTAGAATAAAACCAAAGTGAATTGAATTGACGTCGCTGCAGCAAGTAAACCATCTTCTGTTCTGTAGCTCTGGGAATACTTTGGTCTTGTGTAGAACCGCTCGTCCTACTGCGTCTGCTCGGGCCGGCTACGATTACTTATCATGTCAGTAAGGCCCGAGCAGTAGTTGAGTTGTCCGTTTAGGCAATGCAGGCACGCATTGAGGGTGTACATGGAACAGTCGGTTGATTATCCCCTCGCTGAGAACAAGATGTGGTAGATGACAAATTCCTTCGAAGTGGTCGTCCTCTGTTTGGGAAAAGTAAGGGAACCTGTATAGATATTTGAAATGTCCAATCTATAAGATAAGATAAGATTTTATTTGCGCTAAGAGCCGGTGACAAATACATATGAACACGAACAATAAAGTACTCCCTATAAACTCCTGTCCCTATGGGCTGGGCTCGGACTACCCTGAGGAACCTCGCCAAGTGTCTAACATTTCCAGAACAATTATTCCACATGACAAATTCATTCTTCATACGCTCCCGTTCCACTCACTCCAAAAATTTGTTACTGAAGCTCACCAAAACCCTCACATTCTCATAATGATCATGTTTTAAGTTCTTATCCATAAACCGCACATCGGGGCATGAGCAAGGACCGGACTGGACGGATATTTGTCGACCCGGTCAAAAGCTAACAGGTTGTAAGTAAGGAATTTAATTACGGAGACAAGCAGATGTTGCCGACTAATTTTCTACGAGAGGTTATACTAGAGCCGGAAAATGGCAATCCAAGTAGCTGGACATTGTTGACTCAACTATTGGATATGTATTTCGTAATTATCCTGTAAATCGAATTGTAAGGATTCTGAGAATCTGTCACTCATATAAAGATTTAGGAAACAATCCAACTAGTCGGTCCTGCATGCGCGAATTGGTTGCATACATTATTTGTCCAACCGTGGCCCGTGGGCTTTTTATGGCACTTGAGCTTACTCAAGTGCCATATAGCGATTGTTATTTCTGTCCGTCAGTCGGTCTGTCGGTCTGTCGGTCCCGGTTTTGCTAGTTCGGGCACTTCCAGATAAGCTAGGACGATGAAACTTGGCCAGCATATCAGGAACTGGACCAGATTAAATTAGAAATTGTCGCTTCCTCGATCCGACCATCTGGAGGGGAGTGGAGGGAGGGGGAATCCGGAAAAAATAGGAAAAATTAGATATTTTTAGCTTACGAACGGGTGATCGGATCTTAATGAAACTTAATACATGGAAGGACTTCAAGTCTCAGACCCTCCATTTTAAATCCAGACCGGATCCGGTGACACTGGGGGGAGTTAGAGGGGGAAACCGGAAATCTTGGAAAACACTTAGAGTGGAGGGATCCGAATGAAACTTGGTGGAAAGTACAAGCAAAAGTCCTAGATACGTGACTGATATAACCGGAACGGATCCGCTCACTTTGGGGGAGTTGGGGGGGGGGGGGAGAAGTCCGAATTTGTAGTGATCCCGCGAGTTCCGTGCTTCCTGATGTGCTGGGACGATGGAAATTGACAGGCATGTCTGGGACCCGACCAGCTTAAATAGGAAATCATCAATTCCCCGATTCGACCATCTGGGGGGGGGGAGTGGAGGGAGGGTGAAGCCAAAATTTGAGGTATTTTTAGCTTGCGAACGGGTGACCGGATCTTGATGAAAATTGATATTTAGGATGACCTCGTGTCTCAGACACCTCACTTTAAATCCGGGCCGGATCCGATGACACTGGGGGGAATTGGAGGAGGGAACCGGAAATTTTGAGAAACGCTTAAAGTGGAGGGATCGGGATGAAACTTGGTGGGAAAAACAAGCACAGGTCCTAGACACGTCATTGACATAACCGGACCGGATCAGGGCACTGTGGGGGAGTTGGGATGGGGGTCCGGATTTCTAGCGATCCCGCGAGTTCGGCATACTTCCTGGTGTCCTAGGGCGATGAAACTTGGCAGGTATGTCAAGGATCCGAACAGATTGACTTGAGAACAGCCGTTTCCCCGACCCGACCATCGTGGGGGGAGTCGGTGGATGGGGAGTCCGGAATCTAGTGGCGTGCATAACTTTTGAACGGGTGATCGGATCTTGATGAAAATTGATATTTAGGATGACCTTGTGTCTCAGACACCTCACTTTAAATCCGGGCCGGATCCGATGACACTGGGGGGAGTTGGAGGAGGTAACCGGAAATTTTGAGAAACGCTTAAAGTGGAGGGATCGGGATGAAACTTGGTGGGAAAAACAAGCACAGGTCCTAGACACGTCATTGACATAACCGGACCGGATCCGATGACACTGGGAGGAGTTGGAGGAGGGAACCGGAAATTTTGAGAAACGCTTAAAGTGGAGGGATCGGGATGAAACTTGGTGGGAAAAACAAGCACATGTCCTCGACACGTCATTGACATAACCGGACCGGATCAGGGCACTGTGGGGGAGTTGGGGTGGGGGTCCGGATTTCTAGCGATCCCGCGAGTTCGGCATACTTCCTGATGTCCTAGGGCGATGAAACTTGGCAGGTATGTGAGGGATCCGAACAGATTGACTTGAGAACAGCCGTTTCCCCGACCCGACCATCGTGGGGGGAGTGGGTGGATGGGGAGTCCGGAATCTAGTGGCGTGCATAACTTTTGAACGGGTGATCGGATTTGAATGAAACTTGTCTGGTGAGCTATCGCCTCGGACGTTCAGTGTCACGTCCGAGTCGGGTCCGATACCTGTGGGGATGGGGGGGGGGGGGGAAACTCAACAAACTCTAAAAGTAGAGGGATTGGGACGAAACTTAATGGATGGAACAAGCATTAGGCCTAGATGAAATTGACGGAGCCAGATGGTTTCGGGGCTCTGTGGGGGGAGTTGGAGGGGGTTTCCTGGAATTCCGGTAGTCGTGAGTTAGAATAGTTCCAGATGTAAAACGACAACGAAACTTTGCAGGCATATTAGCGACCCGAATTATCTTGACTTAAAAACCTGACACAACATACCCCCGGAAACTTCCGTTCCTAGATCCGAGCATTTTTGGGGGAGCAAGAGAAGAGAAATATGGACTTCTATAAATTGCGAACGAGTGGTCTGATTCGAGTGAAACTTCATGGGTGATACGAATCGATGGCCTCGATATGTAAAACATCCGTTCGAACCATATGCGACCACGATTAGGGGAATTGGGGGTGGGGGGACTTTTGACATGCACAAAAACCAAACGGATGGACCGAATGAGATGCAATTCGACAGTGCCGAGTTTATGCGGCCTAGATTTGTTATTTGGCGTCTGGGCCGGATTCGGCCAAGGTAGGGGGGGGGGGGGGTACTGGAAACTTGCAGATAGGATATGCTCCAATTTCAGTCAAACTTGATGAGGGAATTAAGAGATTGGGCCCGAACCGGCTCCGACAACGTTGGTGGGAAGGGGGGGGGGGGTACCGGAACTTTCCAAAAATGCTCAGATTCGAGTGAAACTTGGTAGATGGTATAAACGAAGATGCTTTAGGTGGTCGATTTTTTTTTATTCCGAACCAGATTCGGCCACGGTAGGTGGAAATAGAGTGAGTACCGTAAATCGTGTAGCACGTCTAGGGATCAAACAAATGGATTTATTGGGATGAAAGTTTGAACAGTCATGTGCATTTGCAATCGAGACGATGCCGGAACTGCTCAGAAATGAGTGAAACTAAATATCCTATTTCTATTTCCGAACCGCCTTTTTGGATGGCGGGTGTATTTTGTGACGTTTTCATCTACTTTCTTGTACAGCCTACTCGTACAAGTGCCATATGAGCTCGTAGCTCTTGTTTTGGGGTGTAAATTCATTCATCGGTTCATTCGTTATCTTACGTTTGCCCTCCGAGCAACATATCCAACGAGTCCGATAGTATTCACTCTTATACAATCAATCAATCAATCAAGTTTATTATCCAGATAGCTTAAAGCTAAAAGAGGAATACATATTCGGTAAGCCCCCCAGCTATTTGAATAATGCTTAGTATTCTAACGAAATATATTTGTATACATTGCGTACATATACACTTTTTTCCCGCCATGGCCCATGGGCTTTTTTGGGAATATAATCATTAGCTGGTTCATTCATTATCATACATTTGCCCTCCGAGAGATCTTGTAATGTGCTCAGAGTGTTCACTCGTGTAAAGATTCCGTAAACTATCCAACTATTCGGATGGTGTTTAGTGAAAAAGGTGAGGTTTGGAACTTGTGCGCCGTTTTCCAACCCAGGAATAAATCACAGCCGTTTTCTTGGAAAGTGTCGCGGAACACGTCATGTTCCGAAAAGTTGATAATATTCCAAATCCCTGGATGAAATTGTTATCCGATCTTGTCCACTATCTTGTGTGCGCTTTGATAGCGCCTGTTTCTTTTTGGGATCCCAAAACGTAAGTGGAGGGATACCTATGACATCGCAAAAGTTGTCCGTCCGTGCGTCTGTAAGCACGATAACTTTCGAAGGGAACGAGATATTTTCATGACACTTGGTATGAGGATTGTTTGGGTCAAGGGTAAGGTCGAGTTCGTAGATGAGCTCTGTAGCCCTATATTTGGTTGTGGGGGAGGGGGTTGAAATTAAGGGATAAACAAAATATTTTAAACTGCTAATGTGATAGTCGATTATGGGGTAAAAAGACATGCTGAGCACGATGGTGAAAATAATTTTCTCGCCGCACAAGTAGTTCGTCCGGAATCCGGCAAAACCCGGAAAGTTTGTTAAAAGTAAAAGTTTCGTTTGAAGTTGATTAAATGTTTGATTTAAGTGTAAGAAGACATGCTGAGCAAGATGGTGAAAACCATTTTCTCGCTGGACGAGTAGTTCGTCCGGAATCCGTCAAAAACCGGAAAGTTGGTTGAAAGTAAAAGTTTGATTTGAAGTTGATTAAATGTTTAATTTAGAGGTAAGTAGACATGCTGAGCATGATGGTGAAAATCATTCGTCGCCGGACAAGCAGTTTGTCCGGAATCCGGCCAAAACCGGAAAGTTGGTTCGAAGTAACAGTTTCATTTGAAGTTGATTAAAAAGTCAAAATTTTACTTAAAGTTGATTAGATGTTCTTTATAGGGATAAGGAGATACGCCGGTTTTGTTTCTGAATTTTCTTTTTTTGCTGGACTAGTAGTTCGCTTGGAATTCGGGCGAAATCGCAAATTTGGCAGTAGTATAAAGCAGGAAGTTTCGGTCAGTATCGTCAAAATAGATATGGCTTGTAGAGGTGTAGATAGATAGGTAGATAAAATATCTGAACTCGGTTTTCTCTGATGGTTAGCCTGGCGAAGACATGACCCAATTGTCTGGATGAAATCTTAGATCTTTGGGATCCCATCGACACCTTTGGTCTTGTTCCTTACCCAACTGTTTCAGCCTCTTCTGGCAAGAAAGGATGAGTAGTAATTCTACTACTTAGGTTCCTACTTGATTTTTAAATATGATTAAAATTCCATTGGCTTTGCCGTCTAATTTTAACCTGTTTGGTGAAATTAGGCGCTGCGTAGCAAAATATGCTAAGTTTGAAAGAAGAAATCGAGGAAATTAACAGTAAATATTTCAAATTAAAGCTCGCAACATTTTGGGCAAGTATTTTGCAGTACAAGTGGTATGGTGTGTGTTTCAGTGATTTCCTCTGCGATCGCCCACTATTATACTATGTTCAAATAAGCTTACCTCTAGTGCAGACCAAATTATTTTTCTATCCGTCCAAAGAAGATCCCGAACAGCATCGTCTACTTTTTGTCCCAGGTGCTAGTCATCACACAGGAATCAATACGGGTAACAGATCGCATAGAGTCACGCTAGTTGAGGATCCTTGTAAATAATCATCGAGAATATATTATCGCACTTCTTTTAAGAAGCGCATAGGCAAGGTGTGGGATGAAATTTGAGTCATGTTATTCATAATTAAGTTTCCGTCGTTGTAGAACATCATAATATCTCCCATTTTCGTGTAAGTATCAATCAATCTTTGTTGCTCAAATACATTTCCTGTGGTATTGATAAAAAAACAACTAATATTTGTTCTCTCGTCAGACATACTATTTACAGTCGCGCTTCTACATAGACAAACAGTTCACTTATTAAGATAAATCTATATATTACAAGACAATGTACAATGGAAAAGGGTACATGATTAACTACCATGGGAAGCTCGGATGTCCATACGAGTATGGAGTAAGTGCTCAGTGTGAAGAGAGCTTATCTAAAATTGGCTTGGGGTTTAATAATAATAATATATTCGCAAATTGGATGGCACGCGGTTAAGCCTCTACTGTATTTATCCGAAGGAACACTGTAGGTTTGTATCTTCGGACGTAATTGCACTTGGGAAAGTCGTTATTATTACTATTATTAATTATTATTCTTTGAAAAGTACTAGGGGAGTACATAAAATAAATAGTATAGGCGAGAAACTACATCACGGGCAATCTAAATGACAACAAAAATTATGAAAGTGCAACCACACAACTCAAAGAACGAAGAACAAACGCATTGGGTAAAGTCATTGTTTTTTGAAGAAACCGGGAAGAGATTTTTTGGCAATACAAAATTACTGCCGATATTTTGTAAAACCAACCAAGTTTATTCTAAAGTCTCACTGTCGTACTTATTATATCTATTTTTGCTTTTTCTATTTTGTGACCTTCCCTTACATCTACGAGTGAAGGTGTTTCCCCGCGGGTACGATGTCTTCATCAACTTGTCAGGGAAAACACCATGATTTGTTGCCATGACCGTTTTTTTTCGGGTTTTTCTAGGCGGATATTTGAAGATTCAAGGAACGATTTCATGTCCTTTCAAGAGGGGCGAATTAAAACCCCTGCGACGTGGTCATAGTCCGCCGACAATTGAGTTCCACGAAAATTATGTAGAGACATAGTAGGCTACCATTTTATTTCCTAGGAGGAGCGGGTGTCCCCCGTATAAATGTTACCTACGTCATTACGACATAATAATGAGAGATTTCCTATGTTTTCGTGGATGTCAGTGGGCCTAGACCGTTTAGCCGTGGCATAGTGTCTTCGAGAACTTTCGAAGAAAAAACGACGCTTGTTCGCTGAAAACCCATAGCTTTTTAAAACGTGAAGCAGAGAGGAAGTCATCACTAATCATCAACGTTCAACTTATTTGTATCTTCCGTCTTTAAATAGAAAGGAAAACCTCTCTGTCACCGCAAAAACCACCTGTCGTTGCGATGGGCGCGTTTGAATCAAAATGGTAGCAACCTGTTGTGTAAATGTCTGGGAGCATGGAGATATCCATTCCTCATGTACTTAACGCGGTATTTCAGTGCTTAGGGAATTTTATGTCCCTACCCGCGTTGTATAGGTTTTATGCCCGAAATGTGGTTGGGTATCTGGACTTGTAAAGGAAGCTATACTTCTCTCTGTGAAAGAAGACTGAACGTCATCTCTTTAGGGTGATAGGTGGATACAGAGTGTCACACCCGTCTAACAATAGTAACTATTAGTTAGTGCTTTCGTTCCAACCTCGTGAAAAGTTACTACGCTGACCGTTCCAACTTTCTCAAAATAGTAACTATGTGCTTACCACGCTCGGGAGCGTAGTTAGCGTGGTAAATACGATCTCTATGACTTGATTGGTCTGATCAGCCCGCGGTGCGATATTTTGGCGAAAATGGAAAAATGTGTTACAGCCTGACGCCATCACCAAGATCCGTGACGTCATGTGTAGTAACTACGGTAAGTAGGCAGAACACGCTCACTAACGGCAGCTTGACTGGGACAAATGATAATCGAATTGAACTGTCCACGGGGTATTAACTAAAACTTTTTAATTCAGCATACTTTTTTTCCACGTTTTTAGATAAAAGTCGTAATGTGTACAAGTGCCTTTTATTTTAAAGGAGAACTGAAAATACGGTATTTCTGAGTAAAAATAACATCGCTCTGTATGATAAAGCTGATAAAGCTCAAGCTAGAGAAATGGACCTGCGATAAATTAAAACCCATAGCAACTACAAATAATATTAGATTATAGTTGTATTTATAGCTGCTAGAATTTTCATTTACTTTACTACAGGTTAGTTTTTCTAGCTTCAGGCCGAAAGAACCCTTGACAAGAAGGGCCGAAATATCGATAGAACAATCTCAGCGTACGTGTCAGTTAAGCGTCGTCAAATGATTCCAAGTCAGCTTTGGAGAATTCCAGCTTACTTTTCATCCCAGTTTTCAGTCTCTAATCTAAAATAAATTGTGTTTGAACCAAACCTGTGTTATTTTCAGATCCGTCGGATCAAAGAGGAAGCGGATGGGTCTGGAAACGAGGTTCAGGAGGGGGAAGTGTCCTCTTCGAAGCCCGGAATCCTGAGTGATCAACTACTTGGTTCATTTTTATTAGAAGTAAGTATATGTTCTTGCTTGTCCCAACTTCCCTACCTTGTTATTTTGTACCACCCTAAAAAGTTATTTTGGGATCCCAAAACGTAAGTGGAAGGATACCTATGACATCGCAATAGTTGTCCGTCCGTCCGTCTGTCGGCATGATAACTCTGGAAGGGAATGAGGTATTTTGATGAAACTTGGTGTGAGGATTGTTAGGGTCAAAGGTCGAGTTCGTAGATGGCTCTGTAGCTCTACATTCAGGGGTGGGGGTCCAATTAAAGGGCAAACAAAAGACTTTTAAACGGGTAATAAGATAGTCGATTCAGGGGTAAGAAGACATGCTGAATGTGATTGTGAAAACTATATTCTCGCCGGACAACTAGTTCGCCCGGAATCTGGCCAAAACCAGAAATCTTGTTAAAAGTAAAAGTTTTATTCGAAGTTGATTATATGATCAATTATATAGTCGATGCAGGGGTATGAAGACATGCTGAATATGATTGTGAAAACCATATTCTCGCCGGACAACTAGTTCGCCCGGAATCCGGCCAAAAACAGAAAGTTTGTTAAAAGTAAAAGTTTTATTTGAAGTTGATTACATGATCGATTAATATAAGAAGACATACTGAACACTTATGTGAAATTCATTTTCTACTAGGACAAGTAATTCGACCGGAATCCGGCCAAAACCGGAAAATTTGTTAAAAGCAAAAGTTTTTTTTATCAAGTTGACTAGATGTCTGATTTAAGGGTAAGAAACGATGCTGAATCTGTATATGACAATAATTCTTTACCGGGACGTATATTTCGCCTGGAATCCCGCTGAAACCGGACAATTTTTAGTAAGTTAAAGTTGTAACTTAAAGTAGATTACATGTTCGGTATAGGGGTAAGGAGAAGCGCAGAATTCGTTTTTGAGCTTTATTTGTTTGCCGGACAGGTAGTTCGCGCGGAATTCGGCCGAACCGGGAATTTGCCAGAAGTAAGGCAGGAATAATAATATATAGATGGCACTTTACACAAGGGACTTGTACCGTGACCAATAAACATAAATCTTTTTTTATGGTTTATTGGTCACGGTACAAGTCCCTTGCGCAAAGTGCCATCTATATATTGTTATTAATTTCCGTGACATGGGGATGTGCACTGGTTAGATGAATTTGCCTTCGGGCGGGATCACTGTTCCTATGGCCGGCTTCTACCGGACTCTTGTAGTGGTTTGCGAAACTCTGTTAGAGTGACTGCCTTGTAAGCAGAGGGTCTTGGGTTCAAATCACAGCTGAGGAGCATTTTTGTCTTATCAGTTCACTACTTATAAAAAAGTAAGGCAGGAAGTTTCGACCAGTTTCGTCAAATAGATATGATAGATAGATAAACCAACAGCGCGACGAGGACCCATGTCAGGAAGGGCCTAAATACCGCTGCCAAAGGATCGTAGCTGACGTATTCGTTGTATGCATTGTTTGAATCTCAGTGAGTATTTATGTACAACCTGTATATGTCTTAAACCATTGGTAGCGTGTTCGTCGAAAGTCTGAAGTGTAAAATTTTTGAGTTGTCCTGTCTAGACGATAAGCCTCAAAGTTGGATTTTTGTCTTAACCTTAGGTACATTTTTTCATGAGAATGTTTAATCACGGGGACACAATTGCAAATTCAATTGCGGACTATTGGACGTTTTTTAGTGGTCGCCTCACAGCTAAGCTGTCTGAAATATACAGCAAACTGCCACATTACACTGAACTATTCATTTCGTGCGCCGGTAGCCGCCAAGCGGGGCTTATTCTTAAGTACACCCGTTTCCGGGAGTGCAGAATCCTTCGCGTCGTACCGTTTCATGGAGTACCGTAATAAAATGAGCAGTGGGCCTAGTTTGTGATCGACAGGTGTGTCATTAGTTCCCAAATGCTTCAGGCCTGGCAATTCTGACCGTCGTCAATTAAAAAGACGTATATCTCTCCTTTCACCTTCTTGAGTTATTTTTTTGGTAGTTTGGGATTCTCTGATTTTTTATTTTTCAGTATTGACACACGTCTTAGGAGTATGTAGGTCCTCCTGCCGATCAGTGTCCTCCACCGGCAGTTGTAAGCTGTCGGAAACCATCGTAACGTTTCGTAAGCGGCCATTTTGGTGGTTTTCAGCCAATGCGAGCTCGCCGGGTCCGGACGAGCACGGTTACGACTGACTTACGATTACCAATAGGACTCGCTTATGATCCTCGGAGACCCGTTGTACCTATAATGACGATGCAACCTAATTCCGTAATTGCATTCATTAATTCTTAAACCGGGAGACCCTAATTTTATATGTACGGAACCCACTAACGACACCTCACTAATCTTTGCACATGCCAGGATTAAGTATTTGCAATGCGCATTATGCTCCCACTGAGTGTTCGCTTATCATGCTATTGGTGCGTAAAACCAGTTTTTGGCATGGGAAAAGTATTAAAACAATTAAAGCCGTGAATACCTTATTGAAAGCAGAGCCTAGTTTTACAGTAGCCACATAGCTGTGAGTACTGGAAAGTCTGTAAACATACACGGACTTTTGAATCAGCCTTTGTGTTACACAACCATCCCTTTGGTGTGGGTTTTCCTAGGAATCAGTTTTGATTTGGAACAGACGAATTGGCGATGCTTTAAAGGACCTGTCTTACCTATAATACTAATGCAACCTACTTCTATAATCAATCCATATATTTCTACACCTGGAGACCTCAATTTCGCACGGTATATTCTAACACCCTCCAACAAAACCAGGCTGATTTTCTCACTTGCCGTGTTTGCTACCTTCGATGTGTATCATGCTGTCGACGGTTGTCTGCGAGAAGTTTCTCCATCAGAAAAACCAGTTGTAAATTGTTTCCCTGTTTTTGCCACAAGTCAACGGGTCTCGGAAAAGGCTTCAAACAGCCAAAACCATGGGTTATTTTTTGGAAGTAAAGCATAGTTTCAAAATATTCAAATATTTTAAAATACTCTAAGTTGAAGAGTAAATAGTGCGTGAGGTCCTTTAATAATTACTGACTAAATTACTATTCCAACTTGTGCCGACCAGCGGAAGTGCATACTAGATTTAGACATTGTCGATATTTTTTATGATTTAGTTTTGGCCCACAGCTCCACGAAGTTTAAAAAGTGGGGTATACTAAAACAGTATTCGTGCATTCATTCATTTACTGGTGTGCTACACATATTACATAAGACTCTTGTTGTGAGATCCACTGGCTATAGATACTAGCCTACATTAAGGATAACCACATTACGTACTAATCAATCACACTATGGCAAGTATAAATAACTACACACGCATATAAATATTAACGGCAAAATAAACAAAATTCATTAAGTAGAGAGAAAAAAGACATAAAAATCATACGAAATTCTTTTTCATAATGGTGAAAGAAAAAAAAGAGTGAGGAAGAAGGAAATGAAGGAAGATGTACTGAGAAGACATTAATGTTGATAGATGACACAAAATAATGCAAATACGGGTGCATTACTTACTGTTGATGATAACAAATGAGGAACTCACTAAAATATACCAATATACCAAATATAAGTATACAAAATATAAATATGCATAATGTACAAAATAAGTATACGAAATATACCAAGATGACAAATAGGGACTCACTCAAAATAACAACAGATAAAACAATACACACAAATTCGAACAGGAATTGAGAAGCAAGGCATGAAAAAATTAACTTGAGATTGCTTTCCAGTTGCTTCTGATGTTTTTCAGGTAGGAAAAAGCAATTGGACCACAAGAAACGCCTTGTTGCATCTTTCAGGTACTAAGCATTAAGACTACCATTTGAAATCAGGGGGATAGAGAAAGAGACGTAATTTCTTTATCGTCACCATGGCGATAGGAACCACCGCAGGTTGTTTTCGAAACATTTGCCTAGCAACCAACGAAATGGAATTGGTGGTTAAAACGCTCGTAGTGCTTCAGTTAGGAATCTTCTTTCATGCGTCATTAGTAAGGAGCGGTTCGGTTTCTCTCGGATCAGATATTCACTCAGAAACGTGCAGCCTATTCCTGCCCGATGAAAAATTTGTAGCCTGCGTAGTAGTATGGTAGTAGTATGAAAACGTTGCATGTAACACTATGTAATAGCAAAGAATACTATAATTTAATGTGCCTCAGACTGGTCCAGTCTTATGTAGTAGTATCCAGTAGCATTTTGTCTTGCCATAGTAGCATCCAGTCTTGCTAATAGTAGCATATAGTTGTATGCAGTAACACGGTAGCCTTGAAGTAGAAGCACGTAGTAGAATCGTTAGTACTGCATGCAACTTTTTTGTACTACTTCATAGTACTATTTTGAGATAAATTTTTCATCGGGTGATCGTACCTATAAGTTTGACTGCTTGATTTTTAAAGTCTTTGATTCGTGTGGAGCGAGAAGGTGGGAGACACCATCATTTTTCGATGGGTGGGATTCTTACAAACACACTGTTACCTTGGTTTTCCTCAAAATCCTCACGGTAGCCAACGTTATCCACAAATTTCTTGAACACAATTCACTCATGAAAGCAAGTCCGTCATTCCTAATTAACTATTCATTAATCTCTCGGTGGTGGTCAAAAGAGTTACTAAAACCTTTGAGAAGATCGAGTGGCGTGTAAGAGGATTAAAACAACTAAGTGTATCAGCATGTGGACGTTTAGATGTCGGAAGAAGAAATCATCGGCCAGTTTGACATTTTTTGGTCTCGGAAGCTGAATACTATTTAGCTCAGTTTCAGAATCTTTCAAAAAATCACTATAACGAATCTAGTAACTTACGGCGTGTGATTATTGTGATCTAGTTTACATCCTTAATTCTTTGGACTTACGGAACTTGACAAGAAAAAACAGAAAATAATATGAAAGTATTTTGTTTTCCTTAAGAAGAAATCGGTAATGCAAATAATTAGTTAGATTTTTCTGCAGATTTTCCATATGTCTGCTATAATAAAATCGTTTTGTCAGATTCCTAGTCAAGGCCGTATCCAGGGGGGGGGGGGGGTAAGGGGCTGACCCCCCCCCCCCCCGAAACATACAAAATTAATCATTTTATAGGTTTTTCCCTCTGATCTGTGTGTTTTTTGTATTTTTGTGTCCGACCAGCAGGCAACCCCCCCCCCCCCCCCAGGGGCGTCACTAGCCTTTTACCTTTGGGGGGGGGGGGCGTCCGGTTTGTTCCGACGGAATCAAAAATGTGCCGACAAAACACGCCATTGCCGCTTCGCGGCAACGGCCTACATTTCCCGCCAGCACAGAATAGAAGCGGGGTAAAACTGTTAATTTCGTATATTAAAGTTCACTTCCAACGACTGTACCAATAACAAGTTAACTAAGCGCCGCATGCGAAATTTTTTAAATCTGCCATTTTTCAGGAAAAATTTAGCTATACCTAGCAGACAAGTTCTAGCTTTTAACGTGTTTCAGATCCCCACGGATTTCAGTCCTAAAACGCCAACTAAATGAAACACCCATCTTCCAAAAAGAATACTACAAAATGCGCCGTATGCGAAATTTTCTGTAAACTAACTGAGTAGAGAGTATTCCTTTGGTATAATTTCGTATATTAAAGTTCACATGTTTGGCTTTTCATTTTAGCTTTCGCTAGAATGTGAAGCTTCTAACAACTGTACCAAGGCAAGTTAAACCAAGCGCCGCAGGGGAAATTTTTGAAATTTGCCCTTTTTCTGGAAAATTTTCAATCCTAAAAGCTTTTGACGTGCTTAAAAGCTCCTAAAACGCCAACTAAATAAAAACCGTCCTCCCCAATAAAGAATACTACAAAATGCGCCGCAGGCTTAATTTTGTGTAATCTAGCTGTATATTCCTTTGTTATTACTTTGGTGTAATTTCGTGTATTAAAGTTCACATATTTGGCTTTTCATTTTAGCTTTCGCTAAAAAGCGAAGCTTCCAACGACTGTACCAAGAAAAGTTAAACCAAGCGCCGCATACGAAATTTTTTAAATCTCCCTTTTATCTGGTAAAATTTGGCTAAAGTACCATACAATTTCCGTCTGTTAACGTGTTTCAGACTCCAAGAATTTCTATCCTAAAACGAAAACTAAATAATAAACCGTTCTTCCGAATAGAGAATACTACAAAATGCGCCGCAGGCGAAATTTTGTGTAAAACTAACTGTAATGAATCAGTCGAAATTGTTCCTGGATGTAAATTCATACATTCGGCTTTTCGTTTCAACTTTCGCTAAAAAGCGAAGCTTCCAACGACTTACCTAGAACAAGATTTCATCTGTGTTTTGCCCGACAAGACTGTAAGAACTTTATTTTTTACGTGTAAATAGAAGCCGATGTACCAACGTACCGACGAGACTTGAACTTTCGGCATGCGCCCTATAAAAATTTACCGAATTTGATTTTTTTACGTTCAGAAAGAACCTGATGTGCCGACGAGAATACCGACGCCTGACAAAACCATCGAGCATTTGATTTTTTTCTGTGTTTTGCTCGACTAGACTGTACATAACTTGATTTTTTACGTGTAAAAATAACCCCTAGTGCCGATGAGACTTGAACTTCCCGGGTGCGGCCGACCAAGCTTGCAGAAATTGATTTCTTTGTATAAATAAACCCGATGTGCCGACGAGTCGACCGACGTGCGACAAAAGCATAACAAAATTATTTCTTCTGGATTCCTTATGTATGAAAGACGAGAATACCGAGGCACGACAAAAGCATGAAGAATTCGATTTCTTTAGTGTTTTGCCCGACAAATGTTTGCATGATTGCACTTCTTGCGCATAAAAAGAACCCGATGTCAACCGACGCCTGACAAAAGAATACAGAATTTTATTTCTTCTGTGTTTACCGGCGCTTCGCGCCGACAAACAAGTGAAAAGTACTTTCTCAAGACCTCTGGGGGGACCCCCCCCCCCTTAGTGACACCTCTGCCCCCCACCCCCAAAAGCAACCCCTCCCCCCCCCTCCGAAATAAATTCCTGGATACGGGCCTGTCCATAGTTAAACCATGATCCCAGCCTTCCCATGTCAGGCACTTCCGACCCGCACCACTAGATGACCCAGCGGTCGGGTCGAGTCGTGGCTTCATCTTGAGCCTTGGGGGGGGGGGGGGCTCTAGACGTTCAAAGTGCAAACTAGTATAGTTCATGGTTCATGGTTTCATTTCATAATTCATGGCAACTTATATTTCCTAAAAAGATTTTATGAAATCCAAAATAGAAAAAAACAGCTTTCCCAGATTCTTGTGAACAAGTTTAACAGTACATAATTAACCAGTTTTGAGATTGGTTTATCTCATGCTTATTATAATTTGTATTTATTTGTTTTCTACACTGATACTGGTTGTCATCCTTCACCTTTTTGTGGTTTTGATTTTTGGTGTGGGTGTTATACGCTGAATTCGTTTTGAGCTTTAGTTTTCGCCGGACAATCCTGTCGAGATTTGGCAGAAGTAAGGCAGGAAGATTTGATCAATTTCGTCAAAGTAGATAAGAAGTATAGCCGCGGAGTAAATACTCATCTTAATCCATGTCTGAACTGTTTTTGGGATCCCAAAACGTAAGTGGAGGGATACCTATGACATCGCAAAAGTTGTCCGTCTGTCCGTCCGTCCGTCCGTCTGTAAGCACGATAACTCTCGAAGGGAATGAGATGTTTTGATGAAACTTGGTGAGAAGGTTCGTTGGGTCGTCGGACCAGTCAAGTTCGTAGATGGGCTTTGTAGCTCTACATTTAGGGGTGGGGGAGGGGATTGAAATTAAGGGACAAACAAAATATTTTGAAACAGCTAATGTGATAGTCGATTATGGGGTAAGAAGACATGCTGAACACGATGGTGAAAACCATTTTGTCATCGGACAAGTAGTTCGCCCGGAATCCGGCCCAAACCGGAAAGTTTGTTGAAAGTAAAAGTTTTATTTGAAATTGATTAGATGTTCGATTTAGGGGTAGGAAGACATGCTGAAGACGATGGTGAAAACTATTTTCTCGATGGACAAGTATTTCGCCCGGAATCCGGCCCAAACCGGAAAGTTTGTTGAAAGTAAAAGGTTTTATTTGAAGTTGATTAAATGTTCGATTTAGAGGTAGGGAGACATGCTGAAGACGATGGTGAAAACTATTTTCTCGACGGACAAGTATTTCGACCGGAATCCGGCCCAAACCGGAAAGTTTGTCAAAATTAAAAGTTTAATTTGGAGTTGATTGGATGTTCGATTTAGGGCAAGAAGACATGCTGAACAGTTATTTGAAAACAAGTTTCTACCCGGACATGTAGTTCGTCCGGAATCCGGCCAAAACCGGAAAACTGTTGGAAGTCAAAGTTTTATTTCTAGTTGATTAGATAAGCGATTTAGGGTTAAGAAGAGATGCTGAGTCCCTGTGTGACAATCGTATTTTACCCGGACATATAGTTCGACCGGAATCCGGCTGGAATCGGAAAATTTGTTATAAGCTAAATTTCTATTTGAAGTTGATTAGATGTTCATTACTGGGGAAAGAAGATACCCTGATTTCGTCTTTGAGCTTTCTTTTTTCGCCGGACAAGTAGTTCTGGAGTTCGGCCGGAACCGGGAAATTGGCAGAAGTGGCAGGAAGTTTTCGTCAAAACAGATATGACTTATAGGGGTAAACACACATGCTGAATCCAAATCTGAACTTGGTTTTCTCAGGTGATTAGCTATTTGGCCTTAATCTGTTTCTGAATTTTAATTGTAAAAATGTTCAAGGAGTCTGGCGAAGACTGGATCTGGCTAAGACAAGACACAGTTGTCTGGATCAGATACTGAATTTTTGGGATCCCATCGAAACCTTTGGTCTTGTTTTCAGATGATTAGCCATTGACCTCTCTTTCTAAACCTTAATAGTACAAATCTTCAAGTAGTCTGGCGAAGACCGGATATAAACAAGATCAAATTGTCTGGATTAAATATTACATTTTTGGGATCCCATCGAAACCTTTGGTCTTGTTACTTTTGTCCCGATTTAAAAAAAAAAGATGAACCCTTTGCTCTGGTTTTAGCAAGTTACCCACGTCTTTGGCTGTTACTTTTAAGCCTCCAAGCCCTTTGAAGCTGAAAGTTGATAGGGTGATTTTTACGCAGTGCGCTTCGTTTCTGTATGACTGAGGTCCAGGCTAAAAAACTTAATTATGTCCATTTTGCAGCAAGGTCTCGTTTCATCCATCCTTTATGTGACAACAAGTCTTAATTGGGCTTATTGTGTTTACGTAATACACTCCTTTTTGGTACCAGTAGGCTCGACCCGTAAGTGGAGCGGTAATTTCCCACCCAAATATCCATCCTAATTGACGTCCTGGAGAGCTCACTTCACTCAGTCAATATTGATTACGGGTGCTAGCTCGTTCCTTTTCGTCCTAGTCCTTGCCATAGACCTTGTATATATCTACTCTAAAAGGGGAAAACATATTTGGAAGCCAAACAGTGAAACATGTGCGGAATACCCTATGGGATTTTCTGCTTTGAGGAGAATTTATGTCGTGTTTCATAAGTTGCTCATTGTCAATATTTATTATTGTATTAGGCTGTATTAGTAGCATGACATCAGCACTTTTTAGCACAAATTTAAGCTCAATCAGCCAAAGCCAAGTCCGCGTGTTGGCGAATGTTCAAAAAAGCTCTGTAAAGATTGGAACGCACTACTAGAGGAGATTGTTACGTCTGAAAATACAGATATCTGGACGATCTGTCGTTTCATCAACTTACCATCTTGGTTGATAATAAATAAAGAACGATGAAGACCTCTACATTTGGATAAAATAAATATTTGGATTCCGAACAATAAGCCATGTTTTTATTGTATTTTTTTTTTCAAGATTTCTAGTTGCTTGTAATTTTTAAGTAATATGAATAACTCAACAAAGGTGTAAGCGTTTGCATTTAATAATTTAACTGTGCAATTTGTCACTTTTTCGGCAAAATGCGAAGGACAAACATACACACTGTAAAAAGTTTCTCCGACTAAGGATGCAGTATCTTATTTCTACTGGGATAAGATTGATCCGAATTAGGGGTAATCTTAACTCAATAAAGACAAGATTAATCCCAGTAGCAAATACTGCAAACAAAAATTTTACACTGCAGTTGGCTTTCGACTCTTTTGAGTAACAATCGGAACGGAATGGTATGTCAGTCTTAAAGAGCTCGCCTTCTATCTCTCCCGGTTTACAATGAATGTGCTTTCATGGCAAGGCATCATTAAAGAAAAGAAGAAACCATGGCATAGGAATTTGGATTACACTTTGCTGCGGACTAACCCTTTTCAGACCTTGTTTGGCTTTGGAAGAACTGTGCATGATTTGTCGTTGATTTAGTGACTGTTCGGCGATTGGTTCTGACTTTCTTTTAGCCTACTTTTATTCATTCACTTCAGAAATTCTTTTTTGCACTTCGCGGTTATGATGCGCACTTTAGGTGCGCTAGAAATTCACTTGTAAGCAAAACCCTTGAACCCTTTTGAAATTGGGGGTCATTGAAATGTATATTTCTTATCAAGAGTTTTGCGGTTAATTTGAGCACTTTCAGGAGATCAGGAGTTAATTTCTAATAAATCCCTTAAGACACATATGATCACGGGACCCCCACCCCACACATACCTATCAAGTCCTCATATCTGTATATTGAGAAAGTTTCACCAGCTAAAACAAATAAACAACATAACATTTTCACCGAAAAGAACAAGACCAAAGGTTTTTGATGGGATCCCCAAAAAATAATATTTGATCCAGACAATTGGTTCTTGTAGATATCCGGTCTTCGCCAGACTCCTTGCTCGTTTTTATTATTAAAAGTTAGAAACAGAGTAAGGCCAATCCTTAATCATCTGAGAAAACAGATATGGATTCAGCATATATGTTTACCCCAATACGTCATACCTACTTTGAAGAAATTGATCAAAACTTCCTGCCATACTTTTGCCAAATTTCGGCTTGGATCCGGATTGCGATCGAGCTACTTGTCTGGCAAAAAAATAAAGCTCAGAAATGATTCCATCGTATGCCCTTACCCGTACATCGAACCTCTAATACACTTCAGATAAAAGTTTTAGTTATAACAAATTTTTCGGTTTCAGTCTGATTCCGGGCGAAGTTGATGTCCGGTCAGCGGTTAGAAAATAATTGTCACATACGGATTCAGCATGTCTCCCCTTACCCCTTAACCAAACATCTAATCAACTTCAGATAACAAATTTTCCGGTTTTGGCCAGATTCCGGACGAACCACATGTCCGGCGAGAAAATGATTTTCATACAGTGTTCAGCATGTCTTCTTACCCCTAAATCGAGTATCTCATTAGCTTTAAAACAAATATTTTGTTCGCCCCATTACTTGGACCCCCCTCCGCCACCCGTAAATATAGGGTCTACGGACTCGACCTGTCCCTTGACCCAAAGAATATTCACATCAAGTTTCGTCAGAAATCTCATTCCCTTCGAGAGTTATCGTGCTGACAGACGGACGCAGAGAACAGACAGCTTTTTTTACACTTACGTTTTGGGATCCCAAACAAGGAACTATGTCTAAGTATCACGTGAACGAATATTCCAAGATTCTTTGTAATTACAAAGAACCTACTTCTTGGCAGCCGGTGCAGCCAATCCTCGTCAACACTTGATCTGTATAGTAACTCCGATCAGCAATCGTAAGCTGTCGGAAGCCATCGTTAGCGTAGGAAACGGCCATTTTTTTCAGTTTTCAGCTAATGAGAGCAAGTCGAGTCTGGACGAGCCCGGTTATGATATTCGTACGATTGCCAGTGGAGGACCCATTTCAGTTAACGCAGTTCTTGATAATTTTATATTAATTATATTAGATGACAGTCATCACACATCACACTAAATCATCACACTTAGGGCACTAGTGAAGACCAGCTACAGCACGCTCCCTCCCTAAATACTGTATCTTTGTTTAGCCTTCTTCATCTTCATAGCCCTACTTTACCCCCGCCCCCCCCCCCCCCCCCACCAGGTCCTTGTTACTGTATATTCAGAAAGTTTCACTAGCTCATTTGTCCTATCATTATAGCTTCTTTTCTAGGACACATATAGATTATTGGGTCCTTTCGTCTATGTTGTCCTATTGGATCACGAATTCGTCCGTGGAAACGAAAGAGAGGAATACAGGAATTTGGCCTGAGAAATTTTAAGAATTTAGGCTCCCTGTCAGCCTACCTGGAAATATAGGTCTGGATACTTGACAGTGATCATTTTGAAATCTGTTTCGTGGGAATGCTAGCAGGAGTGACGGAGCGATCAAAGCGAAGGGCATTGAGAAGGCCAGACATGATGACAGAAACTTGTTCGTGAAGCAGCGAACTTAGTGCAGCGGTCGGAAGGATCTCAACAGTGCTCTGTGGTCTGGTCGGATGCTCTGACCTGTCCGCAACAGGAATTCCACGAGATTTCGAAATCCCTTCCAGTTGGCGACGATCATATAGAAAATGGCCAGAAGCTTAGTCAGGGTCTTGCAGCTTCGCTCAAGTGCTATATACCGATCAAGTTTCGGTCAATCTACTGTTCTCGAGTTAGGTTACTTCCAGAAGTGCTAGGGCGATGAAACTGGGCAGGCGGATCAGGGACCCGACCAAACTAACTTGGAATTAGTCACGTCCGCGATCCGACCACCGTGGGGGGGGGGGGTGGAGGTCGGGGGAATCCGGAATATTGAGGCATGTATAAATTTAGAACGGTTATCGTATCTTAATGAAGCTTGAATATTTGAAAAGACCTCGTTTTTGGTGTCCTAGTTCAAGTCCGGACCGGACCAGAGGAACCGGAAATCTTGTGATACGCTTAAAGTGGAGCGATGGGATGGAACTTGGTGGGAAGAATAAGCACAAGCCCTAGATATATCAGTGAGGGAACTGGCCGGATTCAAGCACTGCGGGGAGTTAGAGGGGGGGGGGGTCCGGAATTCGAGTTATAGCAAGTTACGGTACTTACAGGTGTGCTAGGACGATGACACTTGGCTTGACCATTAGAGACTTGACAAGGTTGGCTTAGAGAAAGTCAGTTCACGATCCGTATATCGTGGGGGGAGTGGAAGGAGGGTGAATCCTGAATCTTGTGGTATTGTTTTACTTCCGAACGGGTGACCGGAATTCAATGAGAATTGCTATTTGGAAAGACCTGTCTCTCAAATGTCCCATTTAAAGTCCAGACTGGATCCGATGAATGTGGGGGTGGGTGGGTGGGGTGGAGGGGAGAATCTGAAACCTAGTGACACGCTTAGAATGGAGCGACCGGGATGCAACTTGGTGCGAAGAACACGCACAAGCCCTAGATACATCAGTGTGTGTGTGTGTGGGGGGGGGGGGGGGGGGGGTCCGGGATTCCGGTGATCGCGAGTTAAGGTACGTCCAGATGTGCTAGAACGAAGGAACTTGGTTTGAACATTAGAGACTTGACACGATTGGCTTAGAAATTGTCACTTCCCAGATCCGACCATCCCTTAAAATACTAATCTAAACTGCAAAGTATAAAAAATTCTTTTGAGCTAACTATACATTTTCATGATCTCCATAAGCCCATGATAATTTTTGCCTCGAGGCTGCATTGAAATTAATTTCTAGAACCCTTAAGTTCGCATCTTAACCGCAAAGTGAATAAATAAAAGTTCTCACCAAACGATATATTTCATGATATCTGAGGGCCCATGACCTTTGTGCCATCAGGATTTTGCTGAAAAATATATTTCTAGGACCCGTAAAGTGCATATACTACTTTTTACCAAACGAGATATATTCATGATTCCCGAGGACTAATTTTTGCCTGGAGGGTTTTGTCTACAAGGGAATCCCTGAAAGTACTAACAATACTTTTGAGACAAAATATAAATTTTTATGATCTCGATCCTCCACTCCAAGTTTATCACGATTTTTCCTCTACCCCCCCACAACAAACCCAAGAATTCTTAAATTGCTATTTTCATCCTCTGACCCAGCCTTTCAAGTGCCAAATGAAATTCTAGCTCTTATTCCGTTTTTTTAGTCGTCTACTGAAACAAGACCAAAGGTGTCGATGGGATCCCAAAAATCTAAGATTTGATCCAGACAATTGGGTCTTATCTTCGCCAGGCTAATCATCAGAGAAAACCGAGTTCAGATATTCTATCTACCTACCTATCTATACCTCTATAAGCCATATCTATTTTGACGATACTGACCGAAACTTCCTGCTTTACTACTGCCAAATTTGCGGTTTCGCCCGAATTCCGGGCGAACTACTACTCCAGAAGAAAAAGAAAATTCAGAAACGAAACCGGCATATCTCCTTATCCCTATAAAGAACATCTAATCAACTTTAAATAAAACTTTGACTTAAAAAAAAATGCGGGTACAAAAGGATTCCGGACTAATTGTATGTCCGGTTAAAAAAATGATCATCATATACAGACTCAGCGTCTCTTCTTACCCCTAAATCTATCATCTAATCAACTTCAGATAAAGCTTTTGCTTTTAACATATTTTCCGGTTTTGGCCGGATTACAGGCGAACTAGTTGTCCGGCGAGAAAATGGTTTTCACCATCGGGTTCAGCATGTCTTCTTAACCCTAAATCAAACATTTAATTAACTTCAGATGAAACTGTTACTTCAAACCAACTTTCCGGTTTTGGCCGGATTCCGGACGAACTGCTTGTCCGACGAGAAAATGATTTTCACCATCATGCTCAGCATGTCTTCTTACCCCTAAATCAAACATTTAATCAACTTCAAATGAAACTTTTACTTTTATCAACTTTCCGGTTTTTGCCGGATTCCGGACGAACTACTCGCCCAGCGAGAAAATGGTTTTCGACATCGTGCTCAGCATGTCTTCTTACCCCTCAATCGAACATTTATCAAGTCCAAATGAAACTTTTACTTTTAACAAACTTTACGGTTTTTGCCGGATTTCGGACGAAGTACTTGTCCGGCGAGATAATGATTTTCACCATCGTGCTCAGCATGTCTTCTTACCCATAATCGGCTATCACATTAGCTGTTTAAAACTATTTTGTTTGTTCCTTAATTTGAACCCCCTCCCCCACCCCCAAATATAGGGCTACAGAGCCCATCTACGAACTCGACCTTACCCTTGACTTAAACAATCCTCACGCCAAGTTTCATCAAAATACCTCATTCCCTTCGAGAGTTATCGTGCTTACGACGGACGGGCGGACGGACAACTTTTGCGATGTCATAGGTATCCCTCCACTTACGTTTTGGGATCCCAAAAACAAACAAACATGGGAAGTTAAGATTTAAGAACTGAACAGTTTGAGCTGAAATTTTTACACCAGTTGCCAGATGATCGAATTCTGCAGATAATCTTGTTCCAACAGTCGTACAAATTTCCGATGTTTCTTTCTTTATTTTCGGCCGGATCGAACCGGACTTTTTCAGTATCGACGATCAACCTACTCGGAAGATTGCCTTCCACTCTCCTTATTCACTGCAAAAACATGATGAAGTTTATGACTGTAGAAAGAAATCGGTTGCTGTGTATTAAAATCATCCAAATTTTGCAATGTTTTTAATTTATTTTTTACATTTTGCCCCGGGCCAAGTAGCTTTCCACCAGCCTTGTTGTGGCATTTCCGGAAAGCTGCAATGGTCCCGTAAGCCGCTTCCGATGATAGAGGTCGAATGGATTTTGGCAGCGTTCTGGGATGTGATCGGAAAACACGAGTATCTTTCAGATGCTTTTTCAGGCATCATGTGCTCTTCCTCTCTGTAGGAAGGTTTCCACCAGATTCCAGAATATCTTTACAGTGAATGACGATCAGACCGCGGGAAATTTATGGTTTTCAAAAATTAGCTGGCGTATTCGTTTAACTCAGTCAACTATTATTGATATTTTGAAAAAACGTGGCTTCTGTACCAGTTGCTGTATTGAATTCCTGCCTAGTATCTTGTTTCAAACAAGGTCATCCAGATTTGCAATGTTTATCAATTTGTTTCGAATTTTTTTGCCCGGACTGTGCCGAGTAGTTTTCCACTAGCATTCTCGTTGCACTTCCCGAGAAAGCGTTCCGAAAAGGGACCGAAGGGATCTTGTGAGCGTCCTGCAATAGTAAAATGGAACATCTTTCAGAAGCTTTTTCAGACACCTTTCAAGGTCCTGCTTTTCCTTTCCACAGGAGGGCTTCCTCGAGATGCCGGAGTCTATAGGAATCCGTGCGTCCTAAGCATTTTTGGGATCCCAAAACGTAAGTGGAGGGATACCTATGACCAGATGTTCGGGTCCTGGACAAGAGTCGTTCGAGACGAGACCGAGTCCCTGAGAAAAGCGTATCGAGACCGAGTCATCCCCCAAGTCCTAACAATAAATTTGTTCTTCATATACACAGAATTCACATGAGAATGAACCCAGGGTTGGTCAGCAAAAGTAACTTCGTACACCCTGGAAAGTAACCCAAAAGTATCTCAAAATAACCCAGTGTAACCCAATGTACAGTAGAGGTATGCTTATTAGAACACTTTTTTAACTGTTCCACTACCTTGGTTTTCTTACTTGCATATAAAAAAGTAAAATGGAAAAGAAAAATAACAAACTTGGTATCAGCTAACAGCCTGAAGCAGAAATTCAATTAAATTTCTTTGATTTGAATCTATTAAAAAGTCCTTCCTCTTTTGAAGGCATCTGACGGTTCGGACCGCCATCTTCTCCATTGAAGGTGCGTTCCTCCCGACAAACTTTTCAAATTATAAAAAACAAAACAGAGGTGTCAGCTAAGTCACTTTCATAGATGAACGGTGAATTTGCAAAATTTTCAAAAAGTGACCAAAGCGTGAGCGATTATTACTAGTATTTGTAGGAAAAAATGCCTGGTTTGGGTTTTAATTTTGTCTTTGGCGATCGTTCACTGTTAGCAAACGTTCACATAAGCATACCTCTATTGTATTCCAATCTGATATGTTGTTGTTACTCTTCATTACTTGCATTACTCTTCAGTTTTGAAGGATTCAAAAAAATAATAATAATAATAATAATGCAATGTAACCCAAAGTAACCCAAAGTATCCTGAAGTAACTCGTACACCCTGGTTCTTGGTGACCAACCCTGGGAATGAACCAGGCGAAATAAATCAATCGAAGGATCGTTTCTGGAAGAAAATGTGTGAGGTAGAAGAGCAAACACTCATTTGGATCAGGTTCTGAGCCCAAGAATCGGTGTGCTGTTTAAAAGAGATTATCATCAAAATCCAACATATTTGAAAACAGAAGATCTTAAAAGTTCGGCATCAAGGAGACGAAGTCTAACAGAAGCCGAAACTGATCAGCGTGCATCATCATTTTTCCGCATTTAAATCTAGATAATTTGACTAGATATGCTATTTGGCGTCCGGATCGAATTCGGCAACAGTGAGAGGGATGATGGGGGTACCGGAAATTGCCAGATATGCTCCAGTTCGAGCCAAACTTGATAGATGGATAAAGAGATACCTCAGATGCGACTTTTATGTTTTCGAGTCGTATTTGTCCACAATGGAGCGAGTTGGAGGGATAGTCCCGGGAATTTTCTAGCTCGCATAGGTGGTCAAACGAGTAGGGTGATAGTAATGAAACTTCTCTAAATCTGTAAGTAGGGAGATTGAGTATTTTGAGGCTCAGGCCTGATCCACCACGGCTGGTTGGCACAGAATTTTCTTGAAATATCAGAGTTTGAATGAAAATTGATGGTTGGAAAGAGATGAAACCATGGACGACGTTTGCACGTGTCCGAACCCATCGTGGGTGGAGTTTGAGGGGGTTTTCGTATATATTTTGGCATGCCTAAGGATCAAACGAGTGGAGCGATTGGGAAGAGGTTTAATAGGTGCAAAGCAGGGGCGTCACGACTAGGGGAGGGGTCCGGGGGGGACGCCCCCGCTCCGAATGTTGTCGGCCAGTCGGTAAAAAATAGCCAAATCGGAACGAAGCGCCCCGATTTTTCGTAAAAACAGTCGATTTTTTCTTGGAAACAGTCAACTTTTTTTTAAAACAGTCGGTTTCTCGCAAGAATAGTCTTTTTTTCTTAAAGGACACCTGAATGAAGAGTACCAAGTATCATCCCTATCTGTATGATTTCCTTTAACATTGCCTGCAGAAAACCCAATCCAAATACGAAATAGTGTTTCCAAGCTTTGATTTTTGCTCCATTTTGCATCTGTCCTTATTTCAGTACCGAACAGTTTTAGAAATGAACAAATGTCTCCAATCAACCCTTCTTCTGGAATATTTCTTAACCAGTTAAGCCCAAACGTATATCAAGAAGACATTCCAATACGATCCGGGCAGCGCTGTACAAGATTCGAACGAATCGCGCTTTTTGTCTTGGAGTCTGCATGTGCAAACCTCCGGAAACGAATATCCCTATTTTGAAAACGTCACGCTCAGGAGAAGAATGCTCTCCGTGGCCATGTCTGTAAATGCATTCTCCGTGGTGTGTTCAAGTATGGTTTCATTGTTCAGGTGGCCTTTAAACATAGTAGTTTTTCTTAAAATCAGCCGATTTTTCGTCAACACAGTTTCTCAATAATAGTCGTTTCTGTCTGCAAAAACAGTCTTTAAGAATAACCAGCCAGGCGGTAAATACCGTGCCCTCCCCCGCCCAAATATTCTGGTGTGTAACGCCTCTGGTGCAAAGGTCATATGCTCTAGATGACTCATTTTGGGGTCCCAGACGGTTTTTTACCTCGGGGGAGGGGGGGGGGGGCGGGGTGGGGGGGGGTGGAGTGAGTACCGGACATTTCTTAAATGCCCATATTTGATTAGAAATTGACGGATGGAAAGACCAAACGCTCTTGATAACCCCTTTTCGGGTCCTAGGAGGAATTGACTTTTCACGAGGCGAGTTGCACAAGGAGGGGGGGGGAGGGGTAACGGAATTTTCTCCAGGATGCTTAGACTCGGAGTGAAAGTTGATGATAGAAGTTGAAAGACTTCTGATGATCCTATGTCTATGTCAAACCGTATTTTTCGAGGGGGGGGGGGAGGGATTTTGTGACGTTCTCTCCTACTGTTAGCTATTCGTAACTAACTCTACTAGCACCTACTTATACAAAGTGACATATGTGCTCTTAGCTCTTGTTTAGAATAACGAATGTGAAAGGAATGGGGGTCACTCACTGAAATAATGAAACGAAGCAGAAAATTAGGTTTTAGTCTTATACCTCTGGTGTAGTGTTTCTAAGCTGTTATGAGCGCGTCTACTTCCGTCAGGTTTCAGTACTTACTTTCTCACAGGATTTACACTTGCCAGTTGCCATTGCACTGTTTGTACAGTTTTGTAATCCGAACTCATTTTCACAGATGTGATTTTTGAGAAGACTTTGCGCTCAGTTACCTACGGTTCTTAGTTTTATTACTTAGTCCTGCAAGATATTACTTGATTAAATCCTGCTGAAATGGTGCGACATAACCATCCATTGGCCAATCTCTTTTATTGGTCGTGCTGGAGGCTTCTTTTTTTTTTTAAATTGCCGGGCCGAGACGTTTACTTGGACTCGTGACTCTGCCGGATTTTGAGACGAGACGAGTCCGAGCCGTGCTCTCTGAACTGTACGAGTCCGAGTCCACCAGCTCTGCCTACGCCTTCGTAAAAGTTGTCGGTCCGTCTGTCAGCACGATCACGCTCGAAGGGAATGAGACATTTTGATAAAGCTTGGTGTGAGGATTTTTGGGGTCAAGGGACTGGCGGAGTTCGTAGGTGGGCTCTGTAGCTCTACATTTTATGGGTGGGGAGGGGGTTCAAATCAAGGGGCGAACAAATTTCTTTTTAATAGCTAATGAGATAGTTAACTTAAAAGTAAGAGACATTCTAAAAACGTATATGAAAATAATTTTCTCGCCGGACAAGTAGTTCGCCCGGAATCCGGCCAAACCGGATTTTTTTTTTTTTAAAGCTAGGTGTATCTGAATTTGATTAGAGTATGGGTAAAGCAGATATGCTGAATTTGGTTTTGAGCTTTAGTTTTTTGCCGGACAAGTAGTTCACCCGGAATCCAGACGAAACACGAAGTTTTCATCAGTTATATATGACATCTATAGGTAAACACACTGGCTTATTCTGTTTATAGATTTTTACTCTAAAAATGTTCAAGGAGTTTGGCGAAGACCGAATATCTACGAGACCAAGTTGTCTGGATCAAATATTAAATTTTTGGTATCCCACCGAAAATATAAATATTATATATACATATATATATATGTATATTATATATATATATATATATTATATATATATATATATACCGATAAATATTCTTTAAGCCCAAGCTGACTTTGAAACATTTATTCAAACACTGTTTACAACGGATACGTCAGCTACGATTCTTCATCAGCGATATTTCGGCCCTTCTTGGCAAGAGTCCTCGTCAGAATATCGCTGTATGAAGAATGCAAATAGGCGATGGAGAATCGAAATATCGCTGATGAAGAATTGTAGCTGACGTATCCGTTGTAAACATTGTTTGAATAGAAGCATTTATTAGAGGCCTGGAGTTATACTGTTCTTGTCAGCAGGATGATTTCCGTGAGCTGCGTCGAGCAATAATTCTGCATTCCGCAGCTATTTTTTCATCGCCTATTTGCATCTCTTTGTCCTTGGTTGAGCCGTCCCTCTATCAGAGGCGTTACAAGCCAAAATGTTTGGGGGGTGGGGCACGAGGGCATTTACCGACTCTCTGGTAATTTTTACCGACTTTTTATGCAGAAAAAACGACTGTTTTCAACAACAAAATGACATTTTTGAAAAAAATTGACTGATGTTCAGACAAATCCACTGATTTTCAGAAAAACCGACTATTTTGACGAAAAATCGACCAATTTTCAGAAAAACCGTCTGTTTTCATGAAAACATTCAACTTTTTGACGACAAATCGTGGCGCTTCGTACCGAGTCGGTTATTTTTACCGACTGGCCGACAGCATTGGGGGGGGGGGAGGACGTGACGCCCCTGCCCTATGGTAAGGTTTTAAGAAATTTGTGATCACATTTTGATCATTTTCTATAAAAGTTCAAACCTTGTTGGGTGGTTCTAACGGGAAGTAAGCTGAATTTTATACCAGCGATATTTCGGCGCTTCACTGTACTGCGGATCTTAATTTCGTCTCCCAAGTTTGAGCCTGAGAGGGCTCTTGCCAAGAAGGGCCAAGATGTTGATAGAAATTAACCACTGACTTTTTCAATCAATCAATCAATTTATTAACCCATACAAAATATGTCACAGTGCGTATACTCAGCAGAGGGCTCCATAAAGGACTATTTGAAAGATGTCCTTTAAAAAAATACTTAGTATGGAGTATTTGAAAAACAATAAAAGAAGAAGAAAGAAAAGTTCAGACTAGACTTAATAACTTAAAATTACACACTATAATATGGATGGCTCCGGTCTAGAGATGAAATAAACTCATTTGGCGCAATCAGATAAAATCGGAGCGCTCTTGGGCGGAAGGGGTCAAACCACTTTATTTGAGTTCACGCCGTACTGTGTATTAATTTAACGTTTTCTTTCAAGGCTCTGGACGGATTTTTGTTTGTTGTTAACACCGAAGGAAAGGTGGAATACGTTTCCGACAACGTTTCCTCTTTCCTTCGCTACACGCCAGACGATTTGATCGGCAAGTCCATCTACAACATCATCCATGTTGGCGATCATGCGAGATTCTCGTCATCACTTCTGCCGACGTCACTAGGTAAGTGACGCTTTTTGGGATATCAGTATGTTAGTGAAGCGATACCTTTGACATTGTAAACTTTATTCGTCTGTCCGTCTGTTTGCATGATAACTCACGAAGGGTTTGGTTACTTTGCTAAAACTTGGCGTGAGGGTTCTTTTGGTCTAAAGTTGGTCATCATCCATGTCGGCGATCATGCGAGATTCTCGTCGTCAGTTCAGCCGACGTCCCTAGGTAAGTGACGCTTTTTGGGATATCAGTATGTTAGTGAAGCGATACCTTTGACATTGTAAACTTTATCCGTCTGTCCGTCTGTTTGCATGATAACTCACGAAGGGTTTGGTTACTTTGCTAAAACTTGGCGTGAGGGTTCTTTTGATCAAAAGTTGGTTTCGTTTGGTCTTTAGCTCTACATTTTGGGGTGAGGGAGTGGGCTTCAAATTAAGGGGTGAAATTTCTGTTTAAAACTAATTTGATAGTCGGTTTAGAGGTAACGAGACAAGGCCGTATCCAGGGGGGGGGGTAGGGGGTTGAAATCCCCCCACCCCGAAACATGAAAAAAAATGTATAAGCTTTTTCCTCTGATCTGTATGTTTTTTGTACTTTCTTGTCCGACCAGCAGGCAACCCCCCCCCCCGAAAGGCAAAACCGCCCCCGAAATAAATTCCTGGATACGGGCCTGTAAGCAGACATGATGAATCCATCTCTGCATTTTTACTTTCTTGCTGGACAAGTGGTTGGGCCAGATTTGATAAAAGTAGACATTTTTTAATAGAGGTTCGAAATAGGGGAAGGATACATGCTGATTCCATTTATTTTCTTGCCGGACAAGTAATTTGACCGGAATTTCCCCAAAACCGGAAGATCTGTAAAACTAAAAGTTGATTAGAGGTTCGATAAAGGGGATGAAATGGTACTTTTGTGAGTAAAGTTGTGTCCGAAATCGATTATGATGTCAAAATAGGGGTTGGAAAACACGCCTGTTTTTGATCATTTTTTCCATCATTTTCTCTTTCATTTACGAAGGGTAAAAAATAAACATTACATTCCTCCGTCCATGCCTTATGCTTTTTGATGTCTGAAAAATAAACTCGTTATTATTATTAAATGGTGTGCAGGATTATCGTGGTGTAGATGTGAATGAAGGCCGTGTTGCATCAGACTATTCTATAAGTTTTCGAGTAGCATTATCCCGGTCGTAGCCTTCCCTTGTCTGGAAAGTAAAGTCAGAAAGGAATTACATAATGGATGTGGTTGATCATACATAACATTTCTACCTGATCTGGCGGATGCTAGAAATCTACAAGGACCTACAGTATGGATGAAAAACTCCAATAAACGTTTTCATTTGGGATCCGGGATGGGGAGGAACTAGGAAGTGACGTGTACGTCTAGTCCTGTTTTTGCATGGAATGCGGATAAGTCCGCAGTCGGAAGCGGAACACTAGCTAAATCCATCGGATCCGAAGCTCAGCATCATTCTTAAAGGACCCCTCGCGTCTTAAGCTGGGAGACCCATATTCCATATGTTACATTATAAGTGCGCTAACGATACCTCACTAATCTTTCCACTTGCCATGATTCACTATTATTATTATATGCTATTGATGCGTAAAACCGGTTATCCGAATTTTGCCGAGTTTTTGCTAGAAGTCAATAGGCTTCGGAAAAGGCTTAAAACAGTCAAGGCCGCGGATAATTGGTTAAAAGCATAGCATAGCTTTACAGTATTCAAATAGTTTCAGATATTGGAACATAAACAGTAAATAGTGCGAGTTGTGCTTTAAAGTCGGATTTCGCGGCTGATGCAGTTTGAACCTTGCTTATGCCTGGGACAGACTATCTGGGTCGTGGGCTCGGGGACTTGAATTCCCGCCCAAATTTTCGCCAACGTTATCAGTTTTATATGGAACAGTTGATATTTTATCAACTTGATGATGAAAGAGCGGAAAATCCGGCGGGAAAATCCAAAAGTGTATTCGCATTCTTTCAACGTTGAACGACATTCTGACTAAGAAATTCCCCACCATCCATGTTTTCGGTCCGAAGTGTCTGGAAACAAAAAATCCTGATGCTTGTGAATGTGGGATTGAGGATTCAGGCTGTCAATAGACTAAATAGAGGGGAAATTAGATTGTCTGCTCAGCTGCTTCTTCAACTTCCGTGACCAAGTGATATCCGCAGACGCACGACGGTGGTGATTACGCGAATTTAATTCTTGCGTGAACGCGGAAGTAAGCTATACAGGATGAGGAAACCATTGTCTGCGCCTATTACCTAACGGTTTCAAGAATTTTACGTGAGATATAGGCCTTCAATGAGCCGTGGTCTTGTGTTAACTTTTGGCGTACGCCGCTTTACAAACAGAAAAAAGATAAAAGTTTGTTGGTCATTAACTAAAGATATCGCCTTAATTCGGCAGGAAAGTAACTAAACAACAGTGAAAATGCAGAAGAAGTACCCCGTCCATACCAAGAGACCCAGCTTTCACCTTAAAGGAGTTAAATCGTAAGCGTTCTAGCAGTTGCAACGTCTAGAACCCCCACCCAAGACCCAAGGTGAAGGACTCCATCCGACTGCTGGGTCATCTCGTGGGAAGTACCCGACATGGGGAGGCTGGGGTCATAGTTTGACTACGGATCTAACAAAAGTTTTTTTTACCACGTCTTTGGAGAATGTGTATAAAATCGAACTAATTACTAGCTTTATCGATTTCGTTTAGTATTTTGTTTACTAGCACCACTAGTGAAACTCATTCAGTCGTTCACCAGCGCTAGCTCCGATAACTTGAAATCCTGAACATAGCAAAATATTACACAGCATCCATCCTTGGTGTGTGCAGACCCCACCTTTGCTTTACTATAAATTTTGAAACCCGCAAGTTGTCACGCTTTAAAAGCCGAAAGCGTAATGGGCGGTGCCACCAGTATGGCCCGTTTGTAAAGTAGAAAGCATAGGTCTTGGCGCTACCAGGGGCGTCACAACTGGGGGGGGGGGGGGGGGGGTCGATTGTTCGATTTTTCGTCAAAATAGTCTTTTTTTCTGAAAATCAGTCGATTTTTTTCAAAAATGTCATTTTTGATGTTGAAAACAGTCTTTTTTTCTGCAGAAAAAGTCGGTAAAAATTCCCAGCCAGTCGGTAAATTCCTCGTCCCCCCCAAAAAAAAAACATTTTGGCTAGTAGGCCTAACGCCTCTGGGTGCTACTCCCTAGTGTTATTTTGCTCTGGTCCACACCATCCCCGTTTATGTGGCAGAGAGGACAAATACGCACTACCAGGAAAGGGGCAAAATTGCTTATCAAGGACTGAGTGGTATCGTCTTTTCAGGCTGGTGTTCGGACTTGCCCAGCTCGAATAAGTCTCGGATTTTTAACTGTCGCCTTTTGGTGAAGCCTCCAGCTGATGACGAAGAAACGATGGAAGAGAAGCAGACGAGAGTCTCCCAGTATGAGACAATGCAGGTGAGATCACTTACTAATTTTTTATATCTATTTGTATTTATTTATTTGTGATCCGCTTTTTGGATGACAGCGGAGTATGACCTGAACGTTTGCATGAATTCGCCATATTCCATTTCAGCGCTTCCAAGCGTTCTAGTTTCTGTTAATCCGCCAATGCCTCGCTATAAAACACTGTGGCAGATTTTAAGTTGCGTTTTTGGATATGCCGTGGTATCTGATACCACAGTAACTGGATTTGCATTTTGTCGTTTTTGCAGTTACCGTGGTATCTGATACTACGGTTGCTTTGCAAAAACGCCAATTGTCGAAGTTGCGCTTTTAGAAGTCATCCAAAAACAAATACTAATATCCACTCACATCACAAGTGCCAATCTCCTTTCGAACCAATTTGACAAAAACCCAGGCTCCTATGTTAGTGATGATGAAAGTGAGATGAATTTTTCAGATACCACGATCAATTACTACGGTCTGGACCGTGGTATCTGAACATCAGTTACCACAGTAACTGATCAGATACCACGGTAATTGCAAAAACGACTTTTGACCGTGGTATCAGATTCCGCCGGGAACTGCAAAACGATTTGAGACCCTGGTATCAGATACCATGGTATCTGCAGAAACGCAACCACAGAAAAATAGACTCACAGGTTGATGAGTAGAAAAAATCTGTAACCTGCATCTCAGGTAATGGAGGTTTTGCACATGTCTCGGTAGTAGAAAGTGGAATTTAACCACTACCTCATGGATCCGACCTTGTCCTATGTCCATCACGTATGTTGATCACTCAGCTATTATACATGCTAACTATCCTTGCAATTGCCATGGAGTTCGAGTGTGAGGGTAGGGGGTTGTCACGAGTAGGGACTAATCGGGTGTAGCAATTGGATGAAAAGTCGACTCCCCGTAAATCGAATGTTCGAAACGATTGGGTGAGGCGACTCGAGAAAAGATTGATGGGTATTACGAGCAGATGCACTTCCGTTTCCACGTTATAGATCTGAACCGCATCTAGCGGCGGTGGGGAAGGTGGAGGTGTTGAAAACTATGTGACGCCTTCAGTTAATTTACCTTAGTGCCATACGAGCTCGTAGATCTTTATCATGTATAAACAGGAGTCTCGTTCGTTCCTATTGGAGAACGCGGCAGATCTTTTTCAACAGGGTTAGGCGAACCCGTTCAATCTAGCATATACGTTCTTGGTACTGTCTGGAACCTGTAGTTTTTCTTCCAGCTTAATAAATTACCTATTTCTTGGCCATGGGATCTATTCGCGCCAGGATTCAAGTTTTTGAGCTTCCATTTCTTACTAGTTGCGAAATTAATGGCGACGCTTAACATTTCTTTGTTCCCAATTCGTCTCTTTGTTCTTGCTGTATTTCTTTGTCTGTCATTACCGTCTCCTTACTATTGTGTCTTTTTAGTACCTTTCTGATCATTAGAACCACCGGGAAAAACACAGGGGACTTGCATTTTAATAGGGTTGTTTGATTTTTTTTTGTAAGCTGGAATGGGTATTAGATAGCTACAAAAGCAAATAGGTTTTCATGAGCTTTTTTGTCCCTTTCCCAAATGGTGCCTATTTATCTTTAAAGGACACCTGAATGAAGATTGCCAAGTATCATCCCTATCTGTATGACTTCCGTTAACCAATCCAAATACGAAATAGTGTTTCCAGGCCATGATTTTTGCTCCATTTTGCATCTGTCCTTATTTCAGTACCTAACAATTCTAGAAATTAATAAATGTCTCCAATCAACCTTTTTCTGGAATATTATGTAACCAGTTAAGCTCAACCGTATATCTAGAAGAAATTCCAAAACGAACCGGCCAACGCTGTACAAGATTTGAATGAATTGCGCTTTTTGTCTTGGAGTCTGCATGTGCAAACCTCCAGAAACGAACACACCTATTTTGAAAACGTCACGCTCAGGAGAAGAATGCTCTCCGTGGCCATGTCTGTAAATGCATTCTCCATGGTGTGTTCAAGTATGGTTTTATTGTTCAGGTGTCCTTTAAAAGTTCTCTCACTAATAAAGAACTTAGAGCTTATCATTGCTCTTTTCTAAGTGGTGATGTAACAAGTAGTTTTGTTTTGGGATCCCAAAACGTAAGTGATAGGCTACCTATGACATCGCAAAAGTTGTCCGTCTGTACGTCCGCCTGTCAGCACGATAACTCTCGAAAAGAATGAGATATTTCGAAGAAACTTGGTGTAAGGATTCTTTGGGTCTAGGAAAAGGTCGAGTTTGCAGATGGGCTCATTCTAGGGGGGGGGGGGTCAAATTAAGGGGCAAACGAAATGTTTTAAAGTAGCTAATGCGATAGTCGATTTAGGGGTAAGAAGACATGCTGAACACGATTATTACAAATATTTTCTCGCCGACAACTAGTTCGCCCGGAATCTGGCCAAAACCGGAAAGTTTGTTAAAAGTAAAATTTGTATTTGAAGTTAATTATATGTTTGGTTTAAGCGTAAGAAGAAATGTGAACACTTATGTGAAAATCATTTTCTACTAGGACAAGAAGTTCGCCAGGAATCAGGCCAAAACCGGAAAATTTTATAAAAGCAAAAGTTTTTTTGAACTACATTTTATGTCCGATTTAAGGGTAAGAAGAGATGCTGAATCCGTATATGAAAGTCATTTTTGACCCGGATATATAGTTCGTCCTGAAACCGGAAAATTTGTTGTAAGCTAAAGTTGATGACGAGATGCGCTGAATTCGTTTTTGAGCTTTATTTTGTTGCCAGACAACCAGGTCGCCCTGAGTTCGGCCGAAACCGGAAATTATGGCAGAAGTAAGGCAGGAAATTTCGATCAGTTTCGTCAAAATAGATATGTCTTATCTTATCCGGGTAAACACATATGCTGAATCCATATCTGAACTTTGTTTTCTTGGATAGTTAGCTATTTGGCTTTAACGTGTTTCTAAATTTTTATAGTAAAAATGTTCAATGAGTCTGGCGAAGACAAGACCAATCGTCTGTTTCAAATATTAAATTTTTGGGGTCCGATCGAAACCTTTGGTCTTGTTCCGACGGCAATCGATAGCCCGTGTTGAGCCGATCAAAGTATATGTCATCCGCTTTTATGGCACTTGCCTACCGGCCAAGTGCCATATACCGATCACTTTTCCGTCGGTCGGTCGGTCAGTCCGGTGTTTGCGAGCTAGGGTACTTCGAGATGTGCTAGGACTATGAAACTTGGCAAAAACTAAAGCTCAAAAACGAATTCAGTGTATCACCTAACCCTATATCGAACATCTAATGAACTTCGCCCTTTGTGTTTTACTTTATCTGTAGTGCTGTATACATTTGTCGTTTTGTTCTTTATTTCTTTTCCTTCCATTTACTCCGTTCTTGTTCAGTTTGAATGTAACGGGTTATAAAGAACATACATACATATAAAACTTTAACTTTTAACACATTTTCCGGTTTCAGCCGGATTCTAGGCGAACTTTATGTCCGGGTAGAAAATTATCGTCAAAAGCGGATTCAGTTTGTCTCGGTACGTCTTCTCACCCCGAAATCGAGCATCTAATCAACTTCAGATACAATTTTTACTTTTGACAAATTTTCTGGTTTCTGTCGGATTCCGGGCGAAATACTAGCCCGACCAGGAAATGGTTTTCATCAGCATGTCTTCTTACCCCGAAACCTAATCAGCTTTATATAAAACTTTTACTTAACAAACTTTCCGGTTTTGGTCGGATTCCGGGCGAGCTACCTATCCGGCGAGAAAACGGTTTTCATATTCATGTTTATCATGTCTTATGTTTATCATTACCCCTAAATCGACTATCTCATTAGCTGTTTAAAATATTTGTTCACCCCTTAATTTGAAACCCCTCCCCCACCCAAAGAGTCCGCACACCAAGTTACATCAGAATATCTCGTTCCCTTCGAAAGTTGCCTTGCTTACAGACGGACAGACAGACAGACAGACGGACAACTTTTGTGATTTCATAGGTATTCCTCCACTCACGTTTTGGGATCCCAAAAAGAACATGCCACAGAGCAATACGGTTTATATTAAACAGAAGCGGGTGATGACAACCCCACCTTAAAATTCCGATCGAAAGCTGAGAGCCAGCAATTGCCACTGGTCCCAGGGTTTAGCGTTTCTTTGTCAGCTTGGCGACACTTCCCTATTTTTTCCTAGCTCTATGGCGTGCACATTGCCTCAGGGTTTCTTGCGGTGACGATAGACTGTTCCTTTTTTCGCAGCTAATTTTATTACTTCGTGGTTTATTTATAATGTATTGCTGTAATTACTGGATGTAATGGGATGGTCGCGACAAACATTTTGTAATTTATTATCACGTTTAATAAATTTGGCTTGAGCTTCTAATCAAGTGAAGAGCTCGTTCCATTTGAACTTTTCGTGAAAATAGCTTTGTTGCGGATGCAAGGAAATGTGTTTCGATTTCGAGGGTGCTGAGTAGTAACCGGCAGGTGGGGGGGGGGGGGAGGGCAGGGTCTGTAGTTAATTGGTAAGGGCGAGGCGAGGTTCGTGGTTTAAAAAGCCTTACGGAGCTCGAGTTGGACGGGAATTTTTTTGCAAATCGTTTGTTTGGCGGGAGTTCCATGATTCTTCACACTGAACAAGACCAAAGGTTTCGATGGGATCCCAAAATTCAAATATTTGATCCAGACAACTGGGTCTTGTCTTCGCCAGATCCAGTCTTCAGCAGACTCCTTGAACATTTTTACTATTGAAATTCAGAAACAGATTAAGGCCAAATAGCTAATCATCTGAGAAAACCAAGTTCAGAAATTGATTCAGCATTTGTGTTTCGCCTACAGGTCATATCTGTTTTGACGAAAACTTTCTGCCAATTTTCCGTTTTCAGCCGAATTCCGGAACTGCTTGTCCGGCGAAGAAAGAAAGCTCAAACCGAACTACGAACTACTTGTCCGGGTAGAAAATTGTTTTCGTACAAGTATTCAGCATGTCTTCTTACCCTTAAGTCGAGCATCTAATCAACTCCAAATAAAAGTTTACTTTTAACAGACTTTCCGGTTTGGGCCGGATTCCGGGTGAACTACTTGTCCGAAAAGAAATGGTCTTCACCATCGTGTTCGGTATATCCCCCTACCCCTAAATCAAACATCTAATCAACTTCAAATAAAACTTTTACTTTTAGAAGCCTTACCGGTTTTGGCCGGATTCCGGGATAACTAATTGTCCGATGACAAAATAGTTTTCACCATCGTGTTCAGAATTTCTTCTTACCCTATAATCTGTTTAAAAATATTTGATTTGCCCCTTAATTTAAACCCCCTCTCCCACCCCTAAATGTAGGGCGACAGAGCCCATCTACAAATTTGACCTCACCCTTGACCCAATGAATCAGCACACCAATTTTCATCAACATATCGCATTCCCTTCGAGAGTTATCGTCCTCACTGACAGACGGACATTTTTGCGATGTCATTGGTTTCCCGCCACTTACGTTTTGGGATCCCAAAAATCTCGAACCTCAGTTGTTCATCTCCAGATAGCGTCAATACGATTTGACTGGTATTAGATTGAGAAAGAGAACTTATGATGTTTCAGACTGATACTTCAGTAGACGGATCTGGTCTCAAGAGGGAGAAGGAGAAGTCTCATGTTTCCACGTTTAAAGCTTAACTGAAAGGCAAACTTATTTTTGTATCATTTAACGGAATACACTGAGTTATTTAGATTCTGCTCAGAGATTTTTTGATTTTCCACTATCTGATCTAGTAGTGAGGTTCAGAATATCTACGGCTGTCCCTACAGCGCAAATTCTACTATGACGCGGAATATTTGAATCTGAACAAAAACGCGTCATTTCAGTGGACAGTGATAAGCTTGGTGAAGACTGCTTAGTGCCTGAACAAAAACATTTCACAAATCTTTTCCGTCAAGCTTACGACACAGGTAGTACCACAAATATGACAGGGAAATTCCACTATTTGAAGACTGATTGTTCGTGGATAGCGGAGCAACGAAGTAATGCATTTTCATCGGGTCTTCAAGCCTCTTTAAGTGAATAGGTGAGGGGTAACAAGACTGCTCCTTCTCTTCCCTTTTCAGTTAAACTTTAATAACTTGTTATTTTTGCTGATGATAAATAGTCCAAGAGGAAGTGCGAAATAATGTGTTTGTGCTTTAATGATGGTCGTGCTGTGCTTTCATTATAAAAAGTCGAAGTCGCGTGTTCTCTCGAAGGTGTTGACATATTTTTTTATGGCACTTGAGCTTACTCAAGTGCCATATAGCGATTGTAATTTCTGTCCGTCAGTCGGTCTTTCGGTCCCGGTTTTGCTAGTTCGGGCACTTCCAGATAAGCTAGGACGATGAAACTTGGCAAGCATATCAGGAACCGGATCAGATTAAATTAGAAATTGTCGCTTCCTCGATCCGACCATCTGGAGGGGAGTGGAGGGAGGGGGAATCCGGAAAAAATAGGAAAAATGAGATATTTTTAGCTTACGAACGGGTGATCGGATCTTAATTAAACTTAATACATGGAAGGACTTCGTGTCTCAGACCCTCCATTTTAAATCCAGACCGGATCCGGTGACACTGGGGGGAGTTAGAGGGGGAAACCGGAAATCTTGGAAAACACTTAGAGTGGAGGGATCCGAATGAAACTTGGTGGAAAGTACAAGCAAAAGTCCTAGATACGTGACTGATATAACCGGAACGGATCCGCTCACTTTGGGGGAGTTGGGGGGGAGAAGTCCGAATTTGTAGTGATCCCGCGAGTTCGTGCTTCCTGATGTGCTGGGACGATGAAAATTGACAGGCATGTCTGGAACCCGACCAGCTTAAATAGGAAATCATCAATTCCCCGATTCGACCATCTGGGGGGGGGGGAGTGGAGGGAGGGTGAAGCCAAAATTTGAGGTATTTTTAGCTTGCGAACGGGTGATCGGATCTTGATGAAAATTGATATTTAGGATGACCTCGTGTCTCAGACACCTCACTTTAAATCCGGGCTGGATCCGATGACACTGGGGGGAGTTGGAGAAACGCTTAAAGTGGAGGGATCGGGATGAAACTTAGTGGGAAAAACAAGCACAGGTCCTAGACACGTCATTGACATAACCGGACCGGATCAGGGCACTGTGGGGGAGTTGGGGTGGGGGTCCGGATTTCTAGCGATCCCGCGAGTTCGGCATCCTTCCTGATCCTAGGGCGATGAAACTTGGCAGGTATGTCAGGGATCCGAACAGATTGACTTGAGAACAGCCGTTTCCCCGACCCGACCATCGTGGGGGGAGTGGGTGGATTGGGAGTCCGGAATCTAGTGGCGTGCATAACTTTTGAACGGGTGATCGGATTTGAATGAAACTTGTTTGGTGAGCTATCGCCTCGGACGTTCAGTGTCACGTCCGGGTCGGGTCCGATACCTGTGGGGATGGGGGAGGGGGGGGGGGGGGTGGAAAACTCAAGAAACTCTAAAAGCAGAGGGATTGGGACGAAACTTAATGGATGGAACAAGCATTAGGCCTAGATGAAATTGACGGAGCCAGATGGTTTCGGGGCTCTATGGGGGGGGGGGGGGAGTTTGAGGGGGTTTCCTGGAATTCCGGTAGTCGTGAGTTAGAATAGTTCCAGATGTAAAACGACAACGAAACTTTGCAGGCATATTAGCGACCCGAATCATCTTGACTTAAAAACCTGACACAACATACCCCCGGAAACTTCCGTTCCTAGATCCGAGCATTTTTGGGGGAGCAAGAGAAGAGAAATATGGAAATTGACTTCTATAAATTGCGAACGAGTGGTCTGATTCGAGTGAAACTTCATGGGTGATACGAATCGATGGCCTCGACATGTAAAACATGCGTTCGAACCATATGCGACCACGATTAGGGGAATTGGGGGTGGGGGGACTTTTGACATGCACAAAAACCAAACGGATGGACCGAATGAGATGCAATTCGACAGTGCCGAGTTTATGCGGCCTAGATTTGTTTTTTGGCGTCCGGGCCGGATTCGGCCAAGGTAGGGGGGGTACTGGAAACTTGCAGATAAGCTATGCTCCAATTTCAGTCAAACTTGATGAGGGAATTAAGAGATTGGGCCCGAACCGGCTCCGACAACGTTGGTGGGAGGGGGGGGGGTACCGGAACTTTCCAAAAATGCTCAGATTCGACTGAAACTTGGTAGATGGTATAAACGAAGATGCTTTAGGTGGTCGATTTTTTTTTATTCCGAACCAGATTCGGCCACGGTAGGTGGAAATAGAGTGAGTACCGGAAATCGTGTAGCACGTCTAGGGATCAAACAAATGGATTTATTGGGATGAAAGTTTGAACAGTCATGTGCATTTGCTACAGACAATCGAGACGATGCCGGAACTGCTCAGAAATGAGTGAAACTAAATATCCTATTTCTATTTCCGAACCGCCTTTTTGGATGGCGGGTGTATTTTGTGACGTTCTCATCTACTTTCTTGTACAGCCTACTCGTACAAGTGCCATATGAGCTCGTAGCTCTTGTTTTAACTTGGTACAATGATTTTTGGGGTCTCGGAACCGATACTTTCTTTGGTAGGCGCATAGCCCTATATTTGAGGTAGGTGAGCGGCAGGGCACTATCTAGGGGGGTATATAGGATTCGAACCCCCTCTGAAAAATACAAAAATAATATTTTGTATGGGCTTTTTTGTACTGTCTGCTATGGACTAGGTCCAACTGGCGGGTATAAAACCCGCAAAGATAAATTCCTGGATATCGACCTGGAGAGGGTTTCAAGTTAAGGGGTGACAGTAAACAAGGTAAATATACTGTTTATTTGGGGTTAAACAGCGACACAGAACCCATACTTGAGTTGCTTTTTTTTTACAGGACAAGCAGTTTGACCGGTATCCGTCGAAAACCGTTTTTGGGATCAACTATGTCTTGTTTTTCCTCACCAGTATAGACCAATCAGGAACTGATCGTGAGACAGGCTCTAGCTCACGGTTAGGTCGTTTATACCAGAATAATATTGAGGAAACATAGTGAGAAAAAAAATAAAACAATACTACGATTGCGGCTAGCGTGTCTGAAGTCATATCCAGAAGATTGGCCCAGTTCTTGCTTTCAGTGTCCGAAACGGAACAGTTGGATTACTATAACCCTCACTTATATAGGCTACTACTAAACAAAAGAAAGAAGGGTTGTAGTTTAGAGATGCAGTCTTGAACCTTAGTTTTGGTCTTAAGACCAGTCTCAACGCTGATGCCAACAGTCTTGATCTTGATACCAGCGGCAAGTTCTTGGTCTCATCCAGCAACAAATCGCTGAATATTCATTTCTGGTTGGCCCTCACCTGTAGCAGAAACGATATGAATTTCCAAATATTTGGATGATCTGCACCAGTACGTTTGTTGAGTGCTGAATACCATCCTTCAACATTACTGCAGTCCTATGAAGGTCTTCTGCGACGCACTCAAAGACAGTTCTTGCTCTTTCGGTCATCTAGACCTGCCCAGGTCTTGAAGACTCATTAAATCTGGATTAATTTTGGAGCTGTTCTAAATGTCCCAAGAGCAGTTAAGGGTTAATTAAGGTACGCAGCATCAGGACTAGGTTTTGAATTGGCAGACCAAAATCTTGATGCTCGTTAGTGAATCATGAGGCTATTAATTCAAGTTCAGTTATAAAGACGATTAATTCGCCATAATCTAAAAATAAAAAAATACTTGCTTAGTCTTAGTCTCGATACAATCTGGGTCTTGGTCTGGAGACCGGCGCGAAAGTGTTGGTCTTGGTCTTGGTGTTTTAATCTTAATAATAATAATAATACAAAGCAAGAGAAAAGGCTTTCGCCTCTAAATAACACTAAGACATTTTGAGTAGTCGAGCTGATCAGAGTTAAAATCCCATCAACAATGCACTTGAAACTATTGATCGATTCAGCATTAACTGCGTATTGTCGACATCACGGGTGTAGCCAGAGCAAAATAATTCGAGAGAGTAATGCGCGAACTTTGAAAAAGTGACACACAGTCAAATCGCAGCGACACTAGCTCCCCTAGAGGACACGAACATCCCTGCTGAAACTCAACCAGCACCGCATATTAGCCTTGCTAGAATTTTCTACGTCCGCCACTGCACGCTCGAACCAAGCGAGCTGGGCGTCGCTGCGATGGAGACCCATTTTTGATGCATGGCAAGGATAGGTCTTGGCAATGCATTACCCTAGGTTCACACAGACGTTCACTCTCAGGCGATATCGGCCATCGCCGAGATTTTCGTCGCTAAAATTGGCGATTTCTGTTGCTTCGTCAGGCGATTTTCAATGTTTGGAAAATTCAACTTTAATCAGGCGACAGTACGATTTTACGCACGCGACAGTAACATGGACGACTCTTTTGATGATTTACTTTTAGAATAATTAATCATTTTTTATTATTTTAGTTATTTTAAGGGTTATTTTTAATTATTTTTCGCGTTAAATTCTATTGCCGACGAAAATTTAGCGTGAACATCCAGGCGATAAAAATCTCGTTCACCGCCGCGATTTGCTCTGTGTGAACCTACTCTCTAGAGTTATTTTGCTCTGGGTGTAGCTAGGCTTTTTTTCAGATATCTGCAATACTTCAGCCCTACCCTGGGGAGAAACCTGGACAGGGAGACGGGAATGATGGGGGCGAGAATCAGAACTGCCTCGTCTGTGTTACGAGGCGTATCCCAACGAGTGAAAGACAACCAGCCCTGAACACAGGTGGACCACCTGTCGAGCAATTCACTACCAAACTTGATGTGAATGGAAAAGTAATGGCCATTGATACCAGTGGGGTGTCATCAACGTACTCACAGTACTTAAACAAGGTAAGAACCTCTTGATTTCGTTTACATGAGGCCCCCCGGGCGTTGGAAACTCCCCGGTTTGTAAGAAAGGTGCGAACACGTTCGGGCTTCGACATAAAGGATATGGGAACCGCAGTTTGGAATTCGATTCGTTGTGAAATCCAGAATGCTGTAAGTTTAGCTCAGTTCAAGGACCGACTAAAAGAAGCATTTCTTAACAGACCACCATTGCCATAAAGATAGACATGACATAGACATTTTTTTAATTTCATCAAAAAAATATGAACTAAACTAACAACTTACCATTAACGGCCGCCTTTAAGATAAAAGAATCCTAATTGTGATAAAATATTGTTCGTTTGTTTAGTTGATTCTGCTACGACTGCATGGTTTCCCACTTATTGTTTGTTGTTGTTTTCTTTGCTTTCTTCCTTCATTTCTTTTTGTTCTTCCTTTGTCATGTTTTCTTCTCCTTTTTGAACAAGTATGTGAAAATTAATGTAAAGTGAAGTTTTTTTTTATATCTTTTACTGCCCCCACAGGCCACATATCTAAAGGATGTTAAGATGGTTACAAAAGGTGTGTTCATGTAGTTCAGCATGTAAAAGTTGGTTTGTATAATAAATAGCATTAAACTAAACAAAACAAAAATAAAAACTGATCGTAATTTTTGGTTTAAAATGGAATTCTTGATTTTTGAGGATTCACGGTTTGGTTTCAGTTTTTTTTTTTAGCGAATCTGTTCTGGAAAATAAGCTTAATAACGACGGAAAAGTATAAAAGCCATTCCATCGTCTATAATGATTCAAAATACAAAACATTCTGAGAACATAAAGGGAGATATGGAAGTCTCGCAACTTATAAGTGAAATGGGATACCCAGTGAAACATAGTAAGACTCTTAACAGTAATACCAGTAGGCGTAATACATCTTGAGCTTTGTAAGCTTAGACTATTTTCATGTTTATTATGACTTAAAAGCATTTTATCAATTGGAAAAATCATTTCCTTTTTAGCAACTTTAGGGTTACTAAACACATTGTTTATTAGAATGTGAAGAATCCATTTTCTGATGAAAACGTATTACACCAATGTGAGATTAGAAGTAAATAGTCCTTCAGCACAAGCTGACTGCGAATCATATTTGACGGCGCAAAACGGATAAGTCAGCTACATTTTGTAGCTGAAACAAAATGTAGCTGACTTATACAAAAGCTGACTATCCGTTTTGCACCGTCAAATATGAGATTAGAAGATTTGTGTGTGTCGGGGGGGGGGGGGGGGTAGACCGGATCCCTGACGGCTGCAGTTCATGTTGAACGTTATCCGTGCGATCGCATTCGTAACTTCCCCTTTGCAACTCAGAGCCAGCGGGTTCCGAGATAAGAAGAATTGTCACCCCACAATCTCTACATTTTATCTTTCAACCCAACCTGTCTTCGTTAGTCCGAATTTATGGCATGTGCGAAAAGCGGATGCGGCACGTTCCGCGGAACGAAGAGAAGGATCAGGAACTAAACCCTCTGAAACTTTTAGCTCGAACAGAGATTGGGAGCGTGTCCGAATTCAACTTTTGAACAGAAAATGCGACATTAACTCTGCAATTTTTGTAACGTTTTGGTTTCGGACTAGAATTTTCGTGAAATTTTACGTGCAATTAATACCGCGAAAAATGTCACGAGAAATGCAGCGACGATGCAGCATTTTATGCGGAATTTTCAGGAAGAAGCGGAAGGCGCGCTGAAGTGACGATATGTAAAAGGGAATAGTAGGAGTTTTCTAGGGCAAAATGGCCTGAAAACACTAAAAATTGCCTGGAATCTGAATGATTGTGCTGAAGTTATGAGTTTGCTTCGTTTGTTGGTACAAAGCAGAGAACTTCGTTGAAGGATTTTTTCAAGAGGTCTGGTTTTCCAAGAATAATACCGTGTTGATGATTTGTTCATCGGTTCTCTTTCTTTCACTTGTTCATCAGCTCCAGTGTGAATATTGCAAGTTCAAAACGGCACTAATGGTTCTTGAAGTTACTAGCCCTACCGAAAGACAAATAATCACAAGATCCTCCGTCTCCCTATCTCCGTAATACGACCATGCGGATTTTAATGTATTTTTATACCCTATATGATTCAAAGGAGCGGGGGAGGAGCCGCGCAGAACATCGTAATTTGTTACCTCTACTCACAGCTATATCGCACTAGAACCCCGCAGAAGAAATGTCTTTATACGAATGCCGTCTGAGCTGTCTGCAGCTGATTGGTTGTTTGCCATTGTGACGTCAGGTCCAACTCGCTGTAGACCGGGTTCTCCATTCGTGAAGGCATCCTATACTTTTTCTTCTGGTATGCGCAGTGGCGAAGAGGGAAGTAGACCGGTATCAACTCAAACTTCACAGCAATTACTTCTAGCTCCGCTCAGTTTTGTCGGGGTATACATAGTCGTTGCATGAGACCAAAGACGGAGGTTCTGTTGGATTATTTGTTCTTGGCCCTACCCCATCCTAGAACAACTGAAATCCCAGCTTATTTCACGGGATTTGTCAGTTTCTACTCCTCAAAAAATATTTGACCTTTCTTCTCTTGTTAGAACAGGATGCGTCTGGGGTGGCAGCTCCAGCGGATAGGCGCTCATTGAAATCGGAAAATTTTTCTGTCGCTATTTGATCTTGGTGTTCGGCGTTTAGACCTTAGGGGACTCGCTGGTCGAAACTGAATCTTCAGTCGGGATTTTGTTCCGTTTAATTTTTTGTAGGTCATATCTTTTTGCATTTTTTTTTCGAGAAAGGGTGACATTATTTGCTTTGAGCTCCGGTTCTGTTCAGTTTAGCTCCGTGTTTATCACGTGCTATACCCCTGGTGTTTGTGTTTACTTACCGCCTATCGAGCTGCCTATCTTCGCCACTGCAGGCTGAATGCAAATCAGGCGCAATTTTAGGATTATGGTATGAAATCAAAGTAAACTGTCACGAACGGGTGTAGGACTACGAGGGGTCGCTCACTTGTCTACTAAAAATAGCGAGAGGTTAATCCCTTTTGTGCGCGCCTAATGACACGTTGAGACAGAGGAAATGGCGTTTTTTAAATAATGCTTCAAAGCAGTGAGCTATGTTAAACTTAGACATGAGCAGTTTAGCTTCTGTTTTGAGGAGGCCATAAAGCCACATATTTGTAAAAGAAGTGAAAACATATGTTTAGGGTACGTACGTACATACACGTGCGATTGACTCGCTCGTTTGATCACATGATGGCGACTCCAATATAAGTATTCCTGAGAAGTGTTAGGCACCAGACCTGGCAGGGGAGTATAAGAAAGAAGGAATTAAAACTACCCCGAGGCATTGACCACTCTCGATTTTGGTGTAAGCAAATGCACGGTGCCTGCACCGGTTGCCACGTTTTAGAGAAAAAATCCGCATTTTTAGAATTATAGTCGCCTAATTTATAACTGACACCGGTGCCGGTAATAATGCTGGTTTCCCGCACCGGCTCAAAGGAAATGACCCCGGGTGTACAACAGGGGCTGGGGAGTGGGTAACCCCTCGCCTACCCCGAGGATGGAATTTTTACGACACCCGAGGTCAGACAAAACCCAGGAGGCCATTTGCATCGAGTCGTTCGAATCAGCATGGCACTCGCAGGCAATGAGCCTAGGGCAGGAACTATCGGCCCTTTCCCAGCTTTTAAATTTTATTTATTTATTTGGATCTAATACCGGCCAACTAGGGCCATTATACAAAACAAAAACACTTTACAAACTTACACTTTATGGCTCTTCCCTTTGTCTTATTAGAAGGACTAATAATGTTGGTTTTCGGGGAGTCTTGCCGCTCTTGTGTACACCAGGGGTAGAGGTTAGCCGAAGGGATCATGCCAATGTGCATTAATGTTGTTCAAGGTACAGTACTCCGCCACTGCTGTCCTGAGTTCCCCCGCCTAGTCATCGAACAGGCGATAGTTAAGGATGTCGTAAAATGTTCCCAAAATCCGCGAGCCTTCGACCGAGTGATATGTGGTCGATGGTGTGCGCTTGTCTGATCTTAACCAGAAACCCCTCGGGTCTACCACCTTGAGGGCATGCTCGGGTTTCTTCTTATCTGCTCCGTGCTGAACTTGCACAGGTACCTCCCAAATGACCTAAAAATTAGTTTGTGTGTGAGGTGGTTCAAGTTATCAACAAATCTATATTAGAAAGATATAGTTTGCAATATCTTATCTGGAATATGATATTGGATGCTTGGAAACCCTTCTTGTGTTGACTGAGATAATATCCTGGTGATGATGGCAGTATCTCAAGGTTTCTGTTATGACGTAAGTGAGTTATGATAGTCTTTCAGATGCGAGGCATTCTTGGTTTTGTTTCATGCTTCTCACTTTGTGTGTCGTCGTCGTTGAGAGATTTGCGAAATCGGAGGTACTCACTACTGTTTAGAACTCGATATGTTCTTCGGATATACTATATATTCCGACATATTCTTCAGATATCGTCACTGTACAAACCAGATAGTCAGACGGCGCTCCATACTTGCATTGGGATACCTGAGAGGTTGGGAATACAGGCGAACCGACTTGTAGATTATACGAACTGAGGTTTGGCCCCAGACAAATTTCAGTAGAGGATGATTTTACACTCTGTTTTGGAGAGAAGTAGCTGAACAACGTAGACAAAGTTGCATATCCTTGGTCAGTCGACCACAAATCCCTGATTGTTTGATACCCTATGCCAAACTCTGGATATATCTAGCATTTGGAATAGCCTAGGGTATCTAAAGGTATCATAGGGTATCATCTTATCTTATCAAAAATCAGAGGTTTGTAGTTGACTGTCCTAGGTCTAGGCTAAATTAGTTTTTTTACACCTCGTGTCAGGATTTTTTCAATTTTTGCTAAATACCTACTCATCTCATCTTATCGCTGGATACCCTATGCCAAACACTGGATACCTGTTGGTAACCTAATCCTGACCTACCTCAGTTCTGATTGGTTGATTTTTTAGCTTCACTCAAATCATTAATATTTTACTGGGTTACAGCATCCAGTCCCTGGCATAGTGTATCCAGCGTTAGGCACATGGTATACCAAACGCTAGACATATCCAACGTTTGGCATAGGGTATCGAAAAATCAGGGGTATGCGGTTGACTGTCCTAGGTCTAGACAGAATTAGTTTTTTTGCGCCTCGTACCAGGGCTTTTTCATTTTTTGCAAAATACCCATCTTATCGTAATTCTAAGGCAGACTGGTAGGCTACTTCGGCTGAGGAAGAAGGACCTATACCAAACCGTAGTTTGTTTGCGGAGGAGGTAAAGATCTGGTACGGAAAAACGGTTTTGCGACGACCTACACTGTCAGAAGTACAACACAAGGGAAGCGCGGTTTCAACAGACAACGCTTGGGATGTAATCTTTTGTCGCAATAAGTATGCATTAAATGTAATGCATAACAAGCATTGTGAAGAAACCGAAAATTCTGCTGACTCTTTTCCTCGTCGTCATGATCTCGGAAAATTCAGCAGATACTTTTTTGGCGGTTTTTCGGCTCTTCCTGACAATACTTGTTATGCATAATACTTACTGCATAAGGTTTGTCGCAACATTAGATCACATCCCAATTGTTGTCGGCTGGAACCGCGCATCCTTGTGTTACCTATTATGAAACTTCTTACAGTGGAGGATGTGCGACTCTGATAGGTTGTCGAAAGTAGCATTAGTGACCTCCAGATGCTTCTCGAGAATAACTCTAGCTGATGTAACACCTGTCCTCCTCGGCTCGCTTTCAAGAATGGCACCTTGGAAATGGTACCCCCCCCCCCCCTTCTCCCACTTGTAACTATTTGTCGGATCCCAGTGAAGCATTACTTGATTGAAATAGATCAGGTGTCCGTGACAACAAAACAACAACAAGTTTCTAACCTTGAACCTAGTCTTCTGTCCTAGCACGTTAACGAATTGCTGGTACTGAAGCATTGACGAAGTTCGTAGACTGAAAGACCTGCTTAGTTGCTTACCTGAGACCTGCTTACCTGAACAGTGCAGGGGTGGGTTGGGGGGCAGCTGCCCCCTGGCTTTCCACGGTTTTCCTTCCACTTAGTATCTTGACAACGTTTAAAGTATCAGTTATTCTTCTACCTTGAGGTTATTCCACATATTCGCCGTGCGGTTTGGGAAGAAGTTCCGCTTTGGTCCGAGATCTGATAGGACTTCTTTTGCAAAACTTTTAACAGCGAAATTTTAACAGTGACCTGACTTAAATTGTGACCTCTAAGTGTTTCTATCTTTGAAGTGCCAGTGCTATTCGTTTTGGATATTTATGGCTAATCAATAAATTTGATTTGGTTTGATAGACAAGTAGAAATCAAGCAGTTTTTTGTGAAAACCTTCGAGTGTTAACAAGGATCTAGGCGGTGATAAATTATCCTTCGTTACTTTAAGTTGGTTTCCACTCAGGAAATGTCACATGCGTTTCCAGTTGATTAGTTTTAGGTGGAAGGTTCTGGCGCCCCCAGTCGTTTTTCGGGGCTTGTCCACTCGGTAATATCGGTATCCAGGTAGTTGAAGGAATCTGTTGGACGACAGACGCTTTGATCCTAAATGTAACAGTATTTCAGGCTAGAAAATAAAAATGTGCCGAGATTTTTTTTAAAACTCCCGTAGCAGCGGGAACAGCAAGTGAGAAACTGTCCTTAGTCAAGTTAGTTGCTTTTCAGAAACTGTCTAAACGCCTTAAATCACAGTTTGGAGTGCTTTCCATTCTGTTGATCACGCCTCGTGATTTGGTTCTGGTGGAAGATTGTGCGGCCTTCCAGTGGTACTTCCACGATTTTGGAAGAAGTTCCACTTTAATCTAATAGGATTTCAGGATAGAAACAAAAATCTAGCTAGATTTTTGTGAAAACTTTCACAGCAGCAGGAAAAGGGATCTAGGCAGTGGGTCCTTAGTTCGTCCTGAGTAGAGCATAACTTGCAGTTATGAATATTTTCTCTGTTAATGGTAACTGCGAGCCTGAGCCGCCGCCCACCCCGCTCCTACAGACACACGATTTCACTTCAGAATTCTTTTTTTGTTTATGGCTGGAGTGGAACGTCCCTGCTCTGTTCTCTGCAGGGACGTAGGTCTACCGAATTCGATCAGTGTCGGCCAGGCCCGCATCCAGGAATTTATTTCGGGGGGGGGGGGCCTGCTGGTCGGGCAAAACAGACAGATCAGCGGGAAAAGCCTATACAAATGATCATTTTTGTATTTTTTGGTGTGGTGTGGGGGGGGTCAACAACCTACCCCCCCCCCGATACGGCCCTGATCTTGGCGAATATAAAAGTTCATCCGAACGTAATTATGGGGTTTGCTGTATATGACTCTGGTATAAAAAGTTAGAGGAGTGTTGCTAATTTTTGACTAGCGTTTTCACTCTACAAACAAAATCTTGCAGTATTTTCTACTAGGATTAATATTGTCTCTTCTGAGATAAGATTGTTTCTAATTCGGATTAATCTTATCCCATTAGAGATAAGATTAATCCCATAAGCGAATACTGCAGTTGACTTTAATCCTTCCTCGCAGAAACTTTTTACGGTGTACTTTGGATTAGCTGTACATCTGCTGTAACTGTTTTCAAGCCTCGCTCTCTTCCGACTGGGACTTAGCGAAGGGATTAGTAGTCAAGCCAAGGTCGCCTCGAGGAAAGCTAGTGGGCGGTCCACGAGCCAACTGGCTTTTATTGACATAAGTTGCCTTTAGTTTAATCAATACTAAACAAACTGAGTGCACACCTTAAGAACAAGCAAAGAAAAAGCCAAGGTGGAGAAAGACATAATGCAAGTTTTTGCGAGTCGGAACTGGGAGAAACGTGTCGCATATCTTCTGTCTAAATGGATCTGAAGTTGGTAGAATTCTGGAGGGCTTCTGGATAGATTAGATTACAAATGATACTCATTGCTGCCAAAAGACCTAGATGGTTTATTTTAAAGAAAAAAAGTTAACATATTGCGCTGCTGAAGCTAACACTTGCTAGGAAGTACAACAAGCTCACTTGAAAAAGTGAAACTTGTGGCGTGCTGGTAGTTTTGATTAATATGCGTTGGTTTCGAAGACGTGATGGAGGTAACGGCTTAGTTTGGCGTAGTCCTTGTGCAAGGATGAATAATACAGAAGGATCCAGACATTTCCAATGCCCCATTCCCACGGATGCGCCATCAATGTACATCTGCTGTACATTGTCCGCGCCGAAAAACGAGGAAGGGAAGGATCCGTTTTCTTTTAGTTTTTTTCTTCTTATTCTTTAAGTCAGGATCCCTGTAGCCTACCGGCCGGCTCCGACCCCCCGTTCCCTCCTGCGTAAATAGCACGAAGCCAAGAGGACTTTGCATCACGCAAACTATCGTTGATTGGTCAGCTTCAGGGACCTCAGGGTAGCCTACAAGTTTTTTTCCGACTTGGTAGCATAACAATTGCGTGATGTCAAGTTTTTCTGAGAAACCAATCGCGATTTTCTACCTAAAGTTTAACCGAAAAGGTGCTGCCTACTGAAAAGCCGCGTTTGTGTTAAAATTCAAATTGCCGTGTCGTAGTAGAATTTTCGCCTTGGGGGCGGACCTAGATATTCTGAACATGGAAAATGAAAAAAAAAACTTAGCAGAATCCAAATAATTCAGTGTATTCAACTAAATGATACAAAAATAACAGTTCAGCTTTAAGTAGAGCTGAGCCTAAACGATAATTTTCTATTATTATTTACTCTATCGTGTTTTGCCTCCAGTCAATAAATATTCTTTGAGCCCAAGCTGACTTTGAAACATTGTTTGAATATAATTGAGAATGCCGTAGATGCATCACATGGGCACAGTCCTAGAGCCGATGTCGCCATTCATCGTTTAGGACACGAAAGATAATACAGACTGCCCGCTGCGGCGTAAGTCGCACTTGGAAATACAAGAAAGGAGTTGTACTTTGCTCAGGGGTTTCGAAGACAGTTATGATCCATTCACGGACTGTGCTTGGAAGATTGTGTTGTTGCTGCTGTTTTTTTTCAGATTTAGGCACAAGAAAAGGTTGTGTATGGATTTCTTGAGCTCGTGCGTGTTTTTTTTTTTTTTAACCTGAAAGCCTTATGGTTAAAGGGCACCTGAATGAAGAGTACCAAGTATCATCCCTATCTGTATGACTTCCATTAACATTGCCTGCAGAAAACCCAATCCAAATACTAAGTACTGTTTCCAAGCTATGATTTTTGTTCCATTTTGCATGTCCTTATTTCAGTACCGAACAACTTTAGAAATGAACAAATGTCTCCAATCAACGCTTCTTCTGAAATATTTTTTAACCGGTTAAGCCCAAACGTATATCTAGAAGAAATTCCAATACGATCCGGCCAGCGCTGTACAAGATATGAAAGAATTGCGCTTTTTGGGATCCCCAAACGTAAGTGGAGGGATACCTATGACATCGCAAAAGTTGTCCGTCTGTTAGCACGATAACTCTCGAAGGGGTAGAGATATTTTGTTCAAACTAGGCATGAGGACTCTTTAGGTCAAAGTACAGGTCAAGTTCGAAGATGGGCTATGTAGCTCTATATTTAAGGGTGGGGGAGGGGTTTGAAATTAAGGGAACAACAAATATTTTTTAAAAGCTAATGAAATAGTCGAATTAGGGGTAAGGAGACATGCTCAATCCGAATATGAAATTTATTGTCTCGCCGGACAAATAGTTCACCGGGAAAATTTGTGAAAAGTAAAAGTTTAATATGAAGTGGATTGGATGTTCGATGTAGGGGCAAGGCAACGTGCTGAGTCAGTATATGAAAATTATTTTCTCGCCGAACAATTAGTTCGGCGGTAATCCGTCCAAAACCGGAGAATTTCTTTAAAGTTAAAGTTTTATTTAAATTTGATAAGATGTTCGATTTGCGGACAAGTAGACATGCTGAATTCGCGTATGACAATCATTTTCTCAGGGGACGACGAAACCGGAATATTTGTTAAGAGTAAAAGTTTAATCTGAAGTTGATTAGAGGTTGGATGTAGGGGTAAGGAGACATGCTGAATTTGTTTTTGAGCTTTATTTTTTCGCCGGACAAGTAGTTCTGGAATTCCGGCCGAAACCGGAAAATTGGCAGAAGTAAGGCAGGAAGTTTCGATCTGCCTCGTCAAAACACATATGACTTAAAGGGGTAAACGCCGTAAACGCACAGGCTGAATCCATATCTGAACTTGGTTTTTATGGCACTTGCCCGTCGGCCAAGTGCCATATAGCGATCGCAATTTCTGTCCGTCCGTCGGTCTGTCGGTCTGTCGGTCTGTCCAGGTTTTGCTAGTTCGGGCACTTCCAGATAAGCTAGGACGATAAAACTTGGCAGGCATATCAGGGACCCCAAATGATTAAGTAGGAAATAGTCACTTCCCCGATCCGAGCACCGTGGGGGGAGTGGAGGGAGGGGGAATCCGGAATCTTGAGGTATTTTTAACTTTTGAACGGGTGATCGGATCTCGATGAAACTTGATATTTGGAACGACCTCATGCCTCAGACGACCCACTTAAAATCCGGACCGGATCCGGTGACTTTTGGGGGGAGCTGGAGGCGGCAACCGGAAATCTTGGGAAACGCTATGAGTGGAGGGATCGAGATGAAACTTGGTGGGAAGGCACCTAGCAAACACTAGATACATCATTGACATAACCGAGCCGATTCGGGCACTGTGGGGGGAGTGGAGGGAGGGGGAATCCGGAATATTGAGGTATTTATAACTTTTGAACGGGTGATCGGATCTCGATGGAACTTGATATTTGGAAAGACCTCATGCCTCAGACGACCTACTTAAAATCCGGACCGGATCCGGTGACTTTTGGGGGGAGCTGGAGGGGGCAACCGGAAATCTTGGGAAACGCTATGAGTGGAGGGATCGAGATGAAACTTGGTGGGAAGACACCTAGCAAACACTAGATACATCATTGACATAACCGAGCCGATTCGGGTACTGTGGGGGGAGTAGAAGGAGGGGGAATCCGGAATCTTGAGGTATTGTTAACTTTTGAACGGGTGATCGGATCTCGATGGAACTTGATACTTGGAAAGACCTCATACCTCAGACGACCCACTTAAAATCTGGACCGGATCCGGTGACTTTTGGGGGGAGCTGGATGGGGCAACCGGAAATCTTGGGAAATGCTATGAGTGGAGGGATCGAGATGCAACTTGGTGGGAAGACACCTAGCAAACACTAGACACATCATTGACATGACCGAGCCGATTCGGGCACTGTCGGGGGAGTGGAGGGAGGGGGAATCCGGAATCTTGAGGTATTTATAACTTTTGAACGGGTGACCGGATCTCGATGAAACTTGATATTTGGAACGGCCTCATGCCTCAGACGACCCACTTAAAATACGGACCGGATCCGGTGACTTTTGGGGGGAGCTGGAGGGGGCAACCGGAAATCTTGGGAAACGCTATGAGTGGAGGGATCGAGATGAAACTTGGTGTGAAGACACCTAGCAAACACTAGATACATCATTGACATAACCGAGCCAATTCGGGCACTGTGGGGGGAGTGGAGGGAGGGGGAATCCGGAATCTTGAGGTATTTATAACTTTTGAACGGGTGATCGGATCTCGATGGAACTTGATATTTGGAAAGGCCTCACACCTCAGACGACCCACTTAAAATCTGGACCGGATCCGGTGACTTTTGGGGGAGCTGGATGGGGCAACCGGAAATCTTGGGAAACGCTACGAGTGGAGGGGTCGAGATGAAACTTGGTGGGAAGACACCTAGCAAACACTAGATACATCATTGACGTGACCGAGCCGATTCGGGCACTGTCGGGGGAGTGGAGGGAGGGGGAATCCGGAATCTTTAGGTATTTATAACTTTTGAACGGGGGACCGGATCTCGATGAAACTTGATATTTGGAAAGACCTCATGCCTCAGACGACCCACTTAAAATCCGGACCGGATCCGGTGACTTTTGAGGGGAGCTGGAGGGGAGAACCGGAAATATTGGAAATCGCTATGAGTGGAGGAATCGAGATGAAACTTGGTGGGAAGACACCTAGCAAACACTAGATATATCATTGACATAACCGAGCCGTGCCTACTCGTAACAAGTGCCATATGAGCTCGTAGCTCTTGTTCATATGATTAGCCATTTGGCCTTAATCTGTTTCTAAGTTTTAATAGTAAAAATGTTCAGCGAGTCTGGCGAAGACTGGATCTGGCGAAGAAAATACCCAATTGTCTGGATCAAATTTGTCTTGTCTTGGGAAAAATTTAATATGTAATGAAATTTTACAAAACAAAATTTTAATATCATAACAGACCTACCACGTGAAAATCTACAGATTCGTTTGTGGGAGGACTAAATAATTTAATCACTTAACCTAATCATATTTGGAGGCTGCATGTGCAAACCTCCAGAAACGAATATCCCTATTTTGAAAACGTCATGCTCAGGAGAAGAGTGCTCTCCGTGGCCATGTCTATAAATGCATTCTCCATGGTGTGTTCAAGTATGGTTTCATTGAGAAAATAAAAATCTCATGTCCGTGGACATGTTCTGTCTCTTCTGCATCTGTTCTTGTGTGTGAGCAGTTGGTTGTAGCCGACGCCCTCCAAAAAACAACGTAGAGAGCGAGATGTTCTTTTCTTCCAACTAATTGGATGTCCAGGTTGTCATAGCTAGCTTTTGGGTTTGGTTGGCAACAAACTAACTTTTGTAGCCTGCTGGGTATTAGCTCAAACAAGAACTGCATGTTATGTTCCGGGTGGACGAGAAATCCGACACACTATTCTCCGTTAATCTTAGGACCCCTCGCACTATTTACCCTTCAACTTACAGTATTTTAAAATATTTAAATTTTAAAACTAAGCTGTGCTTTCAAGTAAAAACCTACGGTTTTGGCTGTTTAAGCCTTTTCGGAGACCCGTTGACTTATAGCAAAAACAGGGAAACAATTTACATAACCGGTTTTTCTGATTGAAAACTTCGCACAGACAACCGTCGACAGCGTGATACACATCGAAGGTAGCAAACACGACTAGTGAGAAAATCAGCGTGGTTTTGGTAGATTAGAGTAGGTTGCGTTAGTATTGTAGGTAAGACAGGTTCTTTGAGATATTTGTCCGATTTTTTTTAAGTTTTTCTTTTTGTTTGAGTAGTACCTTCTGCTTCGTTCCCTTCCAGTATGGTCTTGCCAGGTGAATACGCTTCCACTTACCTTCGATGGCGCCAACGGTCTAATATGTTTGTTGTTGTCGTTCCTGTAACCTACAACAACAAACTGGTTTCTAATCTCGTTTATTGTTTAATGGGTCAAGTCAGCTGCTAATTTTATTTATCTATATTACTTGCTTTACGTCATCCAGAATGTATTTCACGAGTGAAAAATTTATCGCAGGTCTACACTGTCAGAAGTTTCATAACATATAGCGTATAACACCTTTTCACTTCGAAAAGTGTTACGACCAATTAGGTTTACACCACTTCGTGCCTAGATCTCCAACAACACCTTCAATTGGTAAAAACTAACAGGAACGAAAGAAACAACAGATAACATCCTAAAGTGTTATCTGTTGAAACCGCGCATCCTTCCGTTGTCGTTATGTAACTTCTGACAGGGTAGTATTTTTTACTTATTGAAGGTCTTGTTGGAGATCTAGGCACGAAATAGTATAAACTTAATTGGTCATAACACTTTATTTCTAAGTGAAAAGGTGTTATTCTTGAAAGCGTTATGTGCAATCTGTTATGAAACTTCTGACAGTGTACAAGTCATTTTTCTGCTGCATTATGAAAGTAAAAATTTGTCTGCTGCATTATGAAAGTAAAATCTAAATTAGTGAACCTTTATGGAAAATATTTGTTGAGTTCTTTGCGATTATTTTATATTTCTTTATCTTTTTTTTACTGCACTTACGCCCTTGGGCAGTGCGTCATAAATTCATTCATTCATTCAGTATAACTACATTTAAATTATTTTAGTATTTTTCGTGTTCTAGCTGTTCCTAAGAATAAATCTCATTGTTTTATTTTAGGACTTGGTCGGCTGCATCATTCAAGAGCTATGCCATCCTGGTGACCTGACAAAAATGACCTCCCATTTAAAAGAGACTCTTCAGTCTGGACAGAGTACTAGCTCTGTGTACCGCCTGCGCGTAACCCCTCCAAATCCTTATGAGAACCATATGCAAAGTGGATCTGTCGGCGATCGTGGGAACTACATCCATGTTCAGACCAAATCGAAGAGATTTCCTTATAATCACGGCACGAATGATATGGAGTTCATCATGGCTACTCATTCAATCTTCAGGTATGTTTATTACTTTTATTTTGTACATTTGTTTTTATTTGTTGTGTATTTTTGTTTTTGTTTTTTTACGGAGGCGAAAGCCTTTTTGCTGCATATTTTTATTACTTTTCTCCTTACAAACTTGAGATTGCGTTTTTGCAGATACCATGGTATCTGATACCACGGCTTAAAGTCTTTGTCGCAGTTACCATGGTATCTGTTACCACGGTCTAAAGGCGTTTTTCAGTTATCGTGGCATCTGAAAAGGCATCTCACTTTCACCAGATTTTATCAAATTGGTGAGGAAGAAGTTTAGCACTTAGTGATGTAACTGGATATCAGTTTTTATGGCACTTGCCCTTCGGCCAAGTGCCATATAGCGATCGCAATTTCTGTCCGTCCGTCGGTCTGTCGGTCTGTCCAGGTTTTGCTAGTTCGGGCACTTCCACATAAGCTAGAATGATAAAACTTGGCAGGCATATCAGGGACCCCAAATGATTAAGTTGGAAATAGTAACTTCCCCGATCCGAGCACCGTGGGGGGAGTGGAGGGAGGGGGAATCCGGAATCTTGAGGTATTTTTAACTTTTGAACGGGTGATGGGATCTCGATGAAACTTGATATTTGGAACGACCTCATGCCTCAGACGACCACTTAAAATCCGGACCGGATCCGGTGAATTTGGGGGGAGCTGGAGGGGGCAACCGGAAATCTTGGGAAACGCTATGAGTGGAGGGATCGAGATGAAACTTGGTGGGAAGACACCTAGCAAACACTAGATACATCATTGACATAACCGAGCCGATTCGGGCACTGTGGAGGGAGGGGGAATCCGGAATCTTGAGGTATTTATAACTTTTGAACGGGTGATCGGATCTCGTTGGAACTTGATATTTGGAAAGACCTAATGCCTCAGACGATCTACTTAAAATCGGGACCGGATCCGGTGACTTTTGGGGGGAGCTGGAGGGGGCAACCGGAAATCTTGGGAAACGCTATGAGTGGAGGGATCGAGATGAAACTTGGTGGGAAGACACCTAGCAAACACTAGATACATCATTGACATAACCGAGCCGATTCGGCTACTGTGGGGGGAGTGGAGGGAGGGGGAATCCGGAATCTTGAGGTATTTATAACTTTTGAACGGGTGATCGGATCTCGATGGAACTTGATATTTGGAAAGACCTCATACCTCAGACGACCCACTTATAATCTGGACCGGATCCGGTGACTTTTGGGGGGAGCTGGAGGAGGCAACCGGAAATCTTGGGAAATGCTATGAGTGGAGGGGTCGAGATGAAACTTGGTGGGAAGACACCTAGCAAACACTAGATACATCATTGACATGACCGAACCGATTCGGGCACTGTCGGGGGAGTGGAGGGAGGGGGAATCCGGAATCTTGAGGTATTTATAACTTTTGAACGGGTGACCGGATCTCGATGAAACTTGATATTTGGAACGACCTCATGCCTCAGACGACCCACTTAAAATTCGGACCGGATCCGGTGACTTTTGGGGGAAGCTGGAGGGGGCAACCGGAAATCTTAGGAACCGCTATGAGTGGAGGGATCGAGATGAAACTTGGTGTGCAGACACCTAGCAAATACTAGATACATCATTGACATAACCGAGCCGATTCGGGCACTGTCGGGGAGTGGAGGGAGGGGGAATCCGGAATCTTGAGGTATTTATAACTTTTGAACGGGTGACCAGATCTCGATGAAACTTGATATTTGGAAAGACCTCATGCCTCAGACGACCCACTTAAAATCCGGACCGGATCCGGTGACTTTTGGGCGGAGCTGGTGGGGAGAACCGGAAATATTGGAAAACGCTAAGAGTGGATGGATCGAGATGAAACTTGGCGGGAAGACACCTAGCAAACACTAGATATATCATTGACATAACCGAGCCGTGCTTACTCGTAACAAGTGCCATATGAGCTCGTAGCTCTTGTTTTTTTTGGGATAACTTTGAAAAATGCAATTTCGTCAATAGTCGTTTTTGCAGAGCAACCGTGTATCAGATACCACTGTAACTGCAAAAACGACTAGTTGCAAATTCAGTTAAAAACGCGACTATTATCAGCAAAATCATAAGAGCGTTGCTATGGAAGCATGCGATACTGCGGTGTCGTACAATCACCTGTGTGATAAACCCGCGACAACCCCGGATTATAACGCTAGCTAACTGATTCATCAGTGAAACAGCGAATCGACAATCCCAGATTGGAGAAAAGACGATCCGACGATCTTGCTCCGTTGCAATATTCTCGAATGGACAATCCAGGCACGAATTCGGATTGTCAGAGAAAACGATTTTTTATAATCTGGACTGTCAGAGAAAATCCAAATTGCGAATCGTCGATCTGTATTGTCGCGGGAAAACGCCTTAGGTGTTGAACCAGAAATCTTTGCACGCATAGCCAACATACAGATACGAAGAATGGCTACCCATGCAAGTAGAGTATCTACACTGTAAAAAGTTCCTCCGTGTAAAGTTAAGTGCAGTATTTGCTACTGGGATTAATCTTATCTGTACTGAGATAAGATTAATCTTAATTAGAGATAAACTTATCTTTTTAGAGACAAGATTAACCCCAGTAGGGAATACTGCAATATTTTGTTTTACCGTCTATTTCGAAGGTAACATCGTCCTAGATATTACTTAGATGGATTTCTGTTGGAATGTTGTAGTGGTTTATCAACTATGTTCACAAGCCCCTTAATAGCTCAGTTCGTAGAGCAGTCGCCTGGTAAGCGAAGGTCCTGGGTTCAGAACCAGACTGAGAAGCATTTTTGTCATTCAGTTGAATTACTTGTAAACATCGTCCTGCATCCAAAATTACTCAAAAGTTCTTTGCGAGATGGTCTTGATAGGGAATATCGAAGTATACAAGGAACGTCACCAAAGTATTTACGCTAGTTACATCTTATAATTTGAAACTTCTGATATGAGATGACTCGCCATTGAGCAGCCATACGCAGGAACTTCTCCCCCTTACCCATACCCGGCGCACAGAACCTGTCTAAATCCCTGCAGCGGCTTTGTAACGCCAACCTGTTGTTTATTGGGGTCCCTTAGGAAAATCGTAAGGTTGCTTAGTTCCATCCATACATTGTTTGTTTACTCAACTCTTGCCCCAGTAACTTGATAGCCAGCAAGTACGTCGAGATATGAAGGATTAGACGGAGTAAACTGTCAAAATTTGCTTTGTGAACGTAATTCTTGCAAAACGACGGATAAGGGCATAGGAAGTGCGCAACAGGTGCAGCGGCTACCATCTCAGCTGCTTTTCCACCATTCTTAAAGGACCCGTCGTGTCGATAATGCCAGTGCAACTTTACGCCCATAACTGCATTAAATAATTCTTAAGCCCGAAGACCCAAATTTCATATTTTAGGCCTACATTCTAAGCCCGCTAACGATAACTCATTAATCTATGCACTTACCACGATTCACAATTTTCCATGTGCATTATGCTCCGATGAGTGTTCGCGTCATGCTGTGATGCTTAAAACCGGCCATATGAATTTTGCCGAGTTTTTGCTAGAAGTCAATGGACCTGGTAAAAGTCTTAAAACAGCCAAAGCCGTGGTTAATTTTTAAAAGCAAAGCCGAGTTTTACAGTATCCAAATAGTTTTGAACATTGGAACGTAGACAGTTAGTAGTGCGAGATGTGCTTTAAGAAAATAGACATCGTAAGAAGCGAAGAAAAAGTCTTTAGTTTAAAGCCCTTGTTCAAACGTGGACTTCTTAATCCCAATCTAATCTACAGCTTTTTGCTTCAGTTAAATCCACCATCTGAAGTCAGGGCGAATACAAATTTCACGTATCAAACATCCCTGTCCTCAATAGCAACCCATTTCATTGAAGACAGAAAACAAAAATAAAAGATGACATAAACATGTTAGCAAGCATTAAGTGTTAATATTTTCATTTAAAAAAAATCACAAATATTTCGTAGCTAATTATTCACAGATGAATGTTTGGTAGCAGTGTTCTAACGCCACCGCGGTTTTCCGCCACCTTTGATTCAGGTATCGCAGGTAGCCTGTGCAGTTAGTTTCAGATTTAAATCTTTAAATGTGAAAAGGGTGTTTATCGCCACCCAAGAAATCTTACGTCCCCAAGAGGATTAACTCCTCTAGAGGGTAGGGTCAAATCTTGTCAGACCTAATATTCTGATGTGGTGTCGAGCGCCAACCGCATTAAGTATCACAGCGATTAAGGGCTCTCGGCCAAACCTGCTCCAAAACGTCGCATCGCAAAGTCTACAGAAAACTGGAGGAGAGGCTACTGAAAGTTAAAGCACAATGGACACTCCTGATGCTTTACTTTGCATTAAATGCTTCAGAAATAAGCATTTCAGACTTCTTTTACAAAGCGCTACGAAAGACGGCCGTTTTCTTCTTATCCCTTGTCTTTACCTCTCTGGCATTTCGGCGATCCAAATCTTAGGAGCTGGGACATCGTGGCAGGAAATTCAAAAACTCCCAGCAATGCTTGATAGGAAAGGATATATTTGAGATGCCACCAAAGTCAAGCCGCAGGTGCAGTTTACCTGACTGTTCTAGTGTTTCATCAGAAGTTCCATGGCTTAAAGTGCCTATTAAAAGTTTTTCTTTGTGGAATAGTGTTGTGAAGCTTGATTAGCTTGCTTTACCAGAATATGCAATAAGCTCATAAAAAAAAACATAGCAACAAAAATCATTCAAAAACAAATAACCTATTCAAATCCGAATTATACAAGCTGATTTATGAATAAAATAAAGATCTACTAAGTATTATAAGAAACATCACTTTTATCTTTGTCCAAGCTAGTAAACTGGGCATGTACTGGCCCAAAAAATTACGCTTTGAAATATCACAGAGAGGAAACTGTTGAAAAGGTTGCTGATCTAGGTGGTAAGCATTGTTCCTAGGTTGTTACAGAGTGGGATTGGGGTAGTTTGATGTGCCCATTGAACTTTAAAATTACGTATCAAGAAGGAAAGTCTTCAAGAGAAGCACTTCTGCGGGCGATTTCTCACCTTTTGAAATTTGAATAGTTTGGGGACCTTGAGTTGTTGAAGTTGTACAGTGTCTTCAGTTGGACTTACGTAAATAATTTTTTGAAACGTTAAGCTCGTATTAGCTAAGATTAACGTAGAGTTGGCGTTTGGTGGCGGTAAACCCCTCTTCCCATTTAACGATTTAGATCTCGGATTACATGAACCAGCTACCCGCTACCTGCACTAATGAGTTGACGGAAATCGTACGGTGGCCGTGGACCTCGATCGAAACCTGTGGTACCGCAGTACCAGCAAGTGCCACAGTACCCTTCTCGTAAAAAAAAAAATGGACCTGAGACCCACCAACGAATGGAAGCCGACGGGGCTAGAGCCCTACAGAAAGCATCGAGGGACCCCGAGGCTCGAACCAGGCACCACGAAGCTGCGGCTAATTTCCGTAACGACTAAATGCCAGGACAACCCACGACCTGTCCCCTTGAGCCCCTTAACACTATGAACGATATGAAAATAATATGAAAGAGCCAAGGCCGTATCCAGGGGGGGGGGGCTAGGGGGTTGACCCCCCCCCCCCCCCCCCCCCGAAATAAATTCCTGGAAACGGGCCTGGAAAGAACTTAATAATCAGAGAGACCACATACACTCCTACCCAGGCATGAAAGAGCCAGAGGTCATGAATTGCAGAATCGAAAGGGAAGAGTAAGATGGACGCAGCTTTCTTAGAGCTCATACAGGATCGTTTGGTATTTCCATCATGTTGTCAATCTAGTAATAAGCATCTCAAACTTTGAATGTCCCTGTGATACTTCACAGTTGTCCAAAAAATTACAGAAATATCTTGAAAGAAAGATCTTCTTTTCTTCTTTTTTTCCCAATATTTTTCCTTCTGACCTATCTTGACAGTATTCCCAGATTAGTAAAATTACATTAACAACTCCAATACTTGAGCTGAGATATATTTCCGTCATAGCAGATCTTCTTACTGAAAATTCTGATTTCTTGTTCAAAATACTCTTATCCGATTGGCTGCTTAAAAGTCTTGAACCTGATTGGCTGGTTTTCATCTTTTTGTTTATACCTCAACAGCAACAGTTTCAGCATCATCATCAGCACCATGTGCTTTCAAATTACCGTACGGAGCCGCACGGAATTAAAAACAGACGGAAATAGATAGTGATCGTCTAGATGTGCGACTGATCCCGCCAGCGGAGGCAGCCATCCTAAAGTTCCCCTAAGAAACTTGTCTTGGGTATGTCTTGTCTGGGTGTATTTGGTGCTACCTTAGGTTGGTTTGTCAGCAAATACCAGACGAGGATGATTTTAAGAATTACATCTAATTAATGTATACTGTATACATATATGTATATATATTTAAAGATTAATAAGCGGTATGCATATATGATAGTTAAAATTTGGTGCTACTCGTAAAACTTTGTATCGAGTTATATCCTTGGAGAACTACGATTGCTTGTCATGGCAGACTTAGACTAAGCCCGACTCACCCCATCATAGGCCTGAGTAGCCAATTAGTCCGTCTTGTCTTAGGGTTGAAAATGGCCCACATGGAAATGGATAGGTTACTCATATCGCAATCAAAATATACCCCAAGTTAGACAAAGCATCTGCCAACTCACGGGTCTAATTAGAAATAGTGCGAGGAACGAGTGATGACTCGAAAATTAGTGACGTCAACCAAATATAGAACTATTAAATAATTTGTAATAAATAAAGTAAAGTAATTAATTAGCCATTCAACACATCCGCCTGTGCCTATATTCGGTCCTAAGTGCGAACAACGGGATAATGTAATAGAAATATGTATTTCTTCAATAGTGATGAATGTGAAACACTTTCGGTTGACCGTATCTTCAATCTGATGTGATATTCGAGTTTATCACATGAAAAGTGCCTTATAGGTATTATTAAACCTCAGGTTCGAGCTTCTCATTACCAGTTTGGGTTCAGGGCAAGGTTGTCTACTGAGTTTTGTATGTTTTTTGTGAAGTCGGTGATCCACTATTTTTGGCTTTTTTCTTCTCCGTTTTTTGTATGTTTTATTGATGCTAAGGCTGCATTTGACCGGGTAAATCACGCAAAACTGCTGAGGTGCCTTCTTGTCGCGGTGTAGATCCCCGAATTGTGCTGACCCTGTCTTATTGGTTTCAGAAATCAACAATTTTGTATTAAATGGGGAGGGGTGCTTAGTAGACGGTTCACGGTACTGAATGGGGTCAGGCAAGGTGGTGTACTGTCTCCTCTTTTGTATAATTTATACGTAGATTAGCTTAATGTGCCGTTAGCAACTGCTGGTGTTGGGTGCTTTATTCAAGGGATGCACTTTGACAGTTGCAGCTATACCGATGACCTGGCTCCGTCTGTGTCTGCACTCAACAGACTACTGGGTTTGTGATAGTTTTGCCAGTCGCCATGACATTGTTTTCAATACTAAGAAAACATTATGCATGGCCTTTATTCCCCCTGGTATGAGACTCTTAGTAATTCCACCAGTGTTTCTGTCAGGGGTTCAACTTGAGTTTGTTTCATCCTTCAAGTACTTGGTTTACTTTTACCCCCAAGCTGGATCATGAACTCCATGTAAATGCATTGGCCAGATCACTCTGTGCTCGCGCCAACCTCCTGATCAGGAAATTCGCGAAGTGTGACGGTGTGGTGAAATCTTTCCTGTTCCGGGCTTACTGCACACAACTTTGTGGTATTTCTCTTGTGACTAATATCACGGTCAGACGCGGTAATTCTTTCCGTGTTCTGTACAATAACTCCCTCCGGTGGTTGCAGTGTTTTCCTTGGAATTGTAGTGCCTCGGCAATGTTTGTTGGTGAAGGTCTCCCATCTTTCTCTGAAGTCCGTAGATCAGCTTGTTTTTCGCTCCAGAATTCTATTCTTCCCAGAACCCTCTGTTGGCTGTTCTCTCTGGGCCGCACATGCGGCTATCTCTTCCCATTTGGCTGAAATGGGGGGAGTTACACACCCAACTTAGTGTGTAAAGTTTAAGTTTGTAAAGTGTTTTTTGTTTTGCATAATGGCCCTAGTTGGCCGGTATTAGATCCAAATAAATAATTAAATAATGAAACAAACTGTATCAGAAATATGTTTCCCAAGAAGTAAACACCAAGCCTCAAGACAATCGAAAATTTTAGCTTAAAAATAAAAAATAACATATAAAACGCCCTAAAGGGCACAGGCGGATTTCTCGAAAAAATATGCGCAACGGTATTCCAGAATGCGCACAATCTGGCAACACTGCCTGACCTCGTCAGCTGCAACGTTTTTGGTCGCAACATCTGATTACCGTTATTCCCACAGTATTTTCTAGGGATTACTTAGGGTAGTGTTCCTGATTGGCTGGTTTTTTGTGTGGTAATACCTGATTTCGGACGTACTTTGTGTTGCGCAAGTCGTTGACGTAGGATGGCGGAGAAAGATTAGGCCCGAAGGTCAATAAGCACTCTGCCTGACTTTGGGTGTGCTGATTAATAGCGGTGTGATTTGATACCAGGATTTTGAAATAGTTTTCATCTGCGGATATTTTGAAAGTTTTGAAGGGTCAGGAAGGATTAGCTTTTACGGATCCCAAAACGTAAGTGACGGGATAACTGTGATTTCGTAAAAGTTCTCCATCTGTTAGCACGATAACTCTCAAAACGGTTGAGATATTTTATTCAAACTTGGCATGAGAACTCTTTGGGTCAAGTTCGAAGATGGACTCTGTAGCTCTACATTTAGGGGCGGGGAGGGGTTTCAGATTAAGGGCAAACAAAATATTTTGAAAAGCATACGAGATGGTCGATTTAGGGGTAAAGAGACATGCTGAATCCGAATATGAAAATAATTTTCTCGACGGACAATTAGTTCACCCGGAATCGGGCAAAAACCGGAAAAATTTGTGAAAAGTGAAAGTTTAATCGGAAGTTAATTGGAGGTTCGATTTAGGGTTAAGGAGACATGGTGAAGTCGAATATGAAATTTAGTTCTTGTCGTAAGTGGTTACCCGGAATCCGGCAAAACCGGAAAATGTGATCTGAAGTTGATTAGAGGTTTGATTTAGGGGTAAGGAGACATGCTGAATCCGAATGTGAAAATTATATTCTTGTCTGTTAAGTAGTTGGCCCGGAATCCGACCACAACCATAAGTTTAGCATGAAGTTATAAAACTCAATTAAATAGTCTATATAGGGTGAGGAAATTGCTGTTGCAGCTTTCGAACGTACTAAAGATTGACTAGGGATTCGGTATCGGGAACAGGAGACATGCTGAGTCCAATTTTGAACTTTATTTCCTTGACGGATAAGCTGGTAAAATTTGCCAAACCCAGAAATTCGGATCGAAAGGTTCGCCTTTCAGTGTCAGTAGCTCTATATCTCGGCATGCAGTTCGCCGAGAGTAGCCTACTGCTAAAAGGAGGAATTTGGTCGAGTGGTCAAGTTGGTCTGAAGTCTATTATAGATGAGATGTTGAGTAAACCTGCATGTTGAATCCATACCTGAACTTGGTTATAGGCTATAGCAGAATTTTAAATGGATTTGGCAAAGACCGGAAATCTACAAGGGATCAAGTGGTCCAACAAATATTCAATATTTGGGATCCCATCGAAACCTTTGTCTTGTTATCAAAGGATTCCAACTTCCACAACTTCATTGTTATCTTCGTGATTGGTTTTGCGGAGCACCTCTTTCCAGATTTCATGTTCAAAAGACGGATGCTACTTCGGTCGGTTATTTAACTAGAAACTAGTAGGTGGTTAAAGGACTCAGCCCCTGACAGGTTGCATATGTAATCCGTTGAATCTGGAAACTTTAAAGGACACCTCGCACTACGTAGTGTCTCTGCTCAGATGTTCTGAGATAGTTGACCACTTCACAACTATGCTATGGTTACAGAAATGACACACAGCTTCGGCTGTTTTGGCCTCTTTCAATGTCCCTTGCCTTGGATGACACTCCAACCTCTCTCCGGACAATAAGCTCCGCGGAAACAATGATCAGGTGGAAAATACGTCACGTAAAGAGAACAAAGGGGGCAAGCGTAATAATATGTGTATTGCCAATAGAGGAGATAGGATAGACTTATGGATTGAGGAATCTCGGGAACGGGAGTATGGAAATACTTAAAGTAGAATGAATTACTATGAAGTTTGACGTGTCATTTAATGAAGAGAAATTTCCAATTTGGTTTTGGTACAGTAGTCATGACTTTTCACTGCGTGGATTCGAGCGTTCCGTGCGATAAGGCTGCCCTTATCTCATTTCAGGCGCAAAGTCGTGGTTGACTTTTCGTTTTAGAAATTTCTATATTTAAGGGAATACAAATGCAACCGATGGAGTTAAACCGGAAGCATTCTAGCATTTGCTATGTGTAGATCACCTCATTCAAGTTGCAACTTCAAACCGAGACTCAGTACGAGCGTTGCATCGTCTAGTGCCGTGATTTGAATGCACCCACGGGCAAGCTTATACAAAAAAAATTTCATCGAAAGCAAGACGTTTAGCTGGCATACGGATTAACAGTAATAAGTTATAGCTAAATACTTGGCAGTATCTATTTAGAGGACCCGTCGTATCTACAATGCCAATGCAACTTACCTCCATAGTTGCATTAATTACTTCTTAAGTCCGGGACCCCAAACCCGTATGTTACATTCTAAGCCTGCTAACGATACCTGACTAATCTTTGCACTTGCCACGATTCACTATTTTCCATGCGCATTATGTCCCGACGTGCGTTCGCGTCTCATATAATGATGCGTAAACCCGGTTCTCTGGATTTTGCCGAGTTTTTGCCAGAAGTCAATGGGCGAAAAGGCTCAAAACACACGAAGCCGTGGATAATTTGTTAAAAGCAGACCCTACACTGTAATAAGTTTCTCCGAGTAAGGATCAAAGATAACTGCAATATTTGCTACTGGGTTTAATCTTATCTCTACTGGGATAAGATTAATCCGAATTAGAGATACTCTTATCTCAGAAGAGACAAGATTAATCCCCGTACCAACTACTGCAAGATTTGTTTTACAGTGTAGTTATACAGTATTCAAATAGTTTTGAATGTTGGAACATAAAGTGTGTTTGAAATGGTGCCCTTTGGATATGTTAAAAGGGGTCTCTAAATAGGCTATTTTATACTCTGCATATCGTGATATCACCAGATTTTTCGTTCAACGAGACTGAACAAAAACTCCATATAGCCTACCTTCAATTCCTCATGTTGCTAACCACAAGTGACTCTAATCCCTTTTCACACCCCTGGATGCTATACGGCGACGCCAGGATTCTTAATTTCCCTCCTTGGGCATAATGAATCATCGTGGGTAATTATCAATATAACATCTGTGATTTCCAAATACCAGCGTGTAATAAACCCATTGCGATGGTTTCCCCACCCTTGATTTTAGTGTATAGCAAGTGTCGGCTGCTGGTTGCCACGTCAACTTAAGCATGTTTAGAAGCGTTTGAAAGCTGAACCGTCCAATTTATGGCCGGCAGCTCTGATTTCGTCCCGCGCCGGAAAGAGAGCAGGTGCCCGGGAGTGGGTAACCTCGCGACCCATTGGCAAAAGCGTTCTTTCAAGAAGGGTTAAAAATCAAGTTTAAAGCTTAACCGAAAAGGGCTTAGATACGACAATCTAGTTCCCCATCACTTATTCACTTAAAGCGGCTCGAAGACCCACAGCAGGTACCCGGGAGTGGGTAACCCAGCGACTCGTTGGCATAAGCGTTCTTTCAAGAAGGGTTAAAATCAAGTTTAAAGTTTAAGCAAAAGGGCTGAGATAGTACGATATAGTTACTCATCAGTTATTCACTTAAAGATGCTTGAAGACCCGATGTAGAGGCGTTACTTCGTTGCTTGGCTATTCACGAATAATCGATTTACTTATAGTGGAATTTCCCTGTCGGATTTGTGGCACCTCTACGCGCTTGTACCTGTGTTGTCTGCTTGACGAAAGAGTTTTAGGAAAAATAAGTGTTAACGCAGTGGGCTACTTTCCACGATCAGATCACTGGCCATTGAAAAGGCACGTTTGGAGTGAGGTTCAAATTGCTGCGTCGTAGTAGAATTTTGCGTTATGAAGACGGCCGTAGACACAATACATAATCCAAATAATGCAGTGTCTTCAGTTAAATGATGTAAAAACGAGTTGCCTTTTCAGTTACGCTTTAAAACGTCATAATCCCGCACCGAAGATGTATGCCTCCTACCTTGCTTGGTCTATTATTATCCAACGGAAGTTTCGCAATAATTGCCACATGGCCGGCTTCCAGTTTCCCCCTTTCGTAACAACCTCTCCCGGCCTAACCAAAGCACTATGCAGGGCGGGATGGGAGCTTTCGCTGTGTACTGACTGGTCTCGGTACTGCAGTTACAGAGCTCTGTTGAGAAATTTCGTAAACTCTCTGGCAGTAGTTATGAAGAAAGTGGAGGAAGTAGTTGTCTGTGGTCGCTATGCGGGTACTGGATAGTCTGTGAAAGTGTTTTGCGTATTTGGATGGTTTCCGTCATTGAAAAATTGAGATGATCAGTTAGATTTTGTGAGGAAATTGGTGGAATTATTTTAGGAAGCCTGGAAAGATTAATGATGAAAACAAATAAGTCAGTGAAAGCGGATGTAAGAAAATAGTTGTGCAAAGATTAATAGTAAAGGTGCAAAGTCGAAATAGGATATACAAGCGAACCAGGATAGAACACAATAGCGGAGTAAATACTACCCTGTGAAGTGGAAATAGAAACAAAAGCGTACCTTAAAGGATAAACAAAAAGATAGTGTGACCAAGTGGAAGGATAGGCGTTGTTTGTGATACTATGGTTTTGCAAACTAAGGTTTTTCTTGCAGCGAGAACGAGTTCAAGGCACCGGAGAACCCGGGATCCAATTTGTCTCGCCGACCTGACATGGGGTCAATGAGTAGCCTCAGATCCAACGAAGGTAATCCCGTGCTGACAAGTGTAGTACGAGGTGCGAAGCCCAAACCCAAACTTGAACCCTGTGAAGTGCTTGAACCTAACATAACCATGAATAGTGGCACCTCTCTCTATACTGACCTCAATTTGAATGGTTTTGAGTTTGAACTTTTCCCAACTTCAACTTGGGATCTTAACCTGACTGCAGCTGAAGAGGATCCGCCTCCGCTGACGACATCCCTAGCGTCCTTCGGCCTTCCATCCACCCCCACTCAGCAAGTCGATGTGGGGATGGGGTCGTGGAGCAGCCCAGCTCGACACTCGTCGCTTTCTCGACCTAATTCGCGTCAAAGTTCGACAACCCCGCGTCCACCCAGTGTACCTGCTTATAGTCCTTCTACTAACCTGACAGGTATGCTTTTTCTTTTTAGTTCATGCATGGTAGACTTAGCTGCACCCCCTTGATCGTTTATTCGCTCTTTTAGGTCGGATTATTATGTTTCTTTCCGGTTCTCGGATCACATGTTGGTTTGGGGGGGGGGGGGGGTATTGTTAAAGCATATCTGAAGGCATACGATAGAGATAACTGATTGCCCAGCAACTAGCGTCATTTCATGCTCAACTAGTCATATATTTCTTCTACCACCGTGCGCATACAAAAGGTTTATCTCTCAACCCGTACATGAGAACGGAGGCGTTATTTTGGGGGGGGGAGGCTGTCCCCCCCCTCCCGCCTCTAGCCACCCAGTGTACCTGCTTATAGTCCTTCTACTAACCTTACAGGTATGCTTTTCTTCCTATCTGCACCCCCTTGATCGTTTATTCGCTCTTTTAGGTCGGATTATTATGTTTCTTTCCGGTTCTCGGATCACATGTTGGGTTTTTTTTTTGGGGGGGGGGGTGATTGTTTCTGAAGGCATGCGATAAAGATAATTGATTGCCAGTAACTAGCGCCATTTCGTGCCCAACTAGTCATATATTTCCTCAACCACCGTGCTCATACAAAATGTGCATCTCTCTTCAAGGCACGTTTGAGCCTGGGCAGGTTGCGTGTCTGAACTCCGTACACGAAGACAGACAGACAGATCTTTGAAACTTGGCGTTGAGTATCACTTGCTTTTTTCCTGGATAGCTGAGGGCCCCTTTGGGAATTCAAGTGGGGCACCGCCCCGAAGGCGCAAAAAATATAAGAGTATGAAGGGGGATGGTCAGCAAAAAGGCCGCATCCAGGGGGGTTAGGGGGTCGGACAAAAAAGTACAAAAAACACATAGATCAGAGGGAAAAGCCTATAAAAATCATTAATTTTGTGTGTTTCGGGGGGTGGGGGGGGGGGGTCAACCCCCTACCCCCCCCCTGGATACGGCCTTGCGTACCAGTTATCAGTTAAATGTTTCACACTGTTTGAAATGTGACGTGACGAAACGCTATGAGCTAATCTATGATAGGTGCCCTTGCTTTCATTTGTGATCCAAAAAGGGACTCAGATCATAAATTTTTCAAGAAATTTCGCATGTGGCGCATTTTGTAGTACGCTCTGTTTACTTTGAGGTGTTATGGGGATGGGCCATTTTAAAACCTAAAATTTGTTCGGGAAGTAGTTAATTTTTTTATAAAACATGTAGAATCAAAAACTGTGGCGCTCAGAAAGTGCTGTGGTGACTTCGCTCTCGAGCGAGTTCCTGTTATTAGGCATGACCTTTACCTTTCACGAACTGGTTTCTTGAAATTCGTTTAGTCGGTATTCACCCTCCCCCCCCCCCCCCGCCCAAGCCCTTCAAATGGCCTGTGTTTGGGGCCCCGTGACGCTGCCGCTGCCTCCCTTAGGTTTTAGCGAATGACGCCTCTGCATTAGAATGTTTTTGCTGTGGCATATCAATCGTTCTGACCAGTCACATACCGTAAGGGTACAAGTTTGTACTGAGCTAGCCTATGCCCTTTCTAAATAACTAGCGCCATCTCTCACCCTACTTGTCTCAAACAATGTTCGTGCATAATATCACTGAATCTGTACATGGCTGTACATATATAATATTTTAACAGTGACGTGTCAGTCGCGCTGACCAATCACAGATGATGTGATCAGTTGATGACCCTCCGGGGGGCTGAGGATACGAGTTTGGACTGAGCTGGCCTCTGTGCCCTTTCCAATATCGGCAAAAGTCAACCTCTGCCCTGACGCATATTGATACACGTTTCTGTAGTGGATAGGGCTGATTAATCATCTCCGGAATTTTGATTTCCTACCCAACTTCCCACTCAGATAAGAAACTTTGGCTTTACCCTATAACTTGCCACTCAGATTAGAAACATTGAGGGGGGGGGGGGGTCTACGAGGGAAGTACTTGTTAAACTTACGACGATCCGTTCCCTTACACTACTACCATAAATCAGATGTATCCCTAAAGAGTCTCAAAAGTAGTCGTTAAAGAAAAGGTAACATTGAAGTTCAGACGCTTGTGATACAACCGTCGTCTACCCATGCTCATGTTCGTAAGTTTAGACTCTATTCGCTAGTAAAAATTCATTTTACCGCTGGTGAAAAACTTCGTGCTGGTTGGCTTTATTTTCCGAATGATGACACAGCACGTATTCTAAGTCGTTCGCCTTTTCAGATGTTAATATGCTTTCACAACTGCTTTCAACGGCTTTTCCTGTGAACTTTCAGTAGCGAATTGATCCCATGCTTACTGCAAAATGTCTTCATGTTCTCTTGCATCTGCCTATCTTGGTTCCCAAGTTACCAGCTTATGAAGTGTTGGAGAGCTTTCAAACATGACTCTATCATCTTGTTGAAGGCCTGTTTCCTGAACTTTAGGTTCCCAGAAAGATCGATAGTCGTAATATACGCGGTAGAGTCTTGCGAAAAATATGAGTACTTCTTTGGAGGCTTTGTTTCTTGTTGAAAACTTCTGTAGAGGGTGGCTGAAACTCGCTGGGCCGAATAAAATAACTAATTTCTTTTGTTTGTTTATTGTAAAAAAAAACGGTAAGCTAAAATCTTGTCGCTATTACAAAAGTTAACAGGTAATATTCGCGATGACATGGGCGAAAATATAATTAAATAACTCTAAACAAAAACAATTACAACAAATAATAAGTTGACAAAATAAGATATTTAAGGAAGAATCTTTAATTGTTTTTCTACAAATTAATTTTTCGGCTTGAGCCTGAAGAGGGCCCTTGCCAAGAATGGCCGAAATATGATTCGCAGTCAACTTGGGCTGATGGAAAATCTACGCAACTACAACAAAAGAGATTTAACACATTGACGGGTCTGCAAACGCCTAATTTTGATGCAAGATGCAAGTTAAATTTTAAATGCATTCATACTGTCTGATTCGAGAGTTTCTGGTGTGAAGTCATCCATGAGTTGCGTTTTTGCTGATACAATGGTATCTGTTACCACGGTCTAAAGTCGTTTTTGCAGTTATCGTGGTATCTGATGCCACGGTCCAAAGGTGTTTTTGCAGTTATCGTGGTATCTGGCCAGTTATCGTGGTATCAGATTCAGATACTACGGTCCGACCGTGTGTAACTGGTCGTTATATCTGAAAAGTCATCTCACTTTCATCAAATTTTGTCAGATTGGTAAGAAAGAAGTTTCGCAAGAAGTTATGATGTAACTGGATATCTGTTTTCTGTTTTCTGGATACCTATGACATCGCAAAAGTTGTCCATCTGTCCGTCCGTCCGTCTGAGATATTTTGATGAAGGTGTGACGATTCTTTGGGTCAAGAGTAAGGTCAAGCTCGTAGATGGGCCTTGTAGCCCTATATTTAGGGGTGGGGGAGGGTTTTCAAATTAAGGGGCAAACAAAATATTTTTAAACAGCAAATGTGATAGTCGATCATGGGGTAAGAAGACATGCTAAATACGATTATGCAAAACATTTTCTCGTCCGACAAGTAGTTGGCCCGGAATCCGGCAAAAAAAGGAAAGTTTGCTAAAAGTAAAAGTTCAATCTGAAGTTGATTAAATGTTTGATTTCGGGGTAAGAAGACATGGTGAACACGACGGTGAAAACCATTTTCTCGCCGGACGAGTAGTTTGTTCGGAATCCGGCAAAAACCGGAACACTGGTTAAAAGTAAAAGTTTGATTTGAAGTTGATTAAATGCTCTATTCAGGGGTAAGTAGAAAACTTATGTGAAAAGTATTTTCTAAACGGACACCTAATTTGCCCGGAATCCGGGAAAAACCGGAAAATTTCTTAAAAGTAATAAGTTTTATTTGAAGTTGATTAGATGAGGTAAGAAGAGACGCTGAGTCTGTATATGACAATAATTTTTACCCGGACATATAATTCGTCCGGAATCCGGTAATAACCGTTTTTTTTAGAAGCTATAGTTTTATTTGAAATTGATTAGATGTTCGTTATAGGGATAAGGAGATACCGTACGCTGAATTCGATTCTGAATTTTCTTTTTTTGCTGGACAAGTAGTTCGCTCGGAATTCGGCCGAAACCGGAACTTGGGCAGAAGTAAAGCCTGAAGTTTCGGTCAGTATCTTCAAAATAGATAAGGCTTATAGAGGTATATCTGAACTTGGTTTTCTCTAATGATTAGCCAGGCGAAGACAAGACCCAGTTGTCTGGATCAAATATTAGATTTTGGGATCCCATCGAAACCTTAGGTCTTGTTCTTTTGGGATGACTTCGAAAAGTGAAATTTGGGCAAAAGCCGTTTTTGCAGAGCACCGTGTATCAGATACCACGATAACTGCAAAAACGACTAATTGCAGATCCAATTACCAATTAACAGATACCATGGTATCAGCAAAAACGCAACTATGGTTTCCAAATGTGGCTGTAAAATGAATTTTGGCCAGTTCTTTTTTGGGACGTGGTGGCAAAAGTTTATATGGGTGGAACACGTGTTCTTTGGTTATCTGTAAAAATAAAAACTGGGATGCATTGACGCTATCGATACTCTTACCCATGTAGCTGCGACTTTGTGGAATTTAGATATTTGTGGGTTGCATGTGACAACTGATGAAAAATATAATTATTTCGTGATTAAAGCTCACGGTATAGCTGTGAACTAACAAATCTAGAACATTTACGGTGTTGCAAAAATTTAGGGCTTTTGGCAAAGGATTGTAAATGAATTGATTCCGTGAAACTAACAAAACTAGAATATTGACAGTAAACTAAAAGGGAAAGAAAAGGAGTCCAGACAGAAAATAGATTAAAAAGTAGCCTATGTGAAATCACGAATTAGTAGGTGCACCAGGGATTATTAAAAGTTTACACGGGCAAATATTGCTCAAAGTGTGGTAGAATTAGAAATGATACCTAATAGCTTGTGATTTTCATCATAGAGTCTGGAACATTCTGATTTTGTCCTAATTAGAAAACAAATTTCCTTTTTGTTTTCGGATTGCTGAAGTTGCCCTTTTAGCTGCAGTTGCTCTAATTTTATGGAGGGAAAACAGGGGGTAGGGTGTGCTCGCTTTAACTTGCGACCTAATGATATAGCGGGGAGACAGCTAGGTAATACAATAGTTGCTTTTTTGCAGATACTATGGTCTCTGGTACCACAGTAAGTGGATCTGCAAGTAGTCCTTTTTGCAGTTACCGTGGTATCTGATACACGTCCGCTCTGCAGAAACGACTATTGCCGGAATTGTACTTAGCGAAGTCATCCCAAAAGAAAAACTGATATCCAGTTACACCACTAAGTGCCAAACTTCTCTCCCACCAAATTGACAAAATTTGATGAAAGTGAGATGACTTTTCAAATATCACGATAACTGGCCAGATACTACGACAACTTCGAAAACGCCTTTTGACCGCGGTATCAGATACCATGGTAACTGCGAAAACGGCTTTTAACCGTTATATCAGATACCATGGTATCTGCAAAAACGCAACTAATAGCTTTATATAAATAATTTGCTGGCTAATTCAAAAATAGCCTACCCTTTCTTTTCGCAATTAAGTAGGGAATAGTTTAATAGACAATTGGCGTAAAAATACATATAGGTACACAATGAAACCAATACACTTCCTATCACTCAAGACGTCCCTTTATTTAGCTAAAGCCCTCTTTAAGAACTGGTTTGTTGTCGCTGTAGCTGACCTTTTTAGCTGAAAATTTCCTGCTTTGGATTTGCGGGAAGAAGATAGGGATGGCGTTAGGGGTTCAATGTGACGAGAGATGTAAGAGCTTTATCGGTCGGAAGGGACTGTCTCAGACTTTAAGGGGTGGACTAGCTTCATAGCAGATAGTTTCGTTGCAATATGCAGAACATTGTCCCCAAGGCCTCCCTTGGAATGCTGAAGCGCGCCGAGTTTCAAAAATCTGACTTTCGTAATGCTAGAATTTGAGCGTTGGATAATATAAAAGTCGTAGTCGGAAGTTTGACTAAAGGCAGTACATGTGGTATACGCCCAATCCTTGGGCTGCTGCTGCTACAGAAACCGATTTCGTTCATTTGCCTTCTGGGCACTTGCAGCTCTGCGGTAAACTTCAATGGTTCGCCTGAGAAAGTTCTTTTCGTTCAAACAAGAGCCTGCTATTTTCAATTTTACTAGTCTGTGAATCTTATTTTTAAATTATCCTCGTTCTGTCGCAAGAAGTTCGAGAGCTGAACGTTTTTCGTTGTAGCCTAAGTTTCTTAGACCGAAACCTTAAAACGCGGGGCGATGGGTCAGTCGCAGAAGCGAGGCCATCTTATCTATGTTACAATTAAGGAAGAATCCAAAAAGATGCAGCCTGGGGACTCGTATTTAAAAGGTTTGGCGGGGGGGGGGGGGGGTCTTGACATAGAAGTTTGATCTCCGGCACAATTTATTACACTGAAACGGGCGCTGGAACTGGAGTATTTTACCGTATAAATTGTGACGGAAGAGATTTTTTTTAAAAGTGAGGTTTTTATATTTTTTCCGATTTGAAAGCGCCTGTGGGTCGCTTTACTTTCGAATGTTTCAACGCCTTCATAGGGGACCTCATTAGCTTAAAGGGGTCTTGGGACCCCAAACTTTATTGACTTTAGATACATATGACTTCGCCCGTCTGTATGTTAGCACGATAGCGCTAGAAGCAGTTGATATGTTTAGTATGTAGATTTGTAAAGCATATAAAGTACATGTCAGATTCGTAGATGGGACCTGGACTCCTATATTCAGGGCTGGGTTAGGAGGTTTCAAACTAAGGGGTTAAAATATGATAACTTTGTAAGCTAATGAAACAGGACAGTCGTTTTAAGGGTAAGGGGGCATGCTCAGTCCATATCTGAACTTTATTTTCTTACCGGAATCAGGTCATTACCGAAAATTTGGCAGAGGTAAAAGCTTTTTCTGTTGTCGATGAGAGATTTGGTTTTCGGTAAGGATACATCCCGAGTCCATTTATGAGTCTTTTTTTTTGCCGGACGGACTATTGATTAATCAGGAATCCGGACAACAACTGGAAAATTGGTGCATTTGATTTTTTGTCTGCAGTCCATTAGGTATTCTAAATAGGGTTAAGTTAACATGCTGAATCCATTTTTGAACTTTATTCCGTTGGCAGGTAAACAGTCGGCCGGAATCCGGACAACACCGGTAAGAAGTAAAAGTATTTCTGAAGTCTGTTCGAGAATCATTATACGAGTAAAAATACACAGTGAATCTATGTCTGAACTTTATTTTTTCACCAGGCAACTTTTACTTCAAAATACTTGCCAAAAACGTTAAATTCACATCCATTTCAGAGCCATGCTTCTTTTCTTTTCTTTTTTGCTTCAGACGTTTGTGCCAGGACAACTCTGAAATAGTTGGCTATTAGCTGAAATCAAGTTTGTTATTTTGTCTTGCCATTTGACTAGTTTATAAGCAAGTAACAAAACTAGGACACTGAAACAGTTCAGAGAATTTTTCAAATAAATATACAATAGGGGTATGCTTATCTGAATGTTACTTGACTTTGAGCTTTGCGATTTTCATGCACTTGCTGTGATTTTTATAAGTAGTGAACTGATAGACAAAAATGCTCAGCCGGGATTTGAACCCAGGACCCTCTGCTTACAAGGCAGTCGCTTGGTCACGGTACAAGTCCCTTGTGTAAAAAGTGCCATCTATACACATGACTAAAGCTAACTACCAGTTAAGTTGCGTTTTATTGGATTCACTTTTGTTTCGTCAAAGTTTATAGTTTGGCTCTTGTTTTGTCTTACTTGCGTTTTACTGAGTTCTTGTTTCCGAAAAGTCAAACTACACCATACTACGTTGGCGAGGTAGTTTGTAGTTTGAGTTCCGTAGTTTCAGGTTCGAAACTACAGCAAATGGAATGGACAAATAAAACGGCTTTTAAGCGAAACTACGCCGAAACTATATAAAAAAAACGCAACGTTAGCCAAAGTAGGTGACTAAGGGCTTGTGAAAAATCCTGAATACGTATTTTGGATCTTCATTCCCGTTTAGCCCAAAACTGCACTGTTCACATTTAAGTAACAGTTCAAATAAACATACTTCTACTGTACCTCTGCTGTACAAAGCCGTAACACTTTTTTGGTTAGCATAGGCTCATTGCCAGTCTGTTTTACGTCTCGAGAATGAAAGTTGTGTGTGTTCCCTCGAGGTAGTGGGCGGATAGGCGGATTAAGGCTTGGCTAATCAGAAAATGAATGATTGCATATATGTCTGCACATATGCACAGTTCTGAGATTTTTCTTACACCTTCCTTTCTTCCTTGGCACCTTGGAAGTTTTTGGATTGGTAGCGATATACATTCCCCATTTTCTTCTACCCTGGCTGTGTGTTATGAATCACCATTCTACATGATGTGGGTTCTGCGGCCCTTCTCGGTATTTTAATTTTTCTGTTTGTCAAAATTAACATTTACACACTCGACCCCGCCTTTATAGATTTCCGATGGAATCATGAACTAGCCTATGCTAAGTTCTAATTTAAGTTCTAAAGCTGCTTTTCACGACTTCTGTATCCCCTACCTGACTGCTCTATTTCAAGCGGAGGTGAGAAAGGTCGGATACGTTGCTCTCGTTAAAGCACAACTTTTAGTAGAAATGATCTTTTCGAGATGAAGCGGTTCAGAAACATCGTTTTTCGAACATACCAGTACTTTCTCAGTGAAAAGAGCGATTTTCTTGTTGGCGCTTGTCAACTCTTGTGCTGACTCGCGGCTCACCCAAGCAGAGGTTCTCCGCAAAATGTTTGAAAACTGAGCGCTCCGTGGTTGGAAAGTGGGAAAAGCCGAGCAAAACAAAAAGGAATTGGCCTAGCATGTCTGGCAAAACGAAACACAATGCTGAAGTTTGATTTTATCTTGGCGTTCTTCTTGATAGAGTTGTCGGTACTTCGGATGAGTGCGCCGCTTGACTGACAAACTCGGCTCTCCCGAAAATTGTAATATGTCTTATATGCAATGTGCAACAGTGATGAAGGGCGGGGATTTCTGAAGCATAGAATCCTGTAGCTTTGCTATTGACAATGTAAAGGGAGGAAGAACTACGAGGAGTCCTTTAAGGAAACTTTCATTCATTTCAATTGTCTGGTGCAAAATTTGATCCAGAACTTCAGTATTGCCTGGCTGGCAACTTCTCTGGAAGTAGGCCTTTTTTGTAAAGCTTGCATTGTCCTTGTTTGACAAAGATCGAGCTTACAAGGCTCTTGTCCCATTTATTTGAAACTTTCGATGTCTCTTGACGTTTATGAAATCTTTTGGAATATCACCTATCTTTCTGCTGACTTAACTTCTCACTTCAACTCTCTCCGGTGTCACTTCCGCCTTTGTAAGCTACTTTTGAAGGATCGTATCGCAGGAGTCAGTAATTCGACGAAAGGCGGTTTGATTTATGTAGAAATTCATTTATAGTAAGGCTACGTTCAGGTTTACATAGGAATAGGCGAAGTATAAGTTGCAGCATACTTAATAACTAGTTTACTTATGGGACTCCGTACCTAGTGTTTCTACACTTCAATGGGTTCGGTCAGTTAATAAGAGCATATATTCGTGTTTAAAGTGAACTACATGAAGTATGGTGTGCTAGGTGACCAGGTCCTATTTTCGTAAATGAAGCAAATAAAAATAATCAATGAACCAACAATCAAAATAGAAGTCGGACGCAGTGGAAAATTGTCCTAAATTAAAAATGTAAGTTTATCCTAGCAGTTATACGCAATTTTCGCCGAAAAATAATAGCCAAAAACATAAAAAAAAAGTTGTGCTAAGTGGATAAGTCAGTTAAGATTTACTCGAGCGATATTTCCTCTCCAAGCTATAGCCAGAAGAAGCTGACTCGCGATCAGCTTGGGCTGAAAGAGTACTTAAGTTTTTCTTCTTGTTTTTCGTTCCTGATATGAAAGAAATAGAAAACCGTGATTTTCCGGGGGGGGGGGGGGTCAAATCTTATGCTCTTGATATATTCAGGTAATCTTTTGATTTTTTTTTTTTTTTTTTTTTTGACTGTCCTGCCCTAGCTATGCTGACCTTTTTGTGCTTTCCTGACGGGATTATTGTACTAGTTGTGTATTTTCATTTAAATATAATTAAATGAAACTGAACCCTAAAACAAACTCTTAAGAATTGTTCATACACATTAAGATTTGCATTGCAAACCGGAGGGTATCTTTTTAATATCGTCCACTCCTTCTTTCAAGAAAACCTGTATAAGGAGAACAATTATTCACATATTTGTGGTTGTTAAAGAGGAAATACTATTTACCTAAAAAGCGCTTTTCAAGTTCAAGTTCAATGGGTTTATTAACAAATATAAAATAAATCATACATAACCTAAACACTCAGTCCATTTCTGGACGCCGAGAACCACATTCATTACATTTTAAACATAATACGCAGAGTGGTCACTGTTCCTACTCTCAGACACAACCTTGCCTCTCAAAAAACGCAAAAAAAACTAACCAATTACCTTCCTGCTCCTTACCCCTGGGGAAGCCACCCCATCATAAAAAAAAAAAATATTATTATTATTTTATTCTTAAGCATATTTTTTTTAATTTTTTGTTTTAGATGTCTCGGTAGCCTGTTTAAAATATTATTCGTTGATTATATTGTGGCAGAAAAAAGTCTTCGCTCCTGAGTTGCAGCTAACATCCTTGAATACTGTTTTGGCACACACGTGATTTCCTTTTCAGCGACACTAATTTAATAATGGCCGAACATGCACAGACCGTCGGAAGTATACCCATTCATTAGAGCTGTACACCCTTGATTGTTCTGTTGTAGAAGTAAGCTAGCTTTCGCAGAAACTTTATCGCTTTGAAAATCCGGAAAAGCTTTATTCTGAAACTGTCTAAATCACCTTTTTGCTTGACGCTTGTCAAAGGAAAGATCGTTAAAGCTTAACCGAAAAGGGCTGGGATAGGACAATCTAGTTACCCATCGCTAATTCACTTTAATTGGCTTGAAGACCCGCTGAAAATGCATTACTTCGTTTTTCCGCTATTCACAGCTAATTGATTTCATCGGATGAACTTATTCTTTGGGATGTGTAGTAACTCGATGTGCTTTTTTCTCTATGCTTGAAATGTTTACCAACTACAAAGGTAAGGCATTGCTGAAAAACAAACTAAAAATGGCAGATTCCTTGCAAGGCATGTCTTTACATCATTTTCCTACTTTTTTCAGCTTCAACTTCTCCGACCTTAACGCCTAACACACTTCAAATTCTCCGCGTCTGGGTGTATTGTGGGTTGTCGTGCAAGCAGCGCACATTCTGAATGTTATTACTAGAGCCTTGGGTGAAACAAAATCTCCTAGGTGGATCAAAATATTTATTTGTCTGAAAACGATGTAAAAATAAGCTGCCTTTTCAGTCTTTCCATTTCTGCGAGTAGATGGGTCTTGAGTATTTGACAGACTAAAGCTTGAAATGAGAGCAGTCCCTGTTTTCCCATTGAATTCTCGACGGAATTGTCTCGCCTCCTTTTTCCAACCTGGGCAGTGGAAAGTCAGCTGGTCCAAAATACAATGAGAAAAGAGTGACTGTTATTCTTTCCAGGCCTTTGCTGGCCAAACGCTCCATATTTTTGTGTTGCTGGAGAATTGGGATGTTCCCCAGTATATAAATAATTTCCATCTTTCATTTTTAATTTTCGTCAATCGTTTAACAGTAAATCGGAAACTCCTGCCAAGGAGCCCGAGGATTTGTGGTTAGTGGCGACAGTTGTCTTTGCCAAGAAATGGGCTGCAGAAGAAGATGGATAAAGGAACGAAACCAAAATAAATTTCAGACGCTGCGTAGCGGTCTATCTTCGGGGGTGGAAGAAAATGATATAGTAGGTACTTCCAGCGAACACATTACAGTTGCTGCCTTGCATTTTCTGACGGTAGCGCGTGCATTGGAAATAAATTTGCAATTCTCCATATACTCGTAATTCTCCCGACTTCATACTCCCCCAAATGATCATCACTATGAAACTATGAGCGTGTTCCACCCTTCTAACAATAGTAACTATTAACTGCTATTTTCGTTTCAACCTCGTAAAAAATTACTACACTGACCATTCCAACAACTTCCAACCTTCTCGAAATAGTTACGAATTGCTTACCATGCTCGGGAGCGTAGTAAGCGTGGTGACTACACGTCTCTGTAACGTCATTGGTCGATTCGCCCCTGGCATGATATTCTGCTGGAAAATAGAAAAATCGTTCCAGCCTTGACGGCAAAAAGACAGAATTCCTGACGTCAGGCGTAGTAGAACACGCTCTATGTTGGAATATGTATCTAATTATGCTCCTTCAGCGGTGAAAGGTGCAAACCTTCCCCGACAATTACAGTTTTTGCACTGGGCCACCCGTCAGCGCCCTTCAGTTAAAAAAGTTGAAGCTTTTCTTTTTCACACACGGTCCTCGCTTTGGTAACAGAATTGTTGGTCCTTCGAACAGCCTTACCGAAAATGCAGATATGGTGAATGGATCAATAGTTTCAAGTGCATTTTAGGCAGGATTTAAAACGATTACTTCCAATTTTAAGAGTTATTTAGAGGCGAAAGCCTTTTCTGTTGCAACATGTTTTTACTGGAGGTCAGTCCGAATTGCTCATCTGTTTGTTTGTTTTTCACAGAAACAGTAAACATGTTTCGAAGTCATCTTCTCCTGGATGAATTGTGAAGAATCAAGTTGACGTCATTTTTTACTTAAGTTTTTTTTTTCAGGCAATCCTCCATCGGTATCCGGCCCTCATTCTGTCCCTAGTCCTGGAACTTTCAGTGTCCCTAGTCCCGCCAGTCGACGGCATCCCAGTGGTAGCATCCTCCTGGACAATCTAACAAGCCCGCTTGGCACTGCCCACCATTACACCTCCCAGCACCACCCAAGTCCCGGACCCGTTCATAGTCAATACCCCTTTAGCCCCATGTTAGAGCGGCCGGGGAGTAACCACCCGGAAGATACGAAGGAGGGGCTACCCGGGCTCCTCGCCTCGCGTACACCGAGTGGTTTGAACGACCTGGCCGAGTCAAATCGGCTAAGGGAGATTCTCGAAAGGCCGTCTGGTGGGAACGCGTTTTCCAACGTTGGATATGGAGAGGATGGAAAAGGGGTGGAAATAAAGAGAGAAAACGAACAGAGTGGTTGTGGAGGGAGGCAGCAGCCACGACAAGAAGAAAAGAGGAGTTTTATACACAGCCAGCAGCATGGATCGAGTATGGGACAAAATGAAATTCTTCTAAGCGTGAGTCTTTAGTTTTTATTGTTGTTCTTATTTTTAGCTCTAACCTGGTCTTACAGGAATTGCATTCAGCCATTTTTTATAAGTATACACAAAAGGAACAAAATAAATAACAGGCCCTACAAAGCTCCGAGGCCCGTTGTGGAGGGGTGAATATAATAACCAAAATAAACGAACCTGTTTAAAAGTGAGAACAAAACAAAAACAATTGAATAAAAAAAAACACCGCTTTATCCTCAAAATGCACGTCCAGGTCTACATCGATCTCCCACAATCGCCAAATAAAAAAAAAACACAATAATAACAATACTCCAGTCTAGCATCCAGGGATGTAGTCCTACGCTTCCTATAAATCCTTCTGTAAACAAGTAAGATAAACCAGCCCAAATGTAACAGATTGAGTGGACAAAGAAGAAAAGGAAGTAACTTCTGGTATCCAGCAAGATGCCAATCGCTATTACAGAGACAGTGAGCGTGTTCCACCCTTCTAACAATAGTTACTATTAGTTACTATTTCCGTTCCATCCTCACGAAAAGTTACTACGCTGACCGGTCCAACCTTGTCGGAATAGTAACTAATAGTTACTATTTGCTTACCATGCTCGGGAGCGTAGTAAGCGTAGTAACTACGCATCTCTGTTACGTGATTGGTCGGATTCACCCCTGGCGTGAGATCCTGCTGGAAAATAGAAAAATCGTTCCAGCCTTGACGGCAAAAAGCCAGAATTCGTGACGTCATGCGTAGTAACTACGGTAAGTGGGGTGGAACACGCTCAGTATAGCATGTTACTAGATCCACAATAGTGGAAGCAAATTGTTGGAGTCGGGCGTCTTGATTGGAATCAGGGCGGTTGTGCAGTTGGTTGTTAGCGGATGGCGTTTATTTTTAAAGAACAAAACGTTTTGTCTGATTACTACCAGACGACACTGCGTGTTTGGAAGACGGAACAGATCTTCTCGACCCGAGTTGACGTTTGACAGAAATTATAATGTTCGCCTGTGTATGTAGTGGCAAACAACTGCTTAGGAAAACTAGGCCGAAGCTGTAATTGTAATGTATAGCCTACAAAAAAAACATAGTTGGTAAATATCCTTTGAGCCCAAGCTGTCTTTGAAACATTTATTCAAACAATATTTACAACGGATACGTCAGCTATGATTCTTCAGCAGCAATGCTGACGTAGTTGGTAGTTTGTATTTCCGACTCTGTCTGCCTTTTTTTTTTTTTTTTTGCTTGTGTTCGGGTCTTTATAGTTTATGTTGGAAACAATATTTGGAAGCGGAAGCGATAGTTCATATTAATTAGTACCGTGAACAAGGGTCCTATGTCGAAAGAGGAACAAATGTTGATTAGAGTGTATCTTTTGGTGAACGTAGTTTACAACCCACACTCCTTGGAAGGCCTCTGACTTTGGAAGAATATGCCCGCCTTCGTTTATTGGATTTTTTATTTGTTATCCTGGTTTGTACAACTTAACCTCTCCCCATCCCCTTCGATTTAATTATTTTGTTTGTTTCTACCACTTTCCTTGTTCCCCGATTTGTCTAGGGAGGGAAAAGATCACGGACAGGACGGACGCGGCACCAAAATCTCCTGGTGCCAGTTAAATGTCGCACTAACGGGTATTCGAATTCCTTTGTACCATACTTTACTTAGAAAATTAACAAAATATGAATGAATTCCAAGTGACTTCTTTTCTTTTATGTAACAATTGTGTATATTCAAGTATGTTAGCACATCAATTGTAATGGTCGACGTATTTAGTGCCATGTCGGCACTACGAGCTAGATCAATAGAAATATCTATCTATCTATAATGAACAGGGAGACGTCGAGAAGTCGTGATAATTCCTCGTTTTGCTTTCGGAAGGTAACCTGTTCTGGCGATTCTCTAATTACGACTTGGGAGAGCTATTTAGTCGTTGCAGGAATAAGCTTCTCATGGCACGAAATGCCCGTAATTTTCGTCGACTTTTCGTATGGGTTTATGATGCTTGAGGAAACGTGCGATCGTCGCGTGTCGCGTCGACCAGCATGGTTTTCCTGTTCGTGAAATTCCAGAATCAAGACTGTGCTATTATTTTATAATTTCAAAGGATGTGGGTAGGCTAAGGGAAATCCTGGTTCTGGTTAGAAACGGTTATTCCCTGCTTTGTACTAAGGAAATCAAAATTACCTGTGAGTACGGTGCAGTTCATACTTCCGTAATCACGCCATCTATTCTTGAACCCGGGTACCCGAAGTTCATAGGGTAACCTACATTCTGACCCCCAGATCACCTAACGACTGATTTTCACACTTGCCTTGTTTTGCTATTTTCGATGCTAATCATGTTCCCCACGGTTGTTTACGAGAAGCTCACTCGTCTGAAAAACGTGTACTTTCGTGTTTTTGATGAATGTCAACTGGCGAAGAGAAAGGCTTAAAACAGCAAAAGCCGGTGATAATCTGTTAGAGCTTAGTTTTCAAGTAGTTGACAATTTTGAAATATTGGAACATACACAAAAGTGCGAGCGAGATGGCCTTTAAAGAGGTCTTAAAATATTGTGTTTCTGCTTAAATCCAACTTCTTCATTTATATGGTGTTACCAGCAGTTTTTTCTTTCCATGAAAGTGCCATAAACAGGGAAAACCCATACATACATGCCTCTCCTTCAGGTTGCTATGTGCAACTGGCTAACCCTTATGCTCACCACCTGGATGCGGTTCGGAGATGCCATCTTAATTTCCTTCTATATGTATAAAATAATCATCATTAAATAATCAGCCGTGTAAAGTGTAACACCAGTATTTAATTTTCTCGTTTGAACATGGAAATAAGAGCAATATCAGCTAGACTAGCCTATAGAATTGAGAATGAAAAGACAGAAAAGTGAAACCTCAGAGGAACCGCAGATCTCACAACTTATAAATATGCCTTGCAAGCTGACCTCTTTTTTTTTTAGGTTTAACCTAAAAGAGCTGAGATATGACAACCTAGTTATCGTCAGCTATTCACTTAGATAGACTTGGAACCTCGATGAAATGCGCAACTTAGTTGCTTCGCTGTTCTTTTAACCGATTTTCATCGAATGAACTTTTTCTTTGGATTTCTAGTACCGCTGTGTGCTTGTAACTCTATGCTTGAAATATTTAGCAACGACAACGGTAAACGATTGACGAAAAATAAGTATTTTTGGGGTCACACGCAATAGCGGGCTTTCTTCATAAGTGACCTTGCAGTCTGGAACTGAACATTTCGGGAGCTTCACTTCGTTAGCCAATGAAATGCAGACTTTTGTTGAAATCCAAATTCTCCGCATCGTGGCGTACTATGTATTGCCCAATCCGAAAAGTAGGGCCACTGGGTCCAACGTTGTCGTCGGTCCCTTTCGGCCTTTCTTTTGCGAAGGGCCCATTACCACTCTAATCGCCTCCATTGGTAGATTTTCTTCTCCAGAATGACGCTGACTAGGGCTGTGTAGATTTAGAGTGTGTTCCACCCTACTTACCGTAGTTACTACGCAGGACGTCAGGAATTCTGTCTTTTTGCCGTCAAGGCTGGAACGATTTCCTATTTTCCAGCAGGATTTTACGCCAGGTGTGAATCCGACCAATCACGTTACAGAGATGCGTAGTTACTACGCTCTCGAGCATGGTAAGCAAACAGTAACTATAACTATACGGTCAGCCTAGTAACTTTTCGTGGGGATGGAACGGAAATAGTAACTAATAGTAACTATTGTTAGAAGGGTGGAACACGCTCGTAGTACTCGGTCTTCTTCCAGAATATCGTTGAGGTGATTGTGCTGATGGAGCTGGGAATTTTGAGCTCGTTGCATGTGGCATTTCTGTATGGGTTGATAAAGTTATTGATTGATTGATAGGATCTTGTCTTGTCGGGCCAGCGGTGCACATTCTAAACGTCACTACTAGTCACTACCCAAGATAAAAAAAATTAAGATTCCTTTGAAGTAAAAGAAAATCACGTTTTGTATAAAATGTATAACAAGACCAAAGGTTTCGATTGGATCCCAAAAATTCAGTATTTGATCCAGACAATTGGGTCTTGTCTTCGCCAGATCCAGTCTTCGCCAGACTCCTTGAATGTTTTTACTATTAATTCAGAAACAGATTAAGGCCAAAAAGCTAATCATCTGAGAAAACCAAGTTCAGATATGGATTCAGCATATTTGTATTTACCCCTATAAGTTAAATCTGTTTTGACAAAAACTTCCTGCCTTACTTCTGCCAATTTCCCGCTTTCGGCCGAATTCCGGAACTACCTGTCGGGCAAAGAAAAGAAAGCTAAAAAACGAACACAGCGTGTCTTCTTTCCCCTATACCGAACATCTAATTATCTTCAAATTAAAATTTAACTTATAACAAATTTTCCGGTTCCAGCCGGATTCCGGGCGAACTCTATGTCCTGGTAAAAAATGATTGTCATACATGGATTCAGCATCTCGTCTTACCCCTAAATCGGATGCCTAATAAACTACAAATACTTTTAACAATTTTCCGGTTTTTGCCGGATTCTGGGCGAACTACTTGCCCGGCGAGAAAATGGTTTTCACCGTCGTGTCCAGCATGTCTTCCTACCCTTAAACCGAACATCTAATCAACTTCAAATTAAAATTTAACTTATGACAAATTTTCCGGTTCCAGCCGGATTTCGGGCGAACTATATGTCCTGGTAAAAAATGATTGTCATACACGGATTCAGCATCTCATCTTACCCTTAAATCGGATATCTAATCAACTACAGATACTTTTAACCATCGTGTTCAGCATTTCTTCCAACCCCTTAATCGAACATCCAATTAACTTCAAATGAAACTTTTACTTTTAACGAACTATCCGGTTTTGGCCGGATTCCGGGCGAACTACTCGTCCGGCGATAAAATGGTTTCCCCATCGTGTTCAGCATGTCTTCTTACCCCATAATGGACTGTATCATTAGCAAAATATTTTGCTTGCCCCTTAATTTAAACCACCTCCCCCACCTCTAAATATATGGCTACAAAGTTCATCTACGAACTCGACATTACTCTTGACCCAAAGAATCCCCACATCAAGTTTCATCAAAATATCTCATTCCGTTCGAGAGTTATCGTGCTTACAGACGGACGGACGGACAACTTTTGCGATGTCACAGGTATCCCTTCACTTATGTTTTGGGATCCCAAGAATAAGCTGGCTTTTCAGTTCAACTTTAACTGTGAGGATCTCCTAAAAGGTAAATCTTTGTGCTAGCAAGATTACAGTTTCAGTTGCCGAAAGGCACAACTCTTCCCAATGGGGTCTCATTGTCGAAGTAAACACTGAAAGACGAAAATACCAAGCGCCGTTATGCTTCGGTGTTAGCCTGCGTGACTGATATGCATTACTGCGTGATCAGTATTCCAAGCCTCATGGAGAGGCTTGTTTTTGCCGAGTGTTTCAGATTGACTTACAAATTCTCATCTTTCGCAGACCATCTGTTATTGTATACTAGTTTGGCGCGTCGCGTAAGGTTGGAACCGACCAGGAAACTCCAGTTTTCGGGGGCGCAGAACTAGTTGAAGTGGTAAATGTAAACTCTATACATATGTGTACTAGCTTATTTCATTTCTAATTCTGCTTGTCTATTTTATAAAGTCAAACTACGTTAAATACAAGAGATGTAAGCTCATATGGCAGTTGCATGGGTTAAGATGTTTTGATTGATCAAAAGTAAGTTTCGACTTTGCGGTTGAGATGCGCAATCTAAGGGAGCTAGAACTTCATTTGTAAGCAAAACCCTTGAGCAAAAATGATAATGGGCTGATGGGCATCATGAAAATGCATATATTGCATAAAGGTATTTTTTTTTACTGTGCGGTCAAGATTGGTACTTTAAGGAATAATCGGATTTGGGAAGTAGCGATTTCTTAGCAAATGTTGTTGAATCTCTAATATTCAACGAAGTGTCATCGTCCTAGCACATCTGGAAGTACCTCAACTCGCGATCATCGGAATCCGAGACCCCCACCCCTCCAACTCCACCCACGATACCCGGAGCCAATCCGGTTCTGTAAATGATTAATCCAGAGCATCTGTTCGTTATTCCCACGAAGTTCGATCCCGATCACACCAGTCTAAGCGGGTCAAGTATCTCCCCCCCCTCCCGCAATAATTGTCGGATTCGGTCCGGAAATGAAAAAGATTACCAGAGAGAAATGTCCTCTGTTCAGTTATTAAATTTCACTTGAATCCGATTACCGGTTCCAAAGTTGCCCATGACCCAATATTCCGGATTCCCTTCCCTCAACCCCCCCCCCCCCCAAGATTATTATGTCGATGATTTTTTTTTTATTCCAAGTCAGTTTGACCGGGTTCCTGATATGCCTGCCAAGTTTCGTCGTGAAAATCCCAAAAACCGGAATTCCGGGAAACCCCCTCCCTCCCCTCAAGTGTCCGGATCCAGTCAATTGTGTAAAAGATTTACATGGAGCATATGTTTGTTCTCGGATTGTTGATCGGTATATGGCACTTGAGCCAGAGGCTGCAAGTGCCATAAAAATAAAATAAAAGGTTGTCTTTTGCTAAATTACCAAAAGTGGGACCCTGGATCTCGATGTTAGTGTGCACTGTAGTTTGGCGCGTCGCGTAAGGGTGGAACCGACCTGTAAACCATCATAGTTGATGGTGCAAAACGGATACGTCAGCTGATCTTATTGTAGCTATGTCTCGGCCCTTCTTGGAAAGGGTCCAGGATCCGGACCAGTCAAATTGTGTAAAAGATTTACATGGAGCATATGTCTGTTCTTCCCAGCAAGTTTCACTCCGATCCCTCCATTCTAAGCGGGTCAGGTATTCTCCCCCCCCCCCAATAGTTGCCGGATCCGGTCCGGACATGAAAAAGATCACCAGAGAAATGTCCTCTGTTCAATTCTTAAATTTCACTCGAATCCGATCAGTCGTTCCAAAGTTACGCCTGACTGAATATTCCGGATACCTCTCCCTCCACTCCCCCCACTATTATCAGATCGACATTTTTTTATTTTCAAGTCAGTTTGATTGGATCCCTGATATGCCTGCCAAGTTTCATCGTGAAAATCCCCAAAACCGCCATCACCGGAATTCCGGGAAGCCCCCTCCCCCCCCCCCCCCCTAAGTGTCCGGATCCAGTACAATTGTCTAAACGATTTGTCTAGAGCAGATGCTTGTTCTTCCCAGCAAGTTTCACTCCGATCCCTCCATTCTAACCGTTTCTTGAAATTTCCGGTCTCCCCCCCCCCCCCCCAACTCCCCCTGGATACCTAATCCGGTCAAAACCTTAAACGGGACATCCCAGATATATAATCTATTCAGTCATTAAGTTTCATTACAACCCGATCACCCGTTCGAAAGTTACACACTACTCAATTTCCCGGATTCCCCTGCCCTCCACTCCCCCCCCCCCCAAATGGTCGGATCGGAAAATTGATTATTTCTAAGTTTGTTTGGTCAGGTCTCTGACATGCCTGCCAAGTTTCGTGGTCCTAGCTCATCTGCAAGTACCCTAACTCGAAAAAGTGTGACAAAATGCCCTCAATTTTCAAGTTTCCAGCGCCCTCCACTCCCCCGCACATGGTCGGATCGGGAAACTGATTATATCCAAGTTAGTTTGGTCGGGTCCCTGATATGCCTGCCAAGTTTCATTGTCCTAGCACATCTGGAAGTACCCTAACTCGAAAAAGTGTGACAAAATGCCCTCAATTTTCAAGTTTCCAGCGCCCTCCACTCCCCCGCATATGGTCGGATCGGGAAACTGATTATATCCAAGTTAGTTTGGTCGGGTCGGGTCTCAAAGCTTTGAGCCTGAAGAGGATCCTTTCCAAGAAGGGCCTAAATATAGCTCAAATAAAATTCAGCTGACGTATCCGTTTTGCACCATCAACTATGATTCGCAGTCAGCTTGGGCTGAAGGAATATCTATGTAAACCATGGTTTTGGAGGTACAGAACCAGTCTCGAACTTCTTCCTAGGAACCCAACCTAGGACGGGGTTTCCTTCCCAGTTGGTTTTCCAAGTACAAAGAATTAAGGATGTTAGCTAGATCACAATAAACAAACGCCGTAAATTATGCTAAATTCGCTATAGTGATTTCCTGAAGATTTTGAAATCGTGTTAAATAATATTCAGCTTCCGAGACCCACAAATGTCAAATTGGCCGTTGATTTCTTCTTCCGACATATCATGGCGATATACTTAGTTGTTTTGATCCTCTTACACGCCACTCGATCTTCTCGAAGGTTTTAGTAACTAATTGACCACCGCCGGGAGTTCAATGAAAAGTTAATTAGCAATGGCGGACTTGCTTTCAGGAGTGAATTGTGTTCAAGTAATTTGTGGATAACGCTGGCTACCGTGAGGATTTTGAAGAAAACAAAGGTAACAGCGTGTTCGTAAAAATAAAAAATTCGTAAAAATGATGGTGTCTTCCACCTTCCTCGTCCCACATGAATCAAAGACTTTAAAAAAGTTTGTAACGTAAATGTTATGAGCATTCTTCATAAGGTTCAACACAAGGAATTCCACACGTGTGTTAAGCGTAATGGTTTACAAAAAGAACACGTCTAAATGGCCATAGCTTGATTATTATTGGCGTGTTTCATAAATAGATAAATAAATATAATGCTTAACAAAGGCCATTACGCCTCTTACTTCACAGGAAACCAAGTTCATCGCCTATTTGGGGAAAACACAGCCCGTATCCAGGAATTTATTTCGGGGGGGGTGCCTGCGGGTCGGACAAAAAAGTACAAAATAGACATAGATCAGGGCGAAAAGCCTATAAAAATGATTATTTTTGTATGTTTAACCCCTTAACCTCCCCCCCCCCCCCCGGATACGGCCTTGATTAGCGCACACCAGATTTAAATGTCATCAAACTTCTGAGACAAAATTATCTCATGTGCTTGGGGTCAACCCCAAAACCTAGAGTTCAGTCCAACCCATCTGTAAATATCCCCATCGACTTGTAAACCATGTTGTAACGTTTAAGGTCCTGTAGCCTGCCAGGTTCTCTCACCCCAATTTTGGTTTAACGTTCACGGGGCAACCCCAAAACCTGAAGTTAAGTCCAACCCCTGCGTTTACCAGCCATTTATGTCCAGGGGCATAGGGTTTAGCGGAAATATCGCAGCAGAATCTTTGGTTTCGCCCAGCTACCCTCGAAAAATACCGTCCGCTTTACACTTGTTGTTGATACCAACCAGTCGGTACTTCAGGTAGTGATCCATTTGCACGCATGACGAAAACAATCCTCTAGGCTGCAATGACGTTTGCAACGGTACATAGTAGGGTATTTTACCGCCAGTCCCATGTGTCGACAGTTGGATACATGTGAGTCACATTTGCAGGAAAATGATGAATCAGCAGCATTTCAACACGTGTGGTGGCCACGATGAACCCGCTTTTTCTCGAATTGTTGCATAGTTTCGCTATCATTCCTGAAAGAACGCCGTCACATCACATGTTAAAATGGCGGGTCAAAAATAAATTACTTACTTACTGTTATCAGTCACGAATTCACAGACGGGCTAGCGGGTATTTTATTTAGGAGATCGGGAAAAGTTGTCCAGTTAGACACTTTTCTGTAAATAAATAAGAAACATCACATTATATAATAATGTTAGCTTACCATGAAGCCAATCGGTGTTCTTCCCATCTCTAGTGTGAAAACATTTCTAATTTTTCCCTGTAATGTATGGAATATCGCATGCAAAACATAACCATTTTTGTATACAGGATAAAACGTGTTGTGCGGGAAAACCGACCTCGGGGAAAAAAACATGTGTGTGTGCAACAAAAAACATAACATCGGATAATAATGTTGGCTTACCATGCAGCAATTGGTGGTCTTCCATCTTTAGTGTGAGAACATTTCTGATGTTTCTCGCTAAAATATGAAATATCGCGTGTAGAAACCTAACTAGCTTTTTAAAGGAAAACATGTTGTGCAGCAAAACCTGTTTTTTTTTTTGGGGGGGGGGGGGGGCATGCCAACAATGCAGAACAAAAATTTTTAAGCTAGAAACATGTTTTTTTGGAATTAAGTAGGCCAAACATGTGAAACCATCGAACATTTGTCAGAACCATATATTTAGAGAAGAACATGTTTTATGGCGGAAAAACATTTATTTAGTGAAAAACCAAGGTTCCGCGCTGTGCCTCGAATTAGCCGGGAAAGATAAATTAGCGGCCACTTATAGTACAGATAATAAAATGTTAAATAATTAAAATAAAATTTTAGCGGTCGATTAAAGTACAATGACAAAATTAGCATTTTATCAACCTGACACATTAAATTGAGGACCTTTTTAGGTCAGAATGGTAAAGGTGCACGCATGATTTTATGTTTATTGAGACTTTATCATGATTTTATCCATTTTTATCGTTCATTAAACAGGACAACATACAATACACTCCCAAGAAGGGCACAATCGTGTCCTTTGCGGGACTGCACAACTTTCACTCACTTATAAAACAACCGCTAGCCTAATATATATTTCTCGTCTTAACCTTTTTATTTCTTTTCTTTACCCCGCACCCCCACCCAACCCTGAATCACTAACAGTAAATAGTAATAATAAAATATTCACCTAAATAAATATTACAATCTACCTAACTATCCCAAAAATAATTTGTCAGTCTATTTTTAAACAAAAACTGGCTCTCCGACCCCTTGATTCTCTCCGGAAGATGATTTCGCGCCTTCCCGTCCGAATTCCCAACAGAATACACCAAGGCCGTCACCAGGGGGGGGGGTAGGGGGTTGACCCCCCCCCCCCCCCCGAAACATACACAAATAACGATTTTTATACGCTTTTCCCTCTGGTCTTTGTGTTTTTGTCCGACCAGCATGCACCCCCCCCCCCCCCCCACCCCCCGAAATAAATTCCTGGATACGGGCCTGCAATACCCTCATCTTTCGACTCTCCTGTATCACTTACAAACAAACACGCATTTCTCGTCTCTACTGATAGTATGCGTGAGCAATATGAAAATCTCTAAATATGATGGGCATAAACTGTTCGTACTCTTGTCTATAAATACTCCAAGCTGGTGTCTTTGCTACCATTAAAAATTACCGTCAAAAACATACAAAACGGCGTTTCCTCGAGTTTCAACGTACGAGTCGAGTGTGTGGCACACACCATTTCCGTGACACACCGTTTCCGTGGCAAACACTCGAAAAGGCGTGAGACGTAAATAAGCCGCGAAAGAACACCTCACGGAATTGCTCACAAATTCGTGACAGTTGAGGCTGTGAAAGCAGCTGAGCTCTCATCAAGCGATATTCGGTATCGATAACGATATATCGATCATATCGGGCCAGATATCAATAATGAATATCCGAACGTAAATATAAATATCGAAAATGATATTTTTTCATTTATATTATATATTGTCATAATCCCACATAACCTACATTTGTACCGTGTTCTTCAAAATTGTGGTAACTGAAATTTTTTTTTTGAAAACTAAGTGTTCTTCTTATTCAATGTTCTTCTTAAATTTTGGCGAAACAAGACGTATCCTATAGCGAAACATAGTAAACAAATATTGATATATCGATTATGGAATATCGAAAGTGAAAATATCATTATACCGAAATATCTAAATATCGCCCAACACTATTCTCATTTCCTTCCTAAGTACAGAAACAACGTCTGACGAGTTTTTCCTACAAGTTGCCCATTGATGTCGGCATCCCAGACCAGCTCGCGACCTAAGCCTCGTTTTTGTTGCACGCTGCAGGTCCACTTCTCTGCTACTTACGGGCTGCTTCTGTCTTCATCCGTTTTTGCACTGCACTGCTTCCGAGGAAGACGGCAGCGCTTCTCGAGAATCGCGGACTTGCTCACCGACCAAAGCCTCGTTTTTGTTGCAATAGCGCTGCCGCATCACTGCTGCAGCACTTCTTTGTTTTTGCACACTATGCGTTTTTGGATTCACTTTCTTCTTGGTTGAAGCGGCAGCGCTGCAGCATCTTGCAGGGAAGCACGGACTTGATCGGTGAGCAAGTCCGCGATTCTCGAGAAGCGCTGCCGTCTTCCTCGGAAGCGCTGCAGTGCATAAACGGACGTAGAAAGAATCAGTCCGGAATCGCCCGAGAAGTGGATCTGCAGCATGCAACAAAAACGAGACTCAAGTCCGTGCTTCCATGCAAGATGCTGCAGCGCTGCCGCTTCAACCAAGAAGAAAGTGGATTCAAAAACGCATATTGTGCAAAAGCAAAGACAACAAAAACGAGGCTCTAGTAGGCCATGTTCAAATTGTTTGCTAGAACACCAGTCCTTGTGCTGTAAACATGTTCATTGTCAGGCCCAGAGGATCACCATTTATCGGGTAGACAGGGATATTCATTTTCGGGAAATTGATTATACTACCAATAATAGGAATCGTGCGTGACGGAACAGAGAATAGTAGTGACTGTTAGAAATTCCGAGAAGCCCGAATCTCGTGAAAACTAATGAAATGAGGATTAGTTTTCCGACTTGGCGGGTTTGGCGAGGGAGATAAGTTTCATGTTAAGCATACTTATTGTGTAATTGATTCAAAAGGACCTGAAAATGTGTTGTTTCTGCCTTAAACCAACTCATCCTACACTGTAAATTAAATTACACTGTAAATTAAATTCTCCATCAGATTTTAACTCTCCAAAATCGGAATAAAAATGTCCGAGTTCGGTTATGCACAGTTACTAAAGTCGGATGTAGGAGAGAATTTTTACTGTGATACTAGATTGTGATAACAGCAAACTTTTTCCTTTCAGAAAATTGTCATACACACTTAAAAAAAAATCGCGTATGCATTCACTTAATTTACGCAACTACGGCTAACCTCTTTGCCCACCAACTGAGTGCGGTTCGGCGGTGTCGGGATTCTTAATTTCTTTCCATGAGCATAATTAATCATGACGAACATCCTTGCGAATATTTTGAATTATTCTGTTAATTTTTATTCATGTTTTTGCTTGAAATTGGTTGCTTTGTAGGAGAAGAATGTCTTGAAGTCTCGCCTGTGGTTGATAATGAACTACAGGAGAGGAGAGGTTTGTGTCAAGTAATGTCGATGGTTTGGTTAGGAGTTCAAGGCACAGAAAACTTGACTACGCAATTTTCGGCCATCAAACCGACCCTGGGGGGCTTAGATAAAGATACAGGGACTTATTGTCGACAGGAACCCCCTTCCTTGTTATCTCGAACCCCCTCCTTAACTCCTTAGTGTTCCCAAAGCTAGCTGGCAGGCCCTTGCCCCTTATGCACTGTAATTATGCACTTATGCACTGTAAAAGTTCGCCTTTGGCCGTCTTGACTAACACATCGGGATAGTAGTCAAGAGGTCGTGTGTTCGATTCCTACTCCCGGCACACCAACTTTTTGCTTTTTGTTCTACTAACTCAAAAGTCGAATTCTCGGAAACTGCCCCGAAACTGCAATGGTCGTAACGAGAATTTTTCTTACTCTCAATATCGACTCAGGGTACATTCTTGATATGTCAGCTAGCTCCCCGAGTCAAGTTTTCTGTTCCTTTAAGACCAGTGTATACAGGTTTTCAGACGAACTTCGTGAGTTTATCCTTTTCCCCAAAGCCGCAACTTGCAAATGCTTCTTGCGTGGCGTACCGTTTTTGTAAACGCCATCTCTTACCCATCCCAAAGCCGCAACTTGCAAATGCTTCTTGCGTGGCGTACCGTTTTTGTAAACGCCATCTCTTACCCATCCTAAAGTCGCAAGCAGAATGACGCGTTGAGGCTTTAACACTGAGCTACGCAACCCCTGCGGCGCACTTGCGGTGACGCACAACGCGGAGCTTACGCACACAAATAAAACGCAACGTGTCAGATTTGTATGGCACTTGCCTTCAGGCCAAGTGCCATATACCGATCACTTTTCCGTCGGTCGGTTAGTCTGGTGGCTACTTCCAGATAAGCTAGGACGATGAAACTTGGCAGGCATATTAGGGACCCGAGCAAACTAACTTGGAAATAGTCACTTGCCTGATCCGACCATCGTGGGGGGAGGGGGAGGTTGCGGAATCTAGAAATTAGGGACATGCATAACTTTCGAATGGGTGATCGGATCTTACTGAAACTTGATACCTGGGAAGACCTCGTGTCTCAGATGTCTCATCTCAAGTCCGGACCGGATCCGATGAATCTGAGGGGGAGCCGGAAATCGTGTGAAACTTCGAGTGGAGCGATCGGGATGAAACTTTGGTGGTAAGAACAAGCACAAGCTCTAGATAAATAATTGACAGAAGTGGATCCGGATTCGGACACTGGGGGGGGGAGTTGGAGGGGGGTCCGGAATTCCGGCGATCCGTAGTTGATGTACTTCCAGGTGGGCTAGGACGATAAGACTTGGCAGGCATATCAGAGACCTGACCAGATTAACTTCGAAACAGTCACTCGCCCGATCCGACCATCGTGGGGGGAAGGGGAGACAGTTTAGGGGAGGGGAGAACCGGAAATCTTGTGATACGCATAGAGTGGAGCGATCAGGATGAAACTTATTTGGGATCCTAGGTGCATCAGTGACAGAAACGGACCGGACTCGGGTACCGAGGGTGGGGGGGGGGGGGTGTAGGGGGGTAAAACTTTGTTGGAGCATTAGAAACTTGACAGCATTGGGTTAAACATCGTCACTTCTCCGATCCGATCATTCCGTAAAGAACTCATCTTAACCGCAAAATATAAAAATACTTTTAAGCAAAATTAAACTTTTTCAAGATCGCCATGAGTACATGAACCTTTTTGCCTCCATCGTTTTGCTTAGAAATTAAGTTCTAGCACCCTTAAAGTGCGCATCTTAACCGGGAAATGAAAAAAAAACTTTTGACCATCACTTTCATCCTCTGACCCAGCCTTGCAAGTTTAGCGCATCTTAACCGAATACTTCCATCTGACCCAGCATTGCCGATTTATGCTACCCAGCATTGCCGGTTTTTGCTTCCCAGCATTGCCGGTTTAGTGCGTCTACCGACCAACAGAAATCTCTGTGGCCAACAAGGCCGTATACAGGGGGGGGGGGGGGGTAGGGGGTTAAACATACAAAATTAATGATTTGTATAGGCTTTTTCCTCTGATCTATGTGTTTTTTGTACTTTTTTATCCGACCAGCAGGTACCCCCCCCCCCCCGAAACAAATTCCTGGATACGGGCCTGGTCTCAAACATTATTGGTCAAATCGATCAAGAACTGAAAGTGCTGTTGGTCGACTCTGTTTGTCAACTTGTGTAGTTATCTGCAATATTTTTTCATGGGCCGGTTCATTGTTTGGGCCGGTTTGGGCGGAGATCCACCTCTCGTGACCCACAGGGACCTTTTGGCCGTCAACAGTACTTTGTTGATCAGCACTGATCATGAACAGAAGAACCGCCAAAAAAAACGCCTAAGGTCGGTTTTCAAAAACAGTGAAAGTGCGGTAATAGAGCTTACTTCCCTCCTCGCAGCAGGTACGGAACCCTCAGCAATCTTCCCAAAGTTTCAAAGACATTTTTCGTGCACCATAACATCATCCGCGCATACGACGATAAGATCGCACCTGATAAGATACCAACGAAATGATACCAGTGAAACGCTTTGCACATACTTCGGATTCTGTTGATTGTGTACGAGTGACGTTTTTCAATGTCTAATCGAGTTTTCGTTCAGCTGTTGAAAGACCACAACGATGATGACGAGTCCAAGGCAGGAGTCAAGAAGCAGAACGAAATTTTGGAAAGTTTGCTGAATGATACTGCAGACCGAAAACAGGATGTATCGCAGGTACATTTTGATGAATTTTTGTCCTGCCTATCTCTTTTTCAGTATTTTTCGCCCGTACTTAATTTTTCCTGTTTCTACTTTTCTTTTGCTGACCTTTGCTTCTACAGTTGACCAGTATCAGCGATCAGTGAAAGTTCGATGTGAAGCAGAACAAACTGAAATTTGGACACATCACTTATCGCTTTTGTCAAAGCTATGCAAAATTTAGGAAACTGCTCTTTTGAGCAACGTTGTCGTAGCTATTCACTGATGAAACTTTTTCCTATCATTCATCTCGTTCTTCATTTTTTTCTGTGGTACTTATTATTTCCTCTTTCTACTTTTCTGTTGCTGGCTTTTGCCTCTTGAGCTGACCAGTATCAGCGAAAGTTCGTTGTGACGCAGAACAAACTGACATTTGGAAACATCACTTGTCAGAGATATTCAAAATTTGGGGACCGGCTCTTTGGGCAACATTGTCGCCATTCAACTGATGAAATTTGTTCCTGTCTGTCTCGTTCTTAATGTTTTTTCGCAGGTACTTATTTAGTCGTGATTCTGCTTTTCTTTTGCTGGCCATTGCTTCTTGAGCTGACCAGTATCAGCGATCTGTGAGTACTCGATGTGACGCAGAATTACTGATATTTGGACCTATCACTTCTCAAAGCTGTGGAAAATTCGGGGACCGGATCTTTTAAGAAAAATTGTCGTAGTCATTTAACTGACTGTTCCAAACAGATATAGAGAAATCACACGAGATACGGCATATCTTATTTATTAGCGGAGTGTTCCTTGGAACAATACACTATTGCGAGCGCTGTAGCAGCTTTAAGTTTTCGGTTTTTACCATATTTTGTGGAGCTCATAACTCGTGAACGAGTGCAAGTATCAAGTTCAAATTTGGTACGCTTGTGGGTATTGGGGTCTAGTTGTGCCTTTTGGGGGTCCCACCCCCCATACCCAACCGGTTCAGGGGCAAATGGGCCCAGATTGCCCAGTTAATAATGTTCATAGCTTGACCAAAACTGGACATAGGACGATGAAATTTTTTGGACGTGTAACTCCTAGGGCTGGGAAATTGCTTTTAAAGTTGCACCTCCCCCACCCACACCGTTCGTGGGCAACTGGGCTGAGATTGCCCAGGAGTAAAGTTCGTTGCCCTTGCCAGGAATCAACAGGTATCAAGTTGAAACTTGGTAGGATTGTGAGCATTAGGGTCTCTTTTTACTTGTTGTGGGTCCCAAACCCCACCCCAACTTGGTTCAGGGGCAATTGGGCCCACATTGCCCATTTTTTAATGTTTTTAATTTGACAATAAGTGGAGATAAGGCGATGAAATTCCTTTGTGCTTCGGGATCAGGGACCGGGGAGAGTTGAACCACCCCCACCCTCCACGTTTATGGGCAAGTGGGACCAAAATTGACCGTGAAAAATGTGTTCGACCCGTGACTGGAACAAACTGTAATCTCGTATTCTTGAAGAAAAAAGGTGGAAATACGCATTTTGATGTGTACCCCCCCCCCCCCCCCCCCCGCCCTCCCGTTCATGGGCAGCTGGGCCCAGATTTCCCATCAGTTAAGTTCGTCTACGACTCTTGTATATTTGGGGAGATATATTTATGGATGAGGATTTGGTGTAACATCGACAAATATGACGACGCGACGTACTTTAATCTTTAATGAACAGATGGAAATTGGACTGTTTTGAATTGTGCCAAAGGGGGTATTAGTCTGCTACGAATTGGTTTATTGCACTTGTTATTACCTTGCTAATGAACAAGAGGTTTAAAGGGTGGTATTGGCAGGCAGACCATTCAGTGTTCGAACAAATGCTATTCGTGCAAGATCTTCAACATTCTTTGTATTTATACTGGCGGTTTGTTTACATTTAAAGCTTTTAAAGGGGGATGATTACAAGGTTATTCAATACTTGTTTGGTTATTGGGGAAGAGAAATGTCTTGGTTCTAAAGCTGTTTGTATATAAATGTGATAAACATTTTACTTTTACACTCCACGTCTGAGCGCTTGCTCACTTGTTTTATTTATTCTTTTGAATGCTTTCCATGTTTTGTAAGCGGGCCATTCTCGTAGCGCCACCCACTACGCTTACGGCATTTAAAGCGAGACATATTTTCGGGTTTATAAATTTCTAGTGAAGCAAACGTGCGGTCTGCATACACCAAGGAAACAATGGAGGCGGTATAATTTTTTCGCAGTGTTCAGAATATGAAATGATCGGAGCCAGCGTTGGTGAACGACCATACGAGTTTCAGTAGGGACGTTCTCTATCGCTAGTGCTGCTAGGGTCGCTGCTATTCGAGTATGTGTCAATTTTGTCAAGTCTTGACGCTACTCCCTAGCATGCTTTAGCCTAAATAGGGCCCTTGCCAAGAAGGGCCGAAATATCGCTTGAAGAAAACTCAACGGACGTAACCGTTAAAGCAGTCAAATACTTGTAAATAAGAAAAGTCCATCAAAACCCTTTGCTATGTTACCATGTAAGTAGCCAGGGATATGAAAACCCTTTGAGACTCCTTTTTTTTTCTTTTTTTTTTTGAAACCCGCGTAGCATCTTTCCAAACATTTTGATTGTTTACTTTTTGGGCTACGACCCCTCCTCCACTCGGTGACGTTAATATTCCCTTAATCTCTTTAACGTCACCTACTCTTTCTAAGCAAACATACACACTTCAAACTTTAATAAATTTTAACTTCTGCATTTCAACTGTATAATTTTTTTTTTTTTTTTTTTTTTAAATTTACTAATCTTAATACTTATTTATTCTTATTTCAATACAATTATAAACCACTCCTTTGAGACTCCTTTGAAGGCTGAGGCCAACCAGTCAATCCTTACTTTTCTTCAATATTTCTTTCGTTATTAATACAAAAAAAATATATATATATATTGTCATTTATGATACATGCAATTACGTCTCAGCACAGTCAAACAGTTCAGTGATTAAAATTTAAACAAAAATACAAATTCCAACGTGTAACTTTGACGCCGGATAGAATACGGGTATGGCTCGTTGCCAATGGGGGAGGTGCCTTAGGGTACTGTTCTGGGAAAACGCGTATTTCTCCGCTCTATGCAAGGCCCTACTCACAATTTAGTTGAACCTGGTAACCTGTTTTGTACCAAGCTGGGTTTTTTTTTTTATCAAGAATGGAAAATAGAGGAATGATGAAATTGTACTCAAAGAGCTGTTCCACCACTGGGAAACACTGGGCACAGTGGCGAACTTTTCCCGGGTCAAACTAGGCAGCTACCCAGGGCCCAAGGCCGTATCCAGGGGGGGGGGGGGTTAGGGGGTTGACCCCCCCCCCCCCCCGAAACATAAAAAGATTAAGATTTTTATAGGCTTTTCCCTCTGATCTATGTGTTTTTTGTACTTTTTAGTCCGACCAGCAGGCCATACCCCCCCCCCCCCCCCCCCCCCCCCCGAAATAAATTCCTGGATACGGGCCTGCCAGGGCCCAAAAGTCGGAAGGGGCCGAAGTGGTAATTGTAATGTGCAAAAAAGCATAGTTGGTACTTGTCTATTTCATTCAATAAGAGGATATTCAATCTTCTGAAGTCAGCGTACGCTAAATAAAACGATAAATAAAATAAAATTGCTTTTTCACATGAAGAACCCGTCGCACTTTTAATACCAATGCAACCTACTTCCGTAATTGCATTCATTAATTCTTAAACCTGGAGACCCAAATTTCATATGTTACATTCTAAAGCGGCTAACGACACCTCACTAATCTTTGCACTTGCCACGTTTCACTGTTTTCGTTGCGCATTATGTTCCCGACAAGTGCTCGCGTATCATGGATGTGATGCGTAACACCGGTATCTGAATTTTGCCGAGTTTTTGCTAGAAGTCAGTGGGCCTGAGAAAAGGCTTACAACAGACAAAGCCGTGTATAATTTGTTAAAAGCAGAGCCTAGTTTTACAACATTCAAATAGTTTTGAATATTGGAACATACACAGTAAATAGTGCGAGGTGTGCTTTAAGGTGGCCCCGACTGTGGTAACTGACTAGTATCCCTGGATCTCTGTCTTTCGCTTTTAATGTTTTCCGGAAGGTTGATTATCCGTTCTTGTTCTTGCGGGCTTGGTATAGCCCACACAGCATTCTGCCGCGCAAGGCTTAATTTGCGTGTTCCTTTTACACAATCTCCAAGATCAGAACACCGATCGACATTCCTTTAGGCTGGAACTACGCCAAAAGACACCGGAAACCTGCTGTATCTTTTTTTGTGGGTGAGAGAAATGAGCCTAGAGTAGGATTTTTCTTGCAGTAAAGAGGTCAAGTGAAGCCATATTTAATGATAGGAGAATAAAATCTTTCCCCCCTGACAGTTGCAGAAGAAAATGCGACATAATATCAGGGACCCATAAATGTCCTGTAATGACTCGCCATTCAGGGGGCTTGTCATTTCCTATGCTTCGATGTTGCTATGTTGCCCGAGCCTCACCTAGTTTCCAAAAATTCATCTTGAGTCGAATCGGCGGTCTTGCTCAGATAGACAAAATTTGTTGGCTCAAGTCAGGACTATTCAGCATGCGACCAGGTACCTAAGCTAGGACAAAAGATCCAGGATACTCTTCCATTACAGAGAAATATTCCTAGTTCAGCACAAAAGCTGTGAAAAGTTTTGTTTATCTGGATAGTCGGGTATTTCATCCCCGTGGTTATTTCTCGAACTATCTGACACTCGGTCAAGAGCGCGTCAGAAATCTCTTATTGACAAGCCCCCTGATTGGCGAGTCGTTACAGGAAATTTATGGGTCCCTGATAACATGCAGATACGGTATGTTAGTGTTCATGAGTGTCTTCACCCTGCGGTTCCAAAGGGTGTTGGTGGATCGTTGGTGTGGAGATGGAATGTAGTGGTAACAGCGTTGATAGAAGCCGAAAAGCCGAACTGTCAGAAGTTTCATAAATGATAAAACAAGGATGCGCAGTTTCATCAGATAATACTTGGGATGTTAGCCATTATGTTTTTCAAACGTTACGCTTTTAAATGTTGGGCTTACAAGACGGTAACACACATCCGGAAAACATCCGCCGACTTTTTTTTTTAGTCATGAAATAGGAGTCAGCAGATGGTTTTCGGATCTTCCTGGCAATGGTTGTTATGCATAATGTTTAAAACAGATAACATCTATCTGATGAAACTGCGCATCCATGTGTTATATGTTATGAAACTTTTAGACATTGCATATAACAAGCATGTGTACAGAAAAAAAAGAACAGACGATTTCATCTTCACATTTAAAGTGTCTGAAAGATCTAAATTTGCTCCGAAGGTTGCTATTGCTCAATGCTGGGATGTGCACAGGGATATAGTTAACTTGTGTACATCATTTTCGACACTAAAGTAAAAACTTAAAATTCATCTTTTATGGGAATAAATAGTGATGATCATTATCTCTGTACAACTATATTATTATTTATTTATTTTGATTTCTGGGTCTGGTCCTAGCTCAGTCAGATTTAGATTTAAAATTGAAGTTTGCTCATTATCGTTTAGTTTGCGAACTAGCTGTTGCTTTCACATTTGACTTATCTAATATAGTGTATGTCCCTTGCTAGGCCTAGTATCTTCGAGTGTTCCTCTCTATAGGCCTAGCCAACTATGTATTCATTTAGTGTACAAATAAAATGAACTTGAACTTGATTTTGAAATTGAATTGACCTAATAAGATTTCATAACGTAATATAAGATTTCAGCGAGGAGGGGATCTAGGCGTCTTGATGCTAGAAAGTTCTAGGCGACTCACTTATAGCCCTATACGCTCCAGGACCGAGGCAGGATAAACTGCGGGACATTGATTAAATAAACTGCGATTCATTAATCACGACCTTATACACTGCTTCATGGCCGACGATTGAAATTAAGTGTCTTTTTGTGTATGTTTATGTGTTTTATTTACTTTCTTCATTTACTCCGCTTTCTGAAAACGGCGGGTTATAAATAAATTACTTACTTTATTGACAATTCTCAATAATTTTTATTCCGGTGACAAAGATCATAATTAAGCACTAATAATTAAATAACAACAAATAAAGGAAAAAGAACAATCACACGTTTAACCATTCTCGATGGGTTCATACAGTTTCAACCAAACTGGAAGTGACAGACGCAGCAACGGAGAACGAAGAGCTAATATCAACAATTGGTGCGGTTGCCTCGGCAAGTGTATAAGGCTTTATTCTACGTATTTTTCTTTTTACAATTAGTTGTATTTGTAATGTAGGGTTCACTGCTGGCAATGTTTCGAAATACATAAATAGGAAATCAGTGCTGTAATTGTTGTCAGACAGCTTCGAGCAAAAAGTTGCAATTAATTTGTGGACGCACTTGGTGGTCGATTGCTGGCTAGTCTTCGGATAGTGTGGTGAGTGAAAACAATCCAGCTGGCCCGAGATTTGACTAACAATCGACCGGACAAGTTACCTCGGCGATTTGATATTGTATTTATTACACTAAAACCATTATGGGCAATAGCAATACAAAACAAATGCAAAATGACAAACTATTCCCGAACTACCACTCAAAACCATACAAAATTACCTGAAGCGATATAGCTTCTGCCGGTTGATAATATTTTTGGCATACTAGTATTGGGTTCGCACTCGGTGCGGACTTTAAGCTCATTCAGGATGTTGGTTCTAGAGGTGAAATTCTGTAACAGCCTTCCCATCGTGTGGTTTGTTTGGGTGGAGCTATGCAAACATGATTGTTGGTCCTTAAAGGACCCCTCTCACTATTTACTCTCCAACTTACAATATTTAAAATATTTGAATACTTAAAAACTATGCTTTGCTTTCAAAAAATAACCCACGGTTTTTGCTGTTTTAAGTCTTTCCTGAGACCCGTTGACTTGTAGCGAAAACAGGGAAACAATTTACATAACCGGTTTTTCTGATGGAAAAAAATTCTCGCAGACAACCATCAACTGCGTGATATACATCGAATTTAGCAAAACACGGCAAGAGAGAAAATCACCGTGGTTTTGTTAGAGTAGTTAGAATGTACCGTACGAAATTGGGGTCTCCGGTTTTATAAATATATGGAGTGATTATGGAAGTAGGTTGCATTAGTATTATAGGTAAGACAGATTCTTTAACCTTACCGAAGTCGCCGTCAATGCTGACTCGCTTACCAGGTTCAAGTGTATTATAGAACAAACAATCAATTCTGCTCGGTGTGACTACTCCTAATTTCTTCGAGTTCAGGTTCAGGTTCTTTTATTTCAAAAACACTTGTAACAATATACTTCGGCCACTGGGGGCCGGCAGGGATACGAGCTCGTTAGCTCGGCCCCATTTTAGACACTGACTATATGTACATAGTATAACTGAGTCGTTCCTCTATAAATACACACACAAAAGAAAGAAAGACTCGTTCCATTCCGTATACTTACATACGCCACACCAAACTCTCCACACGATAAAAGAAAAATATAAATAATAATAATAACACCAAGTCGTGGCCTAAGCTGAAGGAACGCTAATTTTTTTCTAAAACAAAATTAATAATTAATTTTGGGCCTTCCAGTAGAATCGAAAGCCTCTTTAATGCAGTATATTATTATTGTTATTTTGATATGAAATGAGATGATATAAATGTTTTACCACCAATGTTGATACAAAAAAAAAATAGGGGGCGGAGCATAAGAAAAATAATAAAACTAGAAATTAAAAACGGCAAGGAAATACAGTTTAACACGAATATATACAAAAGACGAAGTAAATTTAACATTTTTAAATGAGGTAGAATTTACAGTTTAAAATGGTCTCTCAAGAGTCAGGCAAGTTACACTGTAAAAAAAAATCTTGCAGCATTTGCCACTGGGATTAATCTTGTCTTTATTGAGATAAGTGTATCCCTAATTCGGATTAATTTTATCCCAATAGAGATGAGATTGATCCCAGTAGCAAATGCTGCATCCTTATTCGGAGAGACTTTTTACAGTGTAGCTACGGTCCGGAACTTATTTTGGAATTTCACGACTTTCATTGGAACGGTTACAGTCGGGTCTGTCGGACCAAACATGCTCATCTTATGCTTGTCAGAACTAAAGCTTTTCTCCTACTTGCAGCAAGAACGTGACGAGGTGCTTCTCAAATCTCTTGGATTTCAGCCAACTGGTGCGTCAAACGCGCGACAGAACTCCTCAGGCTGCGATTCGCAGGATCTGAGAGGTTTGAAAAGACCTGGGGATGAGCTAAACTCTGACCCGTCCAAGGCCTTGAAACCCGAACCCAGCCCGACTCAAGGGTTTAACCAGAACCAGGCCCAACCAAGCAGTAGGCTCTGTGAAAGGAATAAGATGCTTGCCTCGCTTTTAGCAAAGGCCCCCTCTCAAGTGCCTGTCAATCCCCCTAATGTTCCCTCCCCGAAACCGTCAGCCTTACCGCAAGAAAAACTGCCGAAGAATTTGAAGGAGAAATTGAATCATGATGCCGTAGCGGCCCATTTAGCAAATGCCGGTGTTCAGCAGGGAGTGCAGCCTATAAAGCAGCTGCATAGTGGAACCCAGAGCCAGCTGCAGGCGATGCAGCGACAGCAGAACTCCGAAAACAGTTTCTTGAACGCACTCCTAGTCCGGCCGAGTGGTCAAGGTAGTCAGGCCAATCAGATCCTACTAAACTCCAATACCAGTGCTCAAAAAGTGTTGCTAAGTGGTCAGCAAGTGCAGCTGAGTGGCCAACAAGTTCAGCTGCAGGCCAATGTGAATTCGAATGGAGGGGTGAATATTTCCTTTGTGCAGTCGAATTTGAGAGTGCAAGGGATTCAGCAAAGAGCTCAAGGGCGCCTAGTGGGGGATACTTTTGGGGATGGAAGCAACGGCGTGGAGTCCTTGCCGTGGGAGCTGGCGAGCAGTCAGGAGCCCAGTTTATCGGATATATTGGATCAGATTATCGAAATGGCGCCAACCTATGAGTCTCAAGCAGGTAAGGAATTGCCTGGTTGTCTTTAGTAGTTATATGTATTTGTTATCAATCTAAAGTAGCTACAAAAGCATAGGACGGAACCATAATAATAATAGTAATTTGTTGAAAAAGCGAAATACGACCATAGATCAGGCGTCTGAGGCGCCAACAAAATTCAGACCGCTAAAATAACAAGACCAAAGGTTTCGATGGGATCCCAAAAATTCAATATCTGATCCAGACAACTGGATCTTGTATTAGCCAGATCCAGTCTTCGCCAGACTCCTTGAACATTTTTACAATTAAAATTCAGAAACAGAATTAAGGCCAAATAGCTAATCACCTGAGAAAACCAAGTTCAGATTTGGATTCAGCATGTGTGTTTAGCCCTATAAGTCATATCTGTTTTGACGAAAACTTCCTGCCACTTCTCCCAATTTCCCGGTACCGGCCGAAATCAGGGTATCTTCTTTCCCCAGTAATGAACATCTAATCAACTTCAAATAGAAATTTAGCTTATAACAAATTTTCCGATTCCAGCCGGATTCCGGTCGAACTATATGTCCGGGTAAAATATGATTGTCATACAGGGACTCAGCATCTCTTCTTACCCCTAAATCGCTTATCTAATCAACTAGAAATAAAACTTTGACTTCCAACAGATTTCCGGTTTTGGCCGGATTCCGGACGAACTACATGTCCGGGTAGAAAATTGTTTTCACAGAAGTGTTCAGCATGTCTTCTTGCCCTAAATCGAACATCTAATCAACTCCAAATAAAACTTTTAATTTTGACAAACTTTCTGGTTTGGGCCGGATTCCGGTCGAAATACTTGTCGGTCGAGAAAATAGTTTTCACCATCGTCTTCAGCATGTCTTCCTACCTCTAAATCAAACATCTAATCAACTTCAAATAAAACTTTTACTTTCAACAAACTTTCCGGTTTGGGCCGGATTCCGGGCGAAATACTTGTCCGTCGAGAAAATAGTTTTCACCATCGTCTTCAGCATGTCTTCCTACCCCTAAATCGAACATCTAATCAATTTCAAATAAAACTTTTACTTTCAACAAACTTTCCGGTTTGGGACGGATTCCGGGCGAAATACTTGTCCGTCGAGAAAATAATTTTCACCATCGTCTTCAGCATGTCTTCCTACCTCTAAATCGAACATCTAATCAACTTCAAATAAAACTTTTACTTTCAACAAACTTTCCGGTTTTGGCCGGATTCCGGGCGAACTACTTGTCCGATGACAAAATAGTTTTCACCATCGTGTTCAGCATGTCTTCTTACCCCATACTCGACTATCACATTAGCTGTTTCAAAATATTTTGTTTGTCCCTTAATTTGAATCCCCTCCCCCACCCCTAAACGTAGAGCTACAAAGCCCATCTACGAACTCGACTGGTCCGACGACCCAACGAACCCTCACACCAAGTTTCATCAAAATATCTCGTTCCCTTCGAGAGTTATCGTGCTTACAGACGGACGGACGGACGGACAGACAGACGGACAACTTTTGCGATGTCATAGGTATCCCTCCACTTACGTTTTGGGAACCCAAAAACAACCACAAAAAGGCAAGAAAAACGTAAAGAACTCACGTGGTAAACCTTTTCACAGAAAACTTCCACGTGCCTGAAAGCCAGCTTAAGGAGCAGTGACAGAAGAAAATACTAAAACCCGTACCAGGCTATTTTTTCTGTAAAATACTTGCCGAAAACTTTCATTTCATCTCCAGTTTAGCATATGTCAGCTTGATTTTGAAAGATTTGCTCTCATTTCCTTCTACTCTTCTTTCAAATTGAATCTATTGCTAAGCGGCGCGTAATTTCACCAACAAGATGGCGTCATATCAAAACCTAATTCCGTCGTCCGTGCGTCGCAGCGCTTCCACTCCGGTTGCTCGCAAAATAAGTAGGCTGTTCTAGAAAATAAGAATTTCGTAAGCAAAATAAAGTAGAAGACCATAGGTTTCGATGGGATCCCAGAAATTTCATATTTGGTCTAGACAAATGGATCTTGTCTTCGCCGGTCTTCGCCAGACTCCTCGAAAATTGTTACTACAAAAATTTAGAAACAGATTAAGGCCAATGACTAATCATCGGAGAAACCAAGTTCAGATATAGATTCAGTGCGTACGTTCAGCGTGTACCCGGAGGTTTCGATACGTCATATATATTTTGACGAAATTGATCAGCAGGCGAGCAGGCGAAATTTTTGAAAATCGAATAAGTAGGATACCGAAAAATAAGTAGAAAATAAGGAAGTAAGTAGATGCAAAATTTGGTAAGTAGAAAAAGCTGAAAATAAGTATCCTACTGCCAAAATAAGTCGATTTCAAATATGGCTCTTCTTCCATTTATCAATCAATCAGTCAGATTTATTAACAAATACCTTATAAAATATTTACAAAATACAAAGAAACGGAACAAATCAACTAATACACTTGCAAGGTATGTCCAGAAACAAATGATGGGATGAAACTATGTAAAAATTGGGCAGAAGAATTAGCAGGAGATGGAGAAAACTGATTGCCAGTGTTCCTCTCGGACCGACGCCGACGAAAAATAGTTCTATAATTTACTCTTTGAGCGTGTTCCATCCTACTTACCGTAGTTACTACGCATGACGTCACGAATTCTGGCTTTTTGCCGTCAAGGCTGGAACGATTTTTCTATTTTCCAGCAGGATCTCACGCCAGGGGCGAATCCGACCAATCACGTTCCAGAGATGCGTAGTTACTACGCTTACCACGCTCCCGAGCATGGTAAGCAAATAGTAACTATTAGTTACTATTTCTACAAGGTTGGAACGGTCAGCGTAGTAACTTTTCGTGAGGATGGAACGGAAATAGTAACTAATAGTAACTATTGTTACAAGGGTGGAACACGCTCTTTGTGTCAGAAGGATGGATTTAGCTGATATCCTTTCCATTTGACTGCTTTATAAGCAAGAAACAAGACCTAAGGCGTTTTTCCGTGCTCTCACAAACAGTTTGTGGGTCGACTGTGGCTCGAAAAGAGTGTATCCGCGGTCTTTTGTGCGGCCCACAAGTGTGTTTCCGCAACCAACAAGATTTTCGTGGCTCGCTTTGTGGCTCAAATTCGACAAACAACTGGCGAGGTGATTGTCGATTTTGTGGCTCGATTCTGGCGTGAAATTCAAATTCAGTAGCAAAATAGTGTCTAAACAATAAAGTTAACTACTTTTTCAAGCATATAGACTTAAACCGAGTATGCTTTTCATACGGAATGGTAAGGAAACAAGCCTGGAGTTCTATTTATTGATATTTTACATGGATTTTATTTATTTTCAGATATTTGAAATAACCGCTCAAAAATAGACAAAACGGCGTTTCCGCGAGTTTCAACTAGTGGTTCGACTGTGTGGTACACAGTCTTGTTTCCGCGACAAACAGTCAGAAGTGTGTGGCCCACAATTGTGTCGCGGAAAGAGGCCTCTAGAGGAGTGTTCAAATTCGTATACCTCTGCTATTTTATGAGACAAAGAGACAAATAATGTAATATATTTACAAAAGAAAATTTTAATATCATAACAGACCTACCACGTGAAAATCTATACAAATTTGTTTGTGGCAGGACTAAATAATTTAATCACTCAGCCTAGTTATATTTTAAACAAAAAAGAAAAGGGAAAAAATAAATGCAGTTCTATACATAAACAACTACATAAATACATTTTTTTTTTTTTCAATATTATATATAAACAGAAGACAATGAGTGCAAACAACGTGGCTAATGCGAAGTGATACCTTTTCAGAGTCACCACCCCTCTTGAACCCCTCTCCTCTGCCGGATGTCAACGAGAGGCTAGCCATCAATGCGATTCAGAAATCGCTTATGTCTGTCGAGAACGTGGCGCAGCAAACGCAAAACGCGGCTTTCAACAATCTCCAGGTGAGTTCAACAAATACTCATCTCGCTCATCTCGAACGTGTCCGAAAGCTCTTTGGTGCTGTAAATGTTGTGCTACATTTTTTTTTTTTTTTTGTCCGAAAGCTGTTACCTTTTTTTTGTTCTCTGACGCTTCTAGAATACCAAAATTTAAGTCAGGGAGAAGAAGAACAAAAAAGAATTACTTGTATAAAGAGGACAAAATGGATCAGCTACTGATATCCAACCTTCTTATCTTTTTATCTTTCCTTTCTTCGTTGGCCATGATCGCCAGTTGTCTTAGAATTTGTAATATTTGCCGAATTGTCAGTTGTCTTTTTGAATTCGTTATGTTTGCCACCGAAAACACTGAGAGAATCGCCGTAGCTACTCCTCAGTTTCTTCTTGAAAACTCAGCATAAATTTATCATTCGTGCTGAATTTTTCGATGAATTTTTATGCCGAATTATGCTGCATTAATTGAGCGAAAATTTAAGTCCGAAAGCGAAATGCTGCATAAAATGCTGAATTAATTCAGCATTTTCGTTCGTAGAGCTTTCGGACACGTTCCTCATCTTATCAATCCATTGGCCGAAGAAACTCGTGTCTTTTGGAATCCTAGCAGTTTGCAGTTCAACCAGAGCATACATGACACTAGTATATGGGGTAGCGCCAAGACCTACACTGTAAAAAGTCTCTCCGAGTAAGGATTAAAGTTAATGCAGTATTTGCTACTGGGATTAATCTTGTCTCTACTGAGATAAGATTAATCCGAACTAGAGATAAGATTGTCTTTTTAGAGACAAGATTAATCCCAGTAGGAAATGCTGCAAGATTTTTGTGTTACAGTGTATGCTTTCAGTTCATCAAAAATGGGTCTTACTGGTATCACCGCAAACTACGCTCGCGACATTTAAAGTGAGATAAACTTGCGGGTTTAGAAAATTTCTAGTACAGCGAATATGCAGTCTTGCTCACATCGAGGAAACAGGGGAGGTTGTATCTTCTTTTCTTTTTTTTTGCTCTGTCCGCAATATGGAGTTATTGGAGCCAGCGCTGGTGCACGACTGATTGAGTTTCAGTAGGGACGTTCTCTATCGCTAGCGATACTAGTGTCGCTGCTGCCGCTCATCGGTTGTGTCACCTTTTTTTTCAGTTTGACGCTACTCTCTAGTGTTGGTGTGGACTAAACTGTATCGTAATTCCATACATTCGTGACGTAAATAGTGACGTCGAGTGGTTGAGGACCCAACATAGGATTTGATTGTCCCTCCTAGTTCGTCTTATAAATGTAAACGCGACCGGTGCCTCGCTGGCCGCTCGGCTCTATATATATATATTAAAATATATTCACCGATAGAAATAAAATAAAATTTTCTTTTCTGAGTTAAAATAAATCAATGTGTATGACGTCACGCTTGTATGGAATTACGATACAAATGAGTTTAGGCCTTAGTGTTGTTTTGATCTGAGTTCAACTCGGTCGGTCCCGGCGTCTTCTTTTTCAGTGATTCGCTTAGTGCGTCACTATACGGTTCTCAGTACAGCAGATGTACGCTTCTTTGAACGTTAATTACCTTTGAACAATGCAGTTTGCCCATTTGTCCCCAAGAACCGTTCAGGGGTACTTAGGAGCCCTTAATTAGCTACTCTGGCTGATGGTAGTTGACTTTCTTAACAGCAAGTGCGTGAAATTGGTTTTAAAGTTAATTAAGGCCCATTCACAACGGGTTTTAGCTAATACTCGGTACCAGCTAGTTCTGAAAATCGCTCCCGAGACCGAAGCTTTGCCTGGTTTCTGCCGTCCACAATGGATATAGGTGCCAGTTCCGGGTACCAGCTAGTCTCGGACCCAAGTTCAAATCTGTTCAGCTTTTGAGGGTACTAGCTAATCAGATTATTTTGGGGAATACTGAGGAATATTCTGATTGGCTAGTTTCGAACCAAGCCCAATAGATAAAATCACATCGCTGTCTTGAAAACCGAAAGTGGATTTATGTCAGTGTATTTGGTCTGACGAGGTTCAGTATTAGCCAATCGGAATATTCCTCATCCCCTAAGTAATCTCATTGGCTAGTACACTGTAAAGTTGAACCGATTTCAACTTCGGTCCCATATTAGCTGGTACCCGAAACTGGCACAAATATCAATTCCGAACGGCAGAAACCGAGCTAATTCTCGGTATTAGATCGATTTCCGGAACTGGCTGGTACCGAGTATCAGCTAAAACCCGTTGCGAATGGGACTTCAACGTTCAAAGAATCGCACCTCTTAATTCCGGATTTCTGGTCTCTTCTCGTTAGCTGCCAAAAGTAGCCTAATAAGTTTAACACCCATTCAGGAGTACTTTCATCCAGTAACTGGATGAAAATGGCACTGGATCAATCCTCGCAAGTAGGCGATCATTCGTCTTCAATACAGTAATTGAACTTCAAGAATACCGAACTCTAAGCTGATTTGGACTGTTTGAACTTATTTCAGTTTTTCTCGTTAATTTTTGAAATATTTGAAACAGAAAAGAAATTAGTTATGCTCTCCGGTTCGGTTTCATTATATTTCAAATTTACCAGGCTGCTTTCACCTATGTGTGCCTTTGACTGGTAGAAAGACATTTAAGGCAAGAATTGGTTGAGTCCTTCCCAGGGAACCTTCAGCTGTGATAAGCTTTACGGTTCGCAGCTATATTACCTACTTGTTTAATGCGAAGCCATAGGGCTTGCTGAAACTTTAAGGGAAAAACTTTAAATCAAAACTATGAGAAGGCGGAACAGCAGTACCTGATAAAACGCACACTTCGTTTCTTCTTTAAAACACTACGCGTATGCGTGTGGCTTAGCGCTTACGTGTAATGGACTTTCACATAAAAATCATGATCGGAGAAGGGGGGGGGGGGGGGGGCTCTTCTGTCCACGCTTCCTGCCCCAGCCCAGTATCAAACAGAAAGTTGCCTATTATGATAATTAATGAGTTATGGTTGTTGCATGATGGGCCTCTGCATCAATGTAGTCACGTTATGCGCTTTTGCACAACCCTGGCACATGGTGTGACTTCGCAGAATGCTGTTCCATGGTACCTTTGCAAAACTTGTATTGTCTTTCGCTGCAGGTTAAGACGTCCCTTGAAGGCATTTTGCTTTTATGGCTTAGTAACATTGCTCAGATAATGACGGTACCGTGATAGTTTGTTATTGTTTGACGTTGCGTTTGAACAAATCTTATCACTGTGTATGTTTAATGTTCTTTAAGGACACATATCCCTTAAAATCACTCACAACATTGTTTTCTTTTCCGCTTAAAGTTTTTTTTTTTTTTTTTTTATGACCCGTAGCCATAATTTAACTTATTTTTATATTACGTAAAAAAAAGAAAAAAAAATCTTATTTCGTACTTGTTGTGGCTACTCCTCCTTCCCTCAGTGACGTTAATTTTAATATATTTTTACCCCTTTTTTGACTATTTGCGTCACTTAACTTTTGAAAATAAGCCCGTATTGTATTTACTATTCTTCCCCCCTAAGACATTTTATTTTTATTTTTGTCTGTCCTACAAACCTCAACCATAAATTTAAATTTTACTCCCAACCAAACTATTGTAAATTACGAAAAATAAAAAAATAAAACCAGAAAGATTTTACCATACCATACATATAAGGGGAAAAAACGACAAAAAAGGACAAATATATCTTTCCAACTATAAACAACTATAAAACATTGAGAAACATTGAGCTTAAAGTTTTGACAGTAGGACACAAGGGAAGTATTGCACGAGGGGGAATCACTGAACATTTAGTGTACATCAGACCGTAGGCACAGACCCTGTTCAACTTGCGGACCTCTACACCCTCGATGGCCTCGATATTCTGTAAACGTGAAACATGATTGGAATCGAAGAAGATTGCAGTACTTGAGCAGAAGGAGTCAGTATTCCCTCAGAATCGCGAGTGATGATTGAAAAATAATAGGCCTTTTATAGCATGGGATAAACCGCTCTGCAATGTCTCTGTTGGACACGAAACAAAAGGGAAATCACAGAGCAGTGAGACTACATTGCTAGCAACCATTAGACCGTTGCGCTCTTCTGATGGAAGAATTGATCCTTAGAAATAGGTTTTTCTCACGAACGGCGAAAGAGCCAGGATTGATCGGTGCTCTGTAGCTAATTGGACGCTTATTTATGTTCGTCTCCTTTTCAAGGAAACCCTTTTTAACGGGGATAGTTTCGGTCTTAAAAGATCACGATTAAGATTTTTGCCGTTTCCGCAGTCGGAAAGAGCTTTGGCTGGAAAATAACGTACCGTTAATCTAGTTTTGTCGTGACTTTGTTTCGTTGATTCTATTTTGAGAAGTTTTGGAGCGTTTTAATTTCTTTTTGAGCTTCGAAAATTGGAATTGGAAACGCTTAGGGAATTTGAAAGGTTTAGCCGCCCGTATTTCTGCCGTCTGGACTTTCTATTCAAATGTTCTCCACAGTTCAGGGTTAATCGTTGCCACAACCACCTTGTCTAAAGTCGACGCAATTTCAGTCTTTGTAAGAACAGATTTGGTAATCTCGGCCGTCGGTGGGTCACTGAACAGAGCGTTAACCGACCTAGCAAGTATGGGATTAAAGACCAAAATCTCGATAGTGATTTTATATTTAAGACCTGATAGGTGGTTTTCTTCAAACAAAGCGACAGTGAAACTATGTCCATGGGGGTGAGGAGGTGTGCCCCCCCCCCACGCCGCCCCCGACAATCAGACGTTTTTTACACAGTAAAATTACAACACATTTTTGTTACCAATGCGGCAGTGAACCTGAAGGTGCAATAAAACATCTGAGCTTTGAATTCCGCCGAAGTCTCTCTTAGTCGGTTTAACGTATATTACACTGTCAGAAGTTTAATAACAAATAAGGAGTGGCGATTAGAAAAAATTGGAAGCACGAAGATGGGGGATATACGTAAGGTGGCTAGATTCCTCCGCGTTGATTTGTCCCATAGAGAGCGATTTTTGTAGTTTGTTGTGTTTTCTTTTTGTTTTGTTGCCATGACGGCATGGGTTTTTTAGTGCAATAAATTCATTAATTCATAAGTATGCGCCGTTTCAACGGATATCACTTAGGATGTTAGCTGTCATGTTTCAAACGTTACGCATTAAAACCTTATGCATAACAAGCATTGTCAGGAAGAGCCGAAAAATTTGCTGTTTTTAACATCTAACATTCTTAGTGTTATCTGTTGAAACCGCGTATCCTTGTGTAATCTGTTATGAAACTCCTGGCAGTGCAATGATTCTACGTCCCTGGTTGTTCTGTCTATTCTCATTCACACGGTTCGAACTTCGCATGCCATTTGTATCCACCATATCGGTTACCTTTTTGTTTGGATTTGTCATTTCTGGATTTTTTCGGGACCGGTCAGGGTCCTGCATATGGCCACTGAGGACCTCATTGGCCACAAATACCGGCTAGGCAAGTTTTTCCGTGTTTCTCGTCAAAAGCAAGGGGTCCGAGCGAGCTTGGGGTTGTTGTATTTGATAAACCCGACAGAGTTTCAAAGGAATCACATGGGATGAGATTATTCGAATAGAAACTGTATGGACCTTTCCTCCATCTTACTTTGTCACCGAAACAAAAAGGTGACAGCAGCTCCAATCTTTTCCTTTCCGGAAACATTCCGCTTTATGCCATGCAGATGACCCAATTTCAGGCCTAAAACAAATATCGTTTTCTCTCTTACCTATCCACGAGATAGCTTTGGCATGTCCGGTTGTGCTCACGATTCATCGCTTGCACTTGCTAAATGACCTTGGCATTTATGAGAGTCAGGAAAGTTGGCTTTATTTGGATCTGCGTCATCGCTGTTATGGGCTGAAGCTGATACAGTCGAAGTATAGTTGCGCTGAAATTTGCGGTTTTGGAATACGGAATTTGCCCTATTATTATTCGCTTGATTGGGCACACAGTGGACTGTCGTTGGTGTCTCTTGGTGTTACATCACTTGATCACAACTACAGAAACCTACCGGTCTTCCATCGCTGCATTTCCGGTTAGTACCTTAAACGGAGCTAGCAAGGAATCCGGTTATCGCTTTCCTAGAATATCTCATAGGCTTGTTTTTGGTAAGGTAAGAAGGTAGGTAGTTACTTTATTTGTGAGTTAACCGATACACGGCATTTCACAGCTACAAGCTAAAACTAGAATATGCCACGATTCACGAAACTATACATTCACAACAAAACAGCAGATCACGTTTAAAGGACACCTGAATGAAGAGTACCGAGTATCGTCCCTATCTGTATGACTTCCGTCAACATTGCTTGCTGAAAACCCAATCCAAATGCGAAATAGTGTTTCCGAGCTATGATTTTTGCTCCATTTTGCATCTGTCCTTATTTCAGTACCGAACAATTTTAGAAATGAACAAATATCTTCAATCAACCCTTCTTCTGGAATATTTTTTAACCAGTTAAGCCCAAACATGTATCTAGAAGAAATTCCAGTACGATCCGGCCAGCGCTGTACAAGATTTGAATGAATTGCGCTTTTTGGCTTGGAGTCTGCATGTGCAAACCTCCAGAAACGAACATCCCTATTATGAAAACGTCACGCTAAGGAGAAGAATGCTTTCCGTGGCCATGTCTGTAAATGCATTCTCCATGGTGTGTTCAAGTATGGTTTCATTGTTCAGGTGTCCTTTAAAGAAGAAAAAAGAAAAAAATACTAAGACGGTGGTGAATTTCTGTGAGCTCTATAGACTAATTCTACAAAACAGTATTTGATCACAGTTGACTGGTTTTGGTTTATATTGGTTTAGCAGAACCTGATAAATATTCTTTGAGCCCAAGCTGACTTTGAAACATTTATAAAAAAATCATAGCTGACGTATCCGTTGTAAACATTGTTTGAATAAAAGAACCTGATAATGACAGAAACCTAGCTGGTTCTCATTTGACCGGGCTTTTGGAGAATTCCTTGAAAAATCGTTTAGGGTCTAGCAGGGACGGACAAATTTCGGTAACTACATTGACTTGCTGTCCATCCCTAGTTTTGACGGTACAAAACGGATAAGTCAGCTACATTTTCAAGTTCAGTTTTCCAGCTTGAGCCTGAGGAGGACCTCTGCCAAGAAAGGCCGAAATATAGCTGTAGAAAGATGTAGCTGACATCCGTTTTGCACCGTCGAATATCATTTGAAAAAAGTGAGGAAATAGACAATCAGCTTAGTATTGTCATAATATGTAATTACCATCTTCCAGTTGCTCTGTGGTGATGCCGCTTCTTTGCGTAGACATGCTGCAAAGTTAAAGCACGCATGACATAATTTTTCTTTTTGTCATCTGAATTTGTATTCGTGACAATAATCCTAATAAAACAATGGTCAGTTTGTTTATTTTGTTTATTTTTCTCATTCTTTCGTTCCCTTTTGGTAGTTTATTCAGCGCTATCCGTGGCCATCTTCATGCTTAACGAGACTCCGTATTTCAGAACAACCTTGGCACGCTTTCCGGGAGCACGTTGAGACTCAGTCAGCTGAGTCAACTTGGGATGATTCAACAGCAAGGTGGAAATGGACCAATCAACTCGGCCCTTTTGGCCCAAACACAGGTCAGTTTTACCTGGTATTCTGTTTTCTTTCGACCGCCAGTCCGGATTCAGGGTTGCCACAGCAATGGTCATCAAAACATAATTTCCTTCCTACCACGGATTTATGTTTTGAAATGAAAAACAGAAGTAATGACATATATATATACCTGGCGCTTTCTGTTCACTTCTGTCTGCTAGTCTGGATTCAGTGTTGTGGATTAAGATATTAGTTGCTTTTTTTGTCTCTGTTCTGTTTTATATTTTTTCCGTTTTTGTCAAAACACGGAACGTGTTGTTTCTCATTTTCCCGTTTCTGTACGCTGTTCTGTGTTCCATGTTCTCTGTTCCGCTGTCTGTTTTGCAAAACACGGAACTTGCTCTCCTAGCATGTTTTATCACTGTTCAGATAGAAAATTGCAGAGAGATTCACAGATAGAAAAGAAAGAATTGCAGAAGTTAGGAGGATAAAGCTGGCTCCTAATGTATGGTCGTTTGGAATATAACTTGCAATTTAACAGATTTTCCCCTTAAGACGTGGTCAGGAACCTAAATTTGCTTTTTCTTCAGAACAGCGACAAAACACGAAACACGGAACAGCGCAAGCAAAACATCGCTTTTTACCCAAACCAGAGAACTGTGAACACAGAACAGGCACCAGAGAAAAAAACGCAACTATTATTTGTCGGAACATAATTTCCTGCCTACCATGGATTTATGTTTTGAAATGAAAAACAGAAGTAATGACAGATATGTATACCTGGCGCTTTCTGTTCACTTCTGTCTGGATTCAGGGTTATGGATTAACATATTGTTTATCGAAACATAATTTCCTGCGTACCACGAGTTAATGTTTTGAAATGAAACAAGTGCGCAAGCGCTCAGACGTGGAGTGTAAAAGTAAAATGTTTATCACATTTATATACAAATAGCTTTAGAACCAAGACATTTCTCATCCCCAATAACCAAACAAGTATTGAAATAACCTTGTAATCACCCCCCTTTAAAAGCTTTAAATGTAAACAAACCGCCAGTATAATCTTGCACGAATAGCATTTGTTCGAACACTGAATGGTCTGCCTGCCAGTCCCAGCCTTTACAGCTCTTGTTCATTAGCAAGGTAATAACAAGTGCAATAAACCAATTCGTAGCAGACTAATGCCCCCTTTGTCACAATTGATTAAGAATTGCATATCATCGATCATATGACAAAACAGTCCAGTTTCCAACCGTTCATTACGCGTCGTTCATCACGCGTCGTCTTATTTGTTGATGTTACACACAATCCTCATCCATAGATATATCTCCACAAATATAGAGGAGTTGGACTTGAGACCTGTCATAGACAAATTAAACTCATGGCCCAGCTGCCCATGAACGGGAGGGGGGGTGGGGGTCGGGACCCATCAAAATGCGTATTTACACCTTTTTTCCTCACGTATACCAGCTTAGAGTTTGATTCCAGTCACGGGTCAAAAAACTTTTTTCATAGGCAATTTTGGGCCCACTTGCCCATGAACGGGGAGGGTGGGGGGGGGGGGGGGGGGTTCAACTCTCCCCAGTCCGTATGATCCAAAAGCACAGAGGAATTTCATCGCCTTATCTCCTGTTATTGCCAAATCAAAAACATACAAAAATGTGCAATCCTGGCCCAATTGCCCCTGAACCAAGTGAGGGGGGGGGGGGGGGACCCGCAACAAGTAAAAAGAGACCCCAATGTTCACAATCCTACCAAGTTTCAACTTGATTCCTGTTGATTCCTAGCAAGGGTAACGAACTTTACTCCTGGGCAATCTGGGCCCAGTTCCCCATGAACGGGGTGGGTGGGGGAGGTGCAACTTCAAAAGCAATTTCCCAGCCCTAGGGTCTACACCTCGAAGGAATTTCATCGTCCTATGTCCAGTTCTGGTCAAGTTATGAACTTTATTCACTGGGCAATCTGGGCCCATTTGCCCCTGAACCGGGTTGGGGTGGGGGGTGGGACCCCCGAAAGGCACAACTAGACCCCAATTCCCACTAGCGTACCAAGTTTGAACTTGATACTTGAACTGGTTCACGAGTTATGAGCTCCACAAAATACGGTGAAAACCGGAAACCGAAAGCTGCTACAGCGCTCGCAATACTGGATTGTTCCAAGGAACACTCCACTAAAAACGCAAGTAATGAAAGATATTCCTGTCGCTTTCTGCTCACTTCTGTCTGCTAGTCTGGATTCAGTGTTATGGATTAAGATATTGTTTCTCGGAACATAATTTGCTGCCTTTCACTGATTTATGTTTTGAAAACGAAAAATTAAGTATATCAACCTGGTGCTTTTGTTCACCCCTAGCTGCCAGTCATGGATTCAGGATTACGAATTCACATATGGTTTACCCGAACATAATTTGTATTATATAATATTTTTTCGGTGATAGAAAACTAATTTTCTTCGTGAAAAATTCATACGTGGGACCTTTCTCTGTAATGAATGAATGCAAATATATTACGTACCCCCCAAGGGCGTGAAAAGAACAAAGAAATATAACGCATAATAATTTACAAAATCCTTGTCCACAAACGAGAAGTACAGTCGTCGGGTCGTGGACCGGTTTCTAAGTGTCAATGAATGAAAGAATTTTATTTGTAACTTGTTACGCGATCACAAGTCACAAGACGTAGTATGAAAAAAAAAATGGAAGGAAACTAGAACAAATAAAAAGCATGAAATAACTTAAAAGCAGGCATTTAGAAAATACTCCCTTCCAACTATGGCCGCTAAGGCAATTGTGAGAAATCATGTATTTACTGCGGTTATGGACTGCAGTTCCATATCGGTTTGTAATAATAACAATATCGGTTCCTAGATGTCAAAATGCCATCGGTTTCTAGATGTCAAAATGCGATCATTCACATCTATTTTTTGCTTTCTGCCAAAAAATTACAAAGAAGCGCCTGTTTGATGTCTTTTTCCTTTTTTTTTTCAAGTGAAAAAAATTCTTATTTACTTTATTTGTATAGTCAAACAGCACCAACAAATATCAGTAAGCCATATTTCCTGGAACACGATCAGAAATGCTGTTTGGTTCTAATTGATCTCCTGAATTTAAAAGAACAACTTAGCTGTATCTTGTACCTTTTCTGGGACCACTTCGGCGCCTAATTCTGCGCGGACATGAGCCAGGTGTTGACCAAGCTCTGAGTCTACAAATCTGCGCAAATTGGGTCGGTCGCCAGTGAGGTACAATCCTTAGCGGACGTGTCGTTTGTGGTTTGGGGGCAGCTTGGGGATTAGTAGTGTAAAATCGAAACTTTACCAGTTTTGCAGCAATTAACTTTAATTTATCCTGGGCTAGTGTGAACTGTCATGATTTTTTTTTTCAATATGCCAGGATTAACCAAAGTCATTTGGGGAGATCATTTCATGTCTATTTTTTGCTTTCTACTAAAGGAAGCATCTGTTAATAAGGAAGAGCATCTGTACTGTAATAATAATAGAATAAGAATCATCTGTATTAGAAGGAAGCATCTGTTTGACGTCTTTTTTCCTATTTTCAAGCGAAAAAAAATCTTATTTGCATAATTTTTGTAGTTAAGACTAAAATACCAGTCTGTTTCATTTAACATAATCAGAAATGCTGTTTTGTTCTAATTGACCTCCTGAATTTATAACAACAACATACAGAATTAGGTGTATCTTGTTCTTTTTCTTTTTTCTAATTCAGCAACCCAATAAGCTGCCTTGTCTTGCATCTAGTGTGACCAATTCGCCGCCTAATTCTGCACAGGAATATGCCAAGTGTGACGAAGCTCTTAGACTTGAGGATTGTTGCAGCAAGTGCGTTATCGGACTTTTCTTGACAAACGTGAATAAGGATCAGAAAGTGGGCACTGTCTAGGGAACCGGGAGTCGTAGTTTGTATCCTACGGGCTACGGAACCGGTAGTTCTCACGGAAACCAAACCATATGAGCTGCGATTCTGGGATCTGACGTCATTAACTAACGGAAACTTGTATGTGCTGGCTCCCGTTCCGGTAGTAAGTGGAAATAGCTCACGGAAACTTCATCGCACCAGCTTCTCGTCCGGTAGCCTCACGGAATTGTGTACTCAGAAGCTGGGGAGCCGGTAGTTGATACCGGAAACTGTATAATTGGAGTTTCTGTTCCGGTAGTGTCTACGTGGAATATAGAACTCACGGAATAGTTTGGATGAGAGCTAGGATGCCGGGATTTTCACTGACTTATAGAAAATAACATGGGAAAAATCCACTACCGGAACCCATATATTGAGAGCTAAGGTACCGGTAGCAACTACTATTTGGTTGAAAATGACCAGCTCACGGACACAGATGGCTATGGACTAGGGTTCCGGTAGTGAAAAAAAAAAAAAAAATTTAACTCACGTACTCATGTCAGTGCAGACTAGGAAACCGGAAGTGAATATTTTTAACTCACGGAACCCAACTCCAGCGGGCTGGGGTTCCGGTAGTGCCAAAAATTAAAATTACAAACTGACGGACCCGTGTCAATATAGACTTCGAGTCCGGTACAGCTCACGGAATCCAACGCAATCCAGTTCAAAAATCTTAATTTTTTGGCCCTACCGGAACCCCAGCCCGCAGAACCGTCTTTCGTTAAAAATTTTAATCTTATTTAGTGTTTACTTTATATATTACGTTGACATATTTATACATGTCTACATGTATATATGATGATAGCGACAAATTTGGATTTTGACCACGATAGTTCGAAAACAATAAGAGCGATATCTATCTATCTAAATGAGCTCCTCCCTCTTATTGTTTTCGTTTCATGACTGTTACCATCGTTATAATTTACTTATGATGGTCAGGAGCATCATAAGCGGTTATAACTATCATTTCAGCGGAAACTCCCGTAAGAGTTGACGTATGAACGCCTTGTTATTATTTTCTGACCCCTGCTCTTATCATCATGAATTTTAATAGCTTTTCTGGAACGCTACCTAAGATTGTCTTAGGTGACTGCTCGTCACTGCTACTACACCAAATACATATTTTCTTCTGTGCTCAAACTAGCCTCCTGCTTCCTCTCTCTCTGACCGCTAGAGGTGTAGCGAGGTTTAAGGTTTGTCTAGAATTTTTTCTATTTCGTTTTCTCAAAACTTTTCCTGGCCGGAGGCAGACAACGCTCTCATAAAAAGGCCATAAGTCCGCGTAATCATGGAGAAGTTGAAGGTCCGAGCTAGCTCAATCTAGGCCCCCTCCCCCCTTCTGTTCACTAGTTCCTATCTCTATGATCACCACGTCTCAACGTCAACCAAAGATCTCGGGACTAAGAGCTAGCTAGTCTGGATCCCGTTTCACCCTTCAGGTCGTGCTTAGTAGTGTGTATCTTTCTCATCGACATTCATATATTCGATCATAAATCGGTAGGGGACCAATCTGTGTGATGAATGTTTGTTTTTCTCAATAGATGGTTGATTTGATTTTTAAATTCCTAAGGAGGATTCCGGAGAAAAGATGAGACCCGGGATAGAATCTTGTTGGAAATTCAGAGATAAGTCTGTGCACTTGGGATGATGGAAGAAATACAAAATAAAAGAGGAGGGGGTGGATGGTACCAGCTTTTGTGGTGAAAACTGTGCATCGTTCTACGCAGATGTGATGATCGATCTATCTAGTAATGATCCATCTGTGAACCAGCTGAATCGAGGACTTTAGGATTAATTGCGGCTGAACCTGCAACTCCCTTGTCCCCTTTCTTCTCCATCTTTTTGGTTTCCTGATAAATCTTGGGCTAGTTGGAACCTGTGGTGTAAGTTGTCACTAGCCTACACTCCAGGAATCTTAACTTTCGCGTTGGTCGGGCAACTTCTCGACTATTCGAAACTGAAATGGAATTTAACATTCACAACTCATGGATCAGGCCTATTAGTCAGTAATCCTGTGTGAATCCGTCCATCCAGCCTTAGACTCAGGAGTCCCTCAACTGTGCAATACATCATTTAGAGATGGATTAGAATTTCCATTCCACAGCTCGTTGTTAGGGACCCAGGGAGTTCATTCTGTCTAGGAGCGTCTCCATCTAACATTTTGCGTGAATTATTTAGTAGACTTGGATGCCTAGATGAACTGTGACTTCAAACAAAGGAGACATTTCTAAGGATGAATTTATAAGTGAGCGAGACTGCCGAGACTGTGCTATAAGAGAAACGTGTGAGAGGATCGTTTTTGGGATCTCAAAACGTAAGTGGAGGGATTCCCATGACATCGCAAAAGTTGTCCGTCTGTAAGCACTATAGCTCTCGAAGGGAATAAGATATTTGATGAAACTTGGTGTGAGGATTCTTTAGGTCATTGGACAGGTCAAGTTCGTAGATGGGCTTTGTAGCCCTACATTTAGGGGTGGGTGAGGGGTTTCAAATTAAGGGGCAAACAAAATATTTTGAAACGGCTAATGTGATAGCCGATTATGGGGTAAAAAGACATGCTGAATACGATGATGAAAACCATTTCCTCGCCGGACAAGTAGTTCGTCCGGAATGTGGCAAACACCTGAAAGTTTGTTAAAAGTAAACATTTTATTTGATGTTGATTAGATGTTCGATTTAGAGGTAAGAAGACTTGCTGAACACTTGTGTGAAAATCACTTGTTGTTTTGGCAACCGTGATAGCCAGATAGGCTCGGACGAGATAAGGCCACCTCTCGGCCTGGTCTGATCCTTTTTAGTTTTTTTGCTTTGTAGGATATCGTTTGGTCGTCGAAAGATAGGTAGAACTAGATTTATGATGTCTTTTCAGCAACCCTTAGGCTTATCCGATGTTTATTCGCTACCGTTTTGAAGTTGTCAGCACTTCGAAACTTTTAAACTCGTACATCCCAAGAAGAATTAGGGTTCTTCGAAAAAATTGATGACACGTTCTTGTACCACCGAATCAGAGACTACCGCTAAAAAAAACGACAAACATCGTAAGAAGTGATGATTTTAAACATATATATGTTGCATATGTATATATTGCCTTAGCAGCGAGTTGGAGATCGTGACGGATGAAAATTCACAATATGGTTAAATAGAACCTAGTTAATACTAAAATCTACCTGTAACATTTTGGAATTAGTCACGGTCCATAGAATCTCAAGGAGACGAATTCTCTTACCCTCAACTTGCCATACAAATAAAAGGTAGCACTGCATTCCAACTCCTCACCCGTGACGACGACCGTGATCTAAATGCCGATTCTCGTCCCTCTCCGCGATGGACATGGAAATGAATGTTTCTTGCCCTCAGATGCATCGGAAACAAATAGCACGATTTTCCCCTTTCAGCAACTCCTTCTGCAGCAGCGCCGAACCGCAATCGCCGTTCGCCAACAGCAACAACAACAACAGCAGCAACAGGCTCGTCTTGCGCAGGCGAAACAGCAACAGCTGCGATATCAGCAGCAGCAGCTGAGGCTGACCTTACAGCAGCAAAATCAACAGCACCATGGAGCGCAGCTGTCGCCTAGTTCGCTTGCAAGCATTGAAGACTTATTAAATGCCTCCAATCCTCCGAATGTGTCAATCCAGGTTAGTACACTGTAAGACACTAAGAGCGTGTTCCACCCTACTTACCGTAGCTACTACGCATGACATCACGAATTTTGGCTTTTCGCCGTCAAGGCTGGAACGAATCTTCTAATTTCCAGTAGAATATCAGGCCACGCGGGAATCCTACCACTCACGTTACGAGATGCGTAGTTACGACGCGTACTAAGGTCCCGAGCGTTGTAAGCAAATAGTTCTGCTAGTTACTATTTTATGAGATTGGAACGAAAATAGTACTAATGGTTACTATTGTAAGAGGGTGGAACAAGCTCTAAACCACCTTCCTTTTGGTAGAACTACATACTTTTTTCAAGTCGTGTTTCCGGTTATAACTGTCCGTTCAGATCAAGCTGAAACACATGTTCTGCGGGCTCTACCCTCCGATACAACAACCAAGGACGGGTTCGTGCGATTTGGACTCGGAATATATTACTGTTCCGAACCCGAAGCTGTAACCCGGACTAGGGTAGTTGCTCCCCGAATCTCAGCCGGGCTATGATTAGGGGTAGAGAAAAAAAAAGAAGAAGGAACTAGAAAAGATAAGGTATGCAAAGCACCTGCACCGGCTTTTAAAAGTATCCCACAACCACATGCTAACGGATAAGTTTCAAGTTTGGGATGCAAGTATACCCGATGAAAAATTTATCTCAAAATACTATTATGAAGTAGTACGAAAAAGTAGCATGCAGTACTAATTATGCTACTACATGCTTCTACCTCAAGGCTGCCGTGTTACTGCTTACTACTATATGCTACTATGGCAAGACAGGAGGCTACTGGATAGTGCTACATAAGATTGTACAAAGTCTGAGGCACATTAAATGATAGTATTCTTTGCTATTACATAGTATTATATGCAGCGTTTTCGCAGGCTACACATTTTTCATTGGGTTACCCTTCAAATAAAATAGAAAAACGAGATTTTCGGGTTTTTTTTTCTTGATCAGCTAGTTACCCCTCAAAGATGATGTGCTAGGGATAAATACAATTTCGGATATTTTGGTTGCACTTCCGGCAAACCGTCTTCAGTGAAAGAAACAAAACTAAATCATAAAATCCACCACAATAGCAACAGGGCAACGATGCGGAACCAACAAACAATAAGACGACGTATAACTAAAAACCAGAAGAACGATGCGGACTGAACGACATGCAGATAAAAGTAAAATAAAGAAAGATAAAATGTGCGTTTTCAAAGTGTGTATGTACAAATCTGTGATTATTTATAGTTCTGAATTCTGTGTATATTTACGCAGAAGCTTTCACCCAGAAAACGGCCCACTCCAAAAAATCATATGTTTCACCACTTTGAATAAAACCTTCCACAGAACCGCAAATCCCCCCCCCCCCCCGAAAATCTCGTTTTTCTGTTTTATTTGAAATGAATGGTCAGCTTGGTTTCGAACCTTATAGTATTTACCCTTTTAAAAGTCTCCTCGTCTACCGAGAATCATCTACAACTGGACCCAACCAGCGCATGACCTTTTATCCTGTCTCCTGGCTGAAGACTAAATTTGTGTTATTTTATGTGTTTTGGATTTATTTTTATTTATTTCTCTTATTTTGCATTCACCGCTTTCCAAAATGGCGGGTGAAAAATAAATTAGTGACTCACTTACTATTGATGGCGCTAAGCGCGGAGTTGGAAGTTGACATCAGAGTCTCAAGTCTTCACGCTGTTCTCCTCAAAATTCTCCTGCGGGAATAGCAAAACGCTAATTGAGAAACGAGAACCAAGAATTCAGATCGAAACGCAATTGTTGCAAAGGCTAAAACACACAATGCATGCGTAATGAGATGCATAGATCCATGGTTGGGATAGACAGTCTTTCTGCTTTTGGCTCTCCTCTAGAATAACTAAACTGAATAGCTTTTCTGCGTCCATCGTTTTCTGGATTTCAAATTATTTGCCTGGCGGTGCCATTTTTTTCGGCTCGTAGGCGAGGCATGACAGCGATTTTTTGACCTGACGATTGTTACGATTCTTAGGTTGGACTGCCGAACTTGTCGTTTTTGTCAGGTACATCGTAATAAGGTAATTATTAAGCATTAAGCAAGGTAAGGTAAGGTACAATTTTAATGGCAAAAATAAATAAACCTGGTGTTTCTTAAAAGCATCAGACATGCCAGTGGCATAAAAAACGACGCTTCACTAATTCTGGTGGGATTTAAAAAAAATTATTAATACAATTCTAGCCTAAACTATTGTAAAGAAAAAACAAACGAACAACTATCACAAAGCAATTACAACATTGTGGGGGATCCGTTTGTGACTTATTCAAGACTTCAAGGAACGCTGGCATAAAGCTCTTTCTGCAACGCTCGGTTCTTGCACCAGGCCCGTATCCAGGAATTTATTTCGGGGGGGGGGGGGGGGGGGTGCCAGCGGGTCGGACAAAAAAAGACATAGATCAGAGGGAAAAGTCTATACAAATTATTATTTTTGTATGTTTCGGGGGGGGGGGGTCAACCACTTACCCCCCCCCCCCCCTTGGATACGGCCCTGTCTTGCACTGACGTGGTTGAGGACCGGAAGTTTTTGTGCTTTATTTTGTGGTAATCGCATTTTGGTGGCAATACAGGGCTGAATTTGGGTGGGAACGCAGATTATTCCAGAGCTTGGTACACGAGCAGATTATTCCATAACTTGGTACACGAGTAACATGTCGGGCCTCTAAGAAAGGCCGGATCCAGGGGGGATAGGGGGGTGAACCTCCCCCCCCCCCCCCCCCCCCCCCCCCCCGAACAAAAAATTAAATAAAAAAATAATCATTTATATAGGCTTTTCCCTCTGATCTATGTGTTTTTTCTACTTTTTTGTCCGACCAGCAGGCAACCCCCCCCCCCCTGAAATAAATTCCTGGATACGGGCCTGCCCCTAAGGTTAGGATGCGTTTGGCGCCTGGTGTGACGGATATCTTCAGGCGTGGCAGAGTTCGCTCTCTGTGCGAATTGGGCTTTACACAAAAAGTCGAAACATGACACATGCGTATAGGACGCGTGTTATACTGACTTAGTTGTTGTCAGTAATCGTCGTGGCGATGGGTTTTAAGTTCAGCATGTCTTTATTTCTTGCGATATCCTACGTGGCCCAGATAGCTATGTCCTCTACCGGTGGTAGCCGGACATAAGAGCCATGACTTATCTCTTGTCTCCTTCCATCCCACTGTTTCCAAAGTCTTGCTGGAAAGAGAAATGGGGTGACAGGATTTCCATAGCGCCGTTAATTTCTTGGCCAGATGAACAAAAAAGAAAATTAGATACTAGGATGGTCGGACGTCTTGCCACGGAAGTCCTTTACACATGGAAGGCTTTTTGCTCAGCCTGTCTTCGCCAGTTCCAAGATTTTGTCTTGAAGGGTAACGTGCTGAGAATACTAATGAACCATTTCCCCGGGATGGGATCCCTTGACTACTTTGTGTCATCTCGGCTAGGATGAAGGGTTGAGACAAGAGTTGAGACAAGAGTTGAAGGTTTAGCGGACGGCTTATCGACCAGTTTTCCTGCTGGAATTAGATACATCGTCGAACTTAAGCTGAAAAATGTGTAGGAACTATAAGTACAGTTCTGTGTCGGTACAGGATAGTACAGTAGAGGTATGCTTCTGTGAACTATAGTTACAGTCAGGCCCGTATCCAGGAATTTATTTCGGGGGGGGGGGGCCTTTCCAGTTTTTGTTTGCCTGCTGGTCGGACAAAAAAGTACAAAACTCACATAGATCCGAGGGAAAAGCCTATAAAAAGGATTATTTTTGTATGTTCGAGGGGGGGGGGGGCGTATCCCCCCCTGGATACGGCCTTGGTTACAGTGTTTTTCAGAGGCATGCACATTTATCCACTTGCTGTGAGGAAAGTCAACTACCAGTCACCCAAAGTAGTTAATTAAGGGCGCCTAAGAATACCTGAATGGGTGCTTCGGGTCTTTGTTTTGCCATTGTCTTTATTTTACCATTTAGCCCTGTTCAGGGTTAACTGGCGTCCAGAGAAGTATACCTTCACTGTACATCCGCCTCCCCCAATGTTGGTGATTTGCGGTTCGCTGTCAATCAATAAGCAGTCATGTTGAGGGATGTGTTTTTTTATGACAAGTTTACTGTGATTTGTTCGCACGAACCTCCGCACAACTTTTGTCTGTGACAATTGAGCTGAGACTCAGAGCGAGAGAACGGCTGCGCAAGGTAGTCTGGATTGAAAGTGCAGCTGTTGTGGTGAAATGTAATAGCGGAAACGATGAGGAACTCAGTTTAGGTTCTGCTAGTCGCCCAGGTTATAGACTCTGCGCAGAAAATAAACCTGTAAAGTGTGCTTTAAATACTGCAAAAAAAATCTTGCACTATTTGCTACTGGGCTGGGATTAGTATTGTCTCTACAAAGATAATCTTATCTCTAATTGGGATTAACCTTATTTCAGTAGAGATAAAATTAATCCCAGTAGGAAATACTGCAGTTAACATTAATCCTTACTCGGAGAAACTTGTTACAGTGAAGAGAGAGAGAGAGATTGGTGTAATTGGAAACTACACTGTAAAAAGTTTTTCCGTATAAAGATTAAAGTTAACTGCAGTATTTGCTACTCGGATTACTCCTATCTCTACATAGATAAGATTATTACTAAATAGAGATAAGATGAATCTGAGTAGCAAATACTGCAGTAACTTTAATCTTTATACGGAGAAACTTTTTACAGTGTATCGTAGCTATAGCTAATTTACAGCTCCAACAGTTCCATAACACTCATAAATCACATACAAGAAGGAAAATAAGAGAGAACACCTGTTATTCTTCCGCGTGATACACTGACTTAAAAACGGGACAAAAGAGTTCGTGAACCAGTTTGACCAGCGAGCTTTCTGATAAACAACTTAATTTCTTTTGCAGCCGAGGAGCGAACCACCCCAAGCGTCCCCCGGTTTCAGCAGCCCTCTTCTTAACAGCCCAGGCGGAAACAACCAGATCTCACCCAACCCCTCTCGCCCAGCTTATTCCCCCCACGAACAGGGATCGAACTTTAGCCAAGGGTAAGTGTCCTCCTAAACTCCCTGCATGCATCCACCCACTCTCAGCAGCCGCTCTGCGGATAATACCTGTGAAAACACAATTTTATGTTGATAATAAGATCGCCATTCGACTAGGTAAACTACGCTGTAAAAAAATCTTGCAGTTTTTGCTGCTGGGATTAATCTTGTCCCTAAAAAGATGGTCGTATCTCTAATTCGGATTAACCTTTACTCGGATAGACTTTTTACAGTGTAGATCCGTGGCCTCGTCAAGCGTAGGCAAGACGTAACTTTTTCTTGAACCACGTCCTTAACCGCCCAAAACCTAAACGTCTTTTCTTCTTTTACATATAAATTTCTTGTGATGGCGATATTATAGAGGCGTTCTTCTAGGGATTTTGGGAGGTAGCGGTGGCATTTTTATCTACCTATGAACTAACTATGGTTTAATTTTGTCCTGTTCTTCGCTTTACAACGCAAAAAGTTGACTAGCAAGAAGCTGATTATGCAAGAAGCGATGGTACCGTACCAAAAAGACTTGTCGCCGATATGACAAGTCGAATTGATTGATATTTCCTTGATGACCTTTGATTCACAGTAAGAGGGCTGTGATGACTGCTCGTCTAGAGGTGAAATTACTTAAATGACTATTCAAAATTGTCTTTGCTTGTGTAAATCCAAATCAGCAAGGCTGTATAGATACGTGAAATGAGTACATAGATAGGTACGTGAAAGCGATAGTAAGTAAGTAGTTAGTACAGTACCGGGGTCTGGAGTTTTTCTTGGTTAATACGGCCCAAAGCAGCCTTAGCATCAATAAAATAAGCAGATACAGTTGTTATAAAGGCCCAAAAGTATTCCACCACTGATGTTAGTATCAATACACAAAATTGAGTAGAAGACTTTGACTTGAAAACAAATTGGTTAGCCGATGACCGTATTATCCCATGCAAAAGTTTTGTCAAAAACCGTAGACACTATATCCGCCAACGCAACAGGTCCGTAGTTAGTTACGCTAACGCCTTGGCAGTCGTGGTAAGACGCTAAAGCCTTGGCAGCCGTGGTAACTGACACATTTTTTGTTTGCAGAATTTACATATTATTAAAAAAGAAACCTCGGGTAAACCTACAAATCGTTGCTCTCTGTGCGACATTCCCGAACAGATGAACCTACCCAGACTTTGGATTTGCAAAAAATATTTTTCTCTCATCCCTCCCTACTCCATACCCATCACGGTGACTTTTGGATTTGTTACTCATTCGAGTTACAATGTAAAAATAAAATGGCCAGAACTCGCTTCTTATGAAGATAAAATCTGAAGAGAGAAAAGTAATAAGAATCAAATATTTCGGGCATGAGTTAAATGATGTCTTTCTTTCACGCCAAAGCAGTGTGGAACTTATGGAAAGCGAGAGCTGGGTTTTCAAGTTAAAGCCACTTAAAACGTTGAAACAAAAGTTGCGCGTAGTGTGAGGAGTCTCTAAACTACTCTCAGTACTCTTCATCACCGAATTGTCCCACTCTAAGTTAGTCTGCCACTCTGAGGGAAGTTGTTTTTCCAACCAGGCAATTTGTCTAGAAAATTGGCTTTCCACTAGATCCCCAAAATGGAGCGATAGCAGTCGTGAAAAAAAGGGTGTAAAGCTAATCATATTAGATCGGCGTAGAGATTTCGTTATTGATGGATTCCCCGAGAGCATGGGAAAGGGACAGAGTGAGCGATCGGGATAGGAAATCGTGCCGGATGCCGTAGAGATGTAGAATGTCAAGGCTTTGCCACGGCCAGAGGCGACTTTAACTAAATAAGGACACATCTACGAAACTTCACTGAGTGCAAGACTTCAGCCGAAACCGTTAGATTCCTACATCCGCCATTATATATCCATTATCGCTGTGCTATAATGCAGGATCGTGTGCAGAGCTGGCCCTCAGCACATGATATCGATTATCGTAAGATTGAAAGCTAAATAGGCTTGTTCCCCTACAGAATGTCGCTTCTTTCAACGGTTGAACCATGCTTGGGTGTTGTTTCCCATCACATCCTTGAAACCATTCCCTTTTGAACTAAGAGAAAGTAAAGGTGTGCTTCTTTGGGTAGCTACTTTGAACAGCTACCTTACTTTGAACAGTGCCATTTCATCCACTTATTGCAGTAAAAGTAAAACACTTTTCAGTCAGAGCAGTTCTTTTAAGTGCTCCTTTGAACTTCTGAGTGCATATACCTGCATTTTTATTATTTTATTAAACAATAACTGCACTGTGAAGTAACTTTTCAAATAAGCATGTCTCCACTGTCTCTCATGCTGTCAGGGGTCGGCAAAAGCAACGGCATTGTACAGGATTCCAAGACAATGGATCATGATGCAGTCGACCAATAGGACGCGAGCTTTCTACTGAATAGTAAAAATTTGACCAATGGGACAGATTCTTGTATGACAGCATACTGGTACGGTAGCCACTGGGAATGACTGACGTAGCGCCTGTATGGAATAAGAAATGTTTACCTTCGTATATGTCCGTTTTATCACCCCTAGTCTCGTTTGCTTAGCTAAGTGTGCTGTTTTTTCCTCAACTGTGTACTGAGTTTCATTCTGTTTTCTGCTAGACATGGCCCTGCTGCTGCACGCTCGTCACCCCTTGGATCCCTGAACGCTTTCCAGTCTGGTCAAGGAACTATGAGGGCCCAAGTATGTTTTACCCTGCCTTTTCAAGTTTAGTTTTAATTTGATTCGTTGTCCGCACCACACTACCTACAGCAAGCCGAGTTGCGTGTGTTTCAAGCGAATAGGGTGCCCGTCTCAGTTCTTAGCAACACTGTAAAATAAAATCTTGCAGTATTTGCTACTGGGATTAATCTTGTCTCTAATTCGGATTAATCTTATCCCAGTAGGGATAAGATTAATCCCAGTAGCAAATACTGCAGTTAACTTTAATCCTTACTCGGAGAAACTTTTTACAGTGAAGGTTGTTGCTAGTCAGTCAGATATAGGAAAAGGGAAAGATGATACTGATACGGGATTATAAACTTGTCAGTTAAAAAAAAAAGTCTTTGACGATGTGGGAGCGTATTGCCTACGACCAAATACCCAGCGACCGAAAAGGCCGATTGACTGGGCACAGAGGCACAGCTCCCAATACCCCATATCCGGAAAATTCCTCCCCCACAGAACAAGAGCTGTAAGCTCATATGGCACATACAACGGTAGGAGCATGTATATCAGCTGTGGTTGGCGCTGTCACGGTCGTTTCCTTATGGCTCTTACCACGCCCCCCCCCCCCCAATCCCCGAAGCAAATGCGAGTCTTGTCGGCCTAGTTGCGTCCAGGTATTTCCACCGTAAGTTTATCACAGGATTTCAGAGATCCCCCCTTCCCCACCCACTTCGACTGCCACCAAAGTGACCGAGCCCTGCCTCGACCTGTAGTTGGACGTCAGGACATGTAACCTTACAAAAATAGTCCTTTTCGAATTAAAAGAAAAAATGTTGGCACTGCTCATGTGAAACGTCAACTTTAAAGTACATATTGGCTGACACCTGACATGTTACATGTATAATCCCTTATATCTTAGTTAAAATAATATAACAAAGAGGATTAACAAAATTTTGTATCGGTATAGTAGTTTTTCATGTGTGGCAAAGTAAAGAATGACTCTCGTCTTCTAAAAGCCGTCTCAGATAAAGCACAGCCGGATCGCATGGAGCGCTCAACCAAATTTTAGAAATGTCTTTTCGTTATAATTGTTCTTATTTCTCAAATAAGGGATTACATAGTAATATGCAAACTGTCTGGTGTCAATACGTACTTTTAACACAGATAGAAATTCCTTTGCAAGTAAACTCTTTGCCAAAACGATCATGGGGGATCATGACATTTGGATTATCATTTTGGGTATTCTTTGCATTTTGTGGTTAAGATGCGCGCTTTGAGGGGCTTAAAGTTTCATCGGATTCAGATCACTTACATTCCCAGATGTATGCGTATCACGCGATTTAGGGAACTCCCCTTCCTACCAGTGGAATGGCAGACTTAAGGAAAGTAACACTATCATCAAAAGCTCAAATTTGCTCTGCGTTCTAACCAAGAAGTTGATTTTGACTCTTCCCTCCCCCAAGTTTGAGCGGAATGACAGACCTAAAGTACGAACAGGAAAACAAATCTTGACCTGACTGTTATTAAAAAGTGTGTGGGATTCGAAGTTTCGGAAGTTTCTGTCTATTCTTTTACTAAATTTTCAGAAATCTACGTAGTTTTAGCTAACATTAGTGGGGGAACAGACAAAGGTGTATATATCCTCTACTGCTTTCATTATGCATGTAAGTAAACCAAGGTTCACGATAAAAACTGGTTAATGGTCCCTAAGTCGAATCCTCTCTGAAATTGCAACTCCAGGCAGGGGTTCCAATCGGGGGGGGGGGAGAGGGGGATATTTTACATGGGAAAGGACTGCATTTTCTTTGGTACCATACAATACAGATATATGCTACTGATACATTCGAAATTCTACTATATGGTTTGGATTTTTATATTTTTTCTAGACTATGTTTCCTATGGCGGAAAACGTGTGAATTTAAGCTGCGTTTAATTCCTCCAGGCAGTGGATAAACACGGTTAATGAGGAATCGAACGCGGCCGAACATTACCTGAGTTGCCGAAAGACAATTTTGACAATCCCAAGTAGGCTTACCCTCCCAGTTCTCTTGTTTTTTCCCTTTTCACCAATTCTGTTTTTCCTTAGTCGAATTCTCGAAATTCAAACTAAAAAACAAAACAAAAACAGAAACAGGCTAAAAAAAAAACAGGTTTAAAAAAACTCACAGAAATAGGCAAAAACAGACTTGACAAAAAAACGGAACAGAACGGAACAGGTAAATAAAAGAACAGGTGACCTGTTCTGTTTGTGTTTTTTTTGCAAAGAACAGAAACAGGTTACCCCTAAAAGCAGAACATTGCCCATGCTTATTCCTGAAGTTTGCTTGGTATTTTTTATGCGGTTTTCTCCTAAATTGTCGTTTTTGTGGTTGATGAACGCGCTTTGTTATGACGCATAACGGCAGATGGTTCATCTCACGAATGCTAAGAAACGAACCAAAATAATTATGGCGGAGTGGATCCATTAGTTTATTGCCGTGTCAGTTCAATGTAGTGTAAAGCCCTTCTCATTCGGTTTTGTTCAGACAGTTATGACATTGAAATTTGAAAATAGTGTTTCAGACGAGAGGGGGCTGAGGGATGAGCACACCCGGTAGGCCGGCTGTAAGCGGTGCAGACTTCATTTTCGGTCGGTGTCCAAATTATCCTCTGTAAACTTTCGGTTGAGAACCGTGTGGTCCCCGTGAGAGCCAGAGGAAAATAACTTTAGTGAGTAATGCGAAGACCTATCCTTCCCATGCATACAAAATGGGCCTCCGTCGCAGTGCCGTCCAGCTTGCTTCGCGAGAGAAGCTTCATCGAACTGTTCGTGTGTGCAGTGGCGTTATTTTTCTCTGGATCAGAGCCAGCGCTCGTTGACGATTGGTCGAGTTTCAGTAGGGATGTTCGTGTCCGTTAGCGGAGCTAGTGTCGCTGCGATTTGACTGTGTGTCACTTTTTAAAAGTTCGCGCATTACGTTATTTTGGTCTGGTCAGAGCGGACACCTGCTTGATTTAACTTGTCAACACATGTTGAAGGAGTTAACTCGGAAGCGTTCTAGCATTTGCTGTGTCTGTATCACCCCCACCCAAGTCGTGAATTCAAACCGGGGCTGGCTGAGTGCGATCATCGTAGCATCTGGTGGCGTGATTTGGAGGCAGCTGTATGTGCAGGCTCAGAATAGATCGTAACAAGAAAATCAGACGAGAATTTTAGTATTTAGCTGATACATGGATAAAAAGTAAGAAACGACTGCCCAATGGAAAAAGTTCTTTCAGTACTTGTTTAGCTTTCTGTGTCGTATCTGCCCAATAGTCATGTTTTCGTGAAGAAAAGGCACAGTGTAAAAAAAAAATCTTGCAGTATTCGCTACTGGGATTGATCTTGTCTTTATTGAGACACGATTATCCCTAATTCGGATTAATTTTATCCCAGTAGAGATAAGATTAATCACAGTAGCAAATACTGCATCCTTATTCGGAGAAACTTTTACAGTGAAGTCTGATCCACTAAATAATCCATGTTGCTATAGTGGGGGGAGGGGGGGGGGGCTACTTAGCGTTTGTTTCAAACGATGAACTGGGGAATGTTGAAGCACACGCTCCCGCTGATGTAGCTTAAGGTGACTGGTCGGTTTTAGTGAGAAAACGGAGTGAATAGCGTATGGGCTTAGCCCCTTAAAGGGCAAACCTTAGAAAGGCCTGAATAGCTCTGCTAGTTGATGCGCCGCCTGTCTGTGCAGCTTCGGCCGAAACTCACTTGACTTCTCCGAGCTGTTTTTGGCGCTTCACTAGATTCGGAAAGTGAAGTAAGTTGTTCTGGAAAGTGGATCCCAAGATAGGAATGGAAAGTGATGTAGGAAAGTTGTATGGGCGGAACCGCGTTCCATGAGTTCTTGCGCGAGAGGAATTTTCTGTTTTGCTTTTCGAGAAAGCAAATCCGTGAGAACTCCAGAATAGCTCTTAATAGTGTTTTATGTTTCCTTGTCACACCTCCACTCACGAGTCACGAAGTCATGCAGTGGGCATTGCAGTTAACATTTTGAGCGTGTTCCACCCTTCTAACAATAGTTACTATCAGTTACTATTTCCGATCCATCCTCACGAAAAGTTACTACGCTGACCGTTCCAACCTTGTCGGAATAGTAACTAATAGTTACTAGTTGCTTACCATGCTCGGTGAGCGTAGTAACTACGCATCTCTGTAACGTGATTGGTCGGATTCCCCGTGGCGTGAGATCCTGCTGGAAAATAGAAAAATCGTTCCAGCCTTGACGGCAAATAGCCAGAATTCGTGACGTCATGCGTAGTAACTACGGTAAGTAGGGTGGAACACGCTCTTTGTAAGTAGTGAACTGAAAGACACAAATGCTCCTCAGCCGGGATTGAACTCAGGACCCTCTGCTTACAAGGCAGGCGCTCTTACCATTTGAGCTACCGAGGGGCTTGTGAACAGAGTTCGCAAACCACTACAATAGTCTGTTAGAAGCCGGCCATAGGAACAGTGATCCCGGACGAAGACAAATTCATATAAACAGTTCACATCCCTATGTCACGGAAATTAATAATAATACGTAGATGGCACTTTACACAAGGGTCTTGTACCGTGACCAATAAACCAGGAAACAGTTTTTTCGAATATAAATTAGGAGTCTAGGACTCCATTCGTCCCTTATGTAAAGAGCCATCTATTGGTTTAATGTGAAGTTAACACTGTGCCAATGAGGTTCTGTCTTCTTTAGGTTGGATCTCTAAGTTCTCCTAGCCCAGGCGTCCGACAACTGCAGCAGCAACAGCAACCCCAAAACCAGCTCCTCAACGCGCAGCTTTCGGTAAGTCCCTATCGGTTGAACTGTTCTATGACAGCTAGCCTTTTCAGTTAGACCTTCTACAGTTCGCAACTTTAGAAATCTTTTCAGATGTGATATGTTCAGTAATTCAGTTCAAGTCAAATGTAACCCATCTCAACAAAAGGAGGGCGAAGCGCCCTAAAAATGGAGCAACAAAGAAAATAAATAGAAAAAAGAAACACTAACACTAAATACAAAAAATATCAACAAAGACGATTAAAGAAAGCGCTGGCCATGGGTGAGACAACATTGAGACAGAAGAATAAAAATCCTGAAGCCGTTTATCAATAACAGAGGTTAGAGAGACTAGGTGGAATTTACTCATCAAATAGCTAGAGGCTGGATATTCTGGCCCACTCACGTGTTCCCAGCTTCCGTTTGCAATAATTTTATTTGTTAATAGCCTCGGGCTTTTCATGTCAGTTCTGTGCATTCCAGTTAAAAGCTTCCATGTGGTTTAGGCCTTGATAGTCGACAGTAGTCATCAGGCCCGTATCCAGGAATTTATTTCGAGGGGGTGGGGTTGCCTGCTGGTGGGACAAAAAAGTACAAAAAACACATAGATCAGAGGGAAAAGCCTATAGAAATCGTTATTTTTGTATGTTTGAGGGGGGGGGGGGGGGGCCTGGATACGGCCTTGGTGGTCATTAGTGTTCAACGAAGTTTGTGTTAAATTGTATCCCTCCAGCATTGGGTGTCAATTTGCTATAATGAGAATTTTAAATCTTCGCTGCAGTACCCTTTAAGGGTGCCCCACACCAATGTTTAATTTCTGCTAAGATGTCTTAAGATAATTCACTTCTTTAATAGCTGAAAGCAAATTGGAAAAAGCTTTGGCTGTTTCGAGGCCACTTCCATAATCACTGCTTCGAGTCGCAAACGCGGCAAAATTTGCATAACCGGTCTTCTGAACAACAAGCTTCTCGAAAATAGTGATTGAGAGACTGTTACGTCACTCAAAGATGACACAAATGGCAAAGATGTAAGTGGACGTACTGTCGGTTGGGGGGGGGGGGGGATAGAATCAACACATGACATTTAGCTTTATAGATAGAGATAGATGGAAAGGCTACGGAAGTAGCATGAATTAGCAGATATTATCGGTAGGACGGGTCCTTTAAGAAAGGGGTACTGGTGAAAAAAAGTGAAAAGAGTAAAGGCGTATTCTCACCGGTCCCCGAGGACTCCATTTGAGGGTCCCGTTTTTTTGTTTGTCCCGGGGACTCACTCCCCGTACTCTCGCGAGTCCGCACGGACGGGGAATGCTCCGATTATCATCACCATCATAAAAAAGAACTCCCTTTTCAGATTCGGAGGGGAATCAATTTTTGCTGGTGTTGGTGCAATGTAAAATCAATTAAAAACAATCAGAATAAACAAAACCAAAAATAAAGTGGATTCAGGGTATTTCCGTCGACTGTATATTTTTTTTGTTTCGAACTAAATCGATTTTGGAAGCATTCCTCGTGTTCTCGCTGTTTACTGTAGCCTACGCGGAGTCCGCGTGGAGCGACTCCCTCTGTTCTCGCCGTTCCCTTGGATTCCCAGAAGAGTCCTTGGGGAACGGCGAGAACACACCTCAAGCTAAAGACGTGGTATTAATTCGGTCTCAGTGGGCTGTGCGGAAGTGTGGGATTTTATCTAGGTCTTCTAATTTGTGTCACTTACTGCTTGCTAATTATTGAGCTTCGATCGATAACAGTTTAAACCCTTTACAGGCCGGCCTCTCGAACTCGCGCTTAGTCAGCATCCCCCGTGCCGTCACTCCACGGAGCCTCTCCACCACTAGTCCTGGGCCCCCGACCCCGCTCACCCCTCAAGCAAGGCATTCACCCTACTCAGTTGGGGGCGAGAGCCCCCTACCTTCTCCTACCAGCGGATATTTACAGCAGCAGCAGCTCCGACTACAAAGGATGGGAGGGGGTCCCGTCCCACAAGGTATGAGCTTGGCACTCTCGCTTTTTCCACGTGAATCCGTAATTCGATGGAAACGTTGGGTTAGTTATTTTATGCTGAGGTGCGAGATAACTGCGAAGCTAGTATTTTGATTTGTTGTTAGGAACCGACTTTGCTCCGATAGCTAAAGCTCAATTCCCGAAAATTAAAAAAGGTATTTTGGTAGAAAATAAGATGGAAAAACGTAAGGTTTCGCCGAACAGACAATAGTTCGTGATGACTGGAAAGCCTCTAAAAACGCTTAGGATCGGAATTCGAAAAAAATTATCACTGCATTGCGTGCTCATCTAATTTTTATTATCATTCGACATAGCATATTTTGGCAGTTGTCATGTTATACAAATATGTAGGAAACCTTCCTTTCCGAATCCGTGGGGGAGTGGAGGGAGGTAAATCCGGTTGCTCCGATTTGAGTGAAACGGGATTTGAAGTGGTCTTGTAACACGTAACTTCCAAACGTTTTTTTTTTGTTAGAGTGAAGTGGTATTGGGCGTCGCCAAGGGTTTTTATCTCAACTGGAGAAAGACTAAGTAAGTAAGTAAGTAATTTATTTATAACCCGCCGTTTTCAGAAAGCGGAGTAAATGAAGAAAATAAATAAAACACATAAACATACACAAAAAGACACTTAATTTCAATCGTCGGCCAGGAAGCTGTGTAGAAGGTCGTGCGCTGGTTGGGTCCTGTTGTCGATGATTTTTGATAGCGACCAAGAAAAATCCAAAAGAGTAACACTTGCATCTTGAATTTTGAACTTCTCCGTCAAAGTATGGTTATGGCATAATTTCGACAAGTGGAGCAGGTGCTTTGCATATTTAAAAGAACATGATCTCATCTTTTTTGTATGCGTCTCTTAACTTCGCATCTAACTTCTTTCAGAATCCGTTCAGACTTGGACGCCTTAGGGTTTGCTCGTTACAGTACGACTTTAAACCTTTTTGTAGATTTAAGATATCTTGACTCAATCCTTTCGGCTTGGCAATGCTGTCAACTCCTTGCCCTCTTAGCTTGGAACTGAGAGGAGATTTCAGCTCATGCTAACTTATTTACTGCTGGAAGTAGTTTATGTCTCGCTCCGGAGTCCAAATCGTTTTAACTCGATTCCCTGGAGGGTCCTTACTAATACGACCCTTGAAACCCCCAGGGTCGCGTAGAAGGACGGCTGATGTGCAGCAGAAAGTAGCCGGTGACGCAGTAGGTTCCAGCGCTTGATTTGTGCTGCGGAATTCCGCTTGCGATCCGTGGTGAAATTCAGTTTTAAGACTTATCTGTCAACAGTGACTGCATTACGCATGGTTCCCATTGTAAACATTTCTTTAAAAACAAGGCCATTTTCTTATTTATGTCTGGGAAACTTTAAGCAGTTGTTATAGTAATCTTATAGAATCTATGGCGGCTAGCATCATTCGAAGTAATCTTGAAACCTTAGTTGAGAGTGCAGTAGTACCTCCTCTTTTTTTTTCCCACATCAGCGAGAAGGGGTTTTCCGCTAAACCGATTGTCCTGTTTCGCAAGTACGACTC